>CM055094.1:31793840-32393840 GCA_029204225.1 Diphasiastrum complanatum | reverse complement strand
GGATCTCTAGAATCTCAAATATGGTGGTTAAGGGTTTTCTGGAAGGAAGAGCTGATGGTATGGGACATCAGTAATTTTGGAAAGAAAATTCTAGGACTGTAAATATTTGATTATCAATGGAGTATTTTAGTACCTAGTCATGATATGGGAAAAAAAAAAACTCTTGTATGTAATTGTTAGTTGATGTCATGTCCCGAGGTGTCGATGTAGAACCTCTCCACTCAAAAGGGCTTCTAGTAGAGGTGAAGTTGAGAGCCGAGTCTGAGAGCACAAGAATTGTTAGTGCTAGGCTAAAATGTATAGTTGTGAGCCCCATGGTAATTCCCAAAGGATGGATTGCCATGTGGGAGCTAGCAATTTAGATTATCTCAACTTGAGTTATGTTTTTTTTTAATAAAGAGGCCTTCTATTATCAAGTAAGAGGTGGAACTCAAATCTTTATAAATTAGAGTGAACTCCAAAATATGATACAATTGGATTCAACAGCTCATGGGTATAGATAGAAGCCTCCTCCACGAGTTTCCAAGCATGTGTATGTACTGAAATGCTGTTGTTTTCTGAATTGAAGATCATCCTACTTCCATTTCCTTCCATGCTCCATCTTCATGCATTTAGTTTGGGTACTGATTTATGAATATGCTTGTTGTTGCTTTTTCTCTTAAGGATTGGTTTAGAATTATCATCAGATAGATGTGCAGGACTTGGAAATTGATCCACCAATCCACTGAGTTATGATATTTCCTAGTTTCGGCTCCCTGAGGAATTTTTGCTACAAGTGTTGAGTGACAGTTGTAGCAAACACTTTGTAGGATTTCCATTTGCTTAGCTAGAAGTTGTGTTGATTATTCTGTGATTTCATTAGGAGTAGAATCAGTTTATTTCTTTGTTTCTTGAGTAGAATAGATTAGGAATAATATACAATCTGTAAAATAAAGGAAAAATTGAAACAGTTTGTAGAATGTAGGAATCGAGTCCCGACAGGTCCTAATTCCAAGATGAGAATCCATTAGTAGTAGGATCGAGTTCAGGTTTTCATTGTACCAATTGATAGGTGGGGTACAACACTATTATACTTCCATTGTACTGAAGACAGATCGGATAAGAAGCCATTTGTGGCTGAACCCATTGTAAATCCGATTTTGTATCGAACAGTAGCTGATTGAATACTCATAGAATATCCGAGTCTCAGCTAACTGAAACAATAAACAAACGAAGAAATCAAGTGAATACTGAATGTGAGAACAGCCAAAAAACACAAATTTCATTCCGATGAGAATCACTAAACATTGGTGACAGAATCAACAAACATACATCGGTTTCCATTGCCAATCTTCTTGGCTTTAGAAACATAGAACTCGTTTTTTTCCAGACCATTTTCCAGTTCTACATTTGATTATTTGCTTGTTGTCCTGCTTTCATCATTTTCCCAAGCACGTATTCCATATTCTTGTTTGTCAGATCGAGATTGTTTCAGATGCCCCTATTGATCATTCAGATCTGTGCAAACTCACTCCAAACTTTTCAGAAGCCCACCATCGCACCGCTATCTAGAATTCCTCGTTCCATCTGACTATTTTGAAACTTTTTTTGATTTTTTGAGTTTCTTGAATTTTTCAAGTTTTTCGAATTTCTCGAATTTTTTGAGTTTCTCGAATTTTTCAAATTTTTCGAGTTCTCTTATTTCTCGATATTTTTCAGTTTTTCGAATTTCCACAGTTTCCATCCGCCGTGCATCCAACGACCACTTAAAACGAAAAAAAATTCGTCCGACCGTCTCATCTGACGACTGCTAAAAGCCCAAAAAAATATATTTTTTCTCCAATAACTGCATCCGCCATTTTTTCACATATCAGTATTTTCTAATTTTTTGAGTTTTTGAGATTTTTTTTTTTCCATCCAACGAGTTCTGAAATTTTTTCTATTTTTCAAGTTTTTGAGATTTTAGCCATTGTCCATCATACAAATTTTTTCCAGAATAATTTATTTTTGTTTTTTTTAATTACTCAAATTTTTTAGATTTTTGAGACTTTCGAATTTTGCAAATTTTTTCGGGTTTCTTAAAAAAAAAAAATTTCACCTAACATGCATCCGACGACCACGTCACAAAAAAAATCTGTCGAAAATTGCACTCAACCAAATTTCAGTTTTTGCGTTTTTTTAAAATCTTCGAGTTTTTCAGATTTTCTAAAACGTTTTGAGTTTTTCAGATTTTTTAGGATTTTTCGAGTTTCTTGGTATTTTTTGATTTGTTAGGATTTTTCGAGTATTTCCAGTTTTTTCAAATTTTTTCAAAAAATTGTGTCCAAGGACCTACACAACAAGACTTTTGTTGACGTTTGCATCCGACAACCTAAAAAAAAATCTCTTTAAAGATTGCATCTGACGATTTTTTTGGAATTTTTGACATTCGCGGATTTTTTTTCAAATTTCGAGTTTTTCGGATTTTCAAAATTTTCGAGTCGATTTTTTGAGTTTCTTGGATTTTCAAAATTTTCGAGTTTTTTTTCAACGTTTTTCAAATTTTCTAATTTTTGACATTTTTTTTTCGAGTTTTTTCGAATTCTTGTCGAATAATTGTGAATTCTTAACAAGAATTCGATCATGAAATCCGTTACATAAGAGGCAGCTCTAATCAAGTTGTAGATGCTCTTAGTCGGATCGGTGAACTAAATGAGTTGTCATTCACCCAGATTTCTACGGATCTATATCCAGATTGGGTGAATGAGTTGTCATTCATCCAGATTTCTACGGATCTATATCTTTTGCTAAGTAGAAAATATGAATCAGATTCTCATTTTGGTCACATTTGAAACATTGTTGAGACGGAAGAAATGTGGACAATGTTGAGTCAGAAACACAGGGGACTCAACTAACTAAGAAAGATAAGTAGATTGTAGAGCAGTTCACCATTCGAGATAGATTACTATTTCGGAATGAAAAAGTTTGTGTACTTGGTGAGGATGATGAGCTCAAACGTAAGATTTTGTTTGAATGTCATGACATACCATGTGCAGGTCATCCCGGTATACACAGAGGACTCTAGACTTGGTTAAGAGGGGATTTTATTGGCCAAAGCTCAAGCCATATGTTGAGTCACATATTGTTAAATGCAAACCATGTCAACTAGCAAAGTCTAAATGCCATAAGGCTGGTGGTTTGTTGCATCCATAAAATATC
Organism: Diphasiastrum complanatum; assembly: GCA_029204225.1. Taxonomy (NCBI): domain Eukaryota; kingdom Viridiplantae; phylum Streptophyta; class Lycopodiopsida; order Lycopodiales; family Lycopodiaceae; genus Diphasiastrum; species Diphasiastrum complanatum. Next base: position 32,390,663 of record CM055094.1, on the reverse strand, counting down.
CTAGATAAGAAATGGAAAAACATATCTATGGATTTTGTAATTGGACTTCCAAAGACCCAATGGCAAAATGATTCTATTTGGGTTGTAGTGGATTGGTTAACTCAGTTAGCTGCATTCATACCAGTTAAGTCAACTATAAATCTGATCCAATGGACGTACAAAATTTTTGCCAAATAATGTAACTACCTTATCACCCTCCTTGAAAGTGAGAATGTGCTTCTCAAAATCAATTAACAGAGAAGGCGACTTATTAAATAGCCATTCGTAACGTAAGATTAAATCAGTACGGGCTAGGTCTAAAACATGAAAATTAACTAATTTTGTATGTCCTTGCATCAAAATTGGGAGCTTCGGGACTTTTACGTTCCAAGTCTCCAACTTTGCTCCTGAAGCTAGATAAACATTATATCTATGATTGTTGGCTTCAGTTTCCAAGCTGAGTTTCTGCACAAGACGAGAATTAATAAAATTATGAGTTGAACCACTATCTAATAAAATACTCACTTCTTGATCTTTAATTGTGCCAATTAAACGGAAAAGTTCATTAGGCAAGAAAGAAGTAGTACTAAAAGAACATTCACACTCACAATCAGTCAGGTTAATTTCCAAAGTCTTACCATTGCCTCCTGGGATTTCAATCATGTGAGCAGACACTTTTTTGTACGTCCGTTGGATCAGATTTCTACATTGAATGAAATGGAAACATTGGATTATTCTGAGTATGAGTTGACCTTCCAAAGGTGTAAATAGCAAAAATGATGACATGTTGTACAATTGCTGCATCAACTTTGGGGTAGTTCTGACCTGTAGTCAATTAACATTTGGCTTAAGAACATCTTGTAACATTCTGAGGGATCAGGTTGGTCAAGTTTGTCATAACAAGTGGAAAACCCTCTTAAAAGAATATCTTAACTCGTCTAAACCAAGGTAAGTTGTAAAACTGTCTAGAAATTTAGTCCTGTTGCAAAACCTATCACCTACCGTTCTTCAATTAATCTGCGGCATTCTACAAAAGAATGGGACATAGGTAAGCACAAACTGGTCCAAGCTTTTGCCAGTAAAATTCAGAATCAATGTTAAGTTCCACTAGAAATTATTTGATGATCAAGGACTAAAAAGCCTAAATAACGAGTAACATACAAGAGGAAGAAAACAGATGCATAATTTAAGTGTTCTAAGCGATGATGCCATAATAATGCTTTATTGACAAAAAAAATTATCCTGCACAATGGAATAAACTATCGTCCTCTTTCTTCATGCATGACTATGCCTATCAATTTCGAATAAAACAATACAAATGCGACTGCTAGTTGGTTGGAGTCTATTGTCATTCATCTAGTTCTTCTCAGAAGTTGCTTACTGGTAAGCGGTGACATTTGCCCTTAAACAGTCTGTCTGCATAGATTAACATGATTGTCACTCTACAAAAATGAACATAATTGTCACAGGCGAAAAATGTGACTTTTGTGAGAAATGCGACAGTGTCGCAAAATCTCATTTCCTGAATATTGGGACAGCCCCACACTTTGCCAAAGTCATCTCCTTAACATTTGAGGCACTTTGAAAAATGTGAAAAATGCGACACTGCATTCTTATTCTGAATTCCTGATAGGCGAAAAATGCAAAAAACGTGACACTACATTTTTATTCGAAATTTTTGATAGACGAAAAATGTGAAAAGCGCGACACTGTATTTTTACTCGTAATTTTTTACAGTGTCGCTTGAAGAGAAAATTGATTGTAGCAAAAAGACAACAATGTCGGGTTTTGTGATGAGAGAAAATTCGTGACACTATTGTCAGACTCCGTGTATTTTTGCAGACTGTGTGAAAACACTTGTAATTTTGCAGACTATGTAAAACACGGGAGAATTCGCAGAACTAGATAAAGAGTTGGATGAAGATTAAAAACCGATTAGTTGATGAGTAGGAAGGAGAATAATCCAACAGTTCAAATTCCCATTAGGGTCGTAACATACTTTCTCCCTTATTTCAGTTCTGTCCTCAGAACTTAAAGTCCTAGAAACTCTTCATTAAATTACCTTCTAGTTCTCATAAATTCCCATCATCAGAATATTCTTTCCATAGAACCAGATGCTTAATACCTCTCAATTATGCAATCACTTGGATCTTGTATCAAGAATCTTTTCAAGCTCTAAAGGAATGCTTTCAGATAAGATTTTAAGAGAATCTAGACTTTTACCAAAACTAAGAAAATCCTTCACAAGTAAACTCATCTCTAGACGACTAACATGGAATATGGGATGAGTCTTGATTCTCTGTGGTAACTCTAACTAGTAAGCCAAAGATCCAATCTTTTTCAAGATTTTATATGGTCCACTTTAACAAGCAAACAAATTGTAATGCTTCCCAGTGCGCATTACCTTAGAATTCTTCAGAATTCTAAGATACACACAATCTCCAACTTGAAACTCTTGAGGCAATCTTTTCAGATTAGCAAAATTTCTTACTCGATCCTTGGCACTTAGAATATTTTCACTGCTAACTGTAGTATTTCCTGCATTTCTCGCAAGAAATTTGTCACTTTCTAAACTTTAATCAACTTAGTTTCAACCGTTACCGGAGATTTAGGTTGAAATCCATACATAAGCATAAATAGACTATACCCAATAATGCTTACTACTGTTACAAGCAAACTCAATCAATGAAGGATACTTTATCCAATGAGATTGCCATCAGGAGACTGATGCACAGAACATCAAATCTTTACATTGCTTGCGTTATCCTCTCTTAGAAGTGAAATATAGATTGGTGGAACCTGAACTATGATTTGTCAATCACAATTCACCAGATTCTTATTCTATATTTGAAAATAAGAGAATGTGAATGCAACTATTCTTAAAGACATGAGAGTTGCTCCACAAAAAGCCTTTCCACTAGAAAAGTTTCGGATTTATGTGAATCTACTCTCCTTACAATGTCAATAAGGAACTATAGTCTCAAAATCTTCACTCTTGACATGGCTCAACATGTCATTTCAAAGTCAAAGTTCATCTTAAATACATCTAGACCCCAATACACTTAAGTTCTGATCTAGAATAACTTAAGATTAATTAACCTCATTATTGAAGCCCTCGGCTTTTGGTTCCACCAATTATCCAACTCCAACTGAGTTTCCAGGATAATTTTATTTTCAAACAAAAAATAATTAGAACCAAAAGTTTCTACATATCTTATGTAAATCACCCATTACCTGAGTCTCCATCAAGATACTATCCCACCACTTAGTAGGATTATCTAATGGATGCAACAACCCATCAGCCTTCATGCATTTCACATTACTCCACTCGCACTGTTATTAATTCAACACATAAGATTCTACGAAAGGAATTAACTTTGGCCAAAAGAATATCCTCCATACCAAATCTATACACCATTTGAGAATTTGTCATAAGACACTTCTCAACAATATGTCTATGTTTCCTGACTAGTTTATGCATGCTAATAAACTCAGTCCAATGAAATCATAGTGGATCCACAAGACTAAGAATCTGCGTTAAAAACACATGATCCCACTATGAATCAATAAATAATTAATCTCCATCGATCATACCCAATCTGTATATATATTAGATGCCTAACTGAGAATCCTATAACCCAACTATCATAAGTCTAGAGACTATCTCTCAAAGAGTGCTTTTTCATAGAATGAGAAACCAAAATCTCAATCAGATATTTATTTCCAAAACAATACATCATTAGCCAAAAAAAATTTTCTTTGCATCAGCTCTTAGTTCTCACTAACTCAAGTTGAAAAAAACCAAAAAGGAACCACCTAAACAACCCTTTCTTGTAATAGGATCACCTAATACCAACCTATTTGGTTCATAATTAGTGACTTCCTATCATACAAGAATTACTTCTAAATTTTTTTCCATACACTGAATTTCTTAACAATCTTTAAAAGATCCCAATAGTATCCAAAATGTCCTATCAATTCTTATTCAAAACCAAGTCCTTCATCTATAGACATTATGGATTCAATCTAGAATCAATACTATAGATGTTTCTCCCAGGCAGCTTTTTATCAACTACTTCTCCCCCTTTTATCAAGAAAGTCCACAAGTTTCCAATAAAAGTCATATCACACCAGATACAGTCTAGGAGAAGTCTTACAGAAGATCTCATTGAACCGGACAAGTCGATAGCAAATGTTGCATCAACCGACTCCAAGACAGTTAATGACCCAACATACTAGTATAACAACTTATCCAAAGGTATTCTTCTCTGATTATAGAAACCATTACCTCATGGGAAACCAACTTGAATAGATCAAAAAATGATTTGCACATGGATCAACTAATTATTCCCAATTAGTAATCCATGAATATCATTGTTAGTCTATGGGAAATTATTTAACCTTTCATGCACTATCATCCAAGGAACTTAGGTAGATACTTTACCTTCCAATGTATCACATGAACTCGAGTTGTAGATTCAAAAACAAGAAATTTTCAAATATATTCATAGAGAAAAATATAGCACTCACGGTTCCCTATTTTGTGATTTGAGATATCCATAAAGGGGTCATGACCAATACCTCAAAAGTCCCTACAGAAAAACCCTCTTGTGACCCATAACAATTGGCATCCCTCAAGTCATATGACTTTATTATGGTCATACCGATTAGTTAGTTTCAAATCATCTCTTTGGAATTGCTTGCATCCCATACCACAGGTTCTTCCTCCAAGATGACCGTCCACTTTCCGATCCAACATTCCAAAAATCAATTGATTTCATTGAAACTCACAAAATCTTTAGAGATTTTCTTAGAATCTCAAGGTCTGACAAAAGATTCAAGTAACTTTAGAATCCCACAACTATACTATACCAAGTTCTCAGGAATGTCAAAATTTCAACTTCATAGTACGAATTCCAACTTAAGTCTCCTTTCCACCATTCCTAAGGTTAAGTTCAAATATCCCTTTAAGTTGGCAGATTTAGAAATTGGAAAGAACAAGTAGGAATCAAAATTCAATCAAAACAAACTTGATTATGGTTCCATTAATATCTTTCTTCCATCCCATTCCTTGGGACTAAAGTTTTTTTAAGTTGAGGCACCTTTAACATGTACCTTGGCCAAACTTTCGTGAATTTGACACTAGTCACCAATCCATGATTGCCCACATAGCAATTGGGAAAAAAACAAATATTGACATCAGACTTAGAATTTGCTTCAAACAGGGACACAGATCATGCTACACAGTAACACAGGTAGAAAACACTCTCCGCATCAAGCTCACATAGCAACTATATTTCTCAAAATGAAATTACACTACTTTACATATAGTTGTTCACTCAGGAAACCCATGCATGACCAAGGTTGCCGTTGGCGGGATGCGTGTCCCGTCAACTTGCCTCGTGGCGAGGCCAACTGATCCTTATCGACTGATAGGACCCACAATATAGTAGCACAGTGATTAAGCTTTAATTCTAACTATCAGGTCCCAACACAGTAATGAAAGCTTGCCAAAATTCCACAGAGAATTTAGCCTTTTCACCCGTCTCCAAGGGATTACCCTCACCTGGAGGAAGCTACCCCTTCCGAGAACAAAAGGACCCAAAATTTTGTTTTCCATCCGGGACTCATATAAGCGTACAAATTGCAATAAAGTCACTTAATTGTACCTAGATGTTTATTAATTTAGTGGAACTTCAATGGTCTGTCTCCAACTATGGAGCCACGCATCGCTTGGAAAAACCAATTCAAGGATTCTCCCGATTATAAAAATTGACTCTAAAACAATTTGGCATGATTTAATACAGGAACTCGACAAGTAAAGCTCATAAAAAATTCTCATGAGCCCCACGTGCTTGCCAAAATTCATTACTGTCAAACCAAACCATGCAACATAAGCAACTGCAATTTAAACCATATTAACATTTCCAAATGCATGAGCCCCATTCAACTGCCCTTAAAAATAAAGGCCTTAAAACCACAAAACCTAGTTTGTTCCCCCCACTCTGAATAATGTGGCCATGACTAATAGCCAAGCAAAAATTATCCAGCGGGAAGGAACCACAAACAACCGAAGACCCTCACAAAAACTGAAAGGCAACCCTAGCAAGCCTACAAAATCCTAGGTACCGCATGACTAGGCCACTCTAAACCAACATGCATGGGAAAAAAATTCACTCACTTGCATGTTTAGAATGACCCCCCTAGAAAAAGTATTCTTTTATTTTTAGGAGCCCCCCCACCATTGAGCCTATTGGCACTACCCTGGGGCCAAATAGGTTTTGGCCCCAGCGCAGTGTGGGGGCTACCCACCAAAATGGGGGACGGGTGTAGGTGGCTATTTGTGGGCACGCGCCAGGGTGTGGTCCCGGGCACCCTCGCAATGGCGCTGGGTAGCGCAGGTGGTGCCGGACAGAGGCATCATGCAGGCACCAATGGCACCGAGCAGCCCAATGCCTAGGCACACACACATAAGGAAAGGGCACATTTTGCCTATATATTTGCTCTCAGAAATCCCATAAAAATGCTTATGGAATAATTTTGGTTGCCCCGGACACATGGCACCCGAGCAACCAATTTTTTTTTTTAAAAGAAAAACGTGTGGTTGTGGTGAAGCTGGGGCCCAAATGGGCAATGCATTGAAGATGTGATCAACATTCTGAAATATATACGAATCTCGGGATAACATGCATAAGTATTGTCCTCAATAGCATGCAAGTAATCGAATGGCACACACGGTCGGGCTTAGACAGTAGATATTAGAAATTAGAGTCAACGACTTAGCTTCACAAGCAATTCCTGCCCCATGGGAAAGGAATCGCGCCTTCCTACACGTAGGAAAGACTACGATGGGTTGCTAGAAGGCATGCTGAATGTTGCTCATGATTGCAAGTCTGCGGGAAGAAAATCATATTACTCTGCAACGAATGACTCCTTTGCTAATTGTGCGTGTATGGTAGTTGTTGTTGAGAATACTATAGTCTAAATGTAATAAATACGTGTTTGCCACGTGTACCAGAGGTTGGGTCCTCAAACGACACTAACACGTCAGCGTGTCTTCTCTCTCACGCATAAACAATTGTATGAACATTCCGCTCTGATTCATGATCTAATACAACAGAGTCACGTTCTTCTCTCTTATGCTTCTCAACATATGACTTCCAATAAAAATTGGTTTTCATTCTTAGATGAAATTTCCTATCATAACAAAATTTTCTCAGGGGACATTAGCTCCCTTGATATTCAAGGATGTGGAAAAGTACCAGTTCAATTACCAAACAACCAAACAAAACACATTCGAGACGTTCTGTATGTTCCATCATTAACCAAGAATCTTCTTTTTGTTTCTCGCATGACTAATCAAGAATTATCTGTTGATTTTTCCTCACAATTGTGCACTATCAAGGATTCTAAAGGACACACCATAGCACAAGGTCATCGTGAAGGCAACTCATGCCAAAGTTCCAATTTTTGCCATGATTGCTTCTTCAAGCAAAATTCTTGGTTCTCTATTGTGGCATCGTTGTCTTGGTCATGTCAATTTTCAAAATCTTAACCAAATCAAACGTCTCAATTTTTAAAGAGACTTTGATGTCAATTTGCCTTCAACACAACCACTTTGTTCATCTTGCATCTATGACAAGCATCAACGAGCTTCCTTCATGAAGAAGTCACCTACTCAACCGTTGGACTTAGTACATATGGACATATGTGGTCCAATGAAGACAATTTCTCATGGTGGATCCAAATACTTTATCACCTTCATTGATGACTTTTTTCGTTGTTGTACAATCTATCTTCTTCGTTTAAAATCACAAGCCTTTCATTTCTTTCAAGTCTACAAATCCTTTGCTGAAAAACGATTCTCGATTCTCCTCAACAAAATGGTGTTGTTGAACCTAAAAATCACACACTAGTTGAATGTGCACGTTGTTACTCATTCATCATTCCTTGTCTCAATCTTTTTGGACTGATGTTGTTTCTACAACTTCTTATATTCAAAATTTGTTACCACATGCTCATTTACATGACACAACTCCCTATGAAGCATGGACTGGTTTTAAATCTTCCACTACTCATCTTCGAGTTTTTGGATCTACAACCTATGTTTATGTACCCAAAGATTTGTAACATGCCACCTCAAAATCTAATATTGTTTAAGCAAGAAACTGATTGGGATATTGCCTTTTTTACAATCGTCTCTTCTCTCCTTGAGTAGATCCATGGAGCCTTTGGGAGGACAATTGAATTCCCACCATTTGTGGCCATAAATAGGCCATCTTTTCCACTTTTTTTAAGTCATGTCGTGCATTTTTTTAATCTTTCGACCCAGTCAAGTGGTCCCAAATCATGCCCCCAACATTCTTGAATATGTGCATCGGGTCCAAAAAATGGTTTATCAACAATTCTCCCCAATATGGAAATTCATGAAATATTGATAACCTCTTCATACCAGGAGGGAGTCGCCCTAGATCTTGATTTACCTCCAAATTTGAAGCCAATCGCTTGCCTACAATATTTACAAACAAGCACACACATTTAATGCAGATTATTGTTAGAAGAAATCTAAAGAGAGCAACTATAAAATAAATAAATGACAGGTACATTAATTGGCCCAAATATGTATTGTACGTTCATGGAGTTGGGACGTTGACCAACAAGCCCATCACGCATAGGGGCCCTCATAAACCATCTTTCGTAGATGTTGTGAGTGACATGCTTGCAAATACTCGCCACAAACGGGACATGCATTGTAGCTAGTAGTTTGGAGCTCTACATTAAGACAAAACAACCAAATTAATTGTGAGACTAATGTTCAAATTGAAAGAAAATTTGTGAATACAGATAAGATTTAGTACCATGAATCGAACCAATAACAAGGATCACTACTACAAAAAACGATTATAGTGACAAAAGTTTGCTTTGTTTGTAGGGTTTGCATTTTGGAGGGAAAGTCAAGTGGTCAAAGAGGGTTTGGACACTCTGTAAAGGGATGTAACTCATGGAGAGACACATTTTTTCTCTTTTCTTACTCATTTCATCATTATACATGGTTCTCTTTGGGTTCTACAACTCATTGGTGCACTCTCTTGATGATATCTTGCAATTCTATGTGTAGAATGATCATTTATTGCTATTTTTGGTTCCACACGTGTGAAGTACAGTAGATACTGTAATTGTATAAAAAAAAACTATATTTTATGTTTTGGTTCATGTTTGATCAGTATTTCTTTGAGTTTGCATCTCATTTTGTATGTAGATGCTGATTTTTCTACATTGGTAGGATTGTTGGTTTGTTCCTTATTGTAACCAAAGATCAGAGACATGGATTGGATCTTGAATGATCTGAAATCCTTCACATGGTATCAGAGCTCTTGTGTTTTAGGTTATAAAGGATCAGCCATCTTTATCAAAGATTTGGAGGAGTTACCAATGCTAGAGCGTGCTAGATTGATCTCTACTCAAAAATCAGCATTTTTGCATGTGTAGAATTGTTCTTTTGTAGGTCAAAACTCAATATAGGTATATATACTTGATTTTTTTCATTTTCACACTTGGTTTATTGAAACTAGATGATTTTTGGTGCATTAGGAAGGTCTCATTGGAGTCTACAAGAAGATATATCAAGTTTTTAAAAATTGCATGTAGAATTTGAGATATTCAATTGTTTGTGATATGTCCAAATCCTAATTTTGATTGGATCTCTAGTTTGTGAGGTTACTGAACTTCATTTGAGTGTGGTGGCAAGAATCATTAGATTGAGGATAAATCATAGGTTGATCAAGATCTCAGTATTCTATGTGTTGATTTTCTAGTTAGAGTGCCAGAAGAGATTTGAGAGGTTCCATATCTTTGTGATATCTTCTTGAGTTCATTTGTTGACATTCAAGAGAGTGCTTTGTGCATTGGAACAGGTTGAAAGAAGAATATCAGGTCGTTTCAACATGGCTACAAGTGGAGGCTTTATGTTGGAGAGCAATGATAGGCTTGCCTCAATCAACTATTCTAGTTGGAAGGTGAGGATGCAGTCCTTATTGGAGATGAATGAGTTGATGGAGATTGTTGCAGGTGTGGAGGAGAGGCCTCAAGCACCTCAAGATCAAGTGAGGTATGACAGGAGAGCAAATAAATCTCTACACATGATCAAGATGAATGTTACCAATGAACTTTTCAAGGAAGTTGGTAAGTGCACATCATCTTTGGAGGCTTGGGAAGCTTTGAGAAAGCTTTATGAATCCAAGTCTACATCAAGAGTGCTTACTCTTAGGAGGCAAATCTTTCAAAGTTTTCAAAAGACGGAAGAGAGTACTCATGATTTTGTTTTGAGGGTAAAAACATTCAATGATGAGTTAGCATGTATTGATGAAAGCATTAAGGAGGTAGAACTTGTTCAAGTTATACTTAATGGCTTGTTGGATGTGTGAAGAATTGAAAAAGATTATCTATTTTAGATATAGGGGTCTTATGTTTTTTACATCAAGCATCTAGGTGTAGGATGTTGATAGGAATAAATTTGGCATAGATGGCAAATTATGCATTTCCACTTGTAATGCCACTATTGAGCCAAAATAGAGTAAGAGGCTAAACACTTGCTAATTAGAGTGTAGACAAGTGTAAAGTTTTTGTTTGATGAATTCCAAGAGGTCCAATAGGATATAGAGGTGGAACCCTGTGAGGTAGGAAATTGAGGTGTGCTTGAATATAGTCCAATAGAATTAAGAGGTGCATAGATCAATGATCCAATAGGATCAAGAGGTGACAAAATGTGGTCCAATCATAGTTAAGCATAGTGGTAGCTCATGGACCTACTAGTATCATTGTACTCCTCATTTTGAAATCAATTGATTTGGTGATTTCATGGATTTTGTGAGTTTTTGGATTTCTAGCTTTCTCTCTCTACCCGAGAGCTCTTGATGCATTTTCTCTCTCTACCTAAGGAGAGCAGCTTGTTTCTACTTAGATTATTTTTTGAATACTTCCCACACGTGTGAGTGAGAGTTGGAAGTGATTAAATGCATGTAGTAGTGTGTTTTTGCCGTAGGATTCAAGATTGATCTTGAATCTCAATCTAGTCTTGATCTTGGTGCATCTACACACCTTAGGAGATCACAAGTACATGTAGTGGACAGTTCACACGTGTGAAAATCAACATGGTATCAGATCCTACCTAAGGTTACCATGCATTTTGATCCATCTAAGTGAAAAAATTTCATCAATCTTGAGCTAGAAATTGTCAAGGCCCATTTTCCTAGCTATCTTGTTCAATCTTGGATCAAAAGAGATCAAAAGGACATTGATTGGGTCTGAACTGGTACTATACGAAATTAGGTGCTCAGACACATGTGAGGAACATCCAATTTCAGTTTGGAAGTTCTCTCTCATGTTTGATCCATTTATCTTGCTTGATAGCTTGTTTTGAAGCTATTTTTGTCTAGTTTCTGTTGCAATCAGTTTCATTCCATTTGGTTGAGCCAATCAAAAGTTATAAGATTTTGAAGAGGGTTAGGTAGGGCACCTAGACCTGGGTGGACACATTTGGTTTGGTCAAGAGATTGCTTGGTTGATCCAAAATCACAGTTGCATGCTTGCCAATCTCATCTATATGTGATCTAGGCACTGTTTTGATATCTTAGCCATTTTGTTTCATGCAATATCATTGTATTTGAGTCAAATTTGGTTTCTTAGTGTATTTCACACGTGCTAAGAGTGTTGGATCCTAACTTTGCCTATACTCCATCATTTGATGTGAAATAGATCTTGTTTTAGAGAGATTTGTGTAGCTAGTGAGAATCAATTCACAAATTGTTGTAAGATCTTTCATAGGAGGAGATAGTACTCAATTATTGGATCCTATTGAAAGTGTGTAACAACATTAATTGTTCATCATCTGAGTTTTCTTCACTTCAAATGTCTTCAATGGGTTCATCCTTGTTGGAACCAAGTGAAAGATTGACCACTTCAAATTATTCAATTTGGAAAATGAGGATGGAGTCCATCTTGATCCTTCAAGACGTGATGGACATAGTTCTTGGCCTTGAAGAAGAACCACAAGTTCTTCAAGAGGTTCAAAAATACAAAAAGAGAGCTAGGATGGCCCTCCACTACATTAAGATGAATGTCTCTAATGAGATATTGAGGGAGATAGGTACTTGTACAACAGCCAAAGAAGCTTGGGATTGTCTCAAGACTATCTATGAGGCTAAGAATACCTCTAGGCTTCTCACTCTTAGGAATCAAATCTTTCAAAGTAGCCAAAAGAGTGATGAGAGTGCATCTAGTTATGTTTTGAGAGTAAAAGATATTCATAGAGAGCTTGCTTGTATTGGTGATTCCATCAATCAAAATGAGCTAGTTCAAGTCATTCTCAATGGCTTGAGAAGTGAATTTGATAATCTTGTCCAATCCTATGCCATTAAGGAGGAGCTACCAAGTTTGGAGGCTCTCCAAAGTGTGCTAATTTCAGAAGAATCAAGACAAGAGTATAAGCTCTTGAGGATGGACAAGCTTTCTCTCACTCATAATGATGGCAAAGCTCTTTTTGCCAAGGATAAGCACAAATAGAGGAGCAAGAACCAACATCAACAATCCTCAAGCAAGGACAAAGTCAAATCCAAAGACAAAGATGAGGAGGAAGATGATTCCTCTAATGCTTCATCATCCAAGCTCAAGAAGAAGAAGAAGATCAAGTGCTTTTATTGTGGCAAGAAAGGTCATTATGCCAACCAATTGCTTCAAAAAGAAGAATCAACTCAAGCAAGCCAATATTACCAATGAGAAGGAAGACACTATTGCAAGTGATGGAGAGGAATCTCTTATGGTCTCTAGTTTCTCATCTACTCCTTTCAAGAAGGACGGCCTATGGTATATTGATAGTGGAGCCTCTTCACATATGTGTAGCTCCAAGGACTCTTTCTCTTCTATTGCACCTTATGATGGAGTGAAGAAATCAATATACACTGCAAATGATTTTGAATGTCCTATTGAAGGCATAGGGAACATTCCCTTAAAGCTTGCATCCTCTAAAGTTCTTTCTCTCTCTAGAGCTGTTTATGTACCTAAGCTTACCAAGAATCTTATTAGTGTTGGCCAATTGCTTGATAATGGCCTTGATGTAAAATTCAATGTTGATACTTGCACTATCAAGAAGAATGATGAGATACTTGCATTAGGATCTAGATTTGGTGGCATCTATAAACTAGATCCAAATGAGTATGTGAATGCTTGTAATGTTGCTCTTGTGAACAAGCTCTCTATGGAGGAATTATGGCATAGGAGGTTGGAACATCCCAACTACAAATCCATGCTCTCTATGATCAAAGAATCCAAAGCTATTGGCTTGCCAAAGTCATTCTCCAAGAAGATCAAGCCTTGTGAGGCTTGTGCTATTGCTAAATCTCACAAAAAGCCATTTACAAGATATTCTATCAAAAGCAAGCATCCTTTGGAGTTAATCCACTCGGATGTGCATTTCTCATCAACTACAAGCAAGGGAGGAGCCACTTGTTTTGTTACTTTCATTGATGATTACACAAGATTCACTTGGATATATCTTCTTGCTTCAAAATCTATGGTGTTTGATCATTTCCTTATTTTCAAAGCTTATGTAGAGAAGCAATTCTCATTCAAGATTAAAACTCTTAGAAGTGATGGAGGTGGTGAATATATCTCCAATAAATTTCAAGACTTTTGTGAGCTTGAAGGCATTAAAAGAGAGTTTTCTTGTGCCTACTCTCCATCTCAAAATGGAGTGGCCGAGAGAAAGAATAGATCTCTATGTGAATGTGCAAAATCTATGAGAATTGAGGCATCTTTGCCCAAAGATTTTTGGGGAGAAGCCATTAATTGTGCAAATTATCTTTGCAATAGGCTCCCACATATAGCTCTTGGAGGAAAGTCACCATATGAAATCTTATTTTTGAAGAAGCCTAAGGTTGATCACCTTAGAGTTTTTGGATGCTTATGCTTTGTCCATATTCCCTTGGAAACAAGGAAGAAGGAAGATCCTAGTGCATGCAAAGGGATCATGGTTGGATACTCATCCACCAAGAAGGCCTATAGAGTCTTTATACTCTCTACTTCTCAAGTTATTGAAAGTAGAGATGTTGTCTTTCATGAAGATCAACACTCATCATTTGAAGAGGCCGAGATCAAGAAATCTATGGATGCATCATCAATTATTGATTTTGAAGACAATCATGATGTGATGGGGTTGAGATTTGAAGAAGACTCTCCTCGAATTTTTTCACCAAGAAGATCCATGAGAGATAGATCCGAGCCTAAGAGGCTCTCATATGTTGACAAAGGCAAACAAGTGGATCTTGATTCCACTAATTATGTTTTTTATGTCTCTCATGAAGAGCCAAAGAATGTACAAGAGGCACTCAATACCAAGGAGTGGTATGATGCCATGAAGCAAGAGTATGATGCATTGATCACCAACAATACTTGGGAGCTTGTGGATCCTCCTTCCAACAAGCATGTGATTGGTTGCAAGTGGGTATTTCGGATCAAGTTCAATCATGATGGCACCATCAACAAGCATAAAGCAAGATTATGTGCCAAAGGATTTGCTCAAAGGTCGCTCCTCGAAGTAAAAGAATTTTTGAAGATAGCGATCTCATGGAGAACATGGCGTTGCCAACTCATTTATCTCATGAACAAGATCATGATGATGGATTTGATGACACATTTTTGGAGGATGATTATGTGCAAGCTTCACAAGCTAATGATGATGTTGAGTGTGATGAATCATCATCAGATGGATCGTCGACACACGACACACCTTTTCGATCTCACTCGTTGTCATCGTCACCATTAGCTTTTGAAGATTAGCTTTTCAATGACAAAACTATAGGAGATATTTGGGTAGAATTAGAGATAGACTCATTTGGTTTGGTGGATTTGTCACATGCGGATGTGGCAAATGATAACGATGAATCACCAAATGAATAAGTGAGACAATACAATGTATTTCAACTCATTGTAATATTAATCATATTGCTCACAGATGCAATTACACTTTATTAACTGACTAGTTGACATCGAACAAGAAGTCGACGCATGTGAGTACACAATTTGTGATCACCAATTTTTTGTGATACATAAATTATTTTATTCACTTATGCATATGGCAACCAATGTTGATAGAAAATGGAATTCAATGTGTTGATAAGTAACAAATTCCAAAAGTGAGATCTCTTTACACTCTATAACATACTGTGGGTTATACCGAGGGACCTTTTTTTTCATCAGTCTTGGTATTACCCTTGCTTAGCAGAGTCTCCTGGAATGCCTCTTGGCCACTTTGACCCTCTCTATAACCCTCTTTATATACCTCTATATAACCCTCTCTATAAATGTTTGAAAAACAAGTTAAATTTCGATAGGCTTATACCGAGGCCAAAAACCAGAGCCGAGGCTCGAGCTTTCCACTCCCCCAATGACTCATATTAAAAACTATCTTTCAGAAAAACTCTCAAAAAAAAGTCTTGGTAATCTCTCATCCTCTTGTAGAGCTTGCTCTCAAGTGGTAAAGAAGTGATGTTTGTCAATACATGATTTAGAGTTTTATTTAACTTTTATGTTGTATAATATTATTAAAATTTCAATGCTTTCAAATAAATATTGAAATTTTCTAAGTTGTATGTTCTTTTTTGAATTACATATTTAATTATTATTAATCACTTACAATTCCATGAATTTCACTTTTTATAAATTTTCATGATTTTAGTCTACAATATTCTAGAATACTCAGCTTAAATTTAATACATTTGCAAAATGCAACATTTTTAAAATATAGAGTTAATTATAAAATCTAAGATTCAAAATTAACATGAAATTTCAAAAAATCATAAAAGCTTTTAATAAACGGGTCTTTCCGCCATTTCCCATTTAAAAGATTCTGCGTATTAAATTTATGTCTTAGAGCCTTTTTGCTTGAAAGCTCTAGATTTACTAGCAAAGGTTGGAAATTGACGTTGTGAGGTTCTTAGAGTACTATATATCAGGTGTAAATAATCAAAGAATACTTGAGCCCCACACACGAGAAATTGGCAACGGCAATGATGAGGAAGTTTTGAAATTTGCAAATGAAAAGCCATTTTTTACACCAAATCTAGGTGTATTGCTACGGGTTGGACCTTCTATATATTGCACATTGCAAACAAGCACATAAAATGCAGCAGCAAGAGAAGAGAGAGAAAGAGAGAGAAGCATCATGCAAGAGAAATGTAGAAAATGGAGAGAGAGAGAGAGAGAGAGAGAGAGAGAGAGAGAGAGAGATCCCCCAAAGATAAAAAAAATTCAAAGACACATCTATACACAACACAAAAAATGTGCAACAATTAATTTCATCACACATACGTTTTACTTGCCAATATAGTCACATTCTAGCTTCATTATCTCTTGGCTTCAAACGAATGCTACTACAATCCAAGATTATTTCATGGTAACTGATTTCATTAATTTTCAAGAAAGTTTGTTGCTGTTTGACAACTTCATATGCCGCAGGAAGAACACTTGAATCATTCATGTACTACTATTAGCAGGTACACGAAGCATATCCTACTTACAATATGACAACATCATTTATTCATAAATCCATGAACCTTGCTTTATATTTAAAGCGGATCATACTTACAATACAGCAACATTATTTATTTGCAAATCCAGGAACCTCGATTTATATGTAGACAATAATCAGTGGCAAAGAAGAACCTAATGTTGCAAGCCATGTAGACATAGATTGTTGGACGGTAGAATGTTCCTTGCTGTAGAACTATGATGCAGTATACTCGTAGGCTGGTCCACCATGGTGGAAGTATGTTATTATGCATAATTTTTCAAAGTACACCTATATGTGTTTCTTCATGCCCGAGGCTTAGCTGAAAACTATGAATTGGAGGTGATTGTTGTTGTCATCTATGAAGAATCCACCCACTTTACCATTGGATTGGCAGCTTGAAACAACATTACTAAGGTCAGTCCCAGCCACATCACAAGGCAAACATTGCCCACAAGCGCCACAAATTCCAACTTTACACGACCCGGATGTATGCATGGTGGTGCAGAGTGAGCCTCTACAATTCTCTTGACAGCATCTTGTGCCTGATCCCAAACTTGTGATATACGCTGCAGCATTAACACAATCATATGCGCTAGGACTAGCGTTGGAGGTCTGACATGTGGTTTGTGCGTGTGCCACGTGATGCAGAGCGATCCCCGTGAGCATCACAAGCTCGCACAGCAGCAGAGTTTCCGAGGTCCTCATGTTCACCAGCACTGCAGCACAGAAAGGATCGCTCGATGCTGGCCTATAAAGTAGGCACTAGTGGGTGATGCAGATCCAAACAAGAGTCGAAGAAGTCTGTACTGAAAAGTATCGCTCGTTACTGGCCTGTAATAAATTGCGTGATGCAGATCCAAACAAGAAGTCTGTATTGAAATGTATCGCTCGTTAGGTGGGTGATGCAGTTTCAAGCAGGAGTGTACTGGAAATTTCAAAATGGTAGTGTGGATGGGCCATACGTCTGATACGACCAACTTTACAGCCGTCACAAAACCATGAATGAGAGCATCTGCCTGCCAGGACGCGAATCGGGACTCGTAAGTCCACATCGAAGTCGCGCTGGCATGGTGACTGCAACGTTAAGTTTCTAAAAGGCAAGGGGACATGACTTTGTAGTCTAGTATCAGAGTCACGTGGTGTTGAAGCAGATTTTGTCAAAAACAAGGCACTCTAAAGTTCGATATGCCGACCTCCCGAGACCCATCAACTAACTATCCGCCTGCCTGCTAATTAATGCACAATGCCCGATATCTCACCAAAAGCTTTGCTGTGTGCACATGGCTTTGCTGCAATAAGAAGTCTGTATTGAAACGTATCACTCGTTAGGTGGGTGATGCAGTTCCAAGCAGGAGTCAATGAAATCTGTAATGGAAATTTGAAAATGGTTGTCTGGATGGGCACTGATACAACCAACTTTATAGCCGTCACAAAACCATGAATGAGAGCAGTTCGGGTACATCTGCCTGCCAGGACTCGTAAGACCACAACGAAGTCGCGCTGGCATGGTGACTTCAAACTTTTAGTTTATAAAAGGCAAGGGGACATGACTTTATAGTCTAGTATCAGAGTCATGTCTGGTGTTTGATTAGCCGGCCTCCCGAGTCCAACCAACTAACTGTCCGCCTGCTTATAACTAATTGCCATGCCCGATATATCACCAAAAGCTTTGCGTGCACGTGGCATTCATCATCTTCATGAAAGGCATCTGGCATATAGTTTTCCATCGCTTTCCTTGGAAGTCCTCGGATGAGCCACATTAGCAAGGCGTGGATGAAATTATTATTTTGCAAAGTCACTAATGAAAAAAGACAAATTTTAGAATTTTGAGTATTTGGATGCCCAAGAAAAGTAGTTGGATGCCAATTCCGATACTTATACAATCTTTTAACCAAATGAGTATAAATTAGCATATAAAAAATAGTTTCGTTCAATGCACTATTCTTTAACAAGGTGTGGGAATATAAAAACCGGCAATCTTTAATTATTGTGTGATTTTAGAATGCGACATCTTTTAGTTGATTTTAACATTTAGTGAAGGTCTCAAAATACATCTCGGAACAGACCACGGAATACTGAATCTAATTTAGTCAAGGCCTCGGAACAGACCTCGGAATACTGAAGCTAATTTGAGGGGCTTGTTTGTTGATCCTTCCTCACCCTCTTTATCCTCCTCACATTTGATTGTTCCTTTTGTTATTGCTCCTCTTGCTCTTGCTCTTTGCTTCGTCCTCTTGCTCTTTGCTTTTTCCCCTTGCTCCTCTTGCTCTTTCTCTTTACTTACTCCTTGCAAAATCAAAAGTGGTGAGCTCAAGAAGAAAAGGGAAGGTGGAGGATGGAGGTTTTCTGATTATTGGATGTAAGGTAATATCTCTCTCCATCTCTTTTTCTCACTCTCTCTTTCTCTTACACCTTAGTCTCCATCTCAATGTGATTGCAGTTTGGTTTTATTGACTTCACGTTTTTTATGTAGGTTTCTTTTAAGGCAAAGGAGACGGCGGGTCCACAAACATTTCTTAAGGTAATAGGCAAGTCGGAATGGCCGTCGAAATAAGCGGATTTGCAGGATTTTCTATTCAGATGGGTATTCCGATGTCTGATTTTTTATTCATCAGATGCTTTAGGGTGTTGTGCTGCTATTGTAGATTTTTTATGCAGGTCTAGATTTGCAGATGGTCGGAATGCCCATCAAAATACGCGGATCTGTGGGATTTGTTAAAGCAGCACTATTTTGATGAGTATTCTGATGTTAGATCTTCTATTCATCTGCTCTATATCCAATTTTCTGGTGCAGGTACAGATTTGCATATGGAACTTTTTTGTTCTTTGTGTAAATTTAGTTTTTGCTTTTTTTATTAGCACTCTATAATGTTCTCTTTTTCTTTCTCTCGTCCTATGTGTTTAGGGGGGCTGCAATGTGTGTGTGTGTGTGTGTGTGTGTGTGTTTCATGCTACTAGTCTACGGTTTGTGTTATATATTAGTTTATGTTTCATGCTTTGTTCTCAAAGATTAACGTTTCACGGTAATTAGCTTTAAGTATGATGCCATTAGTTTATGTTTCATGCTTACTGGTTCATGCTACTTTGATTTGTGGTATCTTAATTTATGTGTTATATATTCGTGTGATGCGAAATGAGTTGTGAAAGCAAACAATTCGGATGGAGTTTGGATCTGATTGCTGGTCACTGCCAGCTGTATCATTCCTACAGTCCTCCAGAATGTAGTCACACATTGCTGATCTACATTTAGAAACTAATGTAGCATTCAACAAAAAATTCAACCAATGTGAGGAATTAAATGAACAAGAGGGAATCAGACACACGAATAACAACAGACTAATTTGCAGATAAAAGTCATATGTTACGTGCTCAAACAAAACACGTAGAAGTACATTATCATTTTGTTCAAGAAAAAATTGCAAGAACAAGTTATGGAACTAGTATTTTGTAAATCAGAATATCAAGTGATTAATATATGTGCTAAGTCTTAGGTAGATTAAAACTTGAAAATTGCCGCACTCAATTGGGTGTAGAAGAGTGCAATTCTATCATTGAGGGAGAGTGTTAGAACTTTCAATGCGAAGCCTCATACTCTCCACTCTTTTGCTTATTAGTTATAATGTAGACTACCTCTAACTTGATGATTGTACTTTTCTTTCAGTTATGCTGATACAATGTCGTGAGGTTTTCTCTCCTCCTTATGTTGTTCATGGGGTGTATGCTAGTGATAGCATGACTATTTACATGTAGTACCCGAACAATTATCCCATACATGACAAGAATGTTTCTTATTGATCTTAGAAGGTTCTTCAAGAGAGGAAATGCCCAAGACCCTAACTAGCTTGAAATTCTTGCAAATAGGCTTACTTGTACAATAAGATTCTTTGAGCATATAGATCAGTCCATGAATATCAGGAGCTGAAAATAAGAGCTTGAAATGAAACATATGCATTATTCAACTATAAGAATGAAGAGAATCTCTTAAATACAGCACCGCCCTAAGGGTATTATCACTCTTGACTGCCTAGCAAGTCCAGATTTTAATATGGAGCTCTCCCATTGGTCCACTAGAAAACTAATGGCCTCCCCGCAATTCTTACTTACATTCAGTTCACATCGTGTGGCAGATGGAGTGGCATGGGCCACTTGCCACATAACGGCAAGTCAACCTGAAGACCTTGCTTGGCATGTTGAGTTGCCAAGGCCAACATAACGAAAATGGACCTGTGGCATGGCAGGGATTGAAACTGGCCAATCAGCTTGTAGTCCTCCATTTGACACTTACCGATCATGTGTGAAACAGAGGTGGTCGGTTGCTTGCCAAGGGTTTAAAAATGGGTGGCAAGAGAAAGGGCCAGGCAAAGGGAGTTGCCATTAGCACCATAGTGTGGAGCTTTTTTGTCTTTTATCCAAATGCACATATCAAAAACTAGCAATTCAGATGCAAACATTATTCTTTTATTTAGTATAGCTAAGAGCTTCAGCTAGTTGGCATGGGCTCTGCAAATTCAATTGGCATGGCTTATGCAGTCTACACGCTCTGCATAATCAAATGGCATGGATAAGACTGCTCCTTCAAGATTTGGTCAAGATAATCAGGTGGTAAATTGACCAGTTTAAGAGTCTTGTTCCATATCTTAAGAGCCATGTCCATATCCCTAGCCTGCTTTGCCACTTTAACTGCATTACAAGAAGATGTAAAATATGGAACACTTTCATAAGCTAAATTCCTCGCTCCTTGTGCATATTCTTGAACACTCGAATCGGTTGCACAAAACAGAATGCTTCTGGCTCCTGGGAGAAGAAGTGAGCAGTTGAAATTATCTTACTAGTAACCACGCTCCAACGAGAATTGAGAAGGAGAATCGAATTAAGTGCATTTTTCTGAAGTGGAAAAACAATTATCAAAAGTATGACATACAGCAAACAATGAACAGAGGCAGAATCTTTCAAAAGGAACAGTTTATAAGCAGATAAATGAAGTTGCATCCATCTTTGATAGGCATATAATTAGATAGTAAGGAGCTAGGGAGTTGACCTTCCAAAGGTGTAAATAGCAAAAATGATGACATGTTGTACAATTGCTGCATCAACTTCGGGGTAGTTCTGACCTGTAGTCAATTAACATTTGGCTTAAGAACATCTTGTAACATTCTGAGAGATCAGGTTGGCAAGTTTGTCATAACAAGTGGAAAACCCTCTTAAAAGAATATCTTAACTCGTCTAAGCCAAGGTAAGTTGTAAAACTGTCTAGAAATTTATTCCTGTTGTAGAACCTATCACCCTACTTCAATTAATCTGCAGCATTCTACAAAAACATGGGACACAGGTAAGCACAAACTGGTCCAAGCTTTTGCCAGTAAAATTCAGAATCAATGTTAACCAAGTTCCACTAGAAATTCTTTACTGATCAACGACTAAAAAGTCTAAATAATGAGTAACATACAAGAGGAAGAAAAAAATCAAACCAAAAATAGCACTATTGGTCTTACTAAGTGTCTTACTGAGTCCCTCAATTTGTGATAGTTTGGCCTGGAGGCTGGTAGGACGGAAAACTGGATCAAGAATAACTTACTATTTTTGTTATCACCTCGCCAGGATGAACAGCAATAATGTCAATGCCAGCTTCCTTAGGAAGTTTCTTTTGCAAGATATTACTGAATAGTAGCTGAACATGAAACATCATGAATTCAACAAATGAGGTCTGCCAGAATAATATCAAAAAGGTAAAGCTGGCATAGATTAAGAAAGCGTCACTACTTTCGTATATTTTACAGCAAGGAGGATGTTTGAAATGACTTCTGAGCAACAACTTTTTATACTTACAACTGTTTTAGGTGACAGAATTGATGTCTAGCTAAAGTTGCTTAGAAATGCTTGGAGCTGACCCAAAAACTGAAACTTTTGGCTTAGGGTTTTAACAAAGGACAAATCATCAGCAACCAACAATGACCAACATGCCATATAAGCAAACTTTCACCCATGTGTCTCCACCACGAGGACTTCTCACGAGCACGTTCCAGAAGAATGTTGTTTTGTATAGAGATTTCCCCTTCTCAAAGAAGAGGAAAAGCATGAGGTAATTGCAATTGGAAAGAAATAAAGTTGACTTAAGATATTTGTAGCTGGGATAGTACCCGACATAACCCCTCATAGAAGAATGAAACATATTTACCAATCACCACTTCAGCAGGCTCAAAACCTAACAAAATCACGTAGCTCGCAGGAAAATGAACCACAAGACTTCATAGCACCACATTCAAAGGCTACAACATGCTTAATATTTAAAGGTTGACACATTCGAGATGTTTAGAAGTAATACCTGAGCAAGTTTGCTCCCAGAGTAGCCCAATGTGCTGTTATACTTCCTTTTGCCAGATGTGAGGCTGAGATCTTCAGGATCAATTAAAGCCAGCCGATGCATCTTACAAACCATGCAGATAGCATATGCCAGAAACAATGACTTGGGATGTTAAGTCTCGAGACCATTTAGCTATGCTAATTATCCAGAACCATTAAAGTGTGATAAATTTCTGCAACTTCACCTCAAGAACTTGAAAATGAACAAGTAGCAAATGACAACAGCCCAGAGCAAATAATCCCAAAAGATATACTCATTCATGAAAACTCCATCCAGTGATCTAAATGATGGAAACAACGATGAAAGCTTATGTACGTTGTAATTCATAGATAATTATCTTTGTTTTGACCAGGCTACATGCTACATGAAGTGTGATTATTGGCAGCTCTCAGAGTTACAGTCCAACTCTATGTTCCTCTCTTATTGGTGTCCTAATATGAAAGTCTGGACATCCCACATCAACCTGGGTTCTCATTTCCTTGACCTTCGGTTTTGGAGGTGTGGGGAAAATCTAAAGAAGGAAAATCCATAGAAGAAAACAAAAATGTTGCCATGGGAATGATTGCCTGCTGAAGAAGTCTTGTATAGCATCAAATTTGAAAAATCTGAATTGTCTACCAAACTGCTTCCTCACTTGTTGAACTTGGCATGATTAAGGCATGGTTGTCCAGGATCTCAGCAATTTGTTAGCAGCAAAAGCTGTGCAAAAAACCTTGTGATTCATGATTGCGTCTTGCAGAATTGGAAGATGAATTAGCAACTCTTCTGTATACAACATTTCTCTAGAGTAAGCATTTGACCCAGAAATCACTCATCAAGTGAAATCATATCTGTAGAACCACACATGTATAAGTTTGAAAACCCACATTGTAAGAATGGTGAAGACCGAAACAGCTTTTTAGCATATTCAAAGGTAGTAAAAAAGGAGAGAGAGAGAGAGAGAGAGAGAGAGAGAGAGAGAGAGAGAGAGAGAGAGAGAGAGCTCTATTTATGCCTTTAAGGTACCAATAAGACTTAAAGGTACCTGCATTGAACTTTCCATCGTTGTGAAAATTATTTCTTCTATCCATTATATTGTGGACCCATAACATGCAAGTTCTATTCAAATTATATTCTTTTTCAATTTAGAAAATGGATTCTGATTCTGATTTTAATTCTGAATATGGATATGAGAGTCAATCCAAATATGAGATCACCCGAATTGTCACTATGAAGATCAGTATGAGGAGTAAAATGATGGTGAATCACATCAATATGAACAACATCGAGAAGGCATTAAGATTTTGGGGTGCAAACCAAGGAAGCCATGAACCTCCATAACGTGCATATAAGCCTTCAGCTCAAGATTAAGTGTTCCTTGTTCTCCACCTCATTGCTCTTACATGACTCTTAGGTCCTATCCTCTCTTGGGAATCCTTTACCCCTACCTGTCTCTATTTCCTGGTCATGTGAACTGCATTCATTTTTCAAATAAGTTGCCGCTTGAAAATGGATGTGTTTTCCTCTAGTTTTCTGTGTCAAGTATACAGGCAAGTGATTTTTCTCTGTTGATTAGATAAAAAACTATCTTTTCCTTAATCTTTGCCATATCTTCTCCAAATCTTGCCCTTATTGGCTTTTTCCCTTGTTGAAGATCTTTTTTCCCTCTTCCCCATCTATCCAACCAAGTTGTACCATCTATTCTGAAGTAGCTTGTGTTGTTTTTTCTTCTTGTGAATCAGTCCTTCACTAGTTGTCTTCTTGGCAGCCTTTGGAAGAGTGTAGGCAAGAGGATATTTCCTCTTCCGAAGAATTGAAGCCTTCATTGATGTGTCGAATGTCCTCGTTATTGAAAGTACTAAGCAATCAAATCACCACTGCAACTTACATTATTCCATCTTTCTCTTCTAGAAGAAATGCATGTGAATCTTGTCCGTTGCATTAAGAACTATGACAATTGATTCAATATTGCATGCATGCTTTTAACGTAAGATACACATTGAGGCTTTGGGAAAAAGATCTCCCTCCCACAATTAGTATTGCATGGATCTATCTCCACCTATTTGCTAGCTTGGTTAGTATTGCATGGATCTATCTCTACCCTTAATTTCACATGATGTTGCTCAAGAATGTGATGCATGTAATCAAGCATATGTGTACACTGTATGGTTTGATAAAATATCAGTTATGCCTCATTGCTTTGATAAAATGCCTATTTTGAGAGCATTGTGCCACTCCCTCTAGTCTCAAGCATACTCAAGCATATAGCAATTATATGTATAATAGCCTAATAATGGTCATATGTTGGCTTTTAGCGTAAAAATTATTGTGGTGTCAGTTAATAATCATAAGTCATAATGTGTTAATGATTTTGAGTGGCTAAAGTTGATTCTTTTAGTTCATAACTTCTGCTAGGCATTGGAAATGAGTAGAAATTGGGTATCATAAGTCACTCGGCAATAGAACAGGTGTTTCAACACCTGGATTTTCGTTGTTACCTGATGTACTACGTTTACTATGGCATCCTTTTGATCTTAAATCTTACGTGAGAGACATTATTGCTCAAGCATAGGAACACTATGCTTACAATAAAAACATAAAGGCGCAATGGATCAACACCTCTTGTATGTGAAGTTTGTATTTATGGTCTTAACCTCATATTACGATTTAGCGTATAAGGTTGGGTGCCTACCCTTAAAATGACTTCCAAGCTGCCCTGGAAATATTTAGAAAATGTATATAAGGGGTCCAAAAGTACTTGATGAAGGCCTCAAGAAACTGATATTTTCATGACATTGAGAGGAAAGATGAATAGTTCACCTTCACGTGATAAAATATATTTTGCACTAGATAAACTTGTCTATCTATGCATGCAGCTGCTTTTCAATTTGCACTGTCTACCTGCATAACAATCAATGCAGCATTTTCATTTGGGCTCTTAATAGAGTTCTTGACAACCATCTGTAGAAAGCGAAAAACATCATCCTGATCCAAAAACATTATTTAACTCGTTTCATGATAGCAATTTATGGGGCATGGGCAGGTAAGACTATACTCTGGGCCGAAGTAGCAAAAGCTTCTTCCAAAAAGAAAAAGAAAACCTAACTAGCTCAGTTTGGTAATTCTCATATATCATTTAGAAGGATGACAAGCTTTTAACAATTGTTGGTATCTTAAAAAATGAGTTGCATTGGTAGAAGACATGAAAAAAAGTCAGGAAAATGATTCCAAAATGCCATGTTCTATTCTACAATAATCCCAACGGGGTTGGCTCAGTTGGTTGGCTTGGCATCCAAAGTTTCTTTGGTCCCAGGTTCGAGCCTCCCCTTGGAAACCAAGAAGTATTCTACAATAATCAATAACAGATGCAACCTAATTTTCCCAGTCCCTTAGATCTCATTGGCACTAAAAGCACTTTGTTGTACTGGTTTGACATTGAAAATGACTGGAGGTGTAGATAAGTCCTAAAGGCACATCCAGATCTTGATACACATAAACTCAGCAATTGGAGGACTCTGGTATTGATAGTGTAACTCTGAAACTTACAACAGAGTTCACATGCACTACTCGAGAAGGGGCACTTCGAAGCAATGCAGGCATGAGTAGCATGGTCAGTAGTGCAGGAGCAAGATGATTAACTTGCATGTGCTCTTCATAGCCATCTTCGGAAAACCTTTGGGACCCTGCATAGCTATTATCTGTATTAGCCCTCAACAATGTCTTTCTAAACTTCATAAGCTAAAATTTCAATCTCAAAGTTCAGGCAGCTACAAACAGGTTGCAAAATTCTTAATATGCTTGATAAATTTCATGATCAATGTATTTGTTGACATCATCATACTTTGCTTTACATGGTACTTACCCCCCATAGAGAAAACACCGGCATTGTTGATGAGGAGATGTAAAGGACGTTGTTGGGCTTCCCAAAGTTCAGCAAATGCTCTTACTGACGCCAGTGACATCAAGTTCAGCTCCATAACCTGTTAAGGAATCGACAGATTGTCTACATGATTTCACAATTGTTCACCTGGAGTCAAAGTGCGAGAAACGTTCAAACATCTACCTAAAGCTATTCAATAAGAACAAGGAAACGTTGTCAGAAATTAATTTTGAGTTATGTATACATCAATTTGAAAGTAGCCATTTTTTTTTCAAGAAATTCGATTAAATTTGATAGAACTTCTTTCAGCTTTAAGGACACGATTCCTAGTGGTTTAATGGTTCGCAACAGAGGATCAAAAAGAGATAGATGGCTATTAGAACTTAAATAAATCCTATGGCAGTTGAGATCCAATGAGCCATTCTAGTCAATTAGCCCATTCATTTGTTGCTGCTTTCTGCTACTAATTTGCAATTATGTTCTAAGGTTGGCAAACACGCCTATCCCAAAGTTCATAAACTTGGGATCCCTATGGAATATGGACTAAAAGTCCATGCAGCCTTATCTAGTTTATGGAAAAATTGCTTCGCCACTTGTAAACTTAGTTGCAATAAAATGGGCCATAATCTACCACTACCAACATAAAGTCCGTGCCAAAACTCGGGTCCTTGGTAAGCTTAGTAATAAGACCCTAGAGAGAAACTTGCTCTACTTTAACTGATAAAAAACATCTTGCTTGCCCACATATTGTACTTCAAAGCTCTTCTTACACCTTTCCTACCAGCGACATCCGTTTTCAGTTTTCCAGGAAGTGTAGAACAGCTTTTTACCAGTTGAAAAGTCTATCTTAAAGAAGAAAATCAGGCATGACATTAAAACACGAGCAACAAAATGTAGACGTGCAATGTGTGCAAAAAACTGCCTAGTGTCTTAAAGATGCATGCATATATCATTCAAACGCAAGCACTGTTGCTCCGCCAATGTAAGAAGTAAAAAGTAGTGAAAAATCCGTCTTGACCAGAGCTAAGACTAGCCATAGACAGACCAACCACACCCAAGAAGCCAAGCTAATACATCTACATCAGCAACTTGTGAAAGAATCATATGGAATATTGTGCACTGAAGCTATACTTACTCCCACATCAATGGGGGGTCCTCCTATTTGTGCTTGGTCCATTTGCCAACGACGCACCAGCTCATGTGCAGCCTGTGTATTTCTACATGCAAGTAGAACATGAGCCCCAGCCTTTGCTAGCTGTCTGCACAAAATACCAACA
This sequence comes from Diphasiastrum complanatum, assembly GCA_029204225.1. Classification (NCBI taxonomy): domain Eukaryota; kingdom Viridiplantae; phylum Streptophyta; class Lycopodiopsida; order Lycopodiales; family Lycopodiaceae; genus Diphasiastrum; species Diphasiastrum complanatum. The sequence continues at coordinate 32,362,623 of CM055094.1, read as the reverse complement.
GGCCTTCTCAGCAGCACCCATGGTAGAAATTTTGAAGAAATTTAATTGTTGACTTTCTCATAATAAAGGAGAAAATTGATTTGGGATGTCTACTTGAAAAGATCTTGCCATGCAATAAAAGATTGTAAGTAGCAAACAGACAGCAAAACAACCATTTCCCACATTTCGGAGTTTATCCAGAAACCTTAGCTAATTGGTATTGACCAATCTTCCATCACTAGTAAGGAAATGGAGGACTGCTGCTAAATTTCATGAAGCTGAATTTCTCTTTTGGGAATCTGCTCTAATTGTAACCTTTATGAGCTATCAAGGCTCTAATCCCATCATAGCTCAAGATTTCGTTGTGACTAGTTTGCCCGAACCATCAAAAAAATGTACATTTCTATGTTATTGCTAAAGTCATACTGTATTCTTAGGGTAGTACGAACAGTAAATGCAATTAATCGGACTCGGCCAGCATTCTGCATCCTGTTGCTACCTTTTTAGAGATGTTATCAGAAGCACCTAAAGATATTGCAACACGGAGCACTAAAGTCATGAATTCGCTTGGAAGGGACCTTACTCGGCAGTGTAGAGGCCAATGCCGCTGGTGGCTCCGGTGATAATACAAGAAAGGCGAGCTGCCATTGGCAGGTGCAAGCGTTGAGGCAGATGCCACGCTTTAACCCTTTGCAACAACACATCCACCGCTACACACAGCAGCCCAGAGATCCATTCCCACCATCCACTCAGATCTGCCCTCACCTGTACTGTCTCCTTCACCTGCTTTCCCATCGCTGCTGCAACTGCCTGCAATAGCATGAATAATAATCCCACATTCATTTTTTATTCACTGAAGAAAGCCTTGATGGAGTTTAAAGCAAACAGGCAACAATTTCCGATGCATGCTTGCTTGCTTCTTCAGAATCTACAAACCAACCTTCTGTTGCATCGAATTTCTGATTTGATGATAGAAAATCTGATTGTTGATTGATGCTGTCTGTGTGGCAACAAAACTTGAATAATGCAACATTCTATGAAACGATCCATCATCAAAAAGTTACTACTACAACAAAAGGTGTTCGGCAGGAATATTTTCTGATCAAAGATTTGACATTTTGGACAATGCTACTATTGACTATTACTTACAAGAATTTCCAAAGCAGTATTTGTTGTTGACTCATACATGGATGATGATGGATAGAAAGACAATTTGTTAAACTAATCAGATTTGTACTCATTAGTCCTCCATGATGAGTGCACTCATTCACCATAGGACATTTATGCGACATAGGACATTCGTGCATCGCCCACGATCCAACTTGTACTTGTACTCTCTCAATTGTACTCTCTCAATGACACTCTCTCGCTTAACTTGGGCCTACTCTCTCACTTAACTTGAACCTTCGGACGGGCACCTGGCATTTAAAGCATATGCATAGTCTAGTGAAAGGCTCTATAAAAATGATAAAGTGGCATATGTAGAGCCTACACTTGTACTAATAGGATCATAAAGTGGCATGTACTTAAATCACAAAGTGGCATAGTAAGAGATGTACTAAGATCATCTAGTGACATGACAAGGTCTTTACTTTAATAATGATGTCTCCTAGATTGGCCCAACCATTATCCATGGGTGTAATAATATCATAAAGTGACTTGACAAGACCTCCAGTCCAATGATGCCTCCTACACTTTTGGATGAGGATGGGCCCTTAGCTCTCACCCTCATTGAGAAATATACTCAATCTGGCAACACAATTCACAATCACATACACATGTATGTGTGTAGTTATATCATAGAATGGCATAAGATCTCCACTTCAATAGTGGCAACACAAATTCACAATCACATACACATGTTTGTGTGTTCCACGTTCAATAGTGCCTCTTAGATTATTGGTCCCACATTCTTGGATAAGGGTTGGCCTGCTTGCACCCTTGCCATGTTAAGGGATACACCAATGCTCGCAATAAAGTTTCAAACCAATTTCATAAAAACTCAAAGCATTAAGTTATAAAATTGGTAATGGCTAAAATAAAACCTTAAATTTGAAATTTATAACTAATACAAACTAATTTCAAACTAAACAAGGTGATTAATTTATCACAAAAGTTTGTTTACGCAAGCAAGGCATTCAAATCATTGAAAAATATAAGTAAAACAAAAATCTATCATAATTAAAATAATAGTGTTTCTGGGCAGCGAGCAGCACTCACGCGCATGCCTTGAGGGGTTGTTTTGTTTGTGCTGGACGACACCCTAGCATCCGTTGTCCTAACAAGAGGCAACGTGAGCGCTGCCCGAGACCCTTTTTTTGAAATTTTCCTTCATGTTTTTTGTTCAGGCAGCGGTCGTGCTGCCCCACGGGCAACCTGACCCTGCCCAGAAGAAAGAAAAAAAAAAAACTTTCCATTTTTCAAATCTTAAATCCAACCCCATAACATACCAAACATAGCTCTAGGTACTATTTATATCCCGCATATAGTCATCACATATCACACATCAATATTGAAGTGTTTAGGCCCTCTCAGGATTATTAATTGTAAAATTAGTCTTAAAAAGATTTTGGCGTAACTAACAATTTTGCCTAATAGCCCATATTTAGGATTATTCCAGATCCTCAATAACTAGACATCGATGAAACATTATTTTTCCCTTCAAGTGTTTACATCCTTAGAAGTGAAATTAGGGAAGTTTTTCTTATGCTCTCAACTCTTTTCAAGAATCTTTATCATCGTAAGTACACATTTTCATTTGACCAAGTGCTTGGATCTAGAACAATTTCTCAATTGCTTAGCTTTGGTTTTGAGTACTTTTCCATATTCCAAAGGTACACTAAGCAATAAATGTTCCAATTGGGTTGAACCAAGCATATCATCTTCATGTAAACTCAATTTCAATCAGCCTACATGAATTATTTAGTGAACCATAAATTTACTCTTCAGATCGAGTTCTAATTCATGTACACATAGTCCTAGAATCTTTTAGAGTTGTAAGATATACTCGGTCATCTACCTTAACATCTCTATAAGGTTTTAAGATCAAAATGATATTTATCCCTCTCTTGAGGATTACGAATACTCTTAACATATCTTGCATTTCATTCAAAAAATTTGCATCCTTTTGTATCTTAATAGATTTTGTCTCCATAGCAATAGAAGATTCTGGTTGATAACCATACATAAGCATAAATAGGCTATAGCCTATAGCAAAACTCGTTTTACTATTATAAGCAATTCTATTAAAAGAAAGGTGGTCTTTCCAGTGAGATTGTCTATGAGAGACATATATCTTCAACATATCTTTATAGACATATAAATTCTTTCAGTCTATCGATCTAAGTCAGGCTTATTGATAGAACTAAAACTATAAAAAGTCTCAAGTCTATGAAAGACTATAAACTAAAAGTGACATGTGAAATTTCATATCTATATCAGTACTAACAATAGGCAGTCTACACAATGTGAATAATCTTTAAACAAAGATCTAGGCTAGATTTGAAGCTTTTGCAATTAATCGGTATGAACGTAGCTACTGTAGTTAACTTATACACCACTACTCAAATAAAGTCATTTTGTTGTTGAGTCTTAAGAAGTCCAATAGTAAAATCCATATATATGTGTTTACAATTCTTATTGAGATATCTAATGGATTTAATAGAGTTTCAATCTTAAAGTATTCAATTTTAGCTAGTTGATAAGATTTACAATTCATCACATAAGACTCAAAGCTTGAGTTTTGGCCAATAAAGCTCTTTCTTGACCAAGTCTAAAGTCATGTGTATAATTGGAGAAGGTATGTCAAGACATTCAAAAAAAAAATTTATCTTCAGAGCATCATCGTTTGGTACCAAATTTTTTTTTGTGAAAAGTTGTCCTAGTTTGTTGGTTTATTGGTATTTTTGGAGGCAAAAACCAAATCTCAACTTAGAGATAGCTTCATATTTGTTAGTAAAGGCCCAAATAGTGTTTGTACTATTTTTGGAGAGTAGATAAGTGGATGAGGTCAGATTTTGACCATTCTAATTGGCTAAATTTGATACATGGCATCTAGACTAGTATTTCTAGGTTTTTGATGAAATATCTGCAAGTTTCCAATTTGGGTCCAGTTTAGGGCCAGTCGCCAAATAAAATTTTGAAAGCTATAAATAGTTGTACCTGTGTGGAGGAATAATCATCAAATTTTCTTTCTTTGTGGAGAATTCATCTCTTGTGTTTCTATGTCCATCTCATGTGTATTTCTCTTGATATCTTGGTTTTTTATGTGTAGAATGTTGATTTTATGATAGATCTAGCTTCCACACTTGTGAAGGATAGTAGGATGCTGCTGTTGTATGGACATGGATAGTATCTTACTATATTTTTATGCTTACGATCAGATCTTAGTGACTGATACAATTCTAGCATGCTAAAATTGATGATTTCTACCTTGAACTAGATGTGCATCCAAATTTGGTCAAGATCTTGTTGATCCACTAAATGTGTTTTGGATTTGTGATTTTCACATGGTATCAAAGCAGGTTGCAGGCCAAATTTGGTTTTTATGCCAAATCTAGAGGCCGATTTGAGGGCACCATAAATTCTCTGTGGATTTGGAGGTGCTACTAGATCAAGTCTTGCATTTTCAAGTATAGAAAATGGATCTTTGTGGTCCAAGCATCAATTTAGGTCAAATCACTTGTGGATGGCTGCTTTTTGAAACCACTTACTAGAATGTGGAGACAAAAATTGCTAATAATTGTGGATGGTACATTCTATTAGATGAGATATCTAGATTCTAGCTTTTGCATCTAGATTTTGCTTGATTCAATATTTTGCATTTTCGGTGAAACCCTAAATCTGATAGGATCTCCCGATTTTAAGTTGCTGGAATTTTTCAAGAGTGTGTTTCAATCTTAGGTGTTGACAAAAGTTCATCATATTGTGTTTAAATCTATTATGATCAAGAAATCAAGATTTTATATGCTAGAATTTGCTAGAAAGAGAAAAAGGAAAGGGTAGATTGTTTTAATATCTTTGTGATTTCTTCTTGAGTTTCATTTGTTGATTTTCAACGGAGTGCTAAGTGCATTGGAACAGGTTCAAAGATAAGATCGGATCATTGCAACATGGCAACCTCAAGTGGCTTCATGTTGGAAGGCAATGATAGGCTTACCTCAACAAATTATTCTATTTGGAAGGTGAGGATGGAATCTTTGCTTGAGATGAATTATTTGATGGATATTGTTGTAAGTGTGTGGGAGAGACCTTTGTCACCTCAAGAAAAATTGAGGTATGACAAGAGGGCAAAGAAAGCTTTAATGTGATCAAGATGAATTGACTAATGACCTTCTCAAGGAAGCTGGTAAGAGCACAACATCAAGTGAGGCTTGGGGATCTTCGAAGAAGGTTTATGAATCCAAGTCTACATCTAGGGTTCTAACCCTAAGAAGACAAATTTTTTAAAGTATTCAAAAGAAGGATGAAGGTGCTCATGCTTTTGTTTTGAGACAAATTTTTCCAAGTATTCAAAAGAAGGATGAAGGTTCTCATGCTTTTGTTTTGAGAGTTAAAGCTTTGAGTAATGAACTAGCATGCATTAATGAAAGCTTAAGGATGTGGAGCTTGGTCAAGTTGTTCTCAATGACTTATTGGATGATCGTGCTAATTTGGTGCAAAGCTTTGCTATTCAAAAGACATTTCCAAGTATGGAGGATTTGCAAGAGATTTTGGTAAATGACGAGTTTAGGCTTCTATCAAGAGGTGGATCTACTTCTACATCTCAAGTTGGAGAGGAGGAAGCAATGTTCATCAAAGGCAAGTTCAAGGGCAAAGGCAAAAGCAAGTGGTCAAAGGGTCAAGATCAAGGTGAGCCTTCTACTTTTGTTGACAAGTCAAAGGGCATTTTGCAAGTGATTGCTTCAAGAAGAAGAGAGATCAGGTGAGAAGCAAACCAATCTAACTCTTGATGAAGATGGTGTTGATGAACAAAATTCAAATGATGCTTTTGTTATGTCATCCTGATTGTTGGCTAATCTTGGAGATATTGCTGGAGGCAAGTTGTGTTTGGTCTTCCCAATTCTTTAACAAGCTTGAATCATGTTTGTGAGCAATGTGCTTTATCAAAGTCACATAGGTTACCATACAAGAGACCTACATCAAGGCCAAGTAAGCCTTTTCAACTTGTGCATTCGGATATTCATGGTGTTATTACAATTAGCAATGGAGGTGCTAAAATGTATGTGACGTTTATTGATGATTTTAGCAGATATTGTTGAATCTATCTACTAAAAAAAAAAGATGACATGTTTGATGTCTTTGTCAAGTTCAAGATTTCAAGAAAGGTTCAATGTTCTACCAAGATCAAGTGCTTGAGGAGTGAAAATGGTGATGAGTACATTTCTACCAAGTTCAAGGCATTTTATGATGCAAATGAGATCAAGTGTCCAACTTGTTCGAAGGCTTCGACTTCTTAGCCACTGGAGATTGAAAGCAGCACTCGACTTGTCCAAAATCTACGACTTATCTGAAGTCTCCGACCTGTCCGAAGTCTTCGACTTATCAGTCTCATCCAACTCCTGAGTCTGACATCGAAATTTGTCGAACCTCCGACATCGACTATCCAACTTTCTCAAAAGTCGATGTCAGTGCCAACTCTCAAAAATTGATGTAATCAAATTGGCGGCTCAATAGTACGTTTGTCACGACTGGACTTAATCTCCAACAAATCAATCTGTTATTGCCAAGCAAATCTTGTAATTTAATCCAACAACAATCTCTATGTATTGACAAATCAAACATCTTCAGAAGCCAAGACGGGCCTACTCAGCGTTCACGTTCTTCCTGCAGCAGGCAATAGCAGCTGACATTTCTATGTCAATGATTCATGTAGTATTACTGATGTGATGTTTCCACCTTCCATCACTAATTGTTTTGTAGTATTCTACAATGTGGCACACTGCTATGGATTGATGTTTCTTTCTGTAGTAGGTAACAGTAGTTGACATTTCTATGTTAGTGATTTATAGTAATTGGCATTTCTATGTCAATGATTCACACATCGATATTGTAGATGTGTACAAATGTATTGTCCATCCAATTAATTGATGTACATAATTTACTGTGCCATTCATTACTGTTATTGCAAGAATGTTATTGATTCTTTCTTGGTTCAGCTCAGTGCATGGTGATCTATGACACCTCAGTCACTTGCTTAGTCTCTTGCATTTGTGACTGTTAAGTAGCTCTCTTTCTGAGTGATTGTGTCCACTGATCACAAGTAGTTCTAGCCATTGTTAGAACAATTCATACATTAGCAACAACATTCTTAAACACACATTGTACATGAACCATTCACTGACAATGAAATGCTCCCTCAACCCAATGACTCACACAGTTCATTCACTTGTTGCATCTCTGCTCTTCTTTCCACTGCAGTCGCTCCGATTTTCTTGTAGAATCTATGTATAGGGGAGTTAGGACCTTGCATGTCTATGCATAGGTGGTTCTAGGCTCTATATAAGGAGGCCAAACTCACTCTACTACACACATTTGTGGTTGATTCATTTTTGTGCGATTCTGGGTACGACATGGAATATTCTAGAATATGGCGAGAGGCTTTTGCAATAAGCCCAAACACTACACAACAGAAGTAGAGGGTCGGAAGTATTAGAAATAGGCGACATCTTGTGTGTGTGAGTCCAACATTGGGCCTTAGGCTAATAAGGTCCATGGAGCACAATTATTCAATAAAATATTTTAAACTTAGCTTTTGTAAAGTTCCTAAGTAGGGAAACACAACTTGACCTCAAGATCTTGATGGTCAAGATAGTGATCCTGATGGAACTTCAATAGCCAATCAGCCATTTCCCTTGTATTTGATCATCTTCTACTCTTCCTATTAATCTCTCTCTCTCTCTCTCTCTCTCTCTCTCTCTCTCTCTCTCTCTCTCTCTCTCTCTCTCTCTCTCTCTCTCTCTCTCTCTCTCTCTCTCTCTCTCTCTCTCTCTCTCTCTCTCTCTCTCTCTCTCTCTCTCTCTCTCTCTCTCTCTCATGGACTCTTCTTTATCAGAAGTTACCACCCTTGATCAAGCTATAAATAAACTTATGTGATTTGATGGTCCTAGCCTTTGTTGCCAACCCAACCATATACAACACTTTTAAAAAATATTTTCCCACCAATTTTGGCTGAAAGGGAGCTTCCACGATACTTCCTACGGAACCAGTATATATAACATGTTCTTGAATGAGTTTTTTCTACTATACGGCGAGAAAAAGGTTGGAAGATATGCTCACGATAGAGATTGTGCCCTCTCTGGCTTGAAGTCATCTACTTCTACTTTACAATAGGTGGTTCTGCTCATTTCATATCATTGCTTTCATCTCTTTGCTACATATGAATGGTATCAAGCTTTCTGGGTGATAAACGTGATGGTATGAATCCGTTGTCTAGCGATGGATCAGCGAGGGTTCATACACATTTTTTGTTTGATATTTTTTTATAAATAATATCCAGCAATGAAGCATGCTCAACTGTGTAGAAGTTTTTTGAAGATATATGACCTGCAACAATTTGTCTTGAGTTAGATACTCAAAAAATGGATATATATGGTAAGCTATCCAGCGATGGACCAGCGATGAATCAGTGCTTCTTCCACATACTTTGTAAGCATGATAATGATAAATATGCATCACATATGGTGGGTTGAGACAAAAGCTTCTTAATGACCAGTGATGAAGCACTTCTTACCTTATGAATGGTTGTGTGGATTCAAACTCTTTATCATAGATATGAAAGGATGAAAGTTTGGTTTGATAACTACAGTATACAATAGGCTTTACTATCCTTCAAAGGACAGTATGAATGTTTGGTTGTTCCATAAGTAACGAAAGGTTACATACATACTCCAGAGACGAAGCCATTATAGTATCATGTTATTATACAAAACATACAACTCAGATACTGGCATGTTCTGATTATGATTAGTATACCTCATGCTTTAACCTGTTTACTATCATACTTTTGAATGATTGCTATTTCAAAGGGAATGCTACTGTGTCTAAGCACTAACAAATAAAACTTGCGCTCTTTGTAGCATCAAATATTACTACTATCTTCGGTTTTTATTAGGTTCGTTTTCGAACCATAAAGCTATAAGCATTTGCACAAGTATGCACATTAAACCATTCGCTTTAGACTTATATAAGCAATGAGTGGTAGGCTCTACCTAACGTGCTTATTATCGTTTTCACAATATCTAACAATAACGTTATGACCGATTTAAGTCTAAGGAAGGCAAGAGCACTCGAGGGACATGGCATCCTCACAAGAAGTCACTACTACGATCATCCAGGTATGAGTTTTCCAAACAGTTTTCAGACTTTGCAAGCATCACCTATGCTCGAAAGGTAAGGTGTCTCTTTACAAATATATTCCATTCTAGGTGACTAATAATGATTCTAAATACGGAAATTAGTTGGTTTTTACTCAGTTTGACTATATCACTTCATAATTAATGAAACTATTCTGCATATAATGACACCCACGCTATCCCGAAGCAATGTTTCTCTGCAAATTATCTTGGACAACATGGATTTGTGTAAGATAAACGGTTCTTAAAAAAAGGATTAGAATGGCACAGATCTACCCTAATACCTTGTAAAAACCATGAGAACTTCACTAATAAGATAAAGCCTATTCGATACAAGGTCTTAAAAAACCACGAGTTGGATATGGAGCTACGATAAACGTGAGTTCACTCGTAACTACACTATTCAACCATGGCTTGTGCAAATTTATTACCCATTCAGTTGTCATATCAGATTATGTTGAGATACAACTTGAAAGCATGGATATGCTCAGGAGTATGGACAGTAGTGCGTGACGTTCCTTACGTCGTCGAGTTAGAATAGCACGGATTTGCTCTACCACTGGCACATGTGTTCACACCATTTTTTTTAGCGATAATTAATATATAGGATGAAAACTTTTCATAATTTTGTTGTAAACAAAATGAACTGATACGGACCAATGCCCAAAAACTGATCAGCATGGCACTCGCCTTGATATGCTAATGGAGGGGCTTAACCTATCGCTAAAAAATTGTCTTTGCGTTTGGGAAGATTGGGCTATGATTTAAATTGCTATTTATGCTAATAAGTAGTATAACTTCTTTTAGACATGGATAACAACTAACGCTCAACTATGACACCTGTCTTCCCCACTGTACTAGCTCATGCGGTTTTGTGTTGTGGGATGTTGGCAGGTATCAACTGGATGTTTTGAGAGTGGTTATGCTATATGGTGCTTTACTGTACTGTATTTTACTTTTCAGCTTTACTGTACCTTGTTGGTTTATGAATAAAGGCTTCAAAGAGTTTGGTCTTGCTTTGTCAAGAGGAACTATGTGAAATTGTGTATCTCTTTCTCTTCTCCCTTTCACTAAGAAAATCATGGAGTGGTCAATAGGATCTTGTAGGTAGGTTTTCTTTCATTGTTCACTTCCCTTGAGAAGATCAACCTCTTTTGAGGAGAAGATCTAGAGCCAAGGAAGCCTAGATGAGCATGAATAAACCAACCAAGAAAAAGACCAAAATCAACAAAGATGAATGCTACACAAATCTAGGCTATTCCACGATTTTTTAGTTTGTATTTTTTTGTTATTTTCTCTCTTTTTGACAGGTTAATTACTCACCTACTGTGTTTTTTCCACTTTTTTGTCATTTTTTTTACTTGCCACTCTTTCAGAGGCCTGAGCAAACCTTGATGCATCATCAGTCAGCTCGGCGAGTAATGTCTATTACTCGTCTACTGTGACTATAACTCGCCAATTGCAAAATCACAAGATTTTTTAAAATAACTTTACTCGTCCTCTTCACAACATGCTTAGAATGCTCAGATCTAGCACCTTGCAGCTCGGCGAGTAATAAGTTATTACTCACCAGTTCAAATTTCCTGCCATTTTTTATTTTTTCATCTTTTTCTATTTCTCACCAATTGAGTTTTCTTTCTTTTTTTGTTCATTATTATAACTCACCATCAGTACAGAGGCATGTTTACATCTTGATATGTCTTGTACTACATCGACGAGTTATAATTTTATTACTCGCCCACTGTCTATTATGCACCATCATTACTCACCCACTGTCTATTACTCGCCACTTATTACTCACCCACTATGATTACTCGTCATCGTTACTCGCCCATTGCCTTGAAAGTATTAAAAATAGGCGACCAGTTGGCATCTTGCGTGTGTGAGTCCAACATTGGGCCTTAGGCTAATCATGTGCCATGGAGCAAAATTATTCAATAAAGTATTTTAAACTTAGCTTTTATAAAGTTCCTAAGTGGGGAAACACAACTTGACCTCAAGAAATACAAACTAATCTTGATGGTCAAGATAGTGATCTTGATGGAACTTCAATAGTCAATCAGAGTGAAGGGGGCTCACCTCTCAAATCTACAAGAGGGAATCATTTCCCTTGTATTTGATAATTTTCTACTCTTTCTTATAAAACTCTGTCCGTTTCTCTCTCTCTCTCTCTCTCTCTCTCTCTCTCTCTCTCTCTCTCTCTCTCTCTCTCTCTCTCTCTCTCTCTCTCTCTCTCTCTCTCTCTCTCTCTCTCTCTCTCTCTCTCTCTCTCTCTCTCTCTCTCTCTCTCTCTCTCTCTCTCTCTCTCTCTCTCTCTCTCTCTCTCTCTCTCTCTCTCTCTTCCACCATCTCTTCTCCCTTTCATTAAGAAAATCATGGAGTGGTCAATAGGATCTGTAGGTAGGTTTTCTTTCATTGTTCACCTCCCTTGAGGAGAAGATCAACCTCTTGAGGAGAAGATCTAGAGCCAAGGAAGCCTAGATAAGCACAAATAAACCAACCAAGAAAAAGACCAAAAAGAAAAGAAGTAACAAAGATGAACACCGCACAAATCTAGGCTATTCCATGATCAGATCCGAAGCTAAGACTGACAACCTTAGCAAGCCTAGATTCTCACTCTTCTTTCGTTGCTTAGCCCTCTCCCCATTGGATCGAAGCCCGTTACTACATGACAAATCACCTGGTTGGAGATCCAAACCTCGTCTTTGCCCTCTAGATCTGACCGATTAGGGAGGCACAGAAAGGTCCAACATTCATTGTCAGGCTCTCACTCTACTTTCATGCTTCCTAGTCCATGGCTTGGGGGTGGCTAGAGTTGATTGGTTGCTTCTACTTGGTTGGGTGGTTTCTCCATTGTGTTTGTCTTGTAAGCAGGATCTTGAGGAGCTTTTCCTTATAGAAATATCAAAGCAAGGCTTATGAAGATCGGAAAACTTGGAGAGTGGTGCTTTTCATTGGAATTTTGGTGGAGATTAACTAGTATTCTCATCCAGGTGTGCAAGTTGGTGGATCTTCCCAAGTTCAATTTACATGTTACTAAGATCCATGTCTCTCTTGATTTTTTTGTGGTTTATGGAGAATTGTCCTTGAAAGCAAATTTGTGTCTTTTTGGAGCTTTTTGTTGTGTAACTCAATATTATGTAGATATGAATTTTCCAGCAAGTGTACCTTCATATTAGTGATGAAATTAATGATGCATGTTGGATCTTTCAATGATTTATGATTCTAGCTATCTTTTGGTCAAAACTGCTTGGTTTTTCACGCTTTTTGACACAAAATAGATAGTAAGAACCAAAATTTAGCAAGATCAGATCAACTAGATGGTTATAATTGTGTAAACTATTTTGCATGTGCTAGAGAAAGTGATGTTTGTCATGAATTTCCACTTTACAGTGAAGAAAAAATCGGAAAAGAGCTAAAAATCAAAAAAATTGCTTGTTTTTTCATAAGTTGGATGGTAGATGGTTGTAAAACACCATGTAGAGCTTGTAAAGAGGTGAATCAAAGTCTTTTGAAGCTTTCCTTGAAGTTAGAGCCAAGAATTCCAGCAATTGAGCTTGTAAAAAGTCAAAAAAGTGCAAAAAATGACCATTTTTGGTGATTTTTGGGGGATGGATCTCTCTAGATCCACAAGGAGATCATTATGGATTTTTTACATCATGATTAGCATTCCTTTTCACCTTTTCAACAGGCTATCAGATCTGTAAATTGATGGCCAATGGCTTGTGCTTCATGTCCATCAAGTTTGAAGCTATTTTGACTTCTACAAATCAATAAATCTTTGTTCTCAGCCTATAATCCTTCATAGTACCTGTATGAATGCTTTATGGAGGTATAATAGACCATTTAAGACTGTTGGTAGCATCACTTTTGGTCTTGGTGAGGTGTTTGCATGTTTTTTGATCAATTGGTCTAAAAAAAGTGCGCCCTCCTACAGATTTTTGGCTACTCTGATCTCGCACATGTGAAGCCTAGGTGGCAAGCTTATGTGGCAAGTGTCTTGATCACTATGTCTACCTCTGTTATGAGCTTTACAATACCCAATTTGGTGTCTTGTAGCCAAAGTTTTGATCATCTGAAGTTTTGCAATTTTGTGAGTAAAATTGGCAAAATTTGAAATTGTTCTGATTACATGCTATTCAACTTCCTAATTTGTGGTATTGTGCTTGCATGGAGTGATTGCATGTTGATTCTCAGAGTGATTTTGACATGCATGACGGATTTTACATTTGTTTCGAGTGATTATATGCATGTGCTCTGATAGGACACAAATCAATATATATGGCTTACAATTTTTGCTAGGACTAAAATTTACGTAAAATTCTGTAAAGTAAAAAAAAAGCAGTCAATGTCACGTGTTATGCATGCCTGATAGACATTAATTTAGTAAGAGTGGAATTGGCATCTCCCAAAGGTGTAAGAAGCTTGGCGAAGGAATCTTTTGCAAGTTCGATGAAAGCATCAATCATGTGCTGGCGGATAAAGAGAAAAGTCAGGTGTGATTTCACTACATCCCTAGCAGGTTTATAAACAGCATGGTCAAACCAAATGATGGAAGAGCTATTTTTGCATTTTTCACCACATCTACTTTTGAAAAAAGGTCCTTTTCAGTTCCAGATTCTGGCTTGGTGTAGGTTCATCCTATTGAAGTCAGTCTCAAAGTGACCTCTAATTCTGGCCCATGTTTGCTCAGAGGGGTAGCGAGAGGGTTCAAATTTGTTCATACGAATAATGGTGTTGAAAGAAACAGGAGTCTCAAGCGAAAGATCTTTATGCGGGGCAGCCAACTTGCAGACTTGTATTTCTTTTTCTGTCAAATGGGTCATCATGATCCAAAGATCGATAGGGATGGGTGCAAGGAAATTGATAGAAAAAAGACTCCATGAGAGTGGATTTGTACTTGATGATTCTGCTAGGAACAAAGAGGACTTGACAGCTTTTAGATTGGCGGAAATCGTAAGAAAAAATGTCACAATGTCGCAAATGTCTTGAGAGAGGTCTCGAGCTGAGAGGCACTATCCTCATCAAGGTTATCAATAAAAACTAAAGGGTGTGGCGATAAAGGAGCATCAGAAACATAAGGGGTAAAGGTAGCGGGAGTATTACAATTTTCATTTTCCAGGCACATGAACACCTTTTTAATGTGCGTATTATAGAATTTTTTCTCTTCTTCAAATTTTTTTGACAAAATCATTAAGACGACTATAAAGATTTTCCACTAAGTTCAAAGTATCTTTCTTCTTAACAAACTCAAGATAAATCTTTACCCAGTCAATAATCTCAAGCAGATCAATCAAGCATAGAATCTTATCCTCAGGTCTAGCAGAAAAACATGTAGCCCTATCAATGTTAGTGACAAATTTATGCATCTCACTACATCTCAGGAAGAAATTCTACTCCCTCAAGATGACAAATGGTGATTCTCTGTAGAATCACATTAATCAATTCAAGAAACTGCTAAGACAAATGGCCGCTGTCGGATCTGTCATAGACGATCAAGACGCAGTGATGCAACTGCTTACAAGCTTGCCAAGTTCTTACAACAGCTAGGTAATGATCATCACGACTCATCCAGAATTGACTCTTTCGAGAGTCACCACTATGTTGTTGCAGAAAGACACGCGAAGGAACGAAGCCTCAAGTTCCTCAGCTGATTCTCAAGCCTTGTACACTAACAAGGGAACGACAAAGCAGAAGAAGAAGAAAGGCCCGAAGCCATCAAAGCAAGACCAGAAACCAGCTCAGCACAAGGAACAGTCGAATCTGCAGACAAAGAAGAAGCTGTTCTATAGATATTGCAAACGAAACAACCACGAAATTCAAGACTGACGAATACCTCAAGCGAAGAACAACAACAAAGGACAGTCGAATCAAGTGGCAAATGTAGCTGCAGAAGCTCCACAGCCAATTCAAGAAGCGGATCATGATGCCTTCATGACCAACCATCAAGGAGCATCTGGTGACAATTCCTGGTTCCTGGACTCCGGAGCCACGCAACACATGACTAGCCTAATAGGCTATTTCGAGTCCTATACACCTTATAGTACCCAGAAATTCATCCACCTTGGCGACAATAACACACAAGCTATTAAAGGTGAAGGCACTGTAAGATTATGCTTTGCAAATGATCAATCTAAGCTACTCTCCAAAGTTCTGTATGTACCTAAGTTATCCACAAATCTGCTCTCTGTAAGCAGAATCACAGATCTAGGACACAGAGCAGAATTTGAATGTGATCAATGTAAAGTGGTTGATAGGACAGGCAAGATCCTAGCACTCGGAAAGTAGCATGGATACTTGTTTAGACTAAGTCATTGCTTTTCTGCCTCTAGTTAGGCTCTCAGTACTTCAATTCAATCAAATAAAGGTTTACTTTGGCATTATAGACTTGGTCATTTAAATTATGTTGCTGTACAACGAATGTCTAGACAATCTATTGTTCTTGATCTCGACTATCCTCGTGAAATAGTCGAGCTACCTATCTGTCAAGACTGTCTAATAGGTAAACAAACCAGGAAGCCATTTAAATCAAGCCATCAACATGTTGCTAGACAATTGCTAGATGTTGTACATTCAGATATCTGTGGCCCGATGAAAAATCCTTCGTTGAAGGATGCCAAGTATTTTATAATCTTTCTTGACAAATTTTCAAGAAGAACGATGGTGTATTTCATAAAGAAGAAATCAGAAGCCTTCAATTGCTTCAGAATCTTCAAGGAGGGTGCAGAAAAGGAGATTGGAAGAACGATTAAGGCCCTGAGGTCAGACAACGATGGAGAATATATCTCTGTCAAGTTTAAGGAGTACTGCCAAAGCCAAGGCATTGAGCAGCAGTTCATCACTCCTTACAGTCCTCAGTCTAATGGCTTAGCTAAGAGGAAGAACCGAACTCTGGTCACTAAGTGTATGCTAGCGCATGCATCATTGTCCAAGAAGTTCTTAGCTGAAGCTGTTTCCACTATAGCTTACATCCAGAATAGATGTTCGACCAAAGCTCTCTCAGACAAGACACCCCACGAGGTGTGGACAGGCTTTAAGCCTTCTTTGAAGAATCTAAAAGTGTTTGGGTGCATTGCCTATGCAGATCCCAAAAGACACAAGGAATAATTGGACTTCCAAGGTCTCAAGACCATCTTGATTGGATATACCTTGTCTGATAACACCTACAAGCTGTACAATCCTGATACCCAGCAAATTTTATATAGCCGGGATACAGTCTTTATCGAGGATCAGTTCGTTGACCTCAAAGGCAAGGAAGTTACTCAAGAAGAATCTTCATCGCCTACCATTGACATGACAGTTCGAGCCTCTGGCTCAAGCATGTCTATCGTCGACCCACTTTAAGACAACGAATCAGAGAAGATGTTGCTAGCCAGCAACAAGTCCCAAGAGTGGTTCATCAGTTGAATCTTCCCAGAAGATCAAGCCGAGTGCGCACACAGCCCACAAGGTATACTCTTGAGTCTGCCTGTCTTTTAATGCAGGAACCAACGATAGTCAAAGAGGCACTTAGCCAACCAGACTTTGATCTCTGGAGAGGACAGAGAGTATTCCTCTCTGATCAAGAATCAGACATGGTCATTAGTCGAAGCTCCTATTGGCTACAATATTATTGATAGCAAATGGATCTTTAAGATCAAATACAGTGCCAACGGAGCAATTGATCGAAGGAAGACAAGATTGGTAGCACGAGGATTCACCCAGATCCCGAATGCCAACTACAGTGAAACTTTTAGTCCAGTCATCAAACATTCGTCGATCTGAATGCTCCTATCTTATGTCGCAGCTGTCGACCTCGAAGTACATCAGTTCGATGTACAAACAACTTATCTAAATGGAGTTATATAAGAAGACATCTACATGATCTAGCCCGAAGGATACATTCTGGAAGGCATGAAGAATCATGTCTGTAAACTCCATAAAGCACTGCACGGCTTGAAATAGTCTGCCAGAGCTTGGTTTCAAAGGATCAACACATTCCTCATTGAACAAGGATTTAAACCAAGCACTACTGATTGCAATGTTTATTCGAAGTCAGTACATCAATCCTTCATTTTCATCACCTTGTATGTTGATGATCTTCAGTAACAATGCCAATATGGTCAAGGATTCGAAACATATGCTGTTCTCAGAATTTTACATGACTGATCTAGGCGAAGCTCACTTCTGCTTGGATCTCAAATCCACAGAGACAGAGCAAATCGACTGATTTATATCACTCAACAAAGATATCTTCATAATGTTCTTAATAGATACAATTTGATGAATTATAAATTAGCTCACTCACCAATGGATCCAGGCCTGCATTTGTCAAAGGACCAATGTCCCCAGACCAAGCAGGAAGAGGAGCAGATGAGAGAATATCTGTATCGATCGTACTCGGATCTCTCATGTACGCAATGGTCTGTACAAGACCAGACATCTCTTTTGTTGTCAGCTCACTTAGCCAATACATGGCTAATCCTAGAATTACCCATTGGAAGGCTCTTATTCGAGTCATGAGATACATTCGAGCTACCAGGGACCAGTGCATCTGCTATGGAGATGTCAGCTATGACAATCTTCATCAGCTCAGTGGATATTCTGATGCAAGCTGGGAGGAGATGTAGACCATCGTAAATCCACATTTGGATTTACATTCTTCTTCAATGGTGGTCCTATTTCATGGAACAGTCGTAAACAAACCTCTATCGTGCTTTCTTCTATTGAAGCAGAATACATCGTTGTTTCTCAATCTATTAAGGAACCGTTTTGGTTGAGAAATTTGCCGCAAGACATCAATCTGTATCAGCACAGCCCTACAATCTTGTTTTGTGATAATCAAAGTGCTATTGCTCTATCAGCCAACCCTAGATTTCATTCTAGGAGTAAGCACATTGAGATAAGATATCACTACATCAGAGGCAAGATTCTCGACCGAGAGGTGACCTTAACGTACTACAAAACGCAGGACATGGTTGCAGATATTTTCACGAAAGCACTTAGTGTTAATGCACACAACAGATTTTGTGCATTGCTCAGTTTGAAGATCAAGGCATTCATGGATCCAGATTAAGGGAGGGTATTGGGTTTACTCCTTCCACTCTCCTAAATTCCAATTTTAATCTGCCTCCATTCATGCTGTATATTTTCTAACGTTGTCACGTAGTCTGCAATTTTACACGCAAATTCGCACAGACGAATAAAAGGTGAATGAATCGCGACATTGTGTTCTTACACAGGTTATGGTGACAGGCGAAAGGAGGACACTACCTCACAGAATGGCAAAGTGTCCTAAAAGCTAAGGCACCCTGTAGATCTTATCCTAAGGCCATTCGTAAGAGTGACGCACTTTTGCATCATCACGAACAAACACCTGACGTCATACCCTTTTCCACGCTCATCCTTTGCAGTTGCGCTAACAGATTGAACAACAACTGCAGCCACCCACGATCACCTACAGACAGCACATCCACTCTGTACTTTCATATCTGCAGACCTGTAATATCTTGTATATAGTAGATACCATCTATGTATTTAATATATGACGATGAAGCAGTGTATGCTAGAAGAGCAAGATAAGTCTAGAACAAGCAAAGGAGATTATATTCCTCATTATAGACAAAAAATAAGCTTGGTAGGGCACGTGGTTTTGTCCGCTACTGTCTTGTGCCTTATCGCATTATTGATCTGTATACTTGCTATACTTAATCTGACACAGTTCATTTATTCTGCATAATTGCTATGCTTATTCTTCTTTCTGTTTGATTGTTCCAGTTGCTCTTTCTGATAATAAACGATTAATTTTTATTCTTATCTTTCGCGAATCATTCACAACAAATAATTTGTCTTGCAATTCACGACAAATTATTCTTCTAGAGCTTCGTCCATTCAAAGGTTTGGCTACGTAATCTAGAATGACTGTGATTTCAATAACTATCTGTTCTGTTCATTCTGATAGGCGTAGTCATGCTTAGGGAGAGAGTCATTTAACTCATTCCACTGCGCACGAACATTTTCTGTTCGAGTTTGCTACTCGTTCGTTTCTTGTTCGAGTAATTATCATTCGCGTCTTGTTCATCATTTATTCATTCTCTCTCTCTCCCAACATATTTCGCAAACTGTTCAAGATAGTTTTGCGATAGGTGAGCTTGAAGAACAGTCCAGAAGATTTCGCGAATTGTTTGCGACATCTGAGGCTTGAACAAGAAACATAATATTTCGCGACAAGATTTTGTTCGCGAATCTTTTGAGCTTCAAGAAGAAAGCCACGAGCTTCTACAAGAAACTGTTTTGTGAATCTTTCGAGTTGACTACAAGACAAATTTCGTGAATCTTTTGTGAATCTTTCGAGTTGGTCACGAATAGAAATGTTTCAAGTTCACGTTTGTTTCTTTCTCATCCTTTGTCAAGTAAACTACGCGCTTTGTTAGTAGAATCAAGATATGTCTGATTAGTTGTTCTACAACTCCCTCTCAAAGTGGTAGTTAGGTTAACCCCAATCTTCTTTGCTGCTTCTTGAACAAAGCTTTACTTAGTGGCTTTGTTAAGATATCAGCTATCATTTCCTCTGTGGGTATGAAGACTGTCTTCAGTATCTTCTTCTCGACTAAGTCCCAAAACACATGATACTTGATAGCTATGTGCTTCATTTTTGAGTGAAGTATAGGATCTTTCGTAAGATAGATTGCTGAAGTGTTATCCATTGACAATACATAAGGCTCAGAATTAGATTCATCAAATCCTTCCAATATCTGTTTAATCCAGATCAGCTCGTTTGACATCTTGGCTGTTGCTACATATTCTGCTTTACCGAAAGATTGAGCTACTGCTTTTTGCTTCTTGATAATCAAGAGTATGGCTACGCCAAATGCTAAAGTACAACCTCCTGAAATACTTTTGTTATCATCCTTCATGGATGCCCAACTTGCGTCACTGTAAGGTTCGATGTGAAATCCAGCTTCATTCGAATAACACAGTCCATAATAGCCTTTCATTTTCTAGAGATAATGTAGTACAATCTGCCTTGCCCAGTATTGTTCCAGGTATCATGGGAGTATGCACACCTTTGCATTCGAGAATGTTGAAGTTTTCAATGATCTTTTGAGTGTACTTTTGTTGGTGAAGATACAACTTACCACCTTCAAAGTCTCTCATGATCTACAAGACTAGATAGATTTTAGCTTCTCCTAGGTCAACAATATCAAATATTTCAGAAATGTCTCTTTTGACATCTAAAATTAACTTATCTCATCAACATAAACAACTAGAATGATTATTTCATTTGGACATGCTTGATATAGACATTTGATTCAACAAATAGAGGTTTGAAGCCTATGGAACGTAGTGCTTTGTCCTTCTTTCTATACCATTGTCTCGTTGCTTGTTTCAGACCAAAAATGTTTTTATTCATGTGACGTTCGTATACTGGATATTCTTGGCTTACAAAACCAAGTGGTTGGTCCATGAATAAGTCTTCTTCCAATTCTGCGTGCAGAAAAGCAGTTTTCTCATCCACAATCTGGATTTTCAGATCATGAACCACTACATATGCTAATAACAAGCAAATTGATGTATGTTTGACTACCGGTGAGAAAGTATCAGTGTAGTCAATCCCATACTTCTATGAAAATCCTTTAGCAATTAACCTTGCCTTGTATATGATGTTTTCTCCATAAGGACCTGTTTTGATCTTGTAGATCCACTTGCACTTGACTGGTTTTCTGCATCTCCATCAGGATCTATTTTGATCTTGTAGATCCACTTGCACTTGACTGGTTTTCTGCCATTAGGTATAGGTGCAAGTGTCCATACATTATTCTTATACATGGATGACATTTCATCCTCCATTGCCTGAATCCAGCGATCTTTATCTGGTCCATCTACAGCTTCCTCGAATGTTTGAGGTTCGTCAGAGAATCCACAAAATTTGATGGTTGTATTAAAAACATCCTGACCATACCTTTCTGGTGGTTTTCATTTATCAGATCTTCTCACAGGTGGTTTCGAGTTTGATTCCCAGGTTTTGAGTTCGATTCTGATTCAAGCTTTTCTGTTGGAATTCGAGCTGGTGATTCGAGTTTGTCAGGCACTCGATTTTGACCTCCCTCTGAATCTGGTAATTCTCTTTTATCTTCTTCTTGTTTTTCTTCTGTTGTCGTTGGTAACTCATAATAATTTTTGAGAATTTCATAGCCGACTAGATCACTGTCTGTTATGTATTTTATCTCATCAAATTTAACATCGCGAACAACTTTTATCTTGCCAATTTTGGGTACATAAACATGATAATATGACGAATGTAACTCGAATCCTACCAGAAAACCTTGTTCTGTCTTTTCATCGAGTTTCTTTCTCAACTTATCTGGTATGTGCATATACATTGCGCATCCAAATGTCCGAACATGTGCAAGATTTGGCTTCGACTTCCACCATATCTGATGAGGAGTTTTATCTGGTATTCAAATTTCAGAATACGATTCTGAAGATAATTTGATGTAGCCACTGCTTCTACCCACAACCGTTTTGGTGCCTTCATATGAGCCATCATACACCTTGTAGCTTCCATCAGTGTACGATTCCTTTGTTCAGCTATTCCATTGTGCTGAGGTGTGTAAGATGCAGTTTTTGTGTGCATAATACCTCGATCACTATACTAAGCTTTGAATTTGTTGGAAATGTACTCACCTTCATGATCTGCGAATCTGCTTCAGCTTATTGTCTATCTACTTCTCAGTTCAATTTGTATACTCAACGAATTTCTCGAAAGCTTCAGATTTAGTACAAATAAATTATACTACAACGAACTTGCTGAAGTCATCAATAAACGTAATGAAGTACTTTACATCACCCAACGACAATGCTCTGAATGGTCCACAAATATATGAATGCACAATTTCAAGTACGTTAGTTGCTTTATAAATATCCTTACTGAAAGGTGTTCTAGTCATCTTGCCTTTAAGACAGGATTCGCATGTAGTTCGAATATCTCTACTTTTGATTTCGACTCTTTGAATTCTCTGACTTTTGTTGGCTTGGTACAAGGCTTCCATGTTCATGTGACATAGCCTCTTGTGCCACAGTACATCTGTTGATTTCTGAGTTTGATTGACTTGTTCGATTATTGTTCGAATGTTTAGGTGATATAAATTTCCTTCTCTATTGCCTTTAACAACCAGGTTATCAGAATCTTCCTCAAAGAGTTTACAAGAGTTCTTCGTGAAGGTTACTGACATGCCTGTATCGACTATCTTAGCAGCGGATAGAAGATCTTTATCAAGAGTAGGGACATAGAGAACTTCCTCCAGTTTCTTGTCTCCTTGATTCGTGTCCAGCCATAATACACTAGTTCCATCAACCACGTATTTAGAACTGTCTCCAAGTATAATGAATCTCAAATAGTTTGTCTCTTTGTACTCAGACAAAATTTGTTTCGAGGAAACAAAATGTGAGGTGGCTCCCGAATCAAGTACTACCTCTCGAATTGAATTAGATGAACAACATCGATCAGTACTAACATAAACTTCTGATTTCTTTGTCGTCCTATCTTCTGCTGCTCTGGAGCATTCTGCTTTGTCTTTGACATAGTTTGAATCTGAAGGTTTGCTTTGATTCCTGCTCCTTTTTGTTTCTGGGATTCTGATAACAGTCTACTACTGCATGACCCCGTTTATGACAATGAATGCATTCAATCTTTGGATTTAGACAACACTTTTCTTCTGTGTGATCTGATCTTCTGCATCTGTTGCAGATCTTCTTATCACTAGAATTCTTCTATTGTTTTTCAGATTGTTGTTCATTAGTCTTAGACTCATTCTTCTTAGATGACTCCCTCTTAAACTTAGACTTCTTAGAAGATTTATTCTTTTGAGTAAATAGAGCATTTTCTAAACCACCATTGTTGTCATAGCGTTCACAAGCTTCTACTTCCTCCTTCATTTCATCTATTGCCTTTTGAAGTGTCATTGTTGCATCTTTCGCCAATAAGGTTCTTGTTGTGTAAGATGATTGGGTAGGGCTTGAAGAAAATAACTAAGCTTTTTTTCCTTAGAAATTGTATTTTCTACACCAGAATTTTGCAAGGAGATAAACAAATCTTTAATCTTTTGCACAAATGTGTTCAGGTCTTTGCCGTCCCACTGTAGGTAAGTTAATTGGTCTTCCAGAAACATGATCTGATTACGAGATCGAGTCTCATTCTTGGTTTGCAATTCTTCGCATAAATTCTTTGCATTTGAGATTGATGTAAAATTTAGTATTATATTGTCATGCACTGAAGATGCAATAATTGGTATAGCTTTGTCATTTTTTAAACTCCATTCTCGAAGTTCTTTGCCAGGAGTAGCTTTTGGCTTCTCCTCAATTGGTTCTACCCATTGCCATAGACCTTCGCCCTTCAACAAGAGTGAAGTCTTTAATTTTTAAATCAAATAGTTTGAACCTTCTTTCTAGGTCCAAGATTGTAGTGATAATAGCTTGAATATTGGTGATCGACGACATCTTCTGCTGTCTTATCTCGCTATTGTGTCTCTGATTGAGTGAGTGTGTTACAACGAATAGTGCACATGTATTTATATTGCTACAGGACAGGTCTTTTGGCCTTTTATTTACAAGTCTTTTGGCCTTTCAATGTTATAACAGTAGATATCTAATCGTTTACGAGGGTTGATATTCAAATAGACGCTCTGTTTCTAGGCTCGAATAAATTCTATTCGCGAATTATTCGCGACAGTCCATCTCTTCGTCTCAGCTTCATGTTTCGCGAATGGTTCGTGACACTTGTCTCTTCGCGACATTTTCGTCTTTCGTGAATTGTTCGTGACAGATGACAATTCTTGAGCTTGAAGAAGAAATCTAGACTATTTCGTGAACTGTTCGAGATAGTTTCTCGACATGTGAGCTTGAAGAACAGTCCAGAAGATTTCTCGAATTGTTCGTGACAATTTCGTGACATTTGAGGCTTGAACAAGAAACAGAATATTTTGCGACAAGATTCTGTTCGCAAATCTTTTGAGCTTCAACAAGAAAGCCACGAGCTTCTACAAGAAATTGTTTTGCGAATCTTTCGAGTTGACTGCAAGACAAATTTTGCGAATTCTTCATGAATCTTTTGAATTGGTCACGAATAGAAATGTTTTGAGTTCACGTTCGTTTTTTTCTCATCCTTTGTAAAAAAAACTGTGGTCTTTGTTAGTAGAATCAAGATCTGTTTGATTAGTTGTTCCACATATTGAACACAATAAGAAAATATGATTGAATTAGTAAGTAGCATGTACAAATTAGATGATGCAAGTATAAAACAATAACGGATAAAGCCACATACTCTAGACTATCAGATGCACTTTCGCTAACAAGTAGTGAGGACTACTAACAATATTCAAAGTAAAAACTCTGTCATATATCATCTAATGATCAACTATTTATATTGTCTAGGTTTATCCAATTAGGACAACTAATTAGGTCGTAGGTCACAATTGGAGCTTAGCCACAATGTGTTGTCATCCATCTAGTGAGGACTTTTTAAAAATTCACGTGCTGACCAACTTGGGTAAGTCGTTAAATTCATAATAGACAAAAATAACCTTCGACACCTTCGATAGTTCGTCGTTGTCAAAGCGTCCTATTAAGCGATTCTTGTGTATTTCTACAAACTATGTAAAAACACGAATAAAACTACAAAATTGGATAAATGAATGGATGTAGATTAACTATAGGATTATGGGAGAATAATCTAACATAAAGAGCTATAGGTGCTATGATCCTTTGGAAAGGAAATTGCACATCAGTCGTGATGTTATCTTTGATGAATCACATCAGGCGACAAAGATGGCATAGTGAGACTTCTCCTTGATGATGGACCATTCGTTGTTAATCTTGATGATGGACAAAGGGATACACCCCATGATACCATCACTCAACAAACTTGAAGTTGCAGGTGACGAACACAAGAAAAAGGATGTACCATGCAATATATTCTCACCATGAAACAGATCACCTGATAGGAGGCTCCCCAAGTGGTTTGAGATATTGACGGAGAGTCATGACATGGATGACTTTCTTGAACCATCCATCCAGGGAGAGCTAAGAAGATCAACAAGAGAGAATATGTGACCTGCTGAGAGGTATGAAGGAAATTACGCTCACTTATTTAGCATAAATCAAAGCAAGGAACCTTCAACTTATGATGAAGTGAAGGAGGATGACATTTGGGTCAAAGCCATGGCAGAAGAGATGGAGTCAATGGCCAAGCATGGCACATGGAATTTGGTGGAAGCACTTGTTGGCAAGAAACCCATTGGATGTAAATGGATATTCAGGACTAAGTACCATGCAAATGAGAGTATAGCAAAGCACAAGGCAAGATTGGTGATCAAAGGCTATGCACAAAGTAAGGGTATTGATTATGAGGAGGTCTTTTTTACCAGTGTGTAAGTGAAATACTCTATGTTTACTTGTTGATTTAGCCTCACATTTTGGTTGGCCTTTATATCAGATGGATGCAAATCTATTTTTCTGAATGGTGAGTTGGAAGAAGAGGTGTTCATGGAACAACTTGAAGGCTTTGTGATGAAAGGCATAAAGTGTATCACTTGAAACAAAGCTCTTTATGGTCTTAAACATGCACCACATGCATGGTATAACAAGATTGATGCCTACTTTTGTTCAAAGGGGATAGTAAGAACACACTCCGACCCTAACCTTTATGTCATATGCTTTAATGGTATGATTGCCTTGACTGCTCTTTATGTTGATGACTTGATTATTATGGAAAATAATCAAGAAATGATCGATATGATAAAGAATGATCTCGTGGATCAGTTCGAGATGACAGATCTTAACCTGATGCACTATTGTCTTGGAGTGGAGGTATGGCAAAAAGGACATGAAGTGGGACTAACACATGTCTAGTACGTCAGAGAGTCATTGCATAGGTTCAGACTATGGGATTGCAAGCTAGTGAACACTCCTATTGAGCCAGGTAAAAAAAATTCTAAGCTTAATAGGTTACAACCATTTGATGCTACGCTATATAGGCAATCAGTAGGGGGCTTGATTTACCTTATCACGACTGGATCAAATATAAGCTATGATGTTGGTATTGTAAGTCAGTTAGCACCTACTGAAGTACATCGGAAAGCTGCCAAGCATATTGTACGATATGTCAAAGGCACTTTTGATTATGGCTATGTGGATGCAGATTGGAGAGGTGATTGTGACGATCGCAGATCAACAACAAGGTATTTATTTCAGCTTTGTGGTGGTTGCTTTTTTGGGTCTAGTAAGAAGCAAAATACGGTTCCTTTGTCCACAACATAAGCAGAGTATAAAACATTACGTAGCTAGATTGTTGAGACAAATCTTGAATGAGATCGACATGAAGCAGAAAAATCTTGCAACTATACATAGTGACAGTCAGAGTGGCATTCAATTGGCAAATAAATAGGTGTTCCATGCAAGAACCAAGTATATCGAGATTCATTATCACTTTAAACGTGAAAGGCTGCTGAGTGAAGAGATAAATGTTGTTCATTGTAGAACAGATGAAGAACTAGCTGACATCTTCACTAAGCCACTCATTAGAGGAAAGTTTGATAAGTTTAGGTCAAAGCTTTATGTACTTAAAGTTTGTTGACTTTGATGCCATGTATATGAGAGAATGAAAAATTAGATTCTACTTTTAGGAAGAGAGTTAGAATAAAAGTAGAATTATTGATTTACTGTACTATGGGTCCAATCAATGGACTAGAACCAGTTGGCCTCGCCACGAGGCAAGTCGATGAGACACGACTCCTGTCAACGACAATTTGGGCCATGCATGGGTTGCCAAAAAATGAAGCTATATGTACAGTGTTTTTTGTTTTTGAGAAATATAATTGCTATGTGAGCTTGGTGTGGAAGAGTGCCTTTTTTTGTTACTATGTGTGATGATATGTGATCATGTTTTAAGCAAATTTTAACACCAATTGGCCTAATAAAGCAACCTATAATAACTGACATCCCATACCACACATACCATCGTGCTCTGTTCTCATGGGTGCTCATCTCCATGGCTAGAGATGCATACTAGCTCATGCATGCTCATACCATCCACCCACTCCCTTGGCAGGATGAATGAATGACATAGAGTTCTCCCACCTCCATATATATGTATATAAGTGGGCCCGACACCATAAAGCATGGTCCACACCTATATTTGTTGAAGTAGTATGATGTGTTAACATGTGGCCCTCAAAATGTCAACAAAGTTTGCCCAATGTTCCACCTCAAGGTGAGGCCATCATCGCATGGTCATATTGTTATGGTACATAACAAAGATGATGACAACATTCAAGACCAATTGGAACCTACTCACAACCTCCCTCCTCCACATTCTCCCAATATTTTTCTCAAGAATGGGATGGGAAAATTTTCGAATTTGTGGATCACAAAGCGAAACACATAGAGTTTGCTTCTTTATGTAGCTTTCCAAATTATTACTTTAAAAACTTTATACAAAAAGTACAAACAAAACGATATAAAAAAACAAGCCTAAGTCTTATGCATTGGAGCAATGAGGTTGTTTTCATGCTTGAATGCACAACCTTATTTAATACGTAGTTGTCCATTGGCCCATATGAAAACAACACTTCCCCCTCCTTTTCATAGTTAATGTGAGGTGCTACCATGAGGTGGCAAGGGCCCCATATCACCCACATATGAACAACCCAAGCCCATACTAAGAATTGGGACATTGCTTTACATGTTGAGTTGGTTTTGAGACAACTTGAGAACAATGGAAACTACCCAATCAACTTGTAGCACTTCATTTAATGCTTACCACTTAGGAATGAAAGAGGTGCGGTTTGTCATATCACATGATGTCATGCCAATACTTAAAAAAGGTTGACAAGGGAAAAAGCCAAGACAAAGAGAGTGACATGACCCCGATTCAAAGAATGTCCTTGGTGTTGTTATTACAGAGCTACTCTGAGTGGATACTTTTTTTTATGACCTTTGGATATGGAATTTGTCAATTTTTTCAAAGCATTGGTGCATTGTGTATATACCTTGAAACACTTAATGATGGAGATCTAGACGAGGCATATTCCATCATTACCCCCTCCTATAAATTCATGGTGAGATAGCCTCTCGATTGATTCCTTGTTATTGTACAATTTTCTTTCAGTCTCAGGCAAAGATCTTAAATATAGGCTTGCTATTTGTGCGTCTTCTCCTCCTCTCTCTTCTTCATTACACATCTAATCTATCTCCTCGGGCATTTGTTCCAGCCGCTTTCTCCTCACAGCTCAAATCGATCCTGCCACATCGGCTTCTATCCCGACTGCCTTGTTCATCCATCATCTGGGGGACATTGTCTCTGAGTTGTTTGTGTTCTTTGACATGTAGTTTCATATCCATTCTGCTGGCAGCATCTCAGCCTCTCAGGAGGGGATTTGTTTGAAAGAGGGTTTTTAGCGGTTTGAAAGAGGGTCAGCGGTTATCGTCTCAGATTGTTGGGAAGAAGTAACTCAGAATTGTGAAATGAGGAGTGAGACGCCAATCAAAGCTACTCAGCCGAGGAAACCAAATGTATTTTGTAGTTGACTTCGTGGAGGGATTGCTCCGACAGAAGCATTTATAACGTAACTAGAGGTAGGGTTTTTAACAGACTTTAAACTACATTCATTTTGTTGTCTTTGAATTTAGTCTGATCATTCAAAACCTTTTGGTGCAAAGCATTCTCGAGCTGATCCAAACTGGAGAGAAGTTCGATGTCTTTCTGATATGTTAAGCTGTGACAAACAGTTCGCAATGTGGCTTCGAGAATGACAATGGTGAAGGAGTATCGAGTAAGGTGACTAGGTTGGAAACACTCTGAAGTTGTTCATTGTTTGCCATTCTTCTGTATAGGCAAACGTCTCAGATTGTGCGTGATTGTCGAAACTCGACCTTCAGTTGGAGTTAAATATTCCAGTCCAAGATTTGGTAGCTCAGTATAGTAAGTCTTGGAAAGTGAATAATCATTTCAAACAAAAGACTTACAAGCATTGGACTGTCAAATAGTCTTGCTCAGCTTGCTACTTCTCAAAATCAAACCAGCACGTTTGTGAACGTTTTCATTGTTTTGCTTACTGCAGATTCCTGATGCTGCATGCAAGTAATGAGTTATTGTAGAATACGGTTTGGTTTTTCTTCTCTTTCCTTTTATAATTAAATAATGCATTTTTGTGCTAAAGAGCTGGAAAAATATGCTATGGCCTTGGACATCTCAAATATAGTGTCAAAACGATAATTGAATGGATTAACTATTATATACGGATTTCTAATGCGGCATGTCAAGGATCTTACTTTAGGCCTAGGGTTAGTGTTAGGGTTCTGGTTCTGGTTCATAATGGTATAATCGCATCCCGCTCCTTTTGTTTTGAGTGAGAGTTTATGCAAATTATGCTCATTAGTATGTATTAGGTCCTTCCAGGCTGTGAAGTCTTGAGTTAGTGGCTGTCAAAGTTTAATTTGGGAGTGGGAGCAGAAGGGGTGATAATTGGTGGAGGATAATGTGGTGCTGTTTTATGCAGCGACATACTTGGGCTTAAACCCTAAACCCATTTCTCCATGTCCCTTTTCATACAACTAAAATTACCGGTTTATGTAGTCTCCTTTGTTATGTTATGAAACATCTTTCTTAGGTTAGCGAGCGACATTGGGGCCATTTTGTGGCTAGATTGAGTGGTTTTAATCTTCTTGAAATTGCAGCTTAACGAGTCTTTGTTTGTAACACTGAACTTAGAGGCGCGGATGCCTATTGCAGGTGACGAGCCATTTATAGTTACAGCCTTTGATGCAAATCATTGTATTCTTAGTGAAGTATTTCTCTTTGCAAAGATGATGAACAAGGTCATCCATTATAGGTGATGGATACCAATTCTTGATGGACAATCGATTCAACCTCTTATAATGATTAATCAACACACATGCGAGTATGACCACCTCCGGCATTTAAGATTTTTGGTAGCTAAGTTCTGGATCATTTGACTGCTGGAGCAATGCCTTTGCCGTGTTACCTACTGTGAATAATACACTAGCTGATACTAGCTTTAACGATGCCATGCTGATTCCTAAAACTTGTAATTATGTGTCAAACTTATTTGCAGTGTGGAGAAAAGAATAAACAAGAAGGTTATGACAATGTTTGAGAAGGGTGAAGATGAGTACAACTGAACAAGGATCTGCTTGCTAAGAAGGCTGAGGACTCGAGTATTATTGAGGTACTACATCTCATGATCATGCCACATGGTGACTGTAGATACTAACTTCTGACTTTCTAACTTCTAATTCCTAACTAGTTGCCAAATCTAATCACTAGGTAGTAGGTACCCACATGCCTCTCACAATGCCCATTGTCAAGAGTCAAGACTTAACCCTATTAAGCAAGATCTACCATCTATGATCTCACATATCAAAATCAACTTTCAAGTTATCAATGCTCAATGATCAATGATCAAGATTCAATGCACAATCATTGATCTGGAAATGCACATTGATGATTGCACAAAACATAAAACACAATGCACATTGTCTACTAAGCTAAACCCTCAATGAAACCATGGCAAATTTTTTTACTCCAATGCTATCTCCAATGGCAAATGCACATGCTCTCTCTCTCTCTCTCTCTCTCTCTCTCTCTCTCATGGACTCCACTCTATGCTTATTTAGTTTGATGTATTCTTCGAGCAATCGTTAAGGATGTTCCCCTAAACCGATTTTATTGCCCTACTTTGCTTCACTAAGTTAAAGGGCCCTTTTTTTTTTTTAGTGACTTGCTAGCCAAGTTTCCTCTGAATGGTTAAGGTGGATACACTTGTTAGGGTTTTGATCTAACGATGGGCATTACTAAGTGCTTGGTGCACTAAGAGGGACATTATCTACTATACGAGGAAGGGTGGACTACCCTAATTTCACTCTTCTCCTCATGCCTTGGAATTTTCTCTAGCCCTCTCTCTCTCTCTACTGCAACTTATGACTGCTTGGAGAGCTCAATTTGTGGGCTTGTGAGGGCTCTTGGAAGAGTAACACTATAGCAAAGAACTTGGAGCAAGAACAGGTAATGATGCAGCCATTTCATAGCATGCTAATCGGTGTTGTTCTCTCATTGGCATGATCTACAAAGCATATTAAGCTATACGAGATGTTTGGTTTGGTAGGCTAACATTCTTGGTGATGATTGTTGGTAGACATTGATTCGAAGCTTCTTAAAAAGCTTTTTGGTGTATGCTGTTCGGCGCTGTCCCAGCAAGGGATTGGAACCTATTGGAAGGTATGTTTCTCATCAAGAATACACTTTTTGTGGTTGCTGGCTAGCGCTGGCCTACATAGAGGGAATGCGCTCAGATGGTTTTTTATGCTTTGTTTTGAGCACATTTTTGCAAGCCATAAGTAGGGATGGCCGCGGCTACTTATACATTCATAATGGCCGCCCTTTCACATAATTGTTATGAGCATTAAGGATTGTAAATGGTGTCTTCTCTGCAAAGAAGCAGATGGCCGCCATCCTCCTCTTGTTCTGCTTTAAGGTTGGATTCATCTACTTGGGAAGGAGGGTGCATTGCCTAATTGATAGCTAAAACACTCCTTACATGCTGTTTTCATAGTAAAATTTGATGATGACATAAGCAATTCGACACGTTGTTTCCAATGAATGCCTGAACCATTTGTCATATGGTGAACGTAATGGATTAACAAGAGTAGCCATGTTTTAGGGTTTGCTGAATTACATAGGGCTTACTATGTGTAAATACAAACACCATGTAAATTGAAACGAAGATGATAGCTATGACGTTTTGGTATTGCAATTCTAAAATAAAACAAAGTACGTACTTTAAATTGAAGGATTTTCAAGAAGGATATGGTATGAATGTTAACCTATCACTATCGTATTGGAACTAATAGTATATAAGGAAGGTGTGTCGCATACCTATTGGAGGATGGGTAGTTCTCATGTGACTTCCTATTGTAACATTCTGGTCTAGAGGTTTATTGTGATGCAGGTTGCTGATGTGTCCCAGATCACTCCTAGTTGGGGTAGAGCCTTGGAGGGTATAAGTATACCCATGGCCCATGGGCCTCTGTAGGAGGAGAGCTTGATCTATGAGTTGTAGCTACATGCCGTTGGATTGGCATCTCTCCTACATTTGACTTATTGCTTATGGTCCATAGCTTGGAGGCTAGATCTGTTTGTTGGGTAGGTTGAATTCACCATTCGTTCTTTATGTTTTGTTGGCTTCAGCATCCCAGTTGTGATTTTGTCAGTCTTGAAATAAACATCGTTTCTACTTACCTAGCATGAAGAAAGATCTTCATGCCTATCTCCAATAATGTTTCTATTGTGAACAAATGCTATAGAGGCAAACTGCATGCCTATCTCGAATAATGTTTCTATTGTGAACAAATGCTATAGAGGCAAACTGCAAGGATTTTTTACTCCTTACGTTACGCTTGAGACTCTGGAAGGACCTAATGAGCTGGGTTTTGGAACTTGTTTGCAATAGAAGGTTTGAAGAGCTTTACATGGAAGGAGGTAACTGTTTACCAGATTTTACCGACTGAGGCCATACATGAGTAAAAATCTCTGAAGAACAGCTTCATACACAGCTTCTGAACATTACAACATGCTCCTATGGCACGAGTTTAGGATTTTTTACTGTTTAGTAGTGAAGAACTTTGACGTAATACTGCTTCTCAATTAAATCTGCAAAGAATGAATTCCAGTTTTCAATCCAGAATTTTCATACCTTCCCCTTGAGTACTACTCTTTCATCCAATTGGGTATGTGGTTGTGCATTGAATGTGAATGAGTTTACAGTGTGAGTAATTGAAGTATTATAGCAAGGAAAATCTGTTTCCATGAATTCTTTCTGGTGCTGTTATTGCTCTCTACGCATTTATATCTTTTGAAAATTTCATGAAATTTTGACAAGAATTCTAATAGAAAGAAGAAAAACTGTGACTGAGCTTGACTTTTTCCAGATTGAGACAGCAGTAGTTCACTTTGGGAACTTAACATCTCAGAGTTGTTTGTTAGGTTACAGAACCAACAATCAATATTATGTTACCTTATCTTAAGGGAAGTTTTGGTATCTGCTTTTTTGGTTTGAGTATCATAGCTAAGGCTTCTGTCTGCTAGTTAATTTGATAAATTCTCTCTTTCCTCAAGTTGCTTATGAGTAATAATTATGAGCTGGAAGTCTGTGGATGTCCATTTTACCAAACATCCACCCAGATGATTCACAACGTTACGTCTTTATAACTTGACAAGTTTTGGCTCAAATGGGATTCCATTTAGGGAAGGAGATGGACTCTCTCCTGGTACTGGAAATGCCTTGAGGCTCGAGGCATAGAGTAGATAGCGGTTGGGATTGCATGCAGAACTTTCTAGTGTCATGTTCCATGAGAATGTTCTTTTATAAAGCTTGTATCATCTGTATTTTACTTTGAGATAGTCAGGAATCCAAAGGGAGTATGTTTTTTGGTAAGTATAATCTGAAAAAGGTGATGGTAACATAAGCAAACAAAGATCCAGTATGTGCCTTTTAAGCTTGGTAACTCTAGGTTGTATTGACGGGTGTTGAAGCCTGTAGAAGGGACGCATTGTACACTCCTGGCTCTTTGATGGCTAGAAGTCTTGAAGCCCTTAAGAGTATTCTATTTGGGTCGATCTCTCTCTGCTGCTCAAAAGCACATGCTTTCACATCTTTTTTATATGATTTTTTCTTCAATGTGACAGATGTAAGTTCATAGCAATGACTTCACATGTAGTGGTGGAAGCGACATGCACCCGAAATGAGACTCACTTCACTCTGCTGATTCCTGGACTTCCAGATGACCTATCATTACTGTGCCTGGCAAGAGTACCTCGCAGATATCATAATTTACTACGGACTGTGTGTAAGAGATGGAAAGAATGTGGTAGTAGTGAGCTGTTTTACTCACTCCGCAAGATTTTAGGCGTCGTTGAAGGATGGGTCTATGTGTTAAGTAGGGATAAGTCTGAATGCCTTCGTTGGCATGTACTTGATCCGCTAGCAAAACGGTGGATGCAACTTCCAAATATGCCAGATGGATGCTTAAGGAGGTATGGGATGGCTTGTGAGGTGCTTGATATGCAGCTTTTTGTTATGGGTGGCTGTGGAAAGTACGAAAATCCAACAAATGAAGTGCTAAGATATGATCCATTGAGGAACATTTGGAGAGAGGCTCCTTGCATGGAAACACCTCGATGTTACTTTGGAAGTGGTGTGTTTAATGGCCAAATTTATGCAATAGGTGGAATGGGATCAACATCTGGAGCATTGACTTCGTGGGAGGTCTATGATAAGAAAAGTAAGCAATGGTCCTCATATGATGATCCGAACATTGTTTCTGATCTTGGTGAATCCTTAGTCTTGGATGGCAGAATCTATGTAAGACATGCTTGCCCAAGTTTTATACCTCCATCTTGTGCATGGGTCCATAATCCAGAGCAAAACACCTGGGATACAATTGACAATGAGATGATGCAGAGGTGGTGTGGGCCTGCAACTGCCGTTGGTGATGACATATACATGCTAGATCAAACGCTTGGTATCAAATTAATGTTACTGGACAAGGAAACTAATAGTTGGAATTCAGTTGGTAGGTTGTCTACTCATTCAATTCGACCCACATGCAGGATTGCAGCTGTTGGAAATAGTCTGTACGTGGTAGGAAGGGGCTTAAAGGCACTTGTTCTGAATCTGGAGAAGGTTCAGAATCATAGAGGTTTACTTGTGACATCCTCAATCAATGGTTTGGAATGTTCAGATGAAATTATTGTTAGTTGTAACATAATTGAGCTTTAGAGGATCTTCTGGAACTCTCTGGACAACAAGGTGCACTTCATTACTATCTAGTATCTTGTATACCACATGATCAAGTAACATAAAATTATGTTGTGGTCTGTAACGTTGTTACAATAGAAGTTACTTGCACTTGACTAGTGGTCGCTAAAGTGGTTCTTATTAATGCCGCTGGCTGTATCACTTGTGCACCCCTGGCCGTTTTAAAGTTGTTTTCCTGCTTTATAGTGTTGATTTGTAATGGCCAAGGAGGTCTCGTTGACTACTTATGATCAATAAGACAATTCGTTACGAAATAATTTGTTACGAAAGTTAAATCACTAATTTGATAATGCTTGACAGAATTGGCTCAGTAAGAACCATTAAATAGAAATCAAGAAAACTTATTGACTATGAACATTCATTCAACCACACACAAAGCGGGGGTAGGTGCGCCCCCCCACCCCCTGATTTTAAAAATTGGAACCGAGAGATAGAAGGGCACTCTTGCTGGCTCAGGTTTGTAAGTCACGAATAGTCAAAATCAAGATTACACTATACGTTTGCAAAAGATTCCATAAAGCATCTAGATTTTAGTCCATAAGTAGTTTCCCCTTGATTGGCATCGATCAGTATTTGTTAAGGGCTACAAAACCTGATTAAATTCCTCACAGTTAGCGATAGAGAATAGGAAGAAAATTAAAGAGCTTTTGTAGCACTTTTCATTACTGGGCAGAAAACCATAATGAACAAAGAGCGAGACTACTATGTTGAAGGAGTAGAAAGTCATCAATATGTTTGCAGAATTGATTTTTTCAAAGAAACGTTAAGTAGGTGTGAATTAAGCAATCCTAGAGGCAAAAAAATCTATGTATGCAGCTGATCAACGATCCCCCAAGTCAGCTGGTTGACTACCACAATGAAGATGGCCGATGATGTCGAAGTATTGGCAACAATGGTAACTTAGGTTACTATGTGCAAATCTATCCACTTAATATCAGAGTGAGCTTCAGCTCTTAAAACCCAAGTATCCAGTAATGACATAATGTTTGAAAGCGTAAAAGAAGTTGCATTTGAAAATTACTAAATATTATTCTAATGTCAAACCGAGAAGGATTTAGTCTTGTTGTAGGACATAACCTCCCTCCATCACTGAATTGACTCTAATCAACAACCTGGTCTCATGTTCCCATAGGACTGATAAGTTTCAAATTTCTTCTTGATATCCAGAGATGGATATTGTTAGATTTTTTCAGAGAATCTCCAGAGAATCGCATAATTCAAATGCATTGATGACTAAATCGTATTCCTTCTGTCGATGAGAAGCATTTCAGCACATTGTACTTTAGGCAAGGGCCTACATGGT
Organism: Diphasiastrum complanatum; assembly: GCA_029204225.1. Classification (NCBI taxonomy): domain Eukaryota; kingdom Viridiplantae; phylum Streptophyta; class Lycopodiopsida; order Lycopodiales; family Lycopodiaceae; genus Diphasiastrum; species Diphasiastrum complanatum. Next base: position 32,326,117 of record CM055094.1, on the reverse strand, counting down.
ATATACCAATGCCAATTTAATGGCCCAAGAAGCCTGACTGAATACATGCATTTACATGAACTTTGCTACATATAATAAATCGTTAGTGGGCCATGAGTGAAGTTTCCCAAGCTGTCTGAAGCGACCATGAATTCCTAATAACAATTGTAACAAATGACTAATTTCACAAGATTGTAGACCTTTGACTACCAAATATAACTCTATAAGCCCCACAGTTACGATACGCATGAAATCATAATAGAAATGAACCCCTCAATTCCAAGAAATTCATATTAGATTTCACGAGAAGCTACTATATGACCGAAACTCTATCATATATAAGGACCGCAAAAGGAACGTTGGCCTCAACCTAAGCCACAAAATTTTAAGAGATGAATTGAAGGAATTGCTTGCCATGTCTCAATTAAATGGGAAGGTGCTCATGAACCATCAAAGAAACAAAGTAGCAATGGTGCACATTGCAGAGTTGGCACAAGAAGTAAGATCTTTTGATATACCAAAGGTTATATTGGCCATTCTTAACTTGTTTTCGCTAGGTACATGGTACAATCAAGTTATATTTAGAGTAGGGTTCAGTCAAGATCTTTTAGTTGATCCATGTCTAGAAAGAAATTCTTAGTAATAAGATAATATTTCATGCGAATGAAATAATATATATACTAAACTTGATCAATGCACCTTGAGACTATAAAAAACTTTCTTAAATTGCAATTGGTCAACCATATAAGAGATATCCAGTTCATTCAAGCAATTAAACTCTAAGGGCTTATAAAAGCTAGAAAATTCACAATGACTTCACTAATCAAGATTAAATCCTTGGGTGTGATCGGCCATTCTAACCACCATATTTGGAGGTAGTAAATAGACATTTCAAAATCTTGAAATTTGCCTCTAATACTGATAACCTTTGTCCATTTGGGTCTTTTTACCCCTAGATTTGATAATGTATTGTTGATAGCAATGCTAGATTTTTGGCTGTTAGATATAGAGAAAATTTAGCATTGACTTCTTTTTTGGTTGGAATTGAGGGTTTCGTCTCTATTTTAGAGTGATTTCAATTGACCTTTAACCAGATCTACAACATCAGGAGCTATATGCATAATCTAATCTCCAAGAAAGATAAAAGTTTGTTTGAGTAACTAAATCCATAATACAATCCACAAAATTTCCATCATTTCTTGACCATTTATGGAGTTTGTGTAGTTTATTAGTTGATGATAACCTCTCTGGTAGTTTGTTTTAAGTTTTGATTCACATATCTTAGGATGTTTGTTCCTTATCAGATTCTATGAAATTGAGTCTTAGTATATTTGTCTTGTTGTAATGCCATTAACATTGATCATTTGTTGAAGAATGACTATTATAAAACTCTATTGGGATTGCATGGAGGTAAACATCGATATTGTAGTAGGTATAACTGGCCATTGTTGAAATGTATTGGCATGTAGTATATGGGGTATGAGTTGGCCTACTTTGAAATTTCCTATTGTTATTTTGTGATATAAATCACAACTTCACCCTTCATGACCAACTCAACAACACAAAGTACATACATTGATTGGTCTATTCTATCAAAATACTGTAGGTCTTCTTCCTTATAGTGGTTGAAACCTAGCCTTGGTTTTGAATGGTTGATCTATTCATAATGGTTAGAGATGTTGGAATTTGACTGAGCACCTTTTCTATCAGTGGATTAGGCATAAAGATTTGTTGCATCAATGACAAGTGTATTATAGCCTCCAAATTAGCACGAAGTCCTCTATTTATAGTGGTCCTTTGTGCCTCTAATTGAATTTGGAATCTTAAGATTAAATTGGGCATTACAACCAATATTCCAATTCTCGCTAGTTACAAATAGAGCATAGTTAATTAGGCCTCTTTTTTTTAACTAACATGTTGAGCTAATCCACCATGGCTAGATTTAGCAAAACTTATTGTTGTGCAGATGGCATAAATACATGTGGAAAATGATAACTTATTAGCACAGATGAATTGGGTCTTAGCCACTCAGGGTGCCACCACCTTAGTAGCACAATCAAGTCAATGTATCTCACCAACACTTGAGGGGACACAACAAGGGCCACAAGAGACCCAGGTCATGATGGAAGAGGCCTTCAAGAAAGGTTGGACATATACATCCAAGATGTCATACTTAGACCTTTTTTTAATTTAAAATAGGTGATAACTTGATAAGCCATTCAATGCTAAGTGCAACTTCCTTGACATCTCGTGTGTATACATTTTTGGAGGCCTCTTCCACCATGTCCAGGGTTTCTTGTGGCCTTTGTTGTGTTCCCTTAGGTGTTGAATTGACTTGATTGTGCCGCTGAGGTGGTGGAACCTTGAGCGGCTAAGGCCCGATTCAACTGCACTTATAAGTCCTCGTTCTCTTTTTCAAACTGCCCGATGAGGTCGATGATTGGATTGACATACTTTTGTTATGCCTTTTTGAAATCCACTAGTATTTGCTTTGTGGTCTGGAGCTTAGCCATTACTGCATCAGACTCTTGTGGATAGAAACAGGAGCAATATTAAGCATGGAAGGCATGGCCAAATAAGGTTCAATGGCCTTTTTTTTGCAAACAAGAAAAGATTTTCCTTCTTAGATTCAACACTCTAGAAGTAGACTTGGATTCATAAAGCTTCTTATCCCAAGCATCCTTAGATGAAGTACTCTTACCAACCTCCTTGAGAAACTCATTGGTAACATTCATCTTGATCATGTGTAGAGCCATGTTGGCCCTCTTATCATACCTCATTTGTTCTTGTTGTGTTGTTGGTCTCTCCTCCAAACCTATAACAATATTCAAAACAACATTCATCTTAAGAAGTGATTCCATCCTCACTTTCCACAATGAATAGTTACTTGAGGTAAGCCTATCATTGGCTTCCAACATGACTCCACTTGATGTTGCCATGTAGCAATGACCTGATCTTCTCTTTCAACCTGTTTCAATGCACAAAGCACTACTTTGAACAACAACAAATGTTTTCAAAGAGAAATCACAAATATTTGAAACTACTCAATTCTCTTCTAGCACTTATGCCAAGCAAATCAACACATAGAATCATGGAATCTTGATCAACCTATGATCTATCCTCAATCTAATGACTCTTGCCACTTTCTAAGATTGAAACACACTCAAATGAAGTCCAACAATCTCACTATCTAGAGATCCAATCAAAATTAGGGTTTTGACCAAATCACAAAAAAAATACATCAGTTGTGGTAGATTCTAAAGAAACGGCAACGCCAAGTAGATTCATGGAGGATTCCGAGATTGGCTTTTGGCAGAATGTTTAGGCCCTTGGTGGTTTTTAGTCATGGTTTTGTAACCACGACTAACTGGCACTGGTTGGGCAAGCCAAGGCAGATTCTTCATGGGAACGAGAGATAGAGAGAGCTATGTTTTCTCTTGGGGGTGGACTTGAGTGGAGTGCCTTGGGAAGATTCTTTAACTTGTACAAGTTTTTTACCAGAAGTTGCCAAACAATTGCCTAGAGTCACAACATGAGATCGAAGCTTAGAAGGCTTAGGGATTTTTGGCATCACCGGATCTTCACCTTTCGCAAGAGCCTCACACGTGATGAGAACAGATTCTTTCAAGCTCTGAAAATAAAATAAAAAATAGTCATTTTACACAAACTAAGATTTAATTTGAAGAAATAGCAACAAGACTTATCAAAGTTCTTAGTGCCTCATCGTAGAGGCGAATTTTCATGTAGATTCCTCCAAGATGTATAAATTTTTTTTCTTCACAATTGATTTTATAAGAAAACATGTGAATCCCTGATCCATGTCGTCTACCGTCACCTTATAAAGTACATGTCCTACAACATTAAAGGTGGAAGGCCCTTTGCCAGCTCTCTGCAATCCATAAGAAATGATCTGTCAGTTTTTGTCCTTCACAACCTTTTGTAGAATAAAACATGACATATCTATCTTCTAAAGATCGAAGGTCGAACCCTTATCTGTGACATTTTTTGATATAGTGCAACAAAAATTCTGCAATTTGAATAAAATCAATCATGCCCTGAACACACTAGCCACAAGTGAATTAGAAAATAAAGATAAAATGTTAGGGGACAATGGTGGAGTGAGGTTGATTCGGTATTATCTAGAATATTATCAGACACCAATTTTTGTACAATTAGAACTACTGTCTATTCATTTTCTAGATAGTATTCATTATTCCCAAATTAAGGAATCTTATGTGGATGGATACATGGCAAATATGAAAATGAACGCACCTTTGATTATGGTGTCATACATATACAAGTAAGTAAGTAAATGAACGCACCTTTGATTATGGTGTCATACATATACAAGTAAGTAAGTTTATTTATTTATTTATTTTTAAAAATCTAGCATGAAAAAGCGAGCAAGTATCCATTCGAGCGAGCATGAAAAAGTGAGCACTATGTAGGATAATCCAAGTGTGAGCGAGCCTTGATAAAAGTTTTTACGTACATGTGACTCTTATGTGATGCAATATAGTACAATAATACCAGAATGGTAAAAATTGGAATTTATGTCAACCTGGGCACACTCATCAAAGATGGTAGATACCTATTATACATAGTGGCTACCGAATTGGTTTCCTACAATACTATATTGATGAATGCCAAGGCCACCATCCATAGCATTCGAGTAAGAAAATAAAACAAACATTTTTCTATCATTGTGCATATATATCAATATACCGAAATACTACCAGAAAATCTCAATTTGGTTTCTTTCCACATTGTTGCAGTACAATTCTGTGTAAGATTCAGATAGAAAAATCTAATAGTGGCTATAAAAGATGATAGATACATTATAGTGGTTATAAAATCTTAAGTACCATATAAGATAGATATTCTATCATACACAATGGCTACTGAATTCGTTTCCTGCCACACTATTGCAATACAATCCTACTTGTAGCATTCAGGTAAAAAATTAAAACAGCCATTTTCTATCATTGTGATAAATAAAAAAATTAATGTGAACATGGACACATCCAAAAAAGATGATATATCCCTCATATAGAGAGACTCTCAAATTGGTTTTTGTCCACACTATTGCAGTACAATCATACATGGGTTGGTGTATGTACATGCTATGGTTGTCATCTAATCCAAATACCCGCATGTAAACAAAATACATATGTTTACAGGCCAAAAACCTTTTATCTCTTGTGGAACAAAACATAAAATCTGGAAATGTGCAAGAGGGGTTTGTGCTAATTATGATTCTGTATGTACGTCCCTCAATCCTTGAGTGTGTTGTCTCTATCTCAAAAACTTCATGTTCTTTTGCCCTCACTACTTCTGTTGACACCACTCTCGCTATCATGTTGGCAGCTGACTCTATTCTCTTTAAAGCCTCTCTTGATACATGTGACCTGTAGCGCCCTTTACGAGTGTCTTCTGGGTTATGAGGCAACGTTGTTGAAATCTCTATTTTAGTTTCCAAATGAAAACCTGCCAAATTGAGATTCTCAACCTTCTCATTTGTTAGGTGGGTGCCAATGGCTATGGGCCAAGTGCCTGGAGCCATTCTAGGTATTGTTTGAATGCTCCGATAGGGATTCCATGTGTGTTGAGCATTGTTGCTGCAAAGGTACATGAATTGTCCTTTCTTCCATGCGTTGTATTGTAGCATACCAAAGAAACAAGAAGCGGGTTTTCCCTTTTCTCCTCCAGCCATCTTTTGGTCACATCTCTCTTTTCCTTCTAGCCATCCCATACATCTGACTTTGTTTCTAGGTGGCAATCTTCTAATGGCCCAATGTGCATCATTCACATTTCTCTCAACAACTCTTTATCCATTTTGTGCTGCTATCTCCGCCTCATTTTGTTGTGCAGCACCAATAATTTCTGGCTCTTCCTCAATAGTCACTCTACTACGTCGACCATGAACACTCTACTTTCGAGTATGGGTGGTGTACTTAGGTCTATAGCTATCACAGTCATTCACACCCTCCACATTTGTTGATCTTCTTTTTTTCTTCTAAAAGTTGTGCTATCACCATGCATTTGTGGGTTCTCTTCCATGTTAGTCCCTGTCACAGCACGTTGCACCACACGATTAACAAACCTAGGCTGAGGTGTTGCATTCACTTTGCAAAACACTCGATCAACGAGATCTTGCAAACTAGTTCCACATCCTATGTGTCTTCCCTCGTTGAATGAAATTTGTTTGGTTGTTTGCAAAATGGCCTTTGCAAGATCTGTCACAACAGCATCATAGAGAGAAATTTGTTTTCTTTGTCCTTCTCCAGCTAACCAGCTACCATGCACTGACTCTGCCAAATTTGTTTGTGGTGTTCATGCTAGAGCCTCCACATTATCAACATTGACGATCTGCAACAGTTAAAAAGTAAAAATTAGAATATAAATCTATATACTTCATAAAAATTTAGATTGAAGTGATTTCCAGATTAAAGCCTTACAGAAGATATCAGATTTCCCTAGTGGGCTATTATGAGATTCCACCAACTCATCCAAGAATCCATATATTGAAGGTCATTGTCTCTTTCTTTTCTTGTGCTCCACCACGTTCTGATCTGTCTATACATAGAAATTGCTATCTCTCTGCTTGTTGCCTTCCTCCAACTTTCACACAATTCAACATGACGCTTTCTGTGCTCTTTAGCAACATATCTATCTTTGTGAATTTTAAGGCTTTGCTCCCAATGAAACAAACATGATCTCTCTCTACCATCCATAGTGTTACCTTGATTGTATACCTTTCTGATTGCACGCCAATTTGTTTGTGCCTCATCTGCCATAAACCCATGAAAATTTGGTCGATTATGATTATTTTTCATCGCCACTGCATTGAGCTTCTCCCAGAACAGGACTTGTGCACCCTCGTCTTCTTCTTTCATTTCACATGTTGCTAATGTGAGCAATTCTTGCAAGCTGTTCAAGAGAGAAGACAAGGTTAGTTGGCAACAATAAGATAGAATCTTGGCAATTTTATTTACTATACTTACTTTGGATCATACACATGGGCAGCCATTGTCACCCAACCATTTACTTTGTGTGTGTGATCAAACATTATCCAAGCTCTTTTCAAATCGCCAAATCCCTCTCTGTTCATCCTAACAACAAGGTCCACTCCAGAGGCATCACCTTTTGTGGACATCTTAAACACGTGGCACCTATCTATATCTCCTCCTTGTCCTGGAAATGACATACCATGAAAGAAATCATAGCGACAAGTTCTCTTGAGGTTCAATAATGAGTCAAGGAAATCCTTTTTTGCAATGTTTACCATCCTCCGAAATTCAGTTTGCATGACTAGAGGCTGGAACTCATTTGCCACTCTACCTATGTCTACATCTGTCATTTCATCTCCTCCAGTGACATAGGTCGTAATCAAGTCTCTTGCTATTTGCAATTGAATTTTTCTGGGACCTGCTCCTCTGTCAATTCGAAGTATATTTGTAACTTTATCTCTTATTGTTTCTAAACTTGTTTTGCTCACTCTTGTGCGAACAGGATGGTCATGTACTTCTGAGTATATGACTAGTCTAGTTTCTCGTGGATTTTCAAGAGTTACGTAATAGACCACATATGTGCATACAGTAATACATATTGGCACAAACTTGTAATAAAAACACTTAAGAGAGCCATATCGACCAACACACTCAAAGAATTGTGGACAAACTTTGAGTACTTGACCAGAAAAATGAAGTGTGTTTGGTAGTCCCTTTCTATCTCGCTCTCCACAGTTTAGATTAGGACACTCGTACAAACCTGCACATATGCTTTTGTGCACCTTTCATTAAAGACAACATTTGATGTCACTGGTTTGGTCCACAAATGTCCATCGTATTTTTGTTGCATTCCATCCCACATATTGCAAACATCATTCACCCCTGATAGCTCAAAAGCAATGTTGCCATACTCCACAAGCAGCTCAGACACACGTACAATCTTGTCACATGTAGACAAGAGTTTCTACAAGGTTCCATCTTTTCCTCTGATTAGTATCTGCTCCGCTGTAGAGTGCTCAAAATCATGATTTTCATTCAGTGGACTATTCTCATGCACCCCCAAATTCTCTCCTTCAAAACACAAATCATCTTGAAGGGCAGTCTTGTTCATATTAGCACTAGAATCTGCACTATCCACAAGAATGAAATCATCATTGCAACTTGATTTGCTCTCCTTCACGCAATATATGTTGGTCAAAGATTTCTCCAACACAAACGTTTTCATTCCATCCACTGCCACGAGTGGTTGCACTTCTATCTCTTCCTCCAATGAAGAATTTTCGTGCATCAGTATTCCAAAAATCTTCTCTCTTGTACTTTTCACCTTCAAAACATCCTCAAAGAAAGCATTGGTAAGAACAGCTTTGCCGCCATGTTGCCAAGAAAGCTCTGTCAGGTCCCATTGGTGTTCTCAAGGTAGACCTTGATACTTTCCATTTTGTCCTCATCTGTACTCTTTCTTTCAGAATATCTTTTTTTGTCAGAATGATCTTTTCTAGTTGTTTGGGTTCAATATAGTCTCTATGAGTCTTTTCTTGTCTTTTATATCAGTATTTGAATACAACAAAGTCTTTTTTGTATTTTAAATCCAAATCCCACTTTGAGTTATATTGGGTCTCTCTCCAATGAATATATTGTGATATATTTAATATAATATCTTTTTATTTTAATCCATGCATCATTATCTCCAATAGTTAATATAGTTAGCTATTTTAATTTTACAATAATCTGGCATACTCTCTTTCACACACATACACACACACACACACACACACACACACACACACATCGTTCGTTTTAATGAAGTGCTACAACAATTTATGCCCAAGGCCTTCTTACCTAGCCTTGCCTCTCTTTTTCTATTTTCTCTTTTACTTGTTTTGATTTTTTTCATTTTTATTTTGATTAGTTTGTTTTATTCTTAGTTATATTTCTCTATCTCTTAATTTGTTTTATTCTTAGTTATATTTCTCTATCTATTAATTTGTTTTATTCTTAGTTATATTTCTCTATCTCTTAATTTGTCTTATTACTAGTTATATTTTTTTCTTTTCGATAAGAAAGATCAAGCTTTTTTATTAATTGTTTTTGTCTTTTGCTTAGTTTGATTTTTTTCTAGTCTTTTTTTATTTTATAAAATGTAAATAATTTTTTTTTAAAGTTTTTCATTTAATTTCTCTCTCTCTACACCCTCTCCCTCTCTCCCCTTCCTCACACCTCCCACCCTAGCCTGGCCCTACGCTCCCACAACCCAGGCCCCCCACCCCTACCTCCCAATTTCCTTTCCCGACGCCGGGGACTACTCGCCCGACGAGCAATCTTCGGTGTCGAGGAGCCAACACATCAGTCTCTGATCTTCGTGCAGGATCTACGAAGAATTTCTGAGCCTAGATGCTAGAGGTGGCATTCATGACCGTTCAATTTTGCGAAGTTTCATGATCTTGCTATCGACAATTATCCACATGGCGGTGGTGGCCGGGGGAAGCCCGTCGTCGGCGAGGAGGTCCCCCCATCTCTAAAAAACACCCTAAAACCGTGAGGGAGGGGGGTCTAGCGGTGGTGGCTGGTCGCCGGCGAGGAGGGTCCTGTTGTAAAGCTACCTTTACAAGCTTTACTTCCGGCGCCATCGGCGCCAGCTATGTCCCCGGCTGCTCCCGGCGCCAACGGCGCCGGCGCCGCTCCTGGCGACACTGTGACCAGAATCCAGCCGGCGCCAAGTTCCTATGGCTGAAAATCTTTGATCGGTTCTAGCGGAGTCCAGAGAGCTCAGATCGATGTGCAATCACCTCACACGATCTAGGCATGATTAAAGGAAGCCTGGGGATCAATAAAATCTAGAGAGAGAAAATGATTTTCTAGAAAGAAAAAATCCTAGAGAGAGAAAAAACGTGCTTTACCAGCTTGGGTAGAGTGCTTGGTATGAGGGGGGGTGCCGAATCACACCAATACTATAGGGGAGTGCGGGTTGCGACTCAGGGCGAGCTCCAACCAAGTCTCAGCCTCCCTTGCTGGAATGTTGTCATGGCTCTCGCCTTGGCATGCTAGCGCCCTAGAGACTAGGTCGGTCACACACTTGAAATGTAACCTTCTCAGATTTATCAATAAAGTGGGATTTTTCTCAAATTGACTCTGATTACCTTCTAGGTTTCAGTATTCGGTAAAAGCGCCAGTTGTAAGGCCGCTTTCAATTTTTTTTTAACTTGGCACATAGTTGAGGGTCGTATCCCGGGACGCCAGCGGTATGCCGTTGGGACCATTCGGTCCGTGGCGCCAGCGGTATGCTGTTGGGACCATTTGGTCCAGGAACTTGTTGTTTCCATATCTGTCGCGGCTTGTGGTTCTGAGTGTTCCTTGCATGAACGTGAATGGGTTAAGCTCTTGGGGAACGGGCTCTAACCTGTCGGCTGAGTTGGATGGCTTGCTTGGGTGGATGTTACCTGTTTATGGCTGTCCAGTCTGGCGTGGTGCCAGGTTGGCTTCCAGCGCTCGTGACGAAGCTTTCAGTTGGTTAAGTCTGATGTAAGTCAGACCGCTTGCTTGGAATGGATGTTACTCGTTTGTAACGAAGCTTCGAGTTGGTTAAGTTTGATGTATGTCGGGCGGCTTGCTTGGAGGGAAGTCACCCACATCGGGACCCCCGATCTGGCATGGCGCCAGGTTGGATCTCAATGTTGGTTTTCGGAACTTCAAGTTGGTTAAGTCTGATCGTTGTTGGCGAGTTGGCTGCTTGTATGTCAAGTGGGTTTGGATGGCAAGAGTTGAAGGCTGGGAAGCTAAGTCGTGGTTCCCGGCTCCCTTTGGGATGCCTGCGCTACAGGTCCCCCGCCCTAAAAAGCACCCTAAAATCGTGAGGGTGGTCTAGCGATGGTGGTCGGGGGAAGCCCGTCGCCGACGAGGAGGTCCCCTCGGCCTAAAAAACACCCTAAAACCATGACGGAGGGGGAGGGGGTCTAGCGGTGGTGGCCAGATCGCCGACGAGGAGGTCCCCTGCCCTAAAAAGTACCCTAAAATCATGAGGGTGGTCTAGCAGTGGTGGTCGGGGGAAGCCCGTCGTCGGCGAGAGGTCCCCTCGGCCTAAGAAACACCCTAAAACCGTGAGGGAGGGGGAGGACAGTTAAGCGGTGGTGGCCGGAGGAAGCCCGTCGCCGGCGAGGAGGTCCCCATGGCCATCTAACCCTAAACACAATGATGAGAGAGAGAGAGAGAGAGAGAGAGAGTAGCCGACACACAAGAACATACATACTTGCCTTTACAATATGTACAATCAATTGATAAAAAAATATGATAAGTCAAGAACTGATTGATTTGTTTTGAAATCGACTGAATATAATTGAGACTCATTTTTATTTGAAGAATCACGCACAGACGGACTGGATGAGCGAGAAGATCTGAAATGCGTAGAATCCAGAACGCTCATTTTTGTCAAAAACGCGTTAAGTTTTGAAATGTCAGAAACAAATTGCTTTTCTCTGAAATCGATTGAACGTAATCGATAGATACACCATGTGTAACACACAGACTGGCTAGATGAGCGAGAAGATCTGAAATGTGTAGAATCTATAACGCTGATTTTTGTCAATCTCTTGCTAGCAGTCTTTTAGGGTTAGGTCTAGGGTTGTAGTTTTAGGGTTTTGAAGGAAGAGCCACAAAGTGAGATTTTGTGTGGGGGAGAGAGAGAGAGAGAGAGAGAGAGAGAGAGAGAGAGTGTGTGTGTGTGTGTGTGAGAGAGAGAGAGATTGATAGAGTTTTCATTTTTCCAGTTTGGCACCATTGCCATGTGATAAGAGAAAGTGATGGGGGAATGAATCTTGGTGCTTTAATTAATACAATTCATTACTACTAAGTAATCAAGAAAAACCAATAGCTAAACTAAATGAATCTTGGTGCTTTAAATGATCCCATTTTTTTCTGCAAAAGGATCTAGGGAATCCGACAACTAAACCAAGATGTGTTCATTTTGGAATCGGGTAGTTCTTCGTCCCAACTATCATTGCAAAGGACCCTCAGTTGCAACAACATACAATTTTATGCATGCACAACATAGCCTCTAACCATGCTTCATACTAGAGAATTGATAACTTTGCAAATGCATTCTATGTTTTTAGCTTGCATGATTCACAATTTGAGAGAGAGAGAGAGAGAGAGAGAGAGAGTAGTAGAGAGATTTTTACAAGTATCCGTTGGGTGGAAGGATTTGTTACAGATTTTTACAAGTATCCGTTGGGTGGAAGGATTTGTTACAGATTTTTAAAAACGACCATTGGAAAAGTTCATTGAGCTTCAGAGAAACTTGTTGGAAAAGGTATTGGCCTACATAATTTCAAAAGATACAAACTGTTATCTCAAGGATGAGTTCTTGTTTCTTATTGCACTTGCACAACAAAACTCGTTATCTATTGTGATTCATTTATGAGCTTTATGCTTTGTTAGTAAAGAAAGTGTTGTATTACTAGTTTACAACTAAATAGCCCTAAACCCTTCATTTTCTTTTGTCAAGCAATGGCATCGTCTTCATTTTCAGAGTTGTCCAGATACAATCTAAGATCTTCTTGCAGAAGAGATAGTTGTGATAGCCAACAAACTGTTTCATTTTTTGCCCCAGCAGTACCACTTGTATCTCCTATATTTGAGTCGCAATACATGGAGCCGTTGTCTGAACAACCAGATATAGAACCGTTCTCTGAGGTTGTTAGACCCACTCAAGAGTCTACTGCATAGGATGACAACCCACCCTTGCAAAGCCATACTCAAGTTCATGACGACATATCCGAGTCCGTGGATGTTTCCATCCAAGTGACGCCCACAAAAGGTATAGACCTTCTATGAATCAGTTTTGCTCATTTTTCTTGTTATCATTTAGTATCACATATTTGCGAGGCATTGTGTTTTATAGAGTTTCTATTGTATTTGAGAGATTATTCTCATTATTTTGATTTGTCACTGTATTTTGTCCATGATATGTTCAAGAAAAAAGTCCCACAAGAGAAAGGAAGATGCTAGTGAGTAATATGGAAAATTGATACAGACATATGTATGTCAATCAGTTTTGACAAAACTAAAAGTCCCAGCCAGCATCCTTGTACCTTTTGTTCCACTATGCAGGATGATTCCAAATGAAGCTATGAGGCCAATTAGGGAAGACTTGTCTCATCTAAAGGAAGATTTTCAAAAGTATGGCTACTTGGAGTCGAAGGGCTCCTTCATTTTATCATGCACCAACATGGATGGCAATGAAATTGAGGTAACTCCTCCAATCACTTCAGATTGGGACCCCATGTGGCACGTCGTAAATGAGGAGTTCGAGGCCGACCTAGCAAGAAGCCCAGAGTGGTCCCATTTGAAAAACAAGATGTTTTTTGTTTACAACAAATTGAGAGCATTTATGTTTGAGATCAAAGAAGGCAAGATTAATGTTATTTTTTGATAACTCTATGTTAATGTTAATATTATTAGTGTTGATGTGAATAAAGCTTTGTATCAATATTTTGATGTGAATACAAGATTGTTTTTGTTTTGAGTTTTACTCATTAGAGTTTTTTTTTTTTCTGTTCTAATGAATATAGCTTTTCAAAACATAAAATATTGGCACATTCGTGTGGCTGCAACCTTCATCAACTTTGAGAAGTGAGATGAGGGAGAGTTGTTATTGGCCTTGACTGGAATAAATAGGCACTTGTGTATTTTTTTCCCGTGAATACGAAGATTTTTAATCAAATAAAATGGTGTGAACCATTATTTGAATCTTTACATGGTATGAAATGCCATTAACCATTGTATGCCCAAGTAATGATGAAAGCTTAGAAGGTTATTGCCAAGATATTCTCTCTATCTGTTAAAGAAATGTATTCTAGACTTGTTGGTTTATTTGTAGTATCAGATTATTATGAATTATATTGGAGCTATATTATAGATTTTTGAAGTCACTCTCATGATCTCTCATTTGTTGTTGTAGGCTAAATGAGGCATATGTGAAGCCCAATCTATCTAATAGAATATTTCAAATCAGACTACAAACAAAGAAGCTCTTTTGAAACACATTCCTCGCATAGATTTGATTTGGATGGGCAAAGAGCTAGAAAAGAGACCAAGAGAGGAGCTCAGAAGACATGGTATAATTGCTCTTTGGCACTCTTGAGCCAGATAGTCTTTAAGGTATGGCATTTTTTTGGTACATGATAATTAGCACCATAGAAATTTTGAAGTCTTTTTATGGATAAATCTAAACTCTTATGTAGGACGATTTTGAAGAGAGGACAAAAGAATATCAAGTCGAATCATCAAAGCTAGGAGAAGAAGCAATGGGACATGCCATGAAGGAAACAGAATGCCATTTCAAGGTGAAGTGCTACAAGCTTTCTCAGGTAGCCAATCCTGCAAATGGCAATGACTTTTTTTTACTGTGATGACTATTCCATAGAACAGGCCCAAGCTTCATGTGGCCTCAGAGGAGAAGCTAGTCTTGGTATCCAATGCCAAGGTAAGCAAAGTGCATTCCAATGCATTTAATCAAACAGTAAATGTTTTGATTAATTCATGGGATTTAATTGAAATAGAACTTGATAAATGTACAACCCATGCTTTGTGTTTGATTGATTGTGAAAACTTTCTCACACTTTTTACATTGGAGTGTAAATTAGTCAAGCCAGAAAGGCGAACATAATGAAAATTATGATAAATCCTTCAGAGCATGCACGAAATGTTGTCATGATGTCGTGAGATAAGAATGTCTTTCATGTATGGATAGATGTTGAAACGTTTTGGATATAGCTAGAGGACATTGCGTGCCCACAAGTGATTGAGATTGTGGAGCAAGTAGAGTTCATTAGCCTACCCCTAATGTTTTCTATGTACTTGAAAACATGGAAATGAAAATACTTTTTGGATATTTTCAAGGTCATCCAGGGCAAGACAATGCACTCCCTCCCACCTGAAAAACAACCAGACATAATGTGTGCAGCCAGGAGGATTGTATTTAGGTATTCTTGTTGACATTAAGTATCGTTCAGTCTCAATTCAAAGCACGTATTTTGTGAATCATTATGGATCGCTTTTTTGTGATCATTGTATTAGTATGTTATGTCAAACTACTACAGAAATAATCATATTCTCTTTTGAAATGTAGATAGTTGTCTCATTCTGTTGCTTGCAATGAACTACCACCAATCCCCACAACATGTGGACATTTGGTGTAATTTATAGGGTGGACAGTCCATGTACACCAATTCTATGGTTGCATCGGTAGGACTTTTCCATTTTGCTATGATTAACATCTACTCAATGTACATTTGAGATTGGATAACATGCTCATGGTTTTAATGTCAATATTTGTAGGGCCCCTCTAATTAGGAAAAATTAAACTGTCTGTGGTGGTTTGACTTCCTTGAGGGACGGACTCCAGAGGAGGAGGTTGAATTGAGAAAAATTGCCAACATCGCATCTCAAGAAGAGAGAAGTACGAGTAAGAATTTTTGCTCTTAATGTAAAGTATTGTTTATGTGCATTGACAACATTGCATTGCTACTTGTAATAATCATTTTTTTTCCAATAAATTGCAGAATAGAGAAGAACAAGTTGAATCTTCAACAGGTCAAGGGTGGAGGGGTAGACTTTGCTTTAAAAAAAAGTCTATGAAGCCTATAGTACAAGGCCTTGTTGTTGTCCCTAAACAACGAAAACGAAGAGAGAGGTGAGCAAGGACTCCATGCAAACGACCTATGAGATGCCACCAGCAATGGGTCTTGACGATGATTCATACCCACCCTCTGATTTTCAAGGGGATGATTCGATCACTACATCTGAACGAAAGCTCATACTCATAGACACTGAGGAGTAAGATTATTACTATCCTTTTTTTTTTTATTGTTCTTTATTATTTATGTCAAGTCTTGCGCTAATCCTAATGGTGAATTTCAATATTTTTGTAGGCTTCATTCAAGCATTGATAAGAATGGAACACTTTGGAGAGACTTCCAAGATGAATACCTTAGAGTGTTTTGTAACAATGGCGTTATCAGAGGGCAGCCCACACCCTTCGGAGCTATTGAGCTTGTTTTTGCTGACTTTCCAACAGATGTAACTGTGAATGGCATAGAGGGTATGATTCCAGAATGGAACTTCTTGTCGGATACTCTTTGTGAATCTGCATTTCGGTCACTGAAAATATTATTGCAGATAATGGGTTCTTTGTGACACTACATGGCATATCCCACACTGTCAAGATCGATGAGCAAGCAAGAGTATGGGGTATGGAGTTGTGTGAGAGATCCATAGTTTACAGTGTCACCCCATATTTGGAAATCTTCGGATCCACACCGTGAGGTAATGTCATGTATGATGTAGAATAAGCTCAAGACAACTTAAGTTAAGCCTATTTGATTTATTGTAGACAATTGTTTCTCAATGCTTTCAATGTTTATTGATGTCTTTTCAGGTTTATTGCCTCACATTGTCGGTGTACCATAGAGAGTTCTATGCTAGGTCCACGTCAAACTTTGGGGCCAATCGTTTTGAAAGGCAATTAAGTGACATTTTTCAAGACATGGCCCAAGAAAGTGAATGGGCAAGACATGAAGGTCAACTGATTCGTGGAGCTAGCCAACGTAGTTGCAAGTTCTGGGACTACGTGTTGAGAGTGTTCAGTAAGCTCGGAGATATGGTGGTTGATCTCATGTGTGGGACGGCCACTTTTTTGAAGATTGCAGCACTTTTAAAAAGAATTGGAATAGGATTTGACAATGATATCAATCTGCCATTTGATATGCTCAACAATATGTGATGGTAAGTCGCTTGTGCAAAAACTACTGATGTTTTTTCACTCACCCATCATCAAGTCTTCCATAGAGACCATAAAGATTTATTTTTTGTCTCAAAATTTTGGTAGATTTAAGTTTGGAAACTACTATGTACCATTTGAACTTGATATAATACAATTCAGTTTTGTATGATGTATATGGTTGAATGTAGTTTGCAAAAACAAGTGCACTATGCAAAGAGGCTTAGTGGTAATTCAAGTAATGTTTCAATGATGGTAGTTCAAGTTCAATTTTCAATAATTTATTGCGTTGAATTTGGTTTGCAAAATCAAGTGCACTATGCGGCCCATAGTGCAGCATGCAACTTATGTTCCCAATCCGATCTGCTAGCTTCAACTATTTTCATGAGCACACTACACATGATCTTATTCGATGATTCTGCTTGCCCATTACCACAAGGATAATAAGGCGTACTGGTTCCGTGGATCATGAAAAATTCCTCCAACAGGACCTTGACGGTTTCGTTGATGAAATGACTTCCGCGATCGTTGACTAGCTCCACCGGGCATCCGAAGCGTATAATGATATTTTCATAAAAGAATTTGGTATGGTCCTAGCATCAGCTACTCTTGCTGCCTTGGCTTCGACCCATTTGGTGAGGTAGTCTGTGGCTATGATTATGTATCAAGCCTGGGAACTCCTTGTTGTAGGGTGAATTGGACCGATGTAATCCAATCCCCACTTTTTGAATGGTGCTTGGGCTAAGACCGGGTGTAGTAAGTTGTAATTCAATCTCGTTGGTCTCCTTGCCCTTTGGCACACATCACACTTTTTCAAGTATTCCTCCGTATCCTTATGAATCGTTGGCCACCAACATCCTGATTGCAGGATCTTGCGAACTGTAATGTCAGATGCAAAATGACCCCCACCCATTCCTTCATGTGAAAGTGAAATAATCTGGGTGGCCTCATGAGGAAGAATACACCACCGAAAAATTCCATCTGGACCTCTTCGATACAACTGGCCGGCAATCAGCTGATAAGGTCTAGCCTTTAAGATCAATTTTCGCTGTTCCGCCTTTGGTAAAGATTTGTCTGATTGTCCCCACATTAGATATTCAACAATGTCGGCAGCCCATTCTGGTATTGTATCCACGTAAAATAAGGCATCGGCCAACTCATCATCAGGTTGGGTTGCAATCTCCTTCCCTTTGATTCGTGACATGTGATCTGCCATGTAATGTTGTTTTCCCTTGCGAACTACTATCCGAAAATCAAACTCCAACAAAAGAAGTAGCTATCTGGTGATTCTTTCGGTGTTGCAAGTTTTATTAACGAGATAGAGCAAGGGTTGATGGTCCGTATAAAAAGCAAAATGGGTGGCCATCAAGTAGTGTCAAATTTTTTTAACCGCATAGATCATTGCCAGTGCTTCCCGCTCTGTGGTCGAATAATTTATTTCAGTATCATTGAGCTGTTGGCTTGCAAATCGGATTGGAAAATCCTTTTTGTGTTCACCTGGCTGGGTTAAGATTGCTCCAACTACATACTTCGATGCATCCGTATGCACGTGGAACTCAATGGACCAATTGGGTGGGCGTAAGATTGGTGCTGAAACCAATGCATCCTTAAGCTTTTGAAAAGCCTTTAGGGCTTCTTCGTTCCAATGTGGATCCATTGTGAGTTTGTAAATTGGTCGGGCTAACTCCGCAAAATCAAGAATGAAGATCCTATAATAGTTAGCATGACCCATGAAAATGTAGACCTCGCGGATCGTCCCCGGTGGTGGTAGATCAACAATGATTCTGATCTTAGATACATTTGTGGCGATCCCGTGTCTTGACACTATATGGCCGAGAATCAAGCCATGTGTCACCCAGAGTTGAAATTTTTCTAAATTCAGGGAGATATGGTATGCATGGCATTTTTGTAACACCTTTTTCAAGTTGGATAAGTGTTCTGAGTCTGATCCATGCACACACAGATCGTCCAAGAAAATTTCTAAAATTTTTTGCAAATAATCTTTGAATGCTGCCTGCATGATACCCTGGAAAGTTCTTGGGGCATTGCAAAATCCGAATGGCATCACTTTATAGGCATAGGTTCTCCATTCCGTGGCGAATGCTATTTTGTGTTGGTCCTAGGGTGCTATCTTCACCTGATTGTAGCCGTTGAAGCTGTCTAGAAAACTGTAGGCTTCGATTTCAGCTACCCTGTCGAGGACACTTTCTGTAAATGGTAAAGGAAAATGGTCCATTTTGGTGACTGCATTGAGCGCCTTCAGATTCACACAAATTCGCATTTTGCCATTTTTCTTGGGTACTATAACTATCGGTGATACCCATTCCCTGTGCTTGATTTCATAGATGAAATCTGCATCCATCAGCTTTTGCAACTCTTGCTTGATCAGCTCAGTATAATTTGGGTTGCAGCGGTAATAACGGCTTACCTTGGGGACTGCTCCGTCCACCAAGGGTATGGTGTGTTGGACTAATGTTGGTGGAATGTCCTTCAGATCACTATAACTCCATGCAAAATAGTCTTTACATTCCACCAACAACGATCGTAGTCTCTTGAACTGTGTGGGTATTAACTGCTCTCCCACATGCATTATCTTTTCTTCTTCTCCTGGCTCGGCAAGGTTCTTCGGCTGTGTTCGCGTAGGTCTCTCAAAGACTTGTTCCGCTGGTGCCTGACTTTGATCAGGTTCTCTCTGGGCTTGCGACATCATGATTACCACGTCGTCCAAGGTATAGTTCTTGAAAGTCTCAGGCATCTCGTGAACTGGCGCTCGTCGAGATTCCTCTTTCAGCATATTGATCTTAGCCCGACTGGTCATTTTTTGATTTTCTGTCACCTGTGTAGAAGATGACGCTGTATCTGAGTCCAACTTGATTGACTTCAAGGACTCCAATACTTTGTTTTTGCTCTTTTTTGTCATCTTGGTGGATTTGTCCTTGTTATCCTTCATCGAGACTGCCGTGACATTCGTCTCATGGTTGCAAATATCCACATCCACTGTAGCTATTGCCTCATCGTGTAGATCACTCCAACAGATCACCTGGTTGTAGCGCTGCTTCAACTGATTCTTCTTATTTACAGGTGCCTTGGGTGGATCGATCCTTGAGACCTTCGCCATAACAGACTTTTGCGGTGGTTGAGATGGTACTTTCCTAATTCCGTAACGATCTGGGTCCATGTGGTGTAAGACCAATAAGCATCCACTTTCTCAGATTCATCATATGCAGTAAGCTTCATGTTGACATCCATAGGTGTACTCAGAGGCTTACAATCCTGCCATACTTCAATGCCAAGATAGTAGTGCATCAATCCTAGATCACTCATGTCAAAGGCATTGGAAAGATTTGATTTGATTTCATTAATTAACCTCTCATTACTTCCTGTAATAATCAAATCATCCACGTACAACACAATGAACACTGTATCTGAATCTTGCCTTAGAATGTAAAGATTAGGATCAGCATCACTCTTTACCATTCCCCTTCGCTTGAAGTGCTCATCAATGCAAGAGTACCATGCTCGTGGTGCTTGCTTCAATCCACATATGGCTTTGTTGAGTTTACAAACCAAATGATCTCTTCCTGGCTCAACAAGCCCTTGAGGTTGCTCTAAATATACCTCTTCATCCAATACTCCATTAAGAAAAGCAAATTTGATGTCCATTTGCTGGATTTTCCAACCATAGAAAGCAGAAATTGCAATGATAGAACGAATAGTTACCATTTTGGCTACAGGTGCGAAGGTCTCCTCAAAGTCTATACCTTCATGCTGGTAAAAACCTCTTGCAACTAATTGTGCCTTGTACTTGTTGAGTTGCCCATCCGCTCCATACTTCGTCTTATAGATCCACTTACATGTGATAGGCGTCTTACCATCAGGTAGCTCAACCAAGTCCCACATTTTGTTCTTCGATATAGTCTCCATTTCTGTTTCCATAGCTGCACGCCACTCCTTGTGTTCCTTTGCTTCATTGAAAGTTTTGGTTCTTGAGCCGTTAAGATGGATCCCATTAGGTCTAGATTCATCTCTAATCTTGCAGGAGGTTTTCAATTTCTACTTGATCTTCTAAGCTCTCCCTGCTCACTAGATTTGGGAGTATCTCCCTTCTTTGCACCATCTGTGACTGATAAGTACCATTTAGGTACTCCTTTGGGGATTTCAGCATTAGGCTTTCCTTTGTCCAATGGATTTTCTATATTAAGATCCACTTTCTTCTTGACCTGTACTTTTGCTCCCTCATCAAAAGGTTCAGTGATTACTTCAGATTGTTCACCTTGGCCCATCTTGTCAAACGTAGCATCTCTAGAAATTACAAGCTTCTGTGCATTTGTGTCATACATCTTGTATGCCTTGGCCTTCTCATCATATTCAAGGAAAATACACTTGATAGCTTTTGCATCCAATTTTCTTTGTTTCTCATCAGGAATATGAGCATAAGCATCACAACCAAATACTCTCAAATGAGAAATATTAGGTTTCTTTCTAGTAACAGCTTCATGAGGTGTCTTACCTTCCACGGATTTTGTAGGACACCAATTCAGGATGTGCGTAGCTGTGCTACAAGCTTCTGCCCAAAAGGTGTTTGGCAGACCTTTGCTTTTGAGCATCGCCCTGGCCATCTCAACAATACATCTGTTCTTTCATTCTGCAACTCCATTTTACTGTGGTGAATAAGGTGTTGTAGTCTGTCTCTTGATCCCTTGATCTTTGCAGAAATCAATAAATTATGTCAAAAAATACTCACCACCTCCATCAAATCTCAAAGTTTTGATGCAACATCCTGTTTTCTTTTCAACTAATGCCTTGAATTCCTTGAACTTAGCAAAAGTATCTGATTTCTTGCTTATGAAATAAATCCAAATGCATCTGCTATAATCATCAATGAAGGTGATAAAGTAATAGTAGCCACTAAGAGATCTAGTCTGCATAAGTCCACATAGAGCACTGTGGACAAGATCTAGGATGCCACTGGCTCTCCTTGTTCAACTTTTGGGAAACCTCTCTCTATGTTGTTTTTCCAAAATGCAACCTTCACAAATTTTTCCTTCAAAAGAAATATCATCCTATAACTAGATTACCTCTTTTGAGAATCTATAAACTTTGAGCACTAATATGACCGAATCGTTGATGCCACAGATCACTTCGACTATCAACCGTGCTTACCATAGCTTGAGCAAAAGATCTTGCATTCAATTTGTAGAGTCGATTCTTGTTGACTCTAGCTCCTGTAGCAATCGCTTTGTAGTGATTTTTGATGTCTTTGACAAGACATTTGTCGCTGTCAAACTCAACCTTGAGTTGTTGATCAGCCATCATCCCAACAGATAGTAGATTGTTAGCTAAGCCAGGTACATATTGCACATTGCTTATCCGCTTTATCTTCCCGCTAGCTAACTTCACTGGTACCACTCCAACTCCTTTAACAGATAGCAATTTGCCATCGGCTTGTCCAACTTCATCACCATTGTGAGTTTCCTTGAGTTTTGAAAACCACTCTTTCCTTGAAGTCATGTGCTTGGATGCACCACTATCAATGTATCAGGTATCCTTGGTTTGATCACTTGTCATTAATGCTGTAATGAACAATTTTGAGCTCTCACCTCTATCATCTTCATATTGATCATCATCGTATTGATGTTGATCAGTATAATTGTTTTCATAATAATAATCATCAAATTGATGTTGATCAGCATAATTTTCCACTTGCACTTTGTCTTTTCTTTGTTCCATCTCCTTCTGTTTCTTGAAGCATTCACGTTCCTAGTGGCCAGGTTTGTTGCAATACCTACAATTTCTAGGTTTATTTTGCCTAGAATAGCCGCGTCCTTGACCTCGGCCTTGATTCCAATTGCCTAGATTTGGGCCGTCATTGGATTGTTCTTGAAATTGTTGAAATGATCCACGATTTGAGTTTCCACCTCTTGATTGGTGTCTTCCACGACCAAATCTACCACCACATCCCCTGAGTGCAAGAGCTTGATCAAATCCCCTGTTGCGATGACTCAAGATCTCTTGACGTTGTTCTTCCTGCAAAAGCAATACACCTAACTCTTCATAGGTTGGAATATTTCCCGTGTGGCTATACTTGTCACAAACATCTGATGTGACTCACTCAAACTATTCAGTGTCAACTGCACGATCTCACGATTCTATACTCTCTCTCCAACTGCTGCTAATTGGTCACGAATCTCTTTGATCTTCAATAGGTGATCAGCAACAGTTGCACCATCATTCATCGCAATGTGTGCAGCTTCGTCTTCAGGAATAGCACTCGAGATGTATTTGCGGTCTCACAATGCCTTCAACGTATCCCATGTTTCTTTTGGTCCTTTTGAATCCAAAATGCATCTCTAATTGATAGTTGATGACATTCTGTGCTTTTCGTTTTCTCCTGTCAAATGCCCGTTGATCTTTTTCAATCAATGGCCTTGTCTCTTCACCTGTCACGATCTCCCATAGCTCCTTTTCCATCAAAATGTTCTTCAATTTAAATTTCCAAACTACATAGGTGCTAGCTCCTTCCAATTTGCTTGAGTCATTGAGGACACTCTCGCTTAGAGTTGCCATTACTGGATAGACAAGTTTGGATCACAAAAATGGCTCAGTCTGAGCACACAACTTAGTCTCCAAATTTTATCACACCACATAACTGTATAATAATTTTTTTCGGCTATACACCTGATATCGGAATGGAACGCGGAAGTACAACTGCTGAAGATCCTCTTTAACTTGTGCGCATGGATCCGATATTGGAGCATGCGATATCAGACTGGAGCGCAGATGTACAACTGCTAAGAATTCTCTTTAGCTCGTGTGCTTGGATCCGATATTGGTACGGACATGCGATATCGGATTGGAGCGTAGATGTACGATTGCTTGGGTTTCTCTTCAGCTAGAACGCTTGGATCCGATATTGGTACGAATATAAAAAAGAGAGAATATAAAAACTTTCAGAGGGAATATTCCAGATTTCCTACTTTGGCGTGGCGGCTACGCTGCCTCCTCTTTGCTTAGATTTTGAAATGAGTGATCGTTCAAATAGACAGATATCAGTAATGTGAAAGGTATGAAGCCTCAAAACTCTAAATGACAGTACTAGACACTATTTGGTGTGTTTTGCAGTACCCCAAAAAAACAAATGAGATATTTCTTGGCACAACTCTCTGACAAATGATACTTTTCACGAAGACTAAAAAAAAATATTGTAAAACTTTTTCCACTCAACAGATTTTCAATCTGTCTGATGCTACCCTGGCCCTTCCGATGCCTTTGGGACTGTGTCTTCGTTTCCCACTAATAATTGTGAGCTCCAAAACTTGCAAAATACATCAAGAAGAATTTATTCCAGCCATTTTTGTCTCTCCAAGCTTTCACCTCCTTTGAAGGACTTTCTCACTTCGTTGCGGAGCCTGTGACAAGCTGTATCCACTGATCAGGGACGCAAGACTATCGTAGCTCTGATACCATGTCAACAATCAGAAATGCAACATCAAGCATTCACCATAAACAATTACCAAGTAGGGAGACGGAAGAAGAACATGCAATATCACTCTATCACACTAACTTCATACTAAATATAAAATGTACATATAAACCCTGAACCTTGATAGAGAGAGAAAGCCTACGAATAGACTAGCCTACGGCTAATAACAGCTGCCAACATTAATGTACATCGTAAACAGTAACAGTGAAGTTTATCATTGATTTCTAACAGGTGATGCCCTTTGGACTGTGTAACACTCCTAGTACCTTCCGACGTGTGATGCAAGCAACCTTTACGGACCTAATAGGAGACATGCTAGAAGTCTACTTAGATGATCTAGGAGTCCACTCTAAAGCATCTAGACATCTAGCTATGCTTGAGAAAATTTGCATTCAGTGCCAGAGATATGGTATCTCCCTAAACCCTGAGAAATGCCAAATCTGGGTTACTCATGGTGTTGTCCTAGGACACATCATATTTCGGAATGGAATTGCTACTAATCCTAAAAAGGTAAAAGTCATTATCGAGATGCCCATCTCTAGAATCATGCGTGAGGTACTAGTTTTTATGGGCCATGCAAACTATTATTGTTGTCACGTATGTGACTTTGCAGGAAAAGCATGCTGGATGTACCGGTTAAATTATAGATCCTAAATGGGCAGAAGAGCAAGGCCATGTATTTCAAGATCTCAAAACTACTCTAGCCAACGCTCCTATTTTGTGAGCACCATATTATTCCAAGGAATTCCATGTGCACATAGATGCTTCCAAATACGCCATAGGCATTGTTCTGACACAACCTGGTGAGGATTCCAAGAATTACCCTATCTGATTCTTGAGTCGACAACAGATACCAGCTGAGATAAATTATACTAGTACTGAGAGGGAAGCGCTTGCTATGGTGTATGCGGTTCAAAGATTTTGCCATTATCTTTTAGGAAAACCCTTTGCATTTTACACCGATCATCAAGCATTATTATATCTTTTGAACAAGACATGCACAATTGGATGAATAGCATGCTAGTTGTTGTTACTTCGAGAATTTGAGTTTCTAGTTGTTGTTAGAAGAGGTTCGCAACATTCTGTAGCTGATCATCTTTCAAAAACCCCTAGCATGGACAAACCAACAGAAGGCGTTAATGACGACCTTCCTGATGCCATGTTGTTTCAAGTAGATTGCATCCCAGTTTGGGCCCGTGAAATCACTAACATCGCACTTTTTCAAGTATTCCTCCGTATCCTTATGAATCGTTGGCCACAACATCCTGATTGCAAGATCTTGCGAACTGTAATGTCGAATGCAAAATGGCCTCCACCCAGGCCTTCATGTGAAAGCGAAATGATTTAGGTGGCCTCATGAGGAAGAATACACCGCCAAAGAATTCCGTCTGGTCCTCTTCAATACAACTGGCCGGCAATCAGCTGATAAGGTCTAGCCTTCAAGATCAATTTCCGCTATTCCGCCTTTGGTAGTTATTTGTCTGATTGGTCCCGTATAAGATATTCAGCAATGTTGGCAGCCCATTATGGTACTGTGTCCATGTAAAATAAGTCAGCATCTGCCAGCTCATCGTCAGGTTGGGTTGCAATCTCCTTCCCCTTGATTCGTGACACATGATCTGCCATATAGTGTTGTTTTCCCTTGCGAACTACTATCCGAAAATCAAACTCCAACAATAGAAGTAGCCATCTGGTGATTCTTCCGGTGTTGCAAGTTTTGTTAACGAGATAGAGCAAGGGTTGATGGTCCATATAAAAAACAAAATGTGTGGCCATCAAGTAGTAACGAAATTTCTTAACCGCGTAGATCATTGTCAGTGCTTCCTGTTCAGTGATTGAATAATTCATTTCGGTATCACTGAGCTGTCGGCTTGCAAATCGGATTGGAAAATTCTTTTTGTGTTCACCTGGCTGGGTTAAGACTGCTCCAACTGCATACTTTGATGCGTCCATATGCACGTGAAACTCAATGGACCAATTGGGTGGGCGTAAGATTGGTGCTAAAACCAATGCATTCTTAAGCTTTTGGAAAGCCTTTAGGGCTTTCTCGTTCCAATGTAGATCCATTGTGAGTTTGTAAATTGGTCGAGCTAACTCCGCAAAATCAAGAATGAAGATCCTATAATAGTTAGCATGACCCATGAAGATGTAGACTTCGTGGATCGTCCCCGGTGGTGGTAGATCAACAATGATCCTGATTTTTGATAGATCTGTGATGATCCCGTGTCTTGACACTATATGGTCGAGAATCAAGCCATGTGTCACCCAGAATTGACATTTTTTTGGATTCAGAGAGACCTGATAGTCGCGACATTTTTGTAACACCTCCAAATTGGATAAGTGTTCTGAGTTTACAGAGTCCATGCACGCACAGATCGTCCAAGAAAATTTCCAAATTTTTTTGTAGATAATCTTTGAATGCCGCCTGCATGACTCGCTGGAAAGTGCTTGGGACATTGCAAAGTCCGAATGGCATCACTATATAGGCATAGGTTCCCCATTCCGTGGCAAACGTTGTCTTGTGCTGGTCCTGGGGGGCTATCTTCACCTGGTTGTAGCCGCTGAAGCCGTCTAGAAAACTGTAGGCTTCGGTGCCAGCTACTCTGTCGAGGACACTTTTCGTAAATGGTAAAGAGAAATGATCTTTTTTGGTGACTGCATTTAGCGCCTTCAGACTCACACAAATTTGCATATTGTCGTGCTTCTTGGGTACTTTAGCTATCGGTGATACTCGTTTCATGTGCTTTATTTCATAAATAAAATCTGCATCCATCAGCTTCTGCAACTCCTGCTTGATTAGTTATATATAATTCGGGTTGCAGCGGTAATAACGGCTTATTTTGGGGACTGCTCTGTCCACCAAGGGTATGGTGTGTTGGACTACTGTTGGTGGAATGCCCTTCAGATCACTATAACTCCAAACAAAACAGTCTTTATACTCCACCAACAATGATCTGTTGGGAGAGAGGGGGAAAATAAATGATGAACACGAACAAGAAACAAACTCGAACAGAAAATGTTCGTGCACAGCGGATAAGTTATATGACTCTCTCCGGAAGCATGACTACGCCTATCAGAATGACAGAACTTTAGTGATAGAAATCACGGTCATTCTAGATTACGTAGCCAAAAATTAATAGATGGAGCGTCAGAAGAATAATTTGTCACTAATAGCAAGACAAATTATATGTCGCGAATGATTCGCGAAGAGCTAGACTGTGCTTGATTGATAATTAGTTGCGAATGATTCGTGAAAGATAAGACTAAATGTTAGTCATCTATTACCAGAAAGAACAGCTAGAAAGATCAAACAGAACAAAGAATAAGCATAACAATATTAATGTGAAAAATATAGATCCTAAGTGGATCTAAACTCCAAGATCATTGGCTTGAATGCTTGCACTCCAAACTACATAAGCTAGGAATTGGCAACACATTCTATGCTACCTAGAATGCAAAGAACTTGATCAAAAAGCATTTATCACAAATGGAAACTTCCATAAACATCAAGTGCGGCCCAAAATAGCATTATACAGTCCATAATACATCAGCCTATCACTTTTGGAAAGCACCTAAGATCATACACAATAGCTTGAAGACAATACACACAACAATGCTCTCAATGGAGGAAGAAACAATGACAATGATCTATTGATCTCAATGAAGCATACAAAAGGTTTTTCCAACCTGTTCTCCACGACTTCCCTACTATTTATGGATGAGGAAGATGACTCTCTCTCCTCTCTCTAGAAGGTACTTGACCCTAGATATTCCCTATATGCCTCACTAGGATCTTGCATAAATTGACTTAGTTTACCAACCACAAAGCTTAGATCAGGTCTTGTGATGGTTAACCATATAAGAGATCCTATTAGCTTTCTATAGAGAGTAATGTCCTTGAAGGATCTTTCATTACTTCTTGTAGTTAGCTTTACATTTGATTCCATAGGAGTAGAAACAACTTTACAATCTTCCATATGAAACCTTTTTAGAATAGAGTTAACATACTTTTCTTGACATATGAATGTAGATTTAGAAGTTCTAATAATCTCTATTCCTAAGATATAATGAAGTTTACCAAGATCTTGAATTTCAAACTCTCTTTTGAGTGCCATCTTGATTTCATCTATATCTAGATTGTTACCACCACTTAAGATAATGTCATCAACATAGATCAAAAGTAAAGTGATATCATTTTCATTCAATCTAAAGTAGAGAGAATGATCATACTCACTCATAACAAAGTTTTGAGAAAGTAAGAAGGAATTGAGCTTAGCATACCAACTCCTTGGTGCTTGCTTTAGCCCATACAAACTCTTTTGGAGATAGCACACATGATTAGGCTCATCATGTGAAACATAGCCCTCGGGTTGCTCCATGTAAATATCTTCTTCAAGATCACCATTCAAGAAGGCATTAGTAACATCCATTTGCCACATATCCCAATCATAAAGAGTTGCAAGAGAGATTAGGATTCGAATAGTTACCATCTTTGCCACGGGTGCAAAGGTCTCATCATAGTCAATACCATATTCTTGAGCATACCCCTTTGCCACCAACCTTGCCTTGTACTTGTTGATTGATCCATCTTGATTTGTCTTGATCTTGAAGATCCACTTACAACCAATTGCCTTCTTGTCCTTTGGAAGCTTTACCAACCTCCATGTGTTGCTTTTGATGAGTGCTTGATGCTCATGATCCATGGCTTGGATCCATTCCTTCTTTTGAATTGCTTCACCTACACAAGTTGGTTCATCAAAAGAGGTAAGAAAAGCAAAGTTAGAGTTGTCCACCACTTGCTTTCCTTTTTCATCATAGGTTAGCCTTGATGGCTTAGCCCTTTGCCTTTGAGTCTTCCTTGAAGTTTGCTTTGGAGTGGCATCTCCATCTTCATCCAAGACATCTTGCACATCATGATGATTAGTAGGCACATCAACATCAACATCAACAACATTGGAAACATTCTCTTCATGAAAGATGACATCCCTACTTATGACAACTTTCTTTGTAGAAGGAATGTACACTTTGTAAGCCTTGCTTACTTCACTATAGCCAACAAACACACCCTTCTTTGATGAAGGATCTTCTTTAGTTCTATCATCAAGTGTGATATTGACAAAACATGTACATCCAAAGATCCTACAATGCTTGACACTCGGCCTTCTACCATAAAGAACCTCATGAGGAGTTTTACCATCCAAGGAAGCACTTGTCCATCTATTACATAGATAGTTAGCACATGCTAAAGCTTCCCCCCAAAAAGACTTAGCAAGATTAGCATGTAGTCTCATTGCCTTGGCACATTCACAAAGGGTTCTATTCTTCCTCTCGGCCACTCCATTCTGTTGTGGAGTCCTAGGACTAGACATCTCCCTCTTAATCCCATGTGCTATACAAAAGTCTTTGAACCTATTTGAGGTGTATTCCCCTCCATTATCAGATCTTAAGCATTTGATCTTTGTATTGAATTGGTTTTCCATTTCATTCTTGAACTTGACAAATGCAGCAAACACTTCATCCTTACTTTTAAGAAGATAGATCCAAGTATACCTACTAAAGTCATCAATGAAAGTTGCATACATCTTTGCCCCACCATTGCTAGTTGTACTAGAAGAATGAATATCAGAATGCACAAGTTGAAAAGCTTCTTTAGATCTAGAAGTAGATCTAGAATAAGCAAGTCTATGAGATTTGGACAAGGCACAATGTTCACAAACACTATTGTTTGCAACAAGACTTTTAGGGAGACCAAGAACAAGCTCTTTCTTTGCCATTACCTCCAAAGATTTGAAGTTGGGATGGCCCAACCTCTTGTGCCAAACTTCTTGGTTTGTCAATTGCTCCCTAGCCATACATCCTTCATGATTAGAGATCACACATGCATCAAGCTTGAAAAGTTTACCATGCCTCCTACCTTGAGCAATCAAGGATCCACATTTACTTATCAAAAATGCATCTCCAATGAACTCCACATCAAGTCCTTTGTCAATCATTTGACTTACACTAAGCAAATTCTTAGTGATTGAAGGAATGTACAAAACATTTTCAAGATTTGCTTTCCTATTTGTTGAAAGGGAAATAGGAATAGTGCCTATGCCTTTGATGTCACATTGACCATCATTTGCAGTGTAGATGATGTTACCTTCTC
Source organism: Diphasiastrum complanatum (assembly GCA_029204225.1). Taxonomy (NCBI): domain Eukaryota; kingdom Viridiplantae; phylum Streptophyta; class Lycopodiopsida; order Lycopodiales; family Lycopodiaceae; genus Diphasiastrum; species Diphasiastrum complanatum. The sequence goes on along the minus strand of CM055094.1, from coordinate 32,295,725 downwards.
CCTCATAAGACAATAAGGATGTAAAGTATTCCTTATGTCTTGTCATGTGAGATGAGGCTCCACTATCAATCCACCAAGGATCATTATCATCTATGTTGGCTAACAAACTTGAAGTCATAACAAGTGATTCACATGTGTTATGTTCTTCCTCATCTATTGTAAGATTTCCTTGCCTCTCTCCTTGCTCTCTTTTCTTCTTATAACATTCATTTGCAAAATGACCTTTTATCCCACAATAAAAGCACTTGAACTTTGACTTATTGTTCTTAGTAGAAGAGGAAGAGGAAGAGTGACCATCATGATCAAAGTTACCACCTTTGGACCATTTCCCTTTGCCTTTACCTTTGCCCTTGAATTTGCCTTTTGTGAAGAAAGCCTCTTCACCTCCACCTTGCAAGGATGCACCATCAAGCTTTGATTGCAACCTATGTTCTTCAGCCAATAAGATTTCTTGCAAGTCAACCACACTTGGCAAGACTCTTTGAATGGCAAAACTTTGCACAAGGTTAGCATGTTCATTTAGCAAACCATTCAACATAACTTGGACTATTTCACCATCTTTTATGTTCTCATCAATGCATGCTAAATCATCACTTAGGGACTTAACTCTCAAGATAAATGCATGAGCACTTTCACCCTCTCTTTGCCTACTAGAAAATATTTGTCTCCTTAGGGTCAATACCCTAGATGTGGACTTTGATTCAAAGAGCTTCTTTAAGGCATTCCATGCCTCACTTGCACTTTGACACTTTCCAACTTTCTTGAGAAGTTCATTTGTAACATTCATTTTAATGATATGAAGAGCCCTTTTGGCCTTCTTATCAAACCTTTGTTGCTCTTGAAGTGTGAGAGGTCTCTCTTCAATTTCTGCAACTATGTCCATGAGTTCATTCAACTCAAGTAAGGACTCCATCCTCACTTTCCAAGTAGAGTAGTTTGATGAACTCAACCTTTCACTAGACTCTAGCATGATCCCACCATTGGAAGCCATGATTCTAATGTTTCTTCAACTTTTAGGTTCTGTCCTAAAGCACTTAGCACTCACTTTTCTCTCAACAAATGATAGATAAAGAGATCTATGAAGATTTAGGACCCTAAAACACTTCTATCTTGAACCTAGATGGTTTCCAAGCATAGAAAGGAAGATTGAAACACATGCAACACTTTGCACACACTAAGAATGGATTACAAAATCAAACCAACCTGAACACACTCTTGCTTAAGCTCTCAAACTTTCCAGCAAGTGACCAAATCAAGTTATGGTGTGAAGAGTTACTTGCATTCTTAGAAAATACCCAAAACTAGGATGCCAAGATTACCTAGTAATGAACAAACTTGATCAACATATGATCAACACACTAAGATATTGATTCAACCTGTAAAACCACATGTAAACCACACTTCTAAAAGTTTATAAACTCCAGCAAGTGATAAATACAAGATTTAGAGGTGAATGAATGAGCACACTTAGTGAATCACAAGACTAGCTTCACTATCTTGTCAAATCTTGGTGTTTAGATGTAGATCTAAGATCACTTCACATGAGAATGTTCCTCAACCTGTTAAGAACCTGAAAACACACTTGCATAATGGTTAACACCTTCCAGCAAATGCTCCAATCAAATTACATAAGGAGAGTTACTTACATGCTCAACAAAGTACACAAAAATTTATGCCAAAATTGATGACAATCTTTACAATATGCTCTTCACAATGGAGCTTACAATATGTTCACCCAAAAAAAGGGATCTTTCATCCAAATGGGAGCTTTGCTCAGCCTTTAGGAGAATTACAACTCACTCAATCATCCACTTAAGGAGAAGTTTCATCCACTTAAGGAGAGTGTTCATCCAAGAATGGAGATTGTCAACAATAGGATTGAAAAGAACATTGTTAGTATTGAATATGCACAAGCCTCACAATCACAAATGATTAGGTGTTATGATCTGATCCAAAATAGTTTCTTTTCAGCCTCTGATCTTCAATAGACCTGAAATATGCTTCTGATCCACAAGTTCAACTCACAAAACAAAGGTTAGTAAGATTTGATCAACAAAGCAATGCAAAATCATGCTAGAACTTGATCAAACATCCAAATATCACCAAAAATGGAATACTTACTGTAAATAGAAGCCAACCAGCTCTGATACCATGTGAAAAATACAGATCCTAAGTGGATCTAAACTCCAAGATCATTGGCTTGAATGCTTGCACTCCAAACTACATAAGCTAGGAATTGGCAACACATTCTATGCTACCTAGAATGCAAAGAACTTGATCAAAAAGCATTTATCACAAATGGAAACTTCCATAAACATCAAGTGCGGCCCAAAATAGCATTATACAGTCCATAATACATCAGCCTATCACTTTTGGAAAGCACCTAAGATCATACACAATAGCTTGAAGACAATACACACAACAATGCTCTCAATGGAGGAAGAAACAATGACAATGATCTATTGATCTCAATGAAGCATACAAAAGGTTTCTCCAACCTGTTCTCCACGACTTCCCTACTATTTATGGATGAGGAAGATGACTCTCTCTCCTCTCTCTAGAAGGTACTTGACCCTAGATATTCCCTATATAGGAAAAATAGCTAAAAATGGCTTATATGACCAAAATACATCAAAATGGTCTCATTTTGAAGGGTATGAAGTTTGACACTTCATCATACTGAAAAAATACAGTAAATAAAAACATTGTGGCCTGGTTCACACGTGCAAAACTCCAGAACCAAAACTATTTACAATTTTAGCCAATTTAGGCCTCAAACTAGCTAGGAAATGTTGACAATTTTCACAATTAACACAGATCTGAATGCAAAACAAAGAGTTGTATCAGATTAAGGATATCATGTATACATGTCAATAATGCGGTAGAGCACAATACAATAGCAGAAACTGTGTGCCCTACAAAGCTTATTTCAATCTGTAAAAAGAAATTTAAACCTTAATTCTGACAAATTGAAGAACTACTTCATTTATGTCGTCTTCTTCTACTCTCTTCATCATCTATTAAATCATCTCATCTTATATCAATGGTGTCCAGTATATGTATATATACATAATATTACAGGTGTGCAGATGTGAAAGTACAGAGTGGATGTGCTGTATGTAGGAGATCATGGGTGGCTGCAATCGTTGTCCAATCTATTAGCGCAACTGCATGGGGTGAACGTAAAAAGGGTGCGACGTCAGCTAGTTCTGAAGTGAACGTTGGTGATTATGCAAAAAGTGCGTCACTCTTACGAATGGCCTTAGGATAAGATTTACATGGTGCCTTAGATTTTAGGGCACCTTTGACATTCTATAGGATAGTGTCCCCTTTTTGCTATCACCATAACCTGTGTAAAAACACAGTGTTGCGACTCTTTCGCCTTTTATTCGTCTGTGCGAATTTGCATGTAAATATGCAGGCTGCGTAACAACGTTAGTAAATATGCAGCAAGAATGGAGGCAGATTAAAAATGGGATTTAGAAGAGCTAGAGGGAATAAATCCAACGTGATCGTAGTTTCTTGAACTGTGTGGGTGTTAATTGCTCTCCCACATGCACTATCTTTTCTTCTTCACCTGGCTCGACAAGGTTCATCGGCTGTGTTCGCGCAAGTCCCTCAAAGACTTGTTCCGCTGGTGTCTAACTTTGATCAAGTTCTTGCTGGGCTTGCGGCATCATTATTACCACATCGTCCAAGGTATAATTTTTTAAAGTCTCAGACATCTCGTGAACTGGCGCTCGTCAAGATTCCTCTTTCAGCATATTGATCTTAGCTCGACTGGTCATTTTTTTATTTTCTGTCACCTGTGTAGAAGATGACACAATATCTGAGTCCATCTTGATTGACTTCAAGGAATCCAACACCTTTTTTTTGCTCTTTTTTGTCATTTTGGCGGATTCTTCCTTGTTGTCTTTCATTGGAACTGCCGTGATATTCACCTCATGATTGCAAATATCAACATCCACTGTAGCTATCGTCTCTTCGGGTAGATCACTCCATCGGATCACCTGGCTGTAGCGTTGCTTCAACTAATTCTTCTTATTTGCAGGTGTCTTGGGGGGATCAATCCTTGAGACTTTCGCCATAGTAGACTTTTGCGGCAGTTGAGCTGGTACTTTCTTGGTTTCGTAACAATCTGGGTCCATGTGGTGTAGGACCTACTCATCAGTCAGCTCAATCTCCTTATTATAAGTTAGAACATGTTGCCAAGGGACTATATCATCGTCCACTGGGTTCTCAATAGGTTTCGTTGACAGCCATGTTACGTTTATCATATTCACCCCAAATGTGATTGGTGTGTCCATAGTGTAATACTTGGGTGAAGATGTACTGGGTTGACATGACTGGCAGTCAATAGTTGCTAATGCATCCGTCCATCTCACGACATCCATCCCTGAATCATAGTGACCTCCCTTGGCTGGCCTTGGGCGATCAATCATGTGATCTGTCGTAGATAATCCGTCATCAGCCTTGGGTGCAATAGGTTTCACCGCCCATGTGGTTGGATCAACCTTTACAGCCTGTTCTCTGTTCTCGAAGGTGAGTTTCCTCGTATTCCAATTGTGTACTAGTTGCGCAGTCCTTGACCATGGCCTTACCAGTAACACACGGTATGCAGTTTGAGATTCAGGTATATCCATGACTACAAAAGTAATCACAAACTGCATGTCTGCTATCTTTACAGGGATATTGGCAACTACACCTTTTGGTTTCACACAGGATTGATCTGCTAGCTTGATGGCGAATCTTGCTGGCTTCAACCCTTACAGACCCCACTTTTTATACAAAGTAGTGGAGATCAAATTGACACCCGATCCTCCATCTACCACTACTACCTCATCCTCGTATCTCTTGTGTTTGATTGGCAAAGTGATGTCGTGTTTCTCACTTTCCCATGCTACTCCAATGTGGAGGACGTTACTTGTTTATTCATAGCCCATACAATATATGAGCTCAGGCGCTACTGGCTCCTCATCCGCTTTGGCCCATTCAACTAGAAGGCTTTTCGTTTGTGGTACAATCCGCAGTAGTTCTCTGAGTGGTAAACTAACACGACTTGACAGTAAAAGTGTGAGCCTTTCAGTGCGTGGTTCCTCGGGCTCTACCATGTGAAAAGGTGTTTCATGTTGGTGCAACCGATCATTCTGATCAGTGCGCAGTGGTGAGCCCGCCTGCAGTTCCTGTTCGACGCCAAGTGGAGGTTCCGTGGGATTCTCCCTTTCTTGCTCTTTTTTCTCCACTTGTGCTTTTTGTACCCAATGTCTTATTTTCTGGTACTGTCTTCTTTCTTCCCTCACATTTGGATATGGCGCTGAAGTTGAGGGTTGTTCGTCAGTGACCGATGGTGGTGGTGAGGGAGCCACTTCCTTCCTCTTCTGTGCTCGCGTGATAGCTAGCATAGGAGCGTGGAATTGGCGCCCTTGTGATGGCATCCCCGCTGGAACTGTTGGTTGTTGTATTGCAATGAAGTTGAGAGGTGCACTGGTTCCAGGTTTAAATGGACAATTCTTGAAACAGCGTCCATAACCACATTCTCGACATAAGGATGTATATTGTCCCTTGCAGGGACATTCCGCAATTCTGTGTCCTTCGTCGCATCCGTAGTAGCCGTAATTTCTTCCGCCTTGACTTTGAGTTTGAGCTGCATAGGCCACAACATATTCATTTATGGCAAGATCCATAAGTGGTTCATCTGGTCCGTACCATTGCTGCTGCTCAGGTTGAGGTGGCATTTGAATCTCTGGTTCCGCTGTTGTCAGGTTTACATGGGCCACTTGTTGATTGGCTGGCCCTGGTGGTGCAGGTAAGGCCATATACTATTGTTGATTTGGTGCGCCGTACCTTGGTGCCATGTTGGGTGCCCCTTGATGGTAAGGATAAGAAGTCTGATAAGGACTTCTCTTCTGTTGAACAATCCGGGAGTTAAACAAGCAAAATGTCGTATCGTGCAATGTTGCATTGCACAGATGGCAGAATCTATGTGTCAGTCTCAGATTTTGCTTTAGGACTGGACACTCGTTTTTTGTATGGTTTTGCGTGCACACTGAACACCATACATTCTCCCATTGAGGATACTGTAGCTGGTTTGGTTCCGGTTGATGTGGCATTATTGCTACAACTCCCTATAAAGCTTTCAGTTTATGGTCAAACTGCGCCGTAAGTTGCTCCATCTACTATTTGTGTAATTTTGTCATTTGCTTTAACAGTAGTTCTATGGATAGAGCGGATTCATTTGATGATGATGATGCTAACGAGAGAGTAGGAGTGTGGGTGGATGGATATTTGTCGTCAGATCCCTCATCCTCTTCCCTGATGGCATCTTCCATAGCTTCTTGCAGAGTAGCATACTGCTCCTGTCGTTTCAGTTCTCTTCTGATGCTTCACAAGAAGTAAGAATCAACACCAACCCTCTTCAAGCAAGAACAATCTTATTTCCAAGGAGAAAGGAGAAGAGGATGAGTCCTCTCAAGCTTTTACATCCAAGAAGGAGAAGAAAAACATCAAGTGTTTCTTTTGTGGCAAGAAGGGGCATTATGCCACCAATTGCTTCAAGAAGAAGAGTCAATTCAAGCAAGCCAACATTTCCAATGAAGAGAAGGAAGATGCTCATGCAAGTGATGGAGAGGGATCTCTTATGGTCTCGAGTTTTTCTTCATCACCTTTCAAGAAGGATGGTTTGTGGTATATTGACAGTGGAGCTTCCTCACATATGTGTAGCTCCAAGCATTCTTTTTCATCCATGTCACCTTATGAAGGAGCCAAGAAGTCTATCTACACAGCAAATGATCATGAGTGTGCTATTGAAGACATAGGGACTATTCCCCTAAAGCTTTCATCATCAAAAGTTCTTTCTCTGTATAAAGTAACTTTTGTTCCTAAGTTAACAAAAAATCTTATTAGTGTTGGGCAATTGTTTGATAGTGGACTAGATGTGAATTTCAATGTTGATACATGTACAATCAAGAAGCATGATGAGATCCTTGCATTTGGGTCTAGATATGGTGGAATTTACAAGCTTGATCCCAAAGAGTATGCTAACTCTTGTGATGGTGCTTTTGCTTCTCATATGTCTTTGGAGGAGATATGGCATAGAAGGTTGGGGCATCCTAACTATAGTTCTATGGTGTCCATGGTCAAGAAAGCCAAAGCTATTGGCTTGCCTAGTCTTATCTCCAAGAATTTCAAGCCATGTGAGGCTTGTGCCATATCTAAGTCTCATAAGAAGCATTTTTCAAAGTCATCTATCAAGACTACACATACATTAGAGCTCATACACTCGGATGTGCTACTTGCTTTGTAGCTTTCATTGATGATTTCACAAGATTTACCTGGTTATATCTTCTAGCTTCAAAGTCTATGGTGTTTGACTATTTCCTAAAGTTCAAAGGTCTAGTTGAAAAGCAACTTTCATACAAAATCAAGACTCTTAGGTGTGATGGAGGTGGTGAGTACACTTCCAATAAATTTCATGATTATTGTGACCTTGAAGGCATTAAAAGGGAATTTTCTTGTGCATATACACCATCTCAAAATGGGGTGACTGAAAGAAACAATAGAACCTTGTGTGAATGTGCCAAAACCATGAGATCCTTGCCAGAAGACTTTTGGGGTGAGGCCATCAATTGTTCAAACTATCTTTGCAATCGACTCCCTCATGTTGCACTTGGAGGAAAGTCACTATATGAAGCACTTTATTTGAAGAAACCTAAGGTTGATCACCTTATAGTATCTGGATGCATATGCTTTGTCCATATTCCCTTGGAAACGAGAAAGAAGGATGATTCTTGTGCAAGCAAAGGAGTAATGGTTGGATATTCATCCAACAAGAAAGCCTATTAAATCTACATGCTCTCTACTTCTAAAGTAATTGATAGTAGAGATGTAGTTTTTCATGAAGAAGAAAAGTCCAATCTTGGAGGGGCCGAGATCAAGCAACCTCAAAATCTATCACCTTTTGTTATTGAAGACAATCAATAAATGGAGGAGTCAAGATTTGAAGATGGAAGTCCTCGGATTTTCACTCCTAGAAGATCCATGAGGGAGAGATCCGAGCCTAAGAGGCTCACTTATGATGACAAAGGAAAACAAGTGGATCTTGATTACACTTATGCTTATTTTGTTTCTCACGAGGAGCCCAAAGCTGTCCAAGAAGCCCTCAATACCAAGGAGTGGTATGAGGCCATGAAGATTGAATATGATGCCTTGATCACCAACCACACATGGGAGCTAGTGGATCCACCACCTAACATGCATATCATTGGATGCAAGTGGGTGTTCAAGATCAAGTACAATCATGATGGCTCCATCAACAAGTATAAGGCAAGATTATGTGCTAAAGGCTTTGCAAAAATATATGGCCTTGACTATGAAGAAACCTTTGCTCCTGTATCAAAGATGGTGACAATAAGAATCATAATCTCTCTTGCCTTATTTTTTAAGTGGAAATTGTATCAACTTGATGTCTCCAACGCTTTTTTGAATGGTTATCTTAAGGAGGAGATATACATGGAACAACCTCAAGGATTTATCAAGGATAAATCTAAGGTGTGTTTGCTATTTAGAAGTTTTTATGGCTTGAAGCAAGCACCTAGATCATGGTATTCAAGACTCAACAACTTTCTACTTTCATTAGGATTTGTGCTTAGTGACTATGATCCGTCTATGTACTTAAAGTTTGATGGTAGTAATATTGTCATTCTTCTAATCTATGTAGATGAAATTATTCTTAGTGGAAGTTGTTTGATGCTAGTTCAAGAAACTAAGGATGCATTAGGAAGAGAATTTAAAATGCAAGATCTAGGAGAGATCCATTACATTTTAGGCCTTGAGATTGATTTTCATGAAGAGTATGCTTTTATTTGTCAATTTAGATATGTATTTTCTATGTTGAGAATATTAAATGTGCAAAATTGTAAAGGCATAGATACTCCCATGGAGCAACATGTAAAAGATCCTATTAAAGGTGATGAAAGATCCTTCGAGGACATCACACTTTATAGGAGTCTTATAGGCTCTTTAATTTGGCTTACTATCACTAGAACCGATTTGAGCTATTGTGTGCACAAATCGAGTCAATTTATGCAAGATCCTAAGATCCAACATTGGAAGATGGCCAAGAGAGTTCTAAGATATGTATCTTCTACTCAAGATTATGGTTTATTGTACAAGAATGAAGATGTAACCATTGTTGGCTATTCGGATTTCAATTTTGCAAGTAGTAAAATGGATCGAAAGTCCATTAATGCATATACTATCTTTCTTGGAGGCAATCTTGTGTCTTGGCTTTCAAAGAAGCAAGATACCATATCTCTATCTTCTTCTGAGGCCGAGTACAAAGCACTCACTACAACAACTAAAGAGGTGCTTTGGATCAAGAGGTTAATCATGGAGCTAAAGTGCATCAAAGAGGATGATCTTCCCTCGATCAAATGTGACAACATATCGGCCCAAGCTCTTGCAAACAATCCTATTTTTCATGCAAGAAGCAAGCATATAGAAGTGGCACACCATTTTGTAAGGGAAAAGCTCATTGGAGGTAAAATAAACTTGGAAAATGTCGACACGTCTTCATGTATTGCTGATCTTCTCACAAAGCCACTTTGCAAAAGTGCCTTCTCAAAGCATAGATCTAATCTTGGTCTTATCTCAAGATCGATGCTTGATCCACATTAGATACATTTTTAGGAGGAGTATTGAAATATTGGAAAAATCTATCTAATGTTGTAAGTAGGGATCCTAAAAATGCCAAAGATTAATTGAGCTCTTTTGGCTTAGTAAAGACCCATATTAGAATAAAATATTCAAGGTAGGTAGAAGTAGAAAGTCGAGCTACCATAGGAATTGCCATTTGTACTTTGCATGCCACATTTAATGCATGAAAAGACTAGGTGGCACAATTAGACATAGTGAGGTGGCTTGAACAAGTCTAGATAGCTTGAGAGGTGGATTCACAACTCCAATTCAACTCAAAGTAGGAGGAGAGTCCATGGATCTATATATATGTGATGTACTCTCACTGAAAAAATGATGAGATTTGTGTATAATGCAAATTTGGAGACTAAGCTCTTTGTGCCCTCTCTCTCTACTCGAGTTTTTGTACTTTCATTTTCTCTCTCTAGCCAAGTTGAGACATTTATTGTACTTAGTTTCATGTTTTGTTGACAGATCTTGCTTAGAAGATCAAAAGTACATGTGTAGGGTGTCCCACACGTGTAAATTCAACAAGTACCATTACCCTGATCACTCAAGGCAGAAGAAAAGGTAATCTATATCACCTGAAGGTACACCTGCCTACAGATCAAGTGCATCAGACTCATGATGATTCGCCAGACACTCTGTGGCACATGAGACTATGCCACATGAATTCGATGGCACTTTACCAAGCAAGCCATCATGGAGCAATAATAGGGGTTAGCATCTCGAATGCAAACAATTCGACCACCTGTGATGCATGTCTGAAGGGTAAGATGTCTCGCACTCCATTCATCAAAGACTCCTACAGAACGACTAAGATTCTGGAGTTGGTGCATTCTGACATTTGTGGGTCTTTCAATGTGATCCTAGTAGGAGGCTCAAAATATTACATAACCTTCATTGATGTTTATAGTAAATTCGTCAGAGTGTATTTTATTCAGAATAAATCAGAAGCACTTGATAAATTCACAGAGTATGTGAATTGGATAGAGAGATGCACTGGCAACAAAGTGAGCAGATCAGGACAAATTGAGGTGGCAAATACACCTCAAATTGTTTCATTGACTTCTGTAATGATCGTGGCATCATTCATAGAAGGACTGCAGCCTACACACCGCAGCACAACAGTGTTGCAGAAATGAAAAATAGGACCTTGATGGAAGCTGCCAGATGCATGATGGCCTACTCAAAAGCTCCAAGTGTACTGTGGGCTGAAGCAGTAGTTACAGCTGCATATGTTTAGAATAGAACAGGGAATTTTGATGTCCCTCACACGACACCACACAAATTATGGTGGGGTATAAAGCCCAACCTGTCTCACATCAGAATCTTTGGTTGTGTAGCTTATGGACATATCCCTGATAAGCTTCGAAAGAAACTTGATGTCTTGTCATCTCCATATGCCAACAAAGAAGTGAAATACTCTTTGTGAAAAGTCATGTGTGAATTGTGAAAGATTTCAGATCCTCAAGATCCAATCTACTTGAATGATCTTTGGTTAGAAAGAGAAATACACTACCAATCTCACCAATGTAGAAAAATTAGCATCTACCCACAAATTGAGATGCAAACACCAATAGAACTTGATCAAACTTGAATGAAATGATTATGTACTATTGTTGTCCATACAAAACCAGCAAGCTACTGTATTTCACACGTGTGGATCCAAAAATAACAAATATAGATCATTCTACACATAGAATTGCAAGCAATCACCAAGATAATGCACCAATGGATAGTAGAACCCAAGAGAACCATGTATAAGCATGAAATGAGATAGAGAAGAGAGAAGATTGCTCTCTCCACGAGTTAAATCCTTTTATAACAGGTCAAACCCTATTTGACCACTTGGCTTTCCCTCCAAAATGCTAACCCTACTAATTTTGGGTCTAGATTCAATGTACCCAACTATTCAAATTGAATCTACTCAAACTCGCATTCTAACTTTCCCACACTTTCAAAAAGTGTTTATTCAAATGAAATTCAGACTAATGAACTTTGAAAAGTCAACCTCAAGTTTTGGCCTCAATATGCCAAATATGGAAATATTGCAAAATGTGATGAAACTAGTTGAATCTTTCACACTCCCTCTTCAAATAGTTTTAGCATAAACTTTGATAATACTCCAAGTGAAGTCCTATGCTTCATGAACAAGTCTTTTTTCAATGCTTTGGTGAAGATATCAGCTACACATTCCCTTGAAGACACATGTTGAAGCTCCACCTCCTTTGCAATGACTTGCTCCCTCACAAAATGATATTGTATCTGAATATGCTTGCTCCTAGCATGAAAGATAAGATTGGATGCCATTCTTTGGGCTGATTGATTGTCGCAAAAGATGATTGGGCTCTGTGAAAAGTCCAGCAAGTGAAGATCCTTGATCATCCTCTTGATCCACATCAAATTCTCCTTTGTGCAATGTGCAAGAGCTTTGTACTTGGCCTCACTAGATGACAATGAGATAGTGGCTTGTTTCTTTGACATCCATGATATAGCTCCATCACCTATGAAAATACAATAAGCACTAATGGATTTCCCATCCATTACATCTCCAACATAGTCCGAATATAAAAATCCAAAAAGATTAGGTGATGTTCCCTCATACAATATGCCAAAATCTTGAGTTCCAATGATGTACCTCAAAACTCGCTTTCCTAGCTTCCAATGCTCCTCACTAGGATCTTGCATGAATTGACCCAATCTTCCAACACAATAGCTTAGATCAGGTCTAGTAATGGTTTGATAGATGAGTGAACCAACTAGCTTCCTATAGAGAGTAATGTCCTCAAAGGATCTTTCATTTTCTCTTATAGTTAGCTTTACATTAGACTCCATAGGTGTATCAATAGCTTTTGCATCAGCAACCATTTGTTGCAAAAGATTCTTAAATGGGTTAATGTGACTCTGAAGAGAATCACCATTAGACATCTTGAATGTGAAAAATTTCCTTCATAGATGTAACTTAGTAGTTATGTCCCTCACGTCATATAGTGAGTTCAGGATGTCCCAAACGTCTTTTGAAGTTTTAGCTTCAGCTATGTGTCCAATCTATGTATCTGATATATTGAGGATAATAAGAGAGCTAACAACAATACTTTCTGATTGTGAACGATCTGCTTGATGAGAGCACATGAAGCATCATGTAATAACACTCAACAATTTCACAATTCACAATGTTGATTCTTTGCTTCTGAACTTGAAAAGAGATGTATGAACAACTGATTTATACTAAGTAATTAGATCGTCAAATGCAATTGCCAGTTGGCTGGTGTCCGCTGGCATTCATTCAGTTCCTTCTCAGAAATTGATTGTTGATAAGCGGTGAAAATTGGCTGTAAACAGTCTGTCTACATAAATGAACTAAAATTGTCACTTTGTAGAAATGAACTACACAGGCGACAATGTTGGCGTTTTGCGAAAAAGACAACAATGTCATAAAATCTCATTTCCTTAATATTGGGGTAGCCCCACACTTTGCCAAAGTCATTTCCCTAACATTTGAAGCACTTTGAAAAATGCAAAAAATGCGACTCTATAGTTTAACTCACAAAAGACTGACAGGCGAAAAAGACGACATTGCATTTTTACATGTAATTCTTGACACTCTATAGTGTTTGGATTGTAGAGAGAGAGAATGCGACATTGTTGTCAAACTCCGTGTATATCTACAGATAGTGTAAAAACACTTGTAAATCTACAAACTATGTAAAGACACGGGAAAATACGCAGAACTGGATAAACAATGGATGAGGATTATAGCCGATTAGTCAATTAGTAAGAAGGAGAATAATCCAATAGTTGATGTATTCCATTGGCCTTGTAGAACTCTTTATGTGGAGATATACTCTCCCCTTCCATCTGTGCGTAAGCCTTGATCTTAATCTGGGTCTGATTTTTTGCAGACGCCTTGAACTACTTGAAGAACTTGAATGCTTCGAATATGTTCTTCATAAAGTAAGTAGCAGTCCTTTGAGAGAAGTCGTCGATAAAGGTTAGGAAATAGAGAGCTCCCCTTGTGGAAGCAGTCTGCATCGGGCTGCAAATGTCGTTGTGTATAAGGTCAAGCAAGCCCTTGGATGTATGAATTGAGTCTGAAATGAAGGGGCTTCTAGCATGCTTGCTGATAATACAGCTTTTGCATGGAGAAGTTGGCTTGCTGACAGAAGACAGACGATCTTGTACTAAACTATGAGCAAACATTTGCTGAATACTGTTAAAATTAAGATGGCCAAGTCTAAAATGCCACAACATATCAGTTGATTTAAAAGTGGCTATGTGAAGAGCTTGACTATTAGAAGAGTAGCAATGGCTAAGTTTGTAAAGATAGTCGCTTCTTCTTCCACAGGCTAGAACCTTCCAAGATTTGTCATGAATTGTGCAGCCTTCTGTATCGAATTCGACCCTCCAACATGAATCGGTGATTCTACTAACTGAGAGCAGATTCTTGGTCAAGTTTGGAACATGGTGAACGTTGGACAACAACTTGACTTCACCACTTTTGAATTCAACTTTGACGGTTCCTTCACCTTTGATTGGATGTGATGAGTTGTCTCCAAGTTGCACAACTCAAGAGTGGGTGAATGAATTATAGTCTTTGAACCAGTTGCGATGTGAGTCATGTGTTGAGTTGCTCCGGAATCTAGATACCAGAAATCGATATCATGTTGTTTTTCGACTTTGGTCATGAAAGCTGCTTCCTCTTCTTCTTGTTGCTGATTTGAGTGACTAGTTGTAGCACTATGTGCTTGTTGTTGGAACTGCTTCTTCTTTTCGTTGTTGTATTTCAAAATCTGGCAGTCCTTGATTTCGTGGCCAGTCCTCTTACAGTATTTGCAGAAAAGGTTCTGCACTATTTGGAATGATAAAGAGCTTGAATTCGATCCTGAACCGGAATTTGGTCCAGACTGCATGTTGCTCTTCTTGTCAGTATAACCTGACTTTGTAGATCTCTTGGATCTAAACTTCTGATTTTTTGAATATAGAGCTTGAGTATCCGATCCTGAGCCTGAGGAGGATGCTGATCTTTTGATCTCCTCTTGTTGGAGCAACGAAATTACTCTTGACAGAGTGAGGTGCTCTTGGGTGGAAATTGCCATTACCCAATTTTCGTAGGCTTCACATAGACTCGATAATAGAGTCATGAGTGCATCGAAATCTTCTATGACTGAGCCAGTTGCAGTCATCTGCTCCATAAGACTTTTGAACGTGTTGAGATGACTTGAAACACTTTATGCATCAGACAAGACGAAGTTAGTTGTCACGCGTAGGTTCGTTCCCATGAGAGCGATAGTATAGTTCATATTTCAACATGAATGGAAGATCCAAATCTAACTCTAACATCCATTAACCCTAAACATTAATACTACACATCCATTAATGCTACAATCCACAATAGAAATAGCTTACTATTTTTCTCTCTCCCTTTTTCTCTCATAAAAAATATAATAACATACAATTCCAATAACATTCAGATCCAACAATTACCAGAAATTAAAGAAAGCATGAAAGATGGAGGAAAAGTGATAGAGATCAAGGACATTCATCAATCCATTTCTGAAGAGAACCAACCTGCTTTTGAAATGAGAAAATGAACTCAGGAGCAACTCGAGTTGGTCCCTTTTTATAGTAGAGAGGAGGACCCTGGCCTCTGAATCCTATTGGTCCATTTCTTGCCTCTCTAATTTATTCAAATTTAAAAAATTGTGGGAACCATCCAATTTGGAGGGAAACTCAACTTTATTCACTAGCTTGACATTTAGGCTTTGCGACATTAAAAGTCCCACAAAAAGGCCTAAAGTCCTTTTATTGACTTTCAACTAATCAAATCTCTATGTAATCATCGGGTTGGACTTACACACGCAGGCTGCCAAATCCCTCTCACTTATTAACTAGGGTTAGGGTTGCCTTGGGATCCGCAAACCCTCCAACAGTATGCCCCACCAAACCTGGTGGCGGTCCCATGACACCTACTAGATGCAGTTATTGGGGACTTTTATTAGCTTTGCGTCGAATCTTGATTAAATGGTACTGCACCTTCTCCATCAAGTCGAGTGCAGTATTAAAATCCAAATTGTGAGGCAAAAAACAACGATGGGCTTCTGCAATCCACTTTGAGGTTGTCCATGATGTGAAGCGTGATTCCCAAGAACCTCCCATCATTGCTGTTCGAAAGTATAAACAAACAACCGACAACTGATCTTTGATATTCTCTGAGGCCATCGGCTTATTTGGATCGAATGCCAGAGGAGGGAGGCAATCGTCCCATCTGGTTGCCAATGACGCCAACAGAGTTAGATCTTTCGCAAATAATGCCGATTGTCGCACCGTTGGATCTGGAGAGTGGACATACTCTCTCTGGTACACTTGTAAAGCCCGGTGGAAGTCCACTGAAATTGTCCAGTTGTAGGGCTGATGGATGATTGGCCAATTGGGCGTATGGATGGTGATTTTGTCCATAGCCAATCCCAAATCTTTCCATTTATTCCTTCTCAGCATTGGCACATAATACGGATCGACCCGCAATTGGCGAGGGGCTGGCGACATAACTCCTAATTGATTTCAGAGTTTTCTCAAAAACAATGATTATCCATGCCGGCTGCTCTCCCAATGCAAGTATTTTGTTCAACTCTTAGTCGGTCTCTATCTTGGAGGTCTTAAATTTCAGAACCCAACCACCACGTGAGAACTCATGCGGATGTTGCTTTAAGAAATTCTGGATCTAGTCCTCGACGCTGATGGGCCTTCTGAATAGAGGTGTGGTCCTTGATGAATAGTGTGGCTTGCACTGCCGGTAATATTGGCAGTTGTTCTTCTATGTCTGGAGCTCCCCTCTGGTCCATGCTCGAATCTACTCCTGTATCCATTGGTACAGCTTCTTGGCGCATAGGGGAGAATTGCGGCATGACCGGTATGGGGATTTGTGGTCCGGCTTCCAATACCTAAACAACTGCTTTTTCATAGGCGGTGATGGTTTCTTTAGCCTTGGACAACTCGGTTGAAGCTGCTCCTTTGAACTTATCAAAGTAGCCTTGGAATCCCTAAAGGGCCACTTTGTATGTTTCCACTTTCTTAAACAAATACGCGATCGTCGTCAGTGTGACTGGATGATCTGGTGTTTGTGTCTGAAGATACGCATCACGCTCAAGGGTGGTTGCATCCAATTCACCTTGGACACGCGTGCGATCCTGCTCCGCCATTTGCAATTGACCCTTCAGCAGTTGCACCTATTGTTATGCATCCTGCACGGTCTTATCCACTTGATCTTTTGCGGTTGTGAGGGCATTTTGCAGGGAGCTGACGTAGTCTTCCAGGCGATCAGCCTGGTGTTGGGCCAACTTCTTTTCAGCTTCAGACTTGTCTTCATGCTGTTTGGCGATCTTCAAGTCTCCATCCAACTGGACAATCTTCTAGCTAATCAGAGTGTTTTCCGAGCCCATATATGAAATTCTCTGCTCCATTTCTTTTTTCTTCTCAAGCATAGACTGGATCACTTGTGCAAGGCTTGAAACCAAACCGAGAGCATCACCGGAATCTATTGTCATAGAGGCGACAACAGCAGGAGGACCTGATGGTACTGTCCTTAATTGGCATGGGATAGGTGCCAGTACTTCTTCTTCTTCAAAGATGTCTTCTTCTTCGAAACCCTCAGGCACAGTGGCGTCAAACTACTTCGATGATTTCACAGCTTGGTCGACCCAAAGTGTGATTGGGCTATCTTCAGTGTGAGGTTGTTAGCTTACATTTTTAACACCGACAGTAGTGTCATGGATCTATTCGGACTCTCTTCCAGGGGATTGGAGGTCAAAGGGCATAGGGCTCTAGGGCATTTCAAAAAATTTGGCGGCCCCAAGGTGGTTGGAATCATCAAACATATCCATGAAAAATTGCGTGTTTGGTGAAGTAGCTTCGGTGTGCGAGGGTGAGGCGGCCTGGGCAGCTATGATGGGAATGGTAGCCCCAATGGTCACAGACTGTCTTATATGAAAGCAGAGGCGAGGGAAGCATTAGAGGCGATGGGAATTGGACTCAGTGCGAACAGCAGTAGGGGGTGGAAGTGCAGCTGATGATGTATGCCTAATGCGAAGGCGAGTCAGGAATGACGATCTCGCTGTGCGGACGACGTTGACTATGAGAACTCGAGGCCTGGTGAGATGACTCGACCGGTGCTTCTTCATAGACCAAAAGCACAGAGTCTAGGTGGAAGCCATGGATTTTGTTTTCTAGGTGAGAAGCGACTAGAAGAGACAATAAAGAACCAACAACGAACTGCTGGTTAGTATTGCCCTTGATAGCTCATTTGAGCTCACCAGAAATAGTCTTGAACCAATTATATGATTCAAGAGGGGATTTGGCCAACTTGGTGTAGGAGTCAACTATCTTATAGAGGATTTGCAACGTGATGCGGTCCTTCCTGAGATTGCCAACCATCAAGAAGTTGTTCAGTAGCTGGGCAGCAGCGTGTATGATAGGCTCAGTGATGGCTTCAAGGAGGTATCCATCGTTGGTCTAGTGCAGATCATTGGTGAGGTCAATGTAAGGCTTGATGGCCTATTTGGCCTGCTTGTGATTGGGTGAGGCATGTGTACCAGACGCTATACCTATGGCTGCAAGGGCGGCCTCAGTGATGCGCACCCTGTGTGTTGCTCCTTGAAAAGTGATATAAAATTTGGATTTCCCTTCCTTCCACGTACTGAAGGCAAGAGTGATGAAATCCATGTTGATTCTGTCAGAAAAGGATCTCTCATGAATACCCATTGCAGTGAGCAGAGGATCCGCAAGGGTCACCCACTGAGTGACCATGCTTGTGCTAGGAAGGATCATGATGTCCGTTGCAGATGGGACATCATGATGGATAGTATAACGCGAAGACTGGGAAGTATCTGTAGAAGACATGGTAATCAGAAATGAAAAGCAAGATGCATGAAAGTATATCAAAAAGCAGTTCAGGAAGTTTGGAAGGCTTTGGTCACGAGAAAAATTTGCAAGAGCTTCGCTAGCACAAGTGATGAATGAATCGAATTCGGCTAGCTTATAAGTGAATTTGGTGGGTCCATTACACTGAATACTAGTTTGGCTAATCAGTTCTGAACAAAAATTTGCAGGCATGTACAGTACTATAAAAATAGGCTATAAAAATCTCGGTGAAGGTTTCTAGGAATCTGAACATATCAAGCGAACGTTTTCCAGGTCTGGCGAAGGAGGGTCCTTCGCCCAGGTATTGTCATAAATGCATTTTTTCACAATCGAACCCATGGACAACCTAATTTTGACATTTTAAGATCATCTAGCGGGTCGGCGAAGGTGCATAATGAGGTTAAGGTACTCGACGAAGGTTCCCAAAATGGCATATCACTGATCCTTTGTCTGACTCAAAAACTGAACATTTCCTGGACAGGAACCTTCGCCCAACTCAAATTAGATAAATCTAGAGTGAATGTACAGTCTGGGAGCTCAACGAAGGTTTCTGGTACTCTATAGGCCACATTTGAACAAAACAGTGATTTTCCAAGTCATTTTTCATCAAAAAATACTGTGCTCCCTTTTTCCCATGCTGATGACTTTCTGACTTTTGCTCATCAGTCTTTTCTCAATTTTTTCTTTTCTTTTTTACTGTCTTTTTCCAAAAAACTCAACAATTATAATACTGAAAACAAAAAATTGAAAAACAAATAAAATTAAAAAACCATTGAGATCAGGCTTGCTGGACTGGCAGAACAGACTGCCAAAACTTGTGTAATCGGTTGCCATTCACTGGAGTATCAAATCGTTTTCCATCCAAGTGCTCAAGAATTACTGTGCCATAGTTCAGGATTTCCTTCATTTTATATAGGCCTTCACCAGTAAATTTTAACTTTCCCTTTATCAACTTGGTTTTGTACATCAATGCGAGATCTCCTGCTTTCAGATCTTTTTTGTGCAATCGACGATCGTGCCATGCCTTGCTGCGGGCTTTCTCTACTGCTAATGCATGAATTGTCATCAATCGGGTTTCACATAATTTGTGCAATGCTTTATGACAAGTTGTAAAGACTTATCATCATGTAATCGTTATGTTGCTGCTATGCATAAAGATGGGATTAAAATTTCAATCGGCATGACAACATCTTGACCATAGACCAGTTGAAAAGGTGTTTGATTTGTACTATTTTTGTAAGTAGTTCTAAATGCCCATAACGCTGCATACAGTTTATGTCCCCAATCAGACCGACTTGCTTCAACTGTCTTTGTCATAATGGTGCAAAGAATATTATTGGAAGATTCAGCTTGGCCATTCCCTCTGGGATAGTAGGGAGTGCTAAATCTGTGTATAACAAAAAAATCTTCCAATAAACAATTTATTGTTTGATTAACAAAGAATGTACCCTGGTCACTAACAATCTCGATCGGATATCCAAATCTGATTATAATATTTTCATATAGAAACTTGGCTGTAGATTTTGCATCAGCAACTTTGACAGCTTTGGCTTCAACCCACTTTGTCATATAATCAGTTGCTACGATAATGTATCGGGCCTGAGATTCTTGCGCGACAGGATGAATAGGACCAACATAATCCAGTCCCAATTTTTCAAACGGTGCTTGCGATAAAACCGAATGCAAGGATTCATAATTCTGTCGAGTAGGCCGTCGTGCTTGCTGGCAAACATCACATGTCTGAATAAAATTTTTCGTGTCCTTATGAAGTGTAGGTCACCAACAACCTGATTGCAAAAGTTTGCGAACAATAATATCTATAGAAAAGTGTCCTCCGTCCATGCCATCATGTAAAAACACGATTAAATCTGGTACTTCATGCGGTAAAACACATGTAGAATACTGTCTGATCCATGACGATACAATGTCCTGCAATCACTTAATAAGATTGAGCCTTATGAATTAATTGTCTCTTCTGTACTTTTGTCAAAGAGTCATTTGGTTGTCCTAGCATCAGGTACTCAACAAATTTTGCTGCCCACTCAGGTACATAGAACAATGCAGCATCTGGTAATTCATCATCCACTTCAGTATTAACTGGTGCGGATTCGATGCGCAAAATGTGATCGGCTAGATAATGTTGCTTCCCCTTTCGAACCACAATGCGAAAGTCAAATTCAGTCAATAACAATAACCATCTTGCAATACGTCCAGTATTGCATGTCTTGTTTACCAAGTACAGTAATGGCTAATGATCCGTATAAAATGCAAAGTGCATTTCCATGAGATAGTGACGAAATTTCCAAACAGAAAAAATCATGGCTAATGCTTCACGTTCTGTTGTTGAATAATTCTTCTCTAGATCTGTAAGCTCCGTCTGCTTGCAAATCGTATAGGATAATTCTTCTTATAATCACTTGGTTGCGTCAAAACTGATCCAATGGTGTATTTTGAGGCATGTATGAACATGAAATTCTATCGTCCAATCTGGAGAATGCAGTACTGGTGCTGAAGTTAATGCTTTTTTTAACTTTTCAAAGGCTTCTAATGCCTCTACTATCCAAATAGGAACAATAGTCAGTTTGTATATAGGTCGTGCTAAATCCGCAAAGAAGATAATAAAAATTTGATAGTAGTTCGCATAACCCATAAACACATAAACTCCACGAATTGTTGTTGGCGGTGGCAATTCTACAATAACCTTGATCTTAGAATAATCTGTGGCAATACCATATCTTGATATCACATGTCCAAGCACAACTCCGTGGGATACCCATATCTGGCATTTTTCTGGATTTAGATAAATTTGATATTTGCGGCATCTTTCAAATACTTTCTCCAATCGATCCAGGTGGTCTGCATCTGTACTATGGACTCCTAGGTCATCCAAGTAAATTTCAAGGAATTTTTGCAAATAATCTTTAAAGGCAAACTACAATACTTTTTGGAATGAGCTTGGTGCATTACAGAGTTCAAATGACATTACTTTGTAAGCATAGGTGCCCCATTCTATTGCAAAAGCGGCTTTGTGGCGATCTGCAGGTGCAATCTTAACCTGGTTGTAACCACTAAATCCATCCAAGAAACTATAAGCTTCTTCTCCAGCAAGGAGATCCAAAATGCTTTCAATAAAAGGTAACAGAAAGTGATCCTTCCGCATCTTTGTTCAACGCCAACGCCTTGAGATTCACACAGATTCTCAATTTCCCATTCTTCTTAGGAACAATGACAAACTGTGAAATCCACGCGGTATGCTCGATCTCATAAATGAAATCGACGTCAAGCAATCTTTGAAGTTCTTTCTTTATCAGGTCCGCAACATTAGGATTACAGCGATAGAACTTTGTAACCTTTGAAACTGCATCAGGTACTAAAGGTATGGTATGTTCAATAACTGACGTCAAAATACCCTTTAGATCTTGATAAGTCCAAGCAAAGCAATCTTGATACTCAATAAGTAACATGCGGAGTGCTTGATATTGTTCAGGATTAAGTTGTGATCCAACTTGTAAAATTTTTTCTGGTTCTCCTGGTTTAGCAAGATTCATTGACTATGTCCTAGGTGGGCCATCATAAATCTCTTTTGATTTTGGCATGTGTTCTTCAGATTCACAATGTGCTTTAGGTAACATGATAACCACATCATCCAATGTATAACATTTAAAATGCTCGGGCATATCATGCTGGACTACATCTGCTTGTTCTTTTTCAAAAGGACTTGTCTTGGATCTTCGCTTAGCCTTCTTAGCGGGAATTGATCTTGGAAGTGATGACTTCCGAGACGATGATGTCTTGCTAGAATTTTGACTTATAGAATCATCCTCAACTTTTTCCTTTTCCTTTATCTAGTAAGGGTGGCACATTCGCCGAATCAATCTTTTGAGGGGAATTTTCCCATTTCAGGACCGTATTATAATGTTGCTTAGCTTGCTTCTTTGTCATTGATCCTGTGATCCTATATTCCTTCAATATAACGGCTTTAGCCGATTTTATTGTTGGTTCATCAGGAACATTACGCACTCCGGATCCATATGATTTAGAATCTGCTCATCCGTAAATTCAGCATTGCCATCATAAGTCAAGGCATGACTCACATGTATGAGATCATCCTCAATTGAAACTGGTATAGATTCCGTTGATATCTAGGCTACATTCAGTATATTCAATGGAAACGTGATTGGTGTATCCAAAGTTCGATCTAATAAGAAAATCTCGTTCAAATCTGATTGATTATCTTGTTGACACATAGATTCTGCTGCACAATCAATCGTTGCAAGAGCTTCATTCCAGTTGACAGTATCCGTTTGAGAATCATAATGAACTCCCAAATTTTTCTTTGGACGGTCACAAGTATGATCCGTTGTTGACGAATTGTCATCTTCTTTTTGAACCACTGGTTTGATAGTCCAAGTTGTAGGATCAACTTTAACTGCACATTCATGATTTTCAAAAGTGATTTTTCCGGTATCCTAGTTATGAATTAGTTGCGCAACTCATACCATGGATGTCCCAATAGAACTTGGTAGACATTTGGTGCTTCTGGTAAGTCCATCACTTCGAAAGTAATGACGAACTATACTCCCGCAATTCTAACAGTTATATTTTCAACCATTCCTCATGGACGAACTGTCATTTGATCAGTAGCTTAATAGCAAAAGTAGCAGGATTGATCTTTGTAAGGCCCCATTTTGCACATAGCTTTGCAGAAATCAGGTTAACTCCTGAACTGCCATCTATCACAGCAACTTCTTTAGGAAAGTGTCTATGCTGTATCGGCAGAGTGATATTCTTTTGTTCACTTTTCAAGCGGCTCCAACATGGAGTACTTCGTTAGATTATTCAAATCCAGCACAAACAAGTAGCTCTTGATGGACTTCTGGTTCGACTTGAGCTAACTTTTGCGCTAAGACTTCTTTTGCTTTTGGCACCAACTTTAGGAACTCTCCCAATGAGATATTGATCTTACTAGACATAATATTCATGAGCAATTCTGTTTGTGGCGCTTCCAGTTTAGTCATCTTGAAGGGTTCTTCATGATGATGTAACCGATCACTCATATCCGTACGTAAATTTCTTGGAGGCTACAATGGTGAAGAATGAAATTCAGTTGTTGCTTTAGCAGCTTAAATATCCTCTTCTTCTTGCAGATGTTTAATCCACTGTCTCATATCCTGATATCTTCGTTTTTCTACATGAAGATTTGGATAGACTCTCGATGTTGTTGGTATATCGTTCAATGTTATAGAATCAGCAAGTAATGGATCCGCTACTGGTTCTTTCTGCTTCCGTGCTCTGGTGACCACCATCAAGGGTACACTTGATTTATTCCGAGCTACTGATCTTTGTTTGATTGTTATCAAATTTACAAGCGCTGTAGCTGGTGGTGGCTTCGGTCTTGCTGGACAGTCTTTATAGCAATGCCCATAACCATAGTCACGACAGAATGGTACAAATTTCTCTTTATTTGGACATTCTGCAACTCTGTGATTTTTTCCACATGCAAAGCATCCAAGTGGTGCTCTGGTCCAATTTCTAGAGGCTTGTTGTTGAGTGACAACATAAATAGCATATTGTTCCGAAGATCCACCTGAAGATCCACTTGCTTGATCAGTACCATAGTTCCATTGCTCAGCACTTCTGTAAGAATCTGGTTCTATCAAATTGGCAGGAGGAGCAAAGTTTTTTGGTGGGGCATGTAAGGCTAAACGTTCCGGGTATCCAAGAGCAGATTGTCAAGGTCTAGCTGCTGGATTTCCTCCATACTGTGGCTTTCGATATCCCATTTGGGCATACCATTGCTGAATTATCTGAGGGTTGAAGTTGCAAAAAGCAGTCTCATGATCAGGTGAATTACACAAATGGCAAACATTGATTTCCATTCGTTTTTTCAATTGAGGACACTCATTTACTATGTGATTTCCTGTGCAAATAGAACAAAAGACATTTTTCCTAGTAGAAAAAGTCTTTGCAAACTTCTCAGGTTTCTTGTTAGCTTTTCCGTGGAAATCTCTCAATGCTTTGATCTTCTCATCAAATTGCGACTGCAATTTTTTCATCTGTTTCTATTGGTTCTTCCCAAGTTTCTCGAACTCATTGAGCATCATTTTTGCGGTAGCGTTGGCATTCGTTGATGCAATAGTGGTGGATGTCATAGTAGTCTGCCCTGCTGTATAAGGCATCATATTGATATTCAGCTCATCGTTTGAATCTTCATCCTCCTTCCGAATTGCATCGTCCATAGCATTTTGCAAGAGTGCATACTCATTATGGCGTTTTAGCTCATGTATGATCCGTTTAGGTAGACCTGACAAAAACCACATAATCATGGCATTTTTGTTAATCAGCTCAGGTTCGCACTTAGATCCGAGGCGGTTCACCCGTTCAATGTAATTTCGAACCATTTCTCGCTTTTCCATTCCAATTTTATTTAAAAGTAGAAAATGGTCTTCCATAAACTTTCGCGGTTTGAACCGTGTGATGAGGGCTCATTCAACAACCTCCCAATCTGTACGCTTAGTTTCATCTTGATTATAGTACCAATCTTGTGCTGCCTGTTAAGGCCATAGAAAACAACTTGAGTTTATCTTGAGAAATTTTTTTGCCATAGACTTCACATGATTCAGCATAGATCTGAAGAAATCTAACTGGATCGATTAACCCATTGTATTTGGGTAGATCCAAACAGGGTGCTCTTCTAAGAATAATTGGATTGACTTCCTATGGAGCACCTCCAGGGGTAGCCATCTTCTCAAATTCAAATCAAGCAGACAACGAGATTGGATCTAGATCTCTCAATCAAAACTATCTCAGATCAGATCTGCTAGATCTATTTCACTTTTCAAGAATCTAATTGCTATATCATGAAAAAGATTTCAAAATTCAATCAACCGATACTTTTCAAAAATGATAAATTTCTTAAAATCCAAATCAAAATATATCAGATTTGACCCAAATTTTGACAGAGACTTGATCTGGAAAATCAAAAACTAAAAATATGACTGGTAAAGATTCCCTAGGTGAAGGGTGGCTCGGTGAAGGTTCAACAGTGCTATTTTTGAAAAAAAAAAACTCTCTGATCAACTTTTCTGACAATTTCTTGGGAAATAACTTTCGCCGACCTCTCAGATGAAAGATCTGACACAGATAAAACTATGGAAAAATGGATGAAGGTTTCTGACACAAGAAAATATAGTTTTTGGAGTTTGGCGAGGGTAAAAATCAAGATTTTCTATGATCTAATCCAAAAGAATCTTCATCGAACTCAAAAATAGTATTTTACTATAAATAGAATGTTTTGGAAACTCAGCGAGGGTTCTGGCGAAGGATCAAGAGTAATATTGGTATTTTTGCAAAAAAGTGACTTTTTTGACAAAAATATGACAATATGACAACTGATCTTCTGAAAATCTTTCTATTTTTGTTATTATTCTTGGTCGACCTAGCAATAGATAGATCTAAATTACACCTATGCATAGTGAATCGGGCGAAGGTTCTTTTTCTGTATTTTTAGGGTTTTGGTGATTTTTTGGTGTTTTTTGACGATTTTTCTGATGTTTCTAAAAATCTACTGGGAATTAATCTTCACCCTTCAAACTGAAGGTTTTGTGAACAAAACCGAAGGTGTCTACAACTCGGTGAAGGTTTCCTAAAAGAGGGTAAAATTTTATAAGCTCCGATGACGCTTTTCACCTCTTTTTGACCAAAATTTGGCAGATTTGACCGATTTTTGTTTTTTCTCTGATATCTCAGATCCAAATGGATCTTAAGATTGGTGATCTGAATAGTTTTCCCTGTTTTACAATCAAATTATATTTCAAACAAGCAAATCCACTCAAATCAAGCAAAATCAATCCCAAACTAACCCTAAAATGAAGATCTAACACTATTCATGCCACGACAAGATGCCTAATGCAAGCTAACCATCCAACAAACATGCTGCAAATTGAAAAATTGGCGTAGCTCGGTGGCAACGGTGCCAAAATTGTAGTGAGTTTCTTTCCTTTCCTAACCTCAAACCAAGATCTAGTCAATCTAGCATCAACGAGACGAAGTTAGTTGTCACACGTAGGTTCGTTTCCATGAGAGCGATAGTATAGTTCAAATTTCAGCATGAATGGAAGATCCAAATCTAACTCTAACATCCATTAACCCTAAACATTAACACTACACATCCATTAACACTACAATCCACAATAGAAATAGCTACTTTCTCTCTCTCTCTCTCTCTCTCTCTCTCTCTCTCTCTCTCTCTCTCTCTCTCTCTCTCTCTCTCTCTCTCTCTCTCTCTCTCTCTCTCTCTCTCTCTCCCTTTCTCTCTCATAAAAAGTATAATAACAGACAATCCCAATAAGATTCAGATCCAACAATTAGCAAAAATCAAAGAAAGCATGAAAGATGGAGGAAAAGTGATAGAGAGCAAGGACATTCATCAATCCATTTCTGAAGAAAACCAATCTGCTTTATTGGAATGAGGAAATGAACATCAAGAGCAACTCGAGTTGGTCCCTTTTTATATTAGAGAGGAGGACCCTGGCCTCTGAATCTTATTGGTCCATTTTTTGCCTCTCTAATTTATTCAAATTTAAAAAAGTGTGGGAACCATCCAATTTGGAGGGAAACCCAACTTTATTCACTAACTTGACATTTAGGCCTTGCGACATTAAAAGTCCCGCCAAAAGGCCTAAAGTCCTCACATCTATGCTTTGTATGGCATTGAATAGACATTACATGCATTCTATAATGGTTCATTAAAGATCATAGGGCTTCTATTAGATCCAGCAATAATTTATAGGCTCACAACAATGAAAAAAATGATTTCTAGGAGGGCACCAAGCTAGCAAAGTTCAAAGAATTGTCGCCTAAGCCTTCAAGCACCAAAATAGGTGTATGAGGGCTTGAATCAAAATTCCATCAACCTTTCAGCTTGTATATTGAGATTCAAGCTTCATATTTTGTAAAAAGAGCTATTCATGTCCAAAAACCCATAAAAATTACAATATTTTTTGCCCCTTCAAGGACTCCCTACAATACCTACAGCCAATTGAACCTGATCACAACCATTGGATAGCTTCAGTTCATCTATAAAAACATGCATGCAAAGTCTACAACATAGAAAATGATTCAATTTATCAAAAAAAATAAAAAATAAAAAATAAAACTATGTTTTTTTAACTAGAATTTGAGGTTTTGGGCATGGACTAATGGATCACAACCAAATGCAAGTGCAATTTGACTCTACTTACCTCAATTTGACCTCATGCAAGTACTGAAAGTTTCTATTCTATCAAATATGGACTTTTATTGATTATTTCTAGCCAAAAAAGTCAAATTTTGACCAAAAACACAGAACAAATCCAATATCTATAGCATAGCTCACATGAAATCATTGAAGCCTATCATAATGACTGAAAAATAGCAAATAGAATCCAAAAAATATTAAGATATACTATGTTGGATGATTTTCAAGCCAAAAGAATGAATACTAGTTGAAAAATAGTTAAAACCATTAAAAATCAAGTGAATTGCAATTATGATTATAGAGAACATCCATGACACTAATCTTTAGGCTAAGAACAATAAGATACTAAGAGATCACTTACTTGGAGGTCAATTTTAGCACTATGAAGAAAAAGCAAAGAACTACGATCGTATCTATCAAAAAGCTGCAAAAAGCTACAAAAAGCTAAAAGCGTCTCCACCTCCTGATTGATGCAGGCTTGAACTTTGATATCATTGTAAAGATTGCCAAGTGTAGATCCTTTAGATCGTATTGCGAATTCCAAAAGGAGTGCTGTGGAGCCAAACCATCCAACCAAATAGAAACTGAAGATCAAACCTCAATTAGCTTCACCCCCGAGCCACGATGACTAAATTTAAGAGAATATTGGAATCTAAAAGTGGAGTTGGGTGAGATTTTGTAGGTATATATAGACCCCTGGAACCTAGAAATATTTTTTTCTAGAACCGTAATCCTTTACCAATTGCTATTGATACTCCTCTGTGTTGATTTCACACATGTGGACTATCCACAACATGTACTTGTGATCTCTTAAGGTGTGTAGATGCACCAAGATCAAGACTAGATTGAGATTCAAGATCTATCTTTGATTCTATGGCAAAAACACACTACTACATGCATTCAATCACTTCCAACTCTCACTCACACATATGGGAAGTGTTCCAAAAGTAATCTAAGTAAAAACAAGCTGCTCTCCTCGGGTAGAGAGAGAAAATCATCAATAGCTCTCGGGTAGAGAGAGAAAGCTAGAAAATCACTTACACTCAAAATCCACTCAATCTCAAAATCAATTAGATCCAAATGAGGAGTACAATGATACTAGTAGATCCATGAGCTACCACTATGCTTAACTATGATTGGACCACACTTTGCCACCTCTTAATCCTATTGGACCATTGATCCATGCACTTCTAAATTCTATTGGACCATTTTCAAGCAAACCTCAAATTCTATTGGACCACTCATGGTTCCACCTCTAGATCCTATTGGACCTCTTAAACCTCATCAAACAAAAGCATTAAACTTGTCTACACTCTAATTGTCACGAGTTTGGCCTCCTACTCTTTTTTTGGCTCAATAGTGGCATTACAAGTGGAAATGGATAATTTGCCATCTATGCCAAATTTGACCCTATCAACATCCTACACCTAAATGCTTGACTATGAGATTCTATGAGACCCCTATATCAAACATTTTTATTTACTTTACAATTCTCCACACATGTGAGATTCACTTACAAACTTCTATCATAAAAAAAATACCAAGCTAGATTTTTGCCAATTTCTCACACTCCTCCTCAAAAAATAGCTTGGAAAGGTACTAGATCACTTGAGAAGTTTGTAAATCTTTTTGAGTGGATCCTTTGGTATGCATAAGAAGTGAAGATCAGCCAAGGGATCCATCATAGCAGCACCCTCACCATATCCATGATAAGATCTCTTTGGTAGAGATCTCTTGCCAATGCCTTTGAAGAGTGCTCCACCAATATGCCACTATGATCATGGGCTTCCTCCATGCTTGATGATGATCTTTGCTTTGAAAGTTCCACTTGCATGATGGATGCACCATAAATAGAGAAATCTGAGGCTTCCAAGCCTCATAAGGATCACGGAGATCAAGATCATAAGATGTGAAACAATGATGATTATCAAGATTATGCTTTCTAGCTTGACTAGTCTACATACAATGAACTATATCCATGGTGGATCTAATCTTGATATCAAAGACTATCTTGATCTTTTTTAGGCTAGTTACTCTCTCAAGGATGTAAGTGTCCACTTTGGATGCTTCACTTAATCTCAAGAGGAGTTTACAATTTGCCTCAAACATGTGAAAACATGATTTTCAAAAAAGTGAGTACCAAGCTCAATCTTGTTCTTACTAGAATCAAGAGCATACTTTTGACAATACAATATCTTGCTTTCAAAAAGTATTGGAAACACATCTAAGTCAATAATGACAAGAAACATGTCCATACCATAAGCATCATACAAAACTAGTATAGCTTTTCTTGAACTTTGAGATCCAAAAAATTCAATGAAGCAAGATAGCATTTCAAGCAAAGGAAGAGAAGCATATATGAATGTGTCGTAGTAGATACAACATGAAAGATGCCCCTCTTTTCCATGTAAGGTGAGCCATAAAGACTCGGCCATGCATCTTGAAGATCTTCTTGAAATCATATGAAGAAGGAACTCCTCCTCACACATTGGCCCGATCATAACTTGAATACCTTCAAAAAAGATAACTTGTGATGCTTCTTGAGAAGCCTTGATCTCAGCCACTTCCAAGATTGAATCTTCATGCAATGTGACATCTCTATTCACAATCACTTTTGAAATAGAGAGTGTAAAGACACTAAAGGCCTCCTTGATGGATGAGTATCCAATCATGATCCATGAGCTTGGATCATCCTTCCTTCTTTTTTCCAAGGGAATATGTGCAAAGCAAGCACTACCAAGCTCACTAAGGTGATCAACCTTAGGCTTCATCTTGAGTAAAACTTCATATGGTGCTATTCCTTCAAGAGCTCCAATACTCCTCAAAGCTTTGATCTTCAATGAGAATTTCTTCTCAACATATGCTTTGAATAATAAGGAATAATCATACACCATAATACTTGAAGAGAGAAGATATGTGCATCTTGTGTGATCATCCTCCTTTGAAATATTGGACATATAAGAAACATCAAGAGATTTTGCACTCTCACTTGGATCCAATTTGTAGATGCCTTCAAATCTTGATCCATATGCAAGGATCTCACCATCCTTCTTAATCACACAATTGTCAATATTGAAATTGACATCAAAGCCACTATCAAGAAGTTGGCCAACACTTCAGATGTTCTTTGTAAGCTTTGGGACAAAAAGAACATTGTTGAGAAAGAGATCTTTAGAAGATGCAAGCTTCAAGGGAATAATCCCTACTCCTTCAATATTGCACTCATGCTTGCTTGCAATGTATATGGTCTTCTTGACTCCATCATAAGGCATAATAGATGAAAAAAAGTGCTTGGAGCCACACATATGTGAAGATGCTCCACTATCAATATACCATGAGTCATCCTTGTTGAAGGTGGAAGAGGAGAAGCTTGATGCCATAAGAGAGCCTTCTCCATCACTTGCAATATAGTCTTCTTTCTCATTGGTGATGTTGGCTTGATTGAGTTGATTCTTCTTCTTGAAGCAATTGGTGGCATAATGGCCTTTCTTGCCACAATAAAAGCACTTGATCTTCTTCTTCTTGAGATTTGAAGTAGAAGCATGAGAAGTATTCTCCTCCTCTCCATCTTGGTCTTTAGCTTTGTCATTAGAGAAGTGATGATGTTGCTTCTTACTCCTCTCTTTGTGCTTGGCAAATAGAACTTTGCCATCATCATGATTGAGTGATAGCTTGTCCATCCTCAAGAGTTTGTACTCTTGTCTTGATTCTTCAGAAATAAGCACACTTTGAAGGGCCTCCAAACTTGGTAGCTCCTCCTTAATGGCATAGGATTGGACAAGGTTGTCATATTCATCTCTCAAGCCATTGAGAATGACTTGAACTAGCTCACTTTGATTGATTGAGTCACCGGTACATGCAAGCTCCCTATGAATATCCTTGACTCTCAAAACATAATTAGATGCACTCTCATCACTTTTTTGACTACTTTAGAATATTTGATTTCTAAGAGTGAGGAGCCTAGAGGTGTTCTTAGCCTCATAGATGGACGTGAGACAATCCCAAGTTTCCTTGGATGTAGAACAATCACCAATCTCCCTCAATATCTCATTAGAGACATTCATCTTAATGTAGTGAAGAGCCATCCTAGCTCTCTTCTTGTATTTTTGTACTTCTTGAAGGCCTTGAGGCTCCTCCTCAATCCCAAGTACAATGTCCATCACGTCTTGGAGTATCAAGATGGACTCCATCCTCAACTTCCATATTGAATAATTCGAAGTAGACAATCTCTCACTTGGTTGCAACAAGTATGAAATCATTGAAATCATGTAAAGTGGAGATAAATAAAAGTGATGAACAAAAAATGCTGCTTCTCTCTCACTATAGGATCCAATAATGGTGTGCTACCATCTCCTATGCAAGATCTTGCAACAAACTGTGAGATGATTCTCACTAGCTATCTCAATCTCTCCAAAACTAGATCTACTTCACATCAAATGATGGAGTATGGGAAACTTTAGGATCAAACACTCTTAGCACGTGTGAAATACACTAAGAAACCAAATTTGACTCAAATACAATGATATTGCATGAAACAAAATGGCTAAGATCTCAAAACAGTGCCTAGATCACATATAGATGAGATTGGTAAGCATTCAACTGTGATTTTGGATCAAACAAGCAATCTCTTGACCAAACAAAATGTGTCCACCCAGGCCCTACATAACCCTCTTCAAAAGCTTATAACTTTTGATTGGCACAACCAAATGGAATGAAACTGATTGCATCAGAAACTAGACAAAAATAGCTTCAAAACAAGCTATCTAGCAAGATTTTTGGATCAAACATGAAAGAGAACTCCCAGACTAAAATTGGATGTTCCTCACACGTGTCTGAGCACCTGATTCCGTACAGTACTAGGTCAGACCCAATCAATGTCCTTTTGATCTCTTTTGATCCAAGATTGAACAAGATAGCTAGGAAAATGGGCCTTGACAACTTCTAGCTCAAGATTGATGAAAATTTTTCACTTAGATGGATCAAAATGCATGGTGACCTTAGGTAGGCTCTGATACCATGTTAATTTCACACGTGTGGACTGTCCACAACATGTACTTGTGATCTCCTAAGGCGTGTAGATGCACCAAGATCAAGACTAGATTGAGATTCAAGATCTATCTTTGATTCTATGGCAAAAACACACTACTACATGCATTCAATCACTTCCAACTCTCACTCACACATATGGGAAGTGTTCCAAAAGTAATCTAAGTAAAAACAAGCTGCTCTCCTTGTGTAGAGAGAGAAAATCATCAATAGCTCTCGGGTAGAGAGAGAAAGCTAGAAAATCACTTACACTCAAAATCCACTCAATCTCCAAATCAATTAGATCCAAATGAGGAGTACAATGATACTAGTAGATCCATGAGCTACCACTATGCTTAACTATGATTGGACCACACTTTGCCACCTCTTAATCCTATTGGACCATTGATCCATGCACCTCTAAATTCTATTGGACCATTTTCAAGCAAACCTCAAATTCTATTGGACCACTCATGGTTCCACCTCTAGATCCTATTGGACCTCTTAAACTTCATCAAACAAAAGCATTACACTTGTCTACACTCTAATTGGCACGAGTTTGGCCTCCTACTCTTTTTTTGGCTCAATAGTGGCACTACAACTGGAAATGGATAATTTGCCATCTATGCCAAATTTGACCCTATCAACATCCTACACCTAAATGCTTGACTATGAAATTCTATGAGACCCCTATATCAAATATTTTTATTTACTTTACAATTCTCCACACATGTGAGATTCACTTACAAACTTCTATCATAAAAAAAATACCAAGCTAGATTTTTGCCAATTTCTCACACTCTGCATGCATAGAGCCATCAATCACCATGCAGTGTTTTGCACATCCTAATTGGAGTGCCTAGGCTCTCATATGCTTATTAATTACATTTTTGGCCTAATAATCTCATATATTGGAGTTTTGAATATCCATGTCAAAGATTATTACAAATCCTCAATATAGGACATGGACATAACACTATTATTTTAAACACTAAGTTAAACCTTAAATATTTTCATATTATCTCTTGATACATAGTCTCGCCTTTGCAAGGCAAGGTAGAAATTTTATAAAAAATTGATGAACTACTTTTGACTTCCTAGATTCTCAATCACTCTCTTGGAAACATCACATAGAATGATTGCAAACATATGCCCACACCTAAAAAAAAAAAATGATGACTTATAGGTGGTCAATTGCCACTACTTTTGACTTCTTTTATTCTCATTCACTAGCTAGAAAACATAACGTATATATTGCAAACACAAAGTGGTGTTAGTGAGCAGCCATGCATGGTTATAATATCAAAATGTATTGTTTGTGTGAGCACCACATGATGGCTTGGCATTGGTCCATTGCCACCATAGTTGACTTGCTTGACTATTGTTCACTAGCTTGCATAAATAACAAGAATGGTTCCAAACACAAAGTGGTCTTTATATGCATGGACTACTAGATGGGAATATTGTGAATGTTGAGCTTTAGCAAGCCTAGTGCGAGCATCCACCCGAGAATGGGGGACACACATACATTTTATATGCATGAATTTATGCACAAGATACACCATTGGGGTGATTGAAAAATGTATACCACCTCTTAAAAAATGGTGTTAATAGGCACTTGTGCATGGGTACAATATTAAGAGGTATCATTTGTCTGAGCACAACACAATGCTTCGGAGGTGGTGGACTACCAGTACTTTGACTTGCTTAATTCTGATTC
Organism: Diphasiastrum complanatum; assembly: GCA_029204225.1. Lineage (NCBI taxonomy): Eukaryota > Viridiplantae > Streptophyta > Lycopodiopsida > Lycopodiales > Lycopodiaceae > Diphasiastrum > Diphasiastrum complanatum. Next base: position 32,261,133 of record CM055094.1, on the reverse strand, counting down.
ACTAGCTTGCAAATATAATAGAATGGCTCCAACATAAAGTGGCATTTATATGCGTGAGTTTTTAATGGGGATCTGGTGAATGTAGAGCACTAGGAAGTCTAGTGCTAGCATCTACCAGAGAATATGGGACACACCTGCATTTGATGTGCATGTGTTTTGGTACATAAAGGTACACCTAAAGGAGGTGGAGAAATTCATGAGGAGAGAATCATGACTATTCTGTTTGGCATGGAACAAGCCTAGTTGTAGCCTAGTGTTTTTTCATATTCATAAAAGTTGTTGAAAATTTTAGGAGAGAGTATGAGTAAAAGAATTGACATGGCCAACCATGAAGATATTCTAGAAGCATACTACAACCATAAAGAAATTTCCAAAGCATAGCACAACCCATAAAAACTCAAAATATGTGGCTCATAAAGCTTTACTCATACAAAGAGGACCACAATGCCATTTTCTAGTGAATTTTTCATTGTGTTCATGGCTTGACCTACTGGCCTCGTCGTATTTTTACCAATGGATCATGGCTTGGCCTAATGGAGTCGTAATTCTACCAATGTTTTATCTGGTGGAAAGATCACTAGATTATTTGTTCTTCAATACATATAATTCATGTAAAGCCTAGCAAGGATGGTGTGAAGAACACATAGATTTGCCATGAAGGACCTTAGTTTTGTTTCATTTCTTCGTAGCTTTTAAAATTTCCATAAGGCTCTAATATGCTCTTTTTGACTATCCCTATTGCAATAGCCACTATTTTGAGTTGCTTGATACTCACTCACTACTACCTTGGATACATAACACACAAAGTGATATTCGAGAAGAGAAAAAAAAAAGACATACAAAATGATAAGCTGATTCCAAACACACAATAATGTATCGGACCGTTACTATACAAGTCACACGTTGTCACAATCACTCTACAAGTCACACATTGTCACAATCAGGCTCTATCATGGGCGACACGATGCGTGCGAGGTGGTCAATTGGCATTGAAGGCTTGAATCATGGAGCTTACGTGGCTTATGCAAGAGTGATGTGACGAATATGCATGTAGTTGTGGAAGAGTCAAAAGAAGAGCCCTACTTGTGCATGCAGGGCTTTGTTTAGAGCCTAGGCTTAGACCATGTTTCAAATAATTGGGCTGTTGGTCTTTGCTTTTTAATATGAATCATTGTAAAAGCCTTTGTCCTCGTTTAGCCAAGTATAGAGAAAATAGGAAGAAAGCTATATATGGTGCTGAGGTAAAAGGGAGATATATTTGGTGAAGAAAGCAAAAGCAAAAAAAGCAAAGCAAGTATTTATTAACTCATGTTTAGGAGATGGGAAAAACGGTTAGCAGCAAAAGAAGGCAAAAGAGAAGAGAGCCAGCGAGAGAGAGAGAGAGAGAGAGAGAGAGAGAGAGAGGGGGAGAGGGAGGAAAGGGAAGGCGATCTGACTGACGCGCCTGCTACTTCTCTTCCTTGCTTGGCTGCTTCGCTGTGCTGGAGCTTGTGCTTTCCATTGACTTGTTCTGGCACGGCAATGATTTTAGTATTGTATTGGAGCAGCACCGATGGTGGATGATGATGGCAGCACATTGATGTCAGCAGCGGTAGCGATCGCCTGTGCAGCGGATCCGGGTCGTGCTCTGACTGACGTTCGATGCTTCTTCCGTCACTCTGCAACTCGCTTTGCGGGGCAGCGCCTCTGCTATGAGGCAAAGCTGGGAATGAGCGGGCATCGCTAGTGGGATCGAAGAGATCTTGTCCAGTGACTTTCACATTATCAAGGCAGATTTGTTAGGGTTGATTGTAGCTTTTTTTGTGGTTGAAGCAAGCACCAATCTTTAAGGATCGATTCCATTGGACGGGAAGTTCAGACGCATCAAACAAATATCTAACGGCTTCGTAAGATAGAAAAGGAAGCTTTGGTTCATTGTTGACGACGACATCATCGTCGTCGAAAAACAAAAGGCGATAACTGGTTTATGATTTTAGAACGCTAAAGGAAAATTTACACGATTTTGGCGGGGGTTGAATTACGACTACAAACATGCGAGTAAGAGGGGCAGGCGGCTTCTCTGCACAATGGATGATCATCTTATGCATAGCCTCCTTCTGTATTGGGATGCTGTTCACTAACAGGTTGGCTCACTCCTAACTTCACATCTGCTTTTTTCTTAACCACGCACCCCCTCTCTCACGACTCACAACTGCACAGTAAACCCTGTTGCTTTTTGAGGCAGTTTTTCCTTCATTTGTATTATCGGTCTTCTGAATCTGATTGGGATTCCAATACTTAATGATTTCTGTTCTTTTCTCCTTGTTAGACAATCACCACAGTTATAGAGAGTGTTTCTGTAAACGGATAACTTTTCTTTTTCTTGCATTGTGAGGAATTTTAGCAATATCCTTAGTCTCTATGAAAGACTACCCGAATTGATTTCTGTTCTTTTCTCCTTGTTAGACAATCAACACAGTTATAGAGACTGTTTCTGTAAAGGGATAACTTTTCTTTTTTCTTGCACTGTGAGGAATTTTAGCAATATCCTTAGTCTCTATGAAAGACTACCCGAATTGGTTGCTAGCTTACCACATCGAAATCTGGAGGAGCTCAGTGCTTTGCTTATCAAATACGCAGGAGGAAATGAGTCATGTATTAAATAATTTTGGCTCAATATATCGTTATTAATCTGAGACGGCATGCTCGTTATTTGGTAACATTTCTACAAATTCTTTTGAAACGTGGTCACGTACCAATTATCCATGTGAGTAGTCTTCAATCGGGGCATCTGAGCTATGCCGTGTTTGTGAATGTATTACTGATTATTCGTCTGCAAAGATGATGGACATTGGGATGCCCTCTCCCCTCTCTCTTTACTTCCAGTTCCTCTGAAACTAGAGTGTATGCTGTGACTGCATGCCATTTATCTTATCGCTATGTATTTCATGGAACAGTTTCAGCCACGCTCATATGCTTGACGGTGGTAACTTGTAGTTCCAACTTTCCTCTTGCATGTTAATTCTGAAAAAAATTGCTTTTTTAGTCTCAAATATTGTATCGGAGTTTGATGTAGCAAGCCCTGATTCAACACTTGATTTAGTAAGCCCTAACTTCAGAGTGCTATGCTCTCTAAAATGGAGTTACTGTAGATTGTAGTCTGATTTTTAGAAAATGTGAAAAGGAAACTTTTACTCAACTCAACTAACGTGGATGTATCTTAATCAAGTAAGCTGCTCCTAGTTTTAGGTGTAGATGACCTGAGTAGAGATGTGGTTGCATATAGGCTTTGCTATGTTTATTGAAGCTAATTCAATAAGACTTTTTTAATTTGGTGGATTAACCCATGACAAATGAAAGAGCTTCAGGACTCGTTTTCAGAAGGCAAATGGTCCTGTACTTGAAAACTTAAGCCTGTGATATGCATGGATCTTCTTGTCTTCCAAGAAGTAGGCATAGCTTTTGAGCATAATTTGCAGCTTTCACCTTCATGATACACAATGCTTGTGCTTTTTCAGCTTGCATATCTAAAATGCACATTTCATATTTTTTTTGTGAAGGGTCCATGCTTGTATGCCTTTTGCACTTGAATGCATGCTTTATTGTAAGTGGATGTATGTGCATCACCCAACAGTGGGTTGTAGATACTTTCTCATTACGTTTCAATTATAATCAGTCATACGCCTGCAAGTAATTGCATTGATGGCCCTTGCTGGTTCTTGCATTAATGACAAGGATTTGTATTCTTGTACTTCTCTCTTGTGGCTTTGGCTGGAGGACGATCCATTGCACTTTACTTGCAAGACATCATACATATCCATTGCTGAATTCTTCCACATTGAAGGAAATCTAATCACATTTTTTCAGAGTACATTGCTCCATTTGGGAACTAATGAAAGCCATCCTCTCTGTTGGTCCAAGTTATATGGTGCAATCATGGTTGCATGAACAATTTAGTTTGATATTATGTACTTTTGCAGCCACATTGATGCTCAATGTTTTTATCTGTTGACACTTTTTCATTGTGTATCAAGTTTATCTGTTGACACTTTTTCAACTCAAAGCAGAATGTGGAATACAGCAGAGGAAAAGGATGTGCTTAGAATACATGACGGTAGTCTCAATCATGATCATCAACTTCAAGTTGTCTCAGAGATACAATGTGACCCAAAACCTGTAAGTGAGTGTGAAAAAAAAGGGAGTTCTGCTCTGCTCTTCTTAGATTCCAGGAAATTCCTTAACTATAAGTAAACTGTATTGTGTTTATATGAAAGCTGAGAGATGGTCTTGCTTGTTAAGCTTGCATTTACCCTTTTCAGAAACCTGTGAGTGGCGACTCATCATCAAAGCATATTTTAGGCGAGGTCTCAAAAACACATGAAGCCATAAGGTTAGTTATTGCAAAGAGTTTACAAACTTTTGCTAGGTTCTGATAGGTTGATGGAATTCATTAATAACATGTTCTCTTCAGTTTTTACATCATAATATGACCACTTATCAGATGACTACTTCAAAATTATCTTTCACAGGACCCTTGACAAGACAATCTCATTGCTGGAAATGGAGCTGGCAGCAACACGGGCTGCGCAGGCCACAAAATTTAGTGACTCTCCTACTGAAAAACCGGTCAGCCAATCTGTAGAAGGGCGGCCAAAGGCATTTGTTGTTATAGGAATCAACACAGCTTTCAGTAGTCGAAATCGACGTGACTCTGTTCGTGAAACATGGATGCCCACAGGCAAGCTGCTATGAAATTAGTCTCGACTTGTGTGTTATTCCAAATGAGTGTGATAATACTTCAGTCCATTCATGTTATTCCATGGTATATCATCCACCTGCATTGTTTTATTGTTGAAGTGCTGGCTGACTACAAAGGGTTTGTTTTTTGCAGGAGAGAATTTGAAAAAGTTGGAGCAAGAGAAGGGCATCATCGTTAGATTTGTTATTGGGCACAGGTAGTCCATTCAATCTGAAGTTCTTTGCAGTTCTCCATAAATGATGCTATCATACTATGATCAACTGTGTATCTGGAATAAGTTTCAAGTGATCATTAAAAACCATTCTTTCTTGAACCTTAGTTCTGATTATGGGTACTATTTGATACTGTTATTATTCGATCATGCAGTGCCACACCTGGTGGGATTTTGGATCGTGCAATTGAAGCTGAGGATGCCCAGCATGGAGATTTCTTAAAGCTGGTAAGTGACTGAATACAAATTGTCTCCTCTAGTTGGTTTGTTGTAAGTTTCATTTCCTTTAGCCCTTCTCATATCTTACGAGAGTTAGATGTTGAGCTTCTTGGAGGATTTGTACATAAGAACACTAATAGTTTTGCCATGGTGGATCACCTTCAGTTTTATGGTTGGTGTATAATATCAACAGGACCACATTGAAGGTTATCATGAACTCTCTGCAAAGACGAAAGCGTACTTTTCAACGGCCATAGTTAAATGGGATGCAGATTTCTATGTGAAAGTTGATGATGATGTGCATGTCAATCTAGGTATTACTTACTCTGCTTTGAGTCTCATATTTTCTCTTATTTGATTTTTTTAGTTGAGCTACACTTACATAATCAATTTTGTAACATTCAAAATATTCTTTGCAGGTTTGGAAATCTTTGTTTGTGTAAGTTCACATTGTGATGACAGATTGGGACTCTCTAGAATAGATTAGGCCACTCTCTCGAATAGTTTAATAAGAATAAAAGGCTGGTTTTTGTCATTGATAATAGATTAGGGTTCATATATAGAATTAATGAACCGTGTACGGTTCACCACGGTTCTGAGAACCGTACGGTTCTCAAAAAAAATTGGCCAAAACCGTGGTGAACCATTTAATTAATAATTAATTAATTAATTTTATTTTTTTTAAAGTTCATTTTTACTCAAATGAGGGCAAAACATTATTTAATTGATCAATCAATTAATTAATTATGATGAACCGTACCACGGTTCATGAACCGTGGGTGCTATGTTCTTTCTCCCTTAAATCTGTTACAGTTGGTCAGACACAATGCTTGACCATTCAATACGGTTAAAGGTCTATGTTGTGAAACATCTCAAAATTATCCAGAGAATCATATTTAAGACATGTTGCTGAAGCTTTGCTATGGAAAGACAAGACTGCGTGTTTAAGTGATCAACAAAGGAGACGGGTTACATATAAAAATTGCTGATGGAATATTTTTCTATGTCTACAGGCATGCTTGCAACTACTTTGGCCAAGCATCGGGCTAAGCCTCGAGTTTATATTGGTTGTATGAAGTCAGGCCCTGTCCTTGCTCAAAAGTATGCTTTATATACTCTTTTATGTTTGAAAAACCATAGGAAGTTTGATTGAGTTTTAGTGCTACCTAGTCAGGGGAATCCTGCATGCACTTCGTTTTTCGAAGTACGAGCAGCAAGACTTAACATATTCAGCATTTTTAATAACAGCCTTACGTACATAGAGTCAAAAGGCACAAATGTAGAATGTTGAAGGTTGAAGAAAACTATCATAAGAAATTGCAAGCTGAGTTGATGTTGGTCCATGTTGTCGTTCCTCACAGTGTCTGGTGTGCATCTTTGTAATTGCAGAGGCGTAAAATATCATGAACCAGAGTACTGGAAATTTGGTGAAGAGGGTAATAAGTATTTCCGTCATGCAACCGGCCAGATCTATGCCATTTCAAAAGATCTTGCTACTTACATTTCTATCAATCAGTACGTTGAAGTGCATTTGATGTGTTTTTCTGCTGTCTGCTCAGGATTCTTAACTTTCAGTTACATTTTCTACTTGTTTCATGATACATTTTCTTACATGTTGGCAGCTTCTAATCAAAGAAAGGTATATTGCTGTTGTCAAACAGGCCTATATTGCATAGATTTGCCAATGAAGATGTTTCTTTGGGGGCTTGGTTCATCGGCTTGGATGTTAAGCATATCGATGATAGAAGCCTTTGCTGTGGAACTCCTCCAGGTGCATTCATACAATACCAAAGAATTATTGGAATGCCTGTTTCCCTGATTGTTATTGTGTAATTGAATCAGGCTTCGATGTTTGTCGTTCATCAAGGAAAGGCTAATGCGTTGTTTGCTTCTGATAGATTGCGAATGGAAGGCTCAGGCAGGCAATGTATGTGTCGCATCTTTTGACTGGACCTGCAGTGGTATTTGCAAATCAGTAGAGAGAATCAAAGATGTCCATCAGCGGTGTGGCGAAGGTGATGATGCTGTATGGGGTGCAGTTTTCTGACATGTACCCGTTTTAGATTTTCTTCAACTGGTCATTACAAAGACCAATTTTCAGTAGGAGTTTGCTTTGCAAGCTCCCCTCTGCACGATTCTGTTAGCTTGAGAGTTATTCCATGGACATCCATCTACTGATAAGCGCTGCTCTCAAAATAACAAGAGAATTGAATGCAAGCATGCAATAGACGAATATAGTTGCAGAAGAGCCAAGCTTATCGGGCTGAAGATGTTATGGTCATCTGATGCTTGATGCACAGTTGATACTGATTGGTTCTATTATTTTTGACCTTTCATAGAGTAAAACGACGATACATGACTGAGTCACCACCACCATTTTTTATGAAGTACTTCGTGATCACTTCTCAAGGTTTTCAAGGTGCTTAAGAAGGCCAGATCCTCAATGACTGGACCTGGTCTTTTTACTGCAGTGTAGTAATCTGGTCCAATAACTGCTCCACTGTTGTGAGGATGCATTTAGATTTATTTGACCTTTGGCACTTCTGAAACTAATGAGCTATCAACAAAGTGCCTCCATGTTGGCGGAAGGGGCATGCCTTAGAGTTTCTGCTAACAGGAGTGAATACTTAGGAAATCTTTAGTCCACAACATCATCCTCTAGACGATGTTTATACGTATGGAGGCAGCCTTCATTCAAATGGAATCAATTGTTTTCAAGACTGCCTCATGGTGTGGCATTGATGATGCCTGGTATACAAGTTACTTTTTTGTATGTACTCCAGTTTGCAGCTGTCTTACTGCACATTCATTTATTCATGTCGAAGCTTTGTTGCTTCTATTTTCTTCATAGATGGGTAAACACAACAGCGCTACGGTGTAGCTATCCTTATTACCAAATTTTAATTTTTTCGTTTTGTCAGTATTCTATGCTCCGAAGTTTTCCAGGTGGGACTGAGGAGATAAAAAAGAAGTGTCATGCATGTGTTTCTGTGTATGTGCTTTTTGATCTTTGTGCAACTAGGTGGTCAGCATTACATATTTCATTTTTTTTTAACTGACGATGTTTCAATAGTAGCGAGATTTCATACACCAATGTGGCTCATAGCACCGTTCCCTTCAATTTTTGCTCATCGATGTAATTGATCAAATCTCCCAAGTTTGATTTCTGGGGACTTCGTAGACGAGTTCTAAATGTGTAACACAGACCTGGAACGTGTGGCTACAGCTATATTTGACGTCCTTTTGGGCCATATATCTACAACTATAAGACATGGACAGCAATTGTATCAGTAGCTGGATGCAGTTTGGGATACTGTCATTATTCTTTCGCATAAGTTTGACTGTATTCTGAGAGTTCCAAAACTGCTAGTGCAGCTATCTAGGATTATCATTGTAGGCCTCGAGAAAACACTCCCACATGTGTATGTATATATATATATATATATATATATATATATATATATATATATCAGACATGCGCGTCCACCCCGGACGCGGCCATTTCACGTCCACGTTCGGACACGGCATCCGGACGAGTCTGCGTCGACCCCCAACGCGGACTCGTTATTCTATTTTATGTATATATTTATTTTGGACGCTGGACGCGTCCAGCGTCCCGGACGCGTATTTAGAAAGAAAAAAAAGAAGACAGGAAAACAGGCTGCGGGGCAGCAGACCGCGCTACCGAGCGAGAGAGAGAGAGAGAGAGAGAGAGAGCATGTGGGTGTGTGGGTGTGTGTTGTGATTTGTGTGTGTGAGAAAGATGATGATGTGTGTGTGTGTGATGATTTGTGTGTGCATGTGTGCGCGTGTGTGTGTGTGTGTGTGAGTTTAGGGTTTAGGGTGTGCGTGCTTGGGTTTAGGGTTTAGAGGAGAGAGAGAATGTGGGCAATGATAGACAACAAGGGCTTCGTCTATCCTCATTGGTCCACGTTTGCCCTAAAATTTATTTGAAGGGCATTTGAAATGCTTGAAAATGACGTGCATTTAGAAATTTTTAGAGAGAACATGCGACTTAGAAATTCATAGAAAGAGAAGTTTCTAGAAAGAGAGAAAGGTATAAAAGGGCAAGAGAGAAAAGAAGAGGCTTGCATCATGATAAAGAGAGAGAGGCGCTGTTTTTTTATTTTAGGGTTCTTTTAGGATTTTTCTAGGGTTTTTTATAAAGTTTCAGAGGAAAAATAGCAATCATGTCTGTGAGAGAGAGAGAGAGAGAGAGAGAGAGAGAGAGAGAGAGAGAGAGAGAGAGATTAGATTTGTGTGTGCTTGTGTGTGTGTGTGTGTGTGTGCGAGAGAGAGAGAGAGAGAGAGAGAGAGAGAGAGAGAGAGAGAGAGACAGATGGTCGCTTCTCCCATTTGGGACGAGGTGGAGTTGTTGCATGACAAAAAGTAGCGTTGCCCTTTTTGTCGAAAGGAGTTCATTGGGACGCCTTTCGGGTCCGAGCACATATGGGGGGATGTGTGAGTCCGACTCACAGGGGGATGCCACGGGATCGACCTTTGTACACCCATTCCCCTTGCGGAGAGGGCTCGCATTCTCAAGACATATGCTAAATCAGATGCTGAGGCCGGCAAGCCATCCACATATGTTGCGGAGACCCCTTCCAGTAGTGCACCCACTGCCACCCCCGCCACCGCCAGTACTCCCCATGGATCCACAACCTCCACTTCCACAGTTGCACCTGTGCCACCACCTCCAGATCTGCACCGTCCATTCGCCTCTGGTGTGTCCTCGTCCTCCTTCCCTCGTGCATCCTCTCAGCCATCCACATCCCGAGGCACCAGACAGACCACCATGGTGGGATCTCTTAGAGAGCGACAACACAGGGAGGCCACCAGGACCATAGCACAGATGTTCTATGACCTGAACCTCCCCTTCATCATGGCCTCATCCCGCATCTTTCGAGAGACAGTGGTTATAAACAATTCTTCATCTAGAAATTTATCTCCAAGTGGTTCGTTGGATTTCATTCCACTTAATCGAGGCCGAGAGAGTGCACATGGCGGAGTGCACACGACAGAGTACATCTACGCCATCATCCGCCAGGCGATACAGGAGGTGTTTTCAATTGATTGCAATGTGTTTTCAAGTTGTACATTAATTGAATCAACTGTCGGCGATAGGTTGTGACAGACAATGCGTCCAACTACCGAGGTATGGGGGATCTTCTTATGGTAGAGTACCCCTCCATTGTGTGGACTCCATGTGCTGCACACTCACTGGACCTCCTCATGCATTCTATCGGGCATCTGCCTTGGGTCATTGAGCTTCTCAAGAGGGCACTTGCGATTGTGGACTTCATCACACGCAAGCGCCGCACCACTGCTCTTTTTTGCACATTCAGTAGATAAGAGACTACTTATTTTTAAGCTCATTTGCAGTTCCGTTGCACAAGCCAATAATTTCAGGGTTTAGGGTTTAGGGTTGCGAATGTGTTTTGGTGTGTGGGTCTTATTTTGTTTTGCAACACAGACTGGATTTGAAGAAGCCTTCTCCAACCTGCTTCGCCTACTAGTTCATCATGCTCGAGCGGCGCCACCGGCTGAAGGGTGATTTGCGGCGCATGGCTACTTCGGCAGAGTTCATGGCCATGGACCTGTCCCAGACCCCATAGGGCTTGGCATTCCACGACATCCTCTTCATGGAGCCCTTCTGGCTATGCAGCAGCTCATGGATGTCATGCACCCCATGTATTCTGTTCTGAGTCTCGTTGATCGCGAGGGGTGCACGATGGGCCTCATATATGAGTTCATGGACACGGCTAGGTATAATTTTTTCCGTCTCACGAACTTTCTTTCCATTCGCACTCTATTTCATGTTTGTGGTGCAGCATGCAATTATGTAATTGTTGCCTCCACAAGGCATGTTCCACAAGTTGGCGCCTATTAGGCGGTTGTGGGAACGGCGATGGCAGACTATTCGTAACCTAAAATCAAATTAGTACGAGCTAGGTCTAAAATATGAAAATTAACTAATTTTGTGTGTCCTTGCACCAAAACTGGGAGCTTCGGGACTTTTACGTTCCAAGTCTCCAACTTTGCTCCTGAAGCTAGATAAACTTAATATCTATGATTGTTGGCTTCAGTTTCCAAGTTGAGTTTAGACAAGATTAATAAAATTATGAGTTAAACCATTGTCCAATAAAATACTCACTTCTTGATCTTTAACTGTGCCAATTAAACGAAAAAGTTCATTAGGCAAGAAAGTAGTAGTACTAAAAGAACATTCACACTCACAATCCATCCGGTTAATTTCCAAAGTCTTACCATTGCCTCCTGGGATTTCTATCATGTGAGCAAACCCTTTTTTCCTTTTTGGACAAAATTTCATCATATGTCCAGGTTTCTTATAGACAAAACATAAGTTTTCTCTTTTAGCCTTTTCCCAGGACATAGATTTCTTGAATCTCTTTCTCTTCGGCTTCCTGGGTTCCGATGTTGCTTGATCTAATTCGTCAAAATATTGTGCTGGTTTAGACCGCACTTCTTAACCTTCTTGGTTTTCAAAGTGGTTGGAATTTGCACAAATTGCTTCCTGGATGCCACCACTGTGGAATCATATGCTTTCGCAATCCGAAACGCATTCTCGAGGCTTTGAAGCACATTTTGCCTGGATTCGTTCTAATAGTTGGCTGGCAAACCTAGGACAAACTGCCATAATGCCAACTTCACAACGAATGATGGAACCCTATTCCATAGGTCCATGAATTCCTCTATATATGAGTCTAAACTCTTCGTGCACATCTTGCAGTTCACGAACTTCAGGTAGTAGTCCACGTCATCGGCAACTACAAAAGCTTTTTTGGAAACTTCCGCAAACGCATCCCAAGTAGTTGGCTTCATCGATAAATCTCGCCTCCACGATGACGCTTTGCCGCGTAAGAACAGCACGACACTTTTAATTTCCTTCTCATTAGGAACATTGTGCAAATTGAAGTAACTACTCCACTTGGCCAACCAGTCCTCGACGACCTTTGGTTTCTTCTCCTTCTTCTCGTCTGAATAAACCTACGGTTGAAAACCGAGATTGGGTGAAGACATCAATTTGACTTTATTCAAAAGAACTTCCATTTGTTGATCTCTCATCTGATTACGATTATTCATGTCATTGAGTGCCGTACTCAACTGTTGACAAATCACCATATAAGATGGCGCACTTGGATTTGCAGCTTGATTTGAAGTTTCTTCGGCCATCTCGATATATCTATCCTGGAAATTATTAAATTTAATTAATATCTGATTAACTCATAGTGAAGTACTGTTGACCAAAATCTGACTGAAATTGACTCCGGTATGGTCAAATCACTGTTTTTAGTGAATCTCTTTCTCTTCGGCTTCCGGGTTTCGATGCTGCTTGATCTAATTCGTCAAATATTTTGCTTGGTCTGGACCGCGCTTCTTAACCTTCTTGGTTTTTAAAGTGGTTGGAATTTGCGCAAATTGCTTCCTGGATGCCACCACTGTGGAATCATATGCTTTCGCAATCCGAAACACATCCTTGAGGCTTTGAAGCACATTTTGCCTGCATTCGTTCTAATAGTCGGCTGGCAAACCTAGGACAAACTACCGTAATGCCAACTTCGCATCGAATGATGGAACCCTATTCCATAGATCCATGAATTCCTGGATATAAGAGTCTAAACTCTTTGTACCCATCTTGCAGTTCACGAACTTTAGGTAGTAGTCCATGTCATCAGCAACTACGAAAGCTTTTTTGAAAACTTTTGCAAATGCATCCCAAGTAGTTGGCTTCACCGGTAAATCTCGCCACCACGATGACACTTTGCCGCGTAAGAACAACACGACACTTTCAATTTTCTTCTCATTAGGAACATCGTGCAGATTGAAGTAATTACTCCACTTGGCCAGCCAGTCCTCAACGACCTTTGGTTTCTTCTCCTTCTTCTCGTCCGAATAAACCTCCAGTTGAAAACCGAGATTGGGTGAAGACATCAATTTGACTTGATTCAAAAGAACCTCCATTTGTTGATCTCTCATCTGATTACGATTATTCATGTCATTGAGTACCGTACTCAACTGCTGACAAATCACCACATAAGATGGCGCATCTAGATTTGCATCTTGATTTGAAGTTTCTTCGGCCATCTCGATATATCTATCCTGAAAATTACTAAATTTAGTTAATATCTGATTAACTCATAATGAAGTATTGTTGACAAAAAATTGACTGAAATTGACTCCAGTATGGTCAGATCACTATTTTTAGTCAATTTCATAGATATTACAAGAAACTAAAAAAAACTAAAAATTTCGAGTTTTTGCACTTATAATTTTTTTTTTAAATTTTACGTTTTCTAGAAATTTATAAAATATCACAGTCAATTATTAAGCAATCGAAATCGAAAATTCGATTTACTGTTCGATTCTTAATTTTACTTCATTAATGTCTTTCAGGCATGCAAGACATGCGACATTAGACTGATTTTTTACTTTACGAAATTCTACGTAAAAATTCAGTTCTACGAAAATTGTCAGTTATAAAATCCAGTTTTGTATCTAATCGTTAGAGTACATGCGTATGACCACTCAAAACAGATCTAACCAACTCATGAATGTCAGCATCACTCAGAGAAACCACATGCAGACATTCCATGCAAGCACAATACCTCAAAATAGGAAATTGTCATGCATGCAACATGAGAAGATCCAACATGCAAACTGAATTTCAACTATTTCAAATTTAATTAGCTTGCTGAAAATTTCAGATCCTTCACTAGTTTTGAGCTACACATGCTAAAACTCCAAAAAAGACACCAAAATTGACTAGCACAATTCACCATAAACCACAATGAATTTGAGAGAGATATGGAACATGCAAATTGAATTTGGGAAGATCCACCAACTTGCAACCTTGCTCCTTTCCTTGGATGAGAATACTAGTTGAATATCACCAAGCTCCAATGAAAAGCACCACCTCTTCAAGCTTGTAAGCCTTGCTCTGATACTACTGTAAGGAAAGCTCCTTAGATCCTGCCTACAAATCCTAAACACAAAAGAATAACACATTGTGGAGAAACCACCCAACCAAGTTGAAGCATCCAATCAATCTCTAGAAGCCTCACCCCCTAGCCAAGGAACAAGAAGCATAAATGTAGAGTGAGAGCTTGACAATGAATCAAGAACCATGATGAGGAGTAGGGCAAGTTTGGACCTCTTATATAGAGCCTAATGCATCCTGGGCAATGCATAGCCCTATGTTCCCTATACATAGATTCACCTAGAATAGAGTCCTATGCATGGACCAACTATTCATAGAAATGCTATTGATAACCCTACACATGCATACACTGTCTCATTACCTTGTCTAAACTCCACTTAGTGTGTTCTGGGCCTCACAAGGATATTAGTTACTTTCAGGTCACGTCTAGTATGACGTGACATAACTAACAGCTTGTTTCACTGGAGTACCGTGTATCCAAGACTAGGAGTATATTGTATCCTATGTACTGGTCATGGACATAACAGTTGAGGTCGAGGAAGATTGGTGTCTCAATCACATTTAATCAGAACTAGACATGTTGCAATTCGATCTACCTCAGTATTATCAATTTCGATTGAATGGTGTAAAGGTATGTTATGCCACATAAAATATTTCTTTTTTTCTATTTCTAAGTGAATCAGTTTCATAAAATATATTAACTAAAACAATTTCTCTTGTGCAAGTAAGAGTAAGGTAGGAAGAACATATAAAATGCAAAGATATTGGAACATCCATCGAAATTGAAGATCCATAGATTATGAACTATGGAATTTTGTATTATGTAATACAATTTTTTGTATACATCATTTTTGAAAATATATGAACCACTTTTTCTATGAGGCTCTTTCATTTCTATGATCTCCATTTCCATGGTGCAAAACACAATCTAATTGCAACTGGATAATATGAGTTTTGGATAACAAGATTCATTGTCTCCTGCAGGAAATGCATTATCTCCATTAGGGATACCTTCAGTCACTTGAACTCTAGTGACCACTACAATTAGATATCGAATCGACGCTTGCCCTTGTTGAAGTCTCATATATATTGGTTGTATTTTTGGTCTTCATTGCCTTGGTCTGTATTGTCCTTGTCTTGGCATATTTGGATATGTTCAGATGATAATCTGATCCAAGCTTTGCTGCAACAAATCTAAGTGAACTACTGTCGCATGTTTGGATTGGTTGTGGCAAAGGTTCGATCAGATCATCATTTTAAACTTATCTAAAGAAAAACATGCTAAAGGCAAGGCAGCAGGACTACGAAAAACAAACATGTCGAAAAACTGTAGAAATTGAAGATGAATGAATCATAACCTGAATTAATAACAGGAAAACAAACAAGTAAGAACAACCATAAAAAACTGTAAATATATTTCTATTCAGAAATTTTGTACATGTGTCTCCTCCACATCAAGTGAGATGAATTTTTTATCAGTATCAACTATCTATGATCTCTAAATCCATTTCTCCAGTTGGAAGTAGCTTGGATGGAGAACACTCTGCCACTACAACTGGATATGAATTTTTGATCACAAGCTTTATGGTCTTCTGCCTGAAGTGCATTGTCTCCATTGGGGAGACCTTCGGACATTTAAACTGAAAAAAACATAAACACAGTTAAATGTTATTAATCAAAGATTAGCTATTAGGAATGTGATTATGAAAAAAAATACAAAAACACGATTAAATGTTATTAATCGAAGATTACCTCTTCCAGATTAGGAAGTCCATCATGTAGTGCAAGCCAATTGAAAAAGTGTTTGGCGTTGCATACCGTATACCAACCACAACTTATAGAATCAACCTGTTGAGAAGACTGCAGTATCAACAATCGGATCAACGTGCAGGATGTTATAATAAAATCAACAGCGAAAACAAGCACGCGTCGAACCGATATCCAAAAAATATTGTTTGCATATTGGATCGGCGCACACGATTTGAAAAGAAACCAAACAATAACTACAAGAGCGCGTCGAACCGATATTGATAAATTTTTACCTTTGCATCAACATATTTCAGCTTCGTATATGCTATTGCATTTGGTACTGGAAAGAGTTCCAGTATTTTTTGGATATGGCTCCTGGCAATTTTGTGTGTGTGTGTGTGTGTGTGTGTGTGTGTGTGTGTGTGTGTGTGTGTGTGTGTGTGTGTGTAATAGAGTTCATTTTTAAACAAACTGGATTACACACATTCTCATCATTGACGTATAAGGACAACACATATAAGCTCCAATGATCACTACAATCATAAAACAATAAATTTATAAGAATCAATGTGAAATCAAAATTCATATGAAACTGAATTGAACTTAATAAAGTTTGAGAAAAATACACTTACTTTGTTATGTATGGGAGCAGAAGAATTGGAGTCCCCGAGCTGACGTATTGGAGCATTGATCTTCGGCATCTTAAAACTGTATCTTGGACCTAAAGCTTTAATATATGTGTTCAACAATTGGTCATACTGTACATATCGAGGAGTATTTACAAAGGTAAGTGTAGGGGGTGACGGAAGTAATACAGATAAACCTTGAAAAGGAATTGTCATTCAAAATTCTACCTTTACATTTATAAAATCATCTAAATCATTTCCTAGAATAGGAGGTGGGGAACTTATATTTATGGGGGTTGGAGGAGACAAAGATTTTGAAGGAGGAGGAGATTTTTTAGGAGAGGAAGATCTAGCAGGAGAAGTTAATAATGGAGTTCTAGGAGGAGAAGAAGGAGACTTAGGAGGAGACTTGGGAGGAGATTGCCTAGCAGATAGAGTCTCATTTAGAGGAGATAGCTTTGAAAAATCCGTCGCTTTATTAGGAGGGTCATGAGACCTCCTCTTCTTTGAAACGCTTCCACTCTGTATACGAATAACAAGCCGAGATGGTTGAGATTGGTTTCGTTTTCTCCTCTCTGAATCTTATTTTGGAGGAGAGGAAGTAGCAGGTCTAAAGTACTCTGCAAATTTGTCATATGTGTCCTGTAGCCTGAACACAATGTTGAAATCCTTGGACATGATGGTCACTCTCTGCGCAGTCCAAGTGAAAAATCACTGTCTTCTCCACAGGTGTGCTGATCTTCTGTCATAGACATCGGCTTCAATTAGGTGCGTTGATCTTAAAAAATGAACCTTCGAGATAAAGGCTCTACACCAAGCACTTTCACAACAAAACTTCGGAGTCCATTCACCGAATAAGTGATAAATTTATTGTGGTTTTTATGGAATCGCTTATCCCAAATGTTGTAGGCCATGTTCTCATAATGCAAGTAATAGTTGTCCTCCTAGTCAATATACGGTCTCCAAAGTTCTAGGTAGGAAACATTCATATCTTGAGTAGTATCATGGCTTTCCAAAAAGCAAGATACCATCTCCTTATCTTCCATAGAATCCGAGTATAAGGCCTTGACATCAACATGCAAGGAGGTCTTGTGGCTCAAAAGGCTATTGGTGGACCTTCATGTCATGGAAGAGGAGATCCCTATCATCTATTGTGACAACCAATCAACCCAATCACTTGCAACTAATCCTACATTCCATGCAAGGAGAAAACACTTCAAGATTGCTCATCATTTCGTGTGGGAGAAAGTGCAAGCCAAAGAGATCAAGCTCCAACGCGTATCATCATCAAGTTGCTTGGCTGATTTGTTTACTAAATCTTTACCTAAAGATTCATTTGTCAAGCTTAGATCTTCAATTGGAGTGATTGATAAAAGTATTGTGGTTTCCAAGGCTAGATTTGAGGAGATAGAAACTTTTTGGAGCCTCAAGGAGAAACTCGGATTTTCTCTCTTTGTATTGTGATTGTGATTGCTTCCAATGAAACCCAGCTTTGGAACGCTTCAAAGTCTGTCTACAGGCCATACTACAGCCTAATCTTCACACGTGGGAGCTCAGATTATAGTTTATGGTCAAGTTTTTGATTGTCTCTACTTGTTTTCTATCAAGTTGCTAAACTAGATCTTGTTTTCTGATAACTAGTGTCTGATAGATTGTTTAAAAGCACACAATCAACCTTGTGGATCATTCAAAGATCCATTTATGGTCCTTAG
Organism: Diphasiastrum complanatum; assembly: GCA_029204225.1. Classification (NCBI taxonomy): domain Eukaryota; kingdom Viridiplantae; phylum Streptophyta; class Lycopodiopsida; order Lycopodiales; family Lycopodiaceae; genus Diphasiastrum; species Diphasiastrum complanatum. Next base: position 32,242,919 of record CM055094.1, on the reverse strand, counting down.
TACTGTACTTTTCACACTTCCTATAGTCCATCATCGCTGGACAAAAAGTAAGCAAGCCAAAGATGCTTCATCAAAAAAGAGGTTTTTGAGCCAACAATCCATCATTGGACGATGACTATCTCTCATCAACATAACATTGATTATAGCTCCATCGTTGTCTAGCATGCATACACAAAAACATACAATGATATGTAGTGTGTATTGCTGCCTGGTAGGCGAAAAAGTACTTTTGATAATGAAAAAGATTTTATGTAGTCCATCGTTGCCTGTAACGCATAGAGATCCAATTTGTGCAACAAAGAAGATGGAGTGTGGTCCATCGCTAGACAACGAGCCACCATAAAGGTATTTCATCATACATTTATGCATTGTGTGAAGCTATGAGCATAAATATCACACATAGTTATTAAGAACCATAAACCAAAGTGCATAGAGCAACAAAAGAGATGATAACATTGTCATCAAATAGGATGAACCTCTTACCATAAGATAGAATTTGAAGGAAGGAACCTTCTAGGGCACAATCGCAAGAGGATCAAATTGATGAACTCTCTTCACAAAGTATTGTGAGAAAAAGTAGTCAAAATTGCATGATACATAGTCGTATGTAGTGTGGCTTCATGAAAGGTGGCATATTGGCTTGAGGGAGAAGCAACAAATCGGTTAGGGGTGGTATTGGTGTAGGACCTTTAATTTGAAGGTTTGATAGTTTGTCATGTCCAGAAGGAGGAGGTGTCTTTAAGCAAAAAAGCAGAGAGAGAGAGAGAGAGAGAGAGAGAGAGAGAGAGAGAGAGAGAGAGAGAGAGAGAGAGAGAGAGAGAGAGAGAGAGAGAGAGAGAGAGAGAGAGAGAGAGAGAGAGAGAGAGAGAGAGAGAGAGAGAGAGAGAGAGAGAGAGAGAGAGAGAGAGTATGTGTGTTAGGAGTGGAAAAAATAATATTGAGAGAGTATAAGTCATTAATCAAGGTGCTAAATGAGTGGTCTTGTGGTAAATCAATGTTGAGTGATTCGATTGTCTAGTTATTTATTTCATTTAAAATTTAAAGTGCCTTTTTTAGGCATGAAATCTTGGTGATTGTGAAAAAATTTAAAGTCACAAGCAAAATACTCACAAAATTCTTAGAGAAAGGTTTAGAATTAGCCAAATTCTGATATAGATTTATGCCAAATTCTTAGATAAATTTATGCCCTTCAATAAATCAATTGCATAGAAATATTTAATGGGGAGATAAGATTAATAGTTTGGCACATATTCCTATGTTAATGATGTAGACCAAAAGTTTGTAATGGCTACATGAATTTATCTGAACAAAGATGAATCAAAATATTCAGCATACACAACCTAGATTATTGGAACAATGATAGTTTGGTCGTGTAGAGAATACAGTCTGAATGCAAGTAGAAACACGTTCTTTCTGAGACCATACTCTGTAATAACAGAGAGAGAAAGAACAAGACGATAGCACTCTTGGTGATCAATTGATAGTGATAAAATAGATAAATCAGCTAAGGTAGTGAGTGTAATCCAGCAATAGATAAGTTATTGAATATATTACATGGCTAATTATCTAAAAGAATGGTTAATCTATACTTTACAAATAGGATTAAGGCACTACATGTTGCTGGAAGTCGCCATCAGACAATATATGAATATTTTGTCCAGTCACGATACAATAATGTACTTGATGATCCGTCGTTAACTAGATTGCGGCCGATTGTTTGAGGATGGACGAACAATCAAGTATGGCTGAATAGTCGTTGATGGCTCAATAGCGGGGATGGCCGAACAATCGGAGATGAACTATTGGGTAGACACTGTTACCAATTCCTTTGTATTTTTGCAGACTATCAGGAAACAAGAGTATGCAACTGTTCAAGTATTTACAATAGTCTAGTGAATGGATCTAGACTAGCAAAGATAAGAGATGGAGAAAATAGGAATTCTACACCCCTCCTTAGTCTGGATCCTTGAATGCCTTGATCTTCAAATTCAAGATAACACAAAAATTCTTGTGTGCTTTCTGATTTAACCCTTTTGTAAATATATTAGCTGTCATGTTCAACCTCTGGAAGGACTTTTGCCAAAAAAAACTAAAATTAAAAGAAAGGTTAATCCCTTTAAACAAGAGAAAGCAGATGAAGTTCAACAAGATGTACTAGATCATTTCAAACATTATACTCTGGATGACATTGTGATGATGTTACCAAAAACTCATCGTGAATATGAGGACCAATTGTCAGAACAGGAAGTTTACGATGGACTGGCTAGGTCACAACCTATGAATCTAGCTGAACTAGGTGAGGATGAGAAAATAGTTCAAGTTGGAGCGCAACTTTTGACAGACCAATTCCAAGCATTGAGGAAGTTGTTTATCAAGTATCAAGATTGTTTTGCTTGGACTTACAAGGATTTAAAGGGAAGTCCTACTTCACTGGTCGATCATACTATCTCACTGATACCTGATGCAGTTCCAAAGGTGATTGTATTTTATCGATGCAATCTGAATGTTGCAGATCTTATAAAAAAAGAGTTGCATAGATTATTGGAAGCTGATTTCATTTATGAGATCGAACATATCGAATGGGTTTCATCAATTGTCATCATTCCAAAGAAAAACGGCAAGGTGCGAATTTATGTGAACCTAAAGGCCTTGAACAAAGTTATGTGGAAGGATCATTTTCGATTACCTTCCACAGAAAGCATATTAGATCGCCTTATTGGAATGGAAGCTTACAATTTTTTGGATAAACACTGTTGCATATGGAATAGGCAATATTTCATGCGAACGGGAACTATTTGGCATATTCCCTAGATTCCGTTAAAATTCACCATATTTGTGCGTGTTTTTATGAATATAGGTGCACAAGATAACACCTATAATAAAAATGATATAAAACAAGAGATTAAAAAGTTACAAATTTTTGACCAAAATTTGAAACTTCATTAGAAAACATCTTTTGTAAAATTCAATGATACTTGCACAAGACGAGTATTTTACTAGGAGCATGTTTTTATAGCTTGTCTACAATTTACTAATAGTTGTACAACGAACAATTTACATATGAACATCCTTTGGAAAACACCTTCATTTTAAATCAAACATTAAACTGAAATATTGCGAGACTTGGATGACTTCATTATTCTTGTAAGACATATTTACAAATTTTAGTTTAACGTCATAAATGGCATTTAGTACAAGCTGAAAAAAACTTAATGTCAGGCAATGAATATTCTAGTTGTAAAACATCTCTATTTTGTTAGCCCATAATATATAAATTTAGTATTTCTCATTGTTTTTCAACGTGTTTTGGTTTGTGACAAAACTCATTATGGGGAGAAAAAATACATAAGAAAAATGGGCCATGAACCTTGAATTTGATCCCCGGAATCGAATTGAGGGTCCACAAAAAAATAGAAATAAATAAATAATGAATTTATCGCTTGCCAATAACTACAATAGTTTACATGGCTTGATTATATTTGTTAACATTACGGCAAAAACTTCCATATTTGTGGTCCAAAACTTCTATATTTTGTATTGAGAACTTCCAATTTTTATGCCCAAAAATGCTTTTTTTGTGAAAAACTTTGTTGATTCTTTTTACATTTTCTAAAATTGATTCTAACTATTAACTTTAAGTGTTGTTTTTTAAGACTTTCACAAAATGTATAAGGAAATATCAATATGATAAAACTTTTATAAGGAAATTCATAAAAATTCTATGGGGTTAGCATTTTCAAATATTTTTAATGTATGTTGAATGTATAGAAAGTCATATCAACATTTTCATGATTTGTTTCATTGAATTTAGAAAGAAATTGAGAGAAGTTTACTACACAACTAAAATTTATTTGACTATTCTTGATGCCAATAATATAATGCTAAATAATCTTATGTTTGCATTTACTATTTCAAATTACAATATCCCAAATTTTGAAATATTTTAAGTACATCAAAAAGTTTGAAGTACAATTTGTTTTTGTTTGTTTGAAATGTATGCTATTTGTTTTAAGAGTCTTGTTCATGAAATTGTTAACATGAATCATAGTCTCAATTTTGTACATTATTAAAAATTTAACATCTAAACTTTAATGTGTAAAAAGATCTATATTTTGGCTGAATTTATTCTAAAATGTCAAAATTTGACCCAATTTTTTTAAATCATAAAAAAAACTAAGTTTTTTGACAGAATCTTCAAATAGGTAACTTGGAACTTCAATACGCAACAGTGTTGATGGTTTCAGTGGATATAACCAAGTTAAAATTGCACCTGCTGATCAGCATAAAATAACTTTTGCAACTGAATGGGGGACCTATGCTTATAAAGTTATGCCATTTGGACTTTCTAATGCATCGAGTTCTTTCAATAGGTTATGCAACTTGCTTTCAAGGAGTACTTGCAAAAATTTGTTGAAATTTATTTGGATGATCTTGGAGTCCATAGTTTTGAAACAGACCATCTGGAACATTTAAAAAAATTTCTTGAGCGTTGTCATAAGTAACATATTTTCTTGATGTCTGATTTGGGTCATGGAGTTGTTCTTGGACATGTAATCTCAATATATGGAAGATTATTCCAAAATCAAGATTATAGTGGAATTACGTCTACCCAGAACAATCAGAGGAGGTTACATTTTTATGGGTCATACAAATTATTATTGAATATTCATCTTATTCTTTGTTGATCTCACACGACCTATATATAAATTGACTATCATACCAATTTGGACACTTGAGGCATTGAAAGCATTTGAAAAATTAAAAAAATCCTTAGCTTTAGCACCAATATTACGAGCTCCTAATTGGACAATAGAATTTCATGTGCATACTGATGCATCAAAATTTGCTATTGAATCTGTCTTGACACAACCATTGGAATATAAGAAAGATTATCTGATCAGATTTGCTAGCTGACAACTTAGTGATTATAACGATCACCAAATAAAAATCTTCAAGAATCCTGTCACATGCAAACCAAAAGGACACCTGTGGAGCATAAACCACCCAACCAACATGAAGAGGCTAGTCAATACCCTAACCCTTCAATACAAGAGAGGAGAGGAAAACCAAGCTCAAGAATCTGAACTTCCAATAGGGAGTTAAGTAAATTTCCATGGTAAGTATTCTCTCCAAGAGGAGAGAATATTCTCCTTAGGATTCCCATGCAGCCTATATTAAGTTATTGACCTCCTATTCTTGCATTAGAGCAGTCATTAACCATGCAAGTGCTCCTATGTCCAATTATAGGTCTGGGCCCTCATATGATTAATAATTATTTGTAACGACCATGTCCGAAATGACGTAGCATAACTAATAACCACATACAACTGGAGTAACCGGCTATCCACGTCAGAAATTATTCTGATTCCCTTATACATGACATGGACATAACATTCTTTCCCCCTTGAACCACTTCTATCTCTACAAGTGAAATCTAAGGAAGTTCTTCTTTATGCTTTTGACCCACTCCCATGAATCATCATCCTCAGTCTGTCTCTTCCACCTAATCAAACACTTAGAGAGAGAACGATTTCTCAATTGTTTATTTCTAGTTCTGAGTACCTTTTCAGGTTCCAAAGGAACACTAAGCAATAAGTCCTCCAAATGGGTAAGATCTTCCTCTGAACCAACTACGTCACCTTCATGTAAACTTAATTTTAACCAACTTACATGAAACACATCGAGTTGTAGACTTATTCTGAAGATCTAGTTCATAAGCTAAAGAACCAATTTTCTTTATAATTCAAAACGGTCCACAATATATGGTAGACAATTTATAATGCTTCCCCGTATGCATAGTCTTAGAATCCTTAGGTATTCTAAAATATACCCAATCATCACCTTTAAAATCTCTAGGAGACCTCTTAAGATCGGCATAATGCTTAGCTCTATCTTGAACATTCCAAATACAATCACGGGCCACTTGCAACATTTCATGCATAGCATGCAAAAAATCTGCAACTTTCTGGATCTTAACAGACTTCGTCTCCACATTTACCAGAGATCTAGGTTGAAAACCATATATCAGCATAAACGGACTATAACCAGTAGCAGAATGTTTCCTACTGTTATAAGCAAACTCAATCAAAGGCACGTAATTTTCCAACTGAGATTGCTTGTGAGACACATGTTCTCAACATATCCTCTGTAGTCTGATTAGTTCTCTCAATCTGGCCATATGATTTAAGATGATCAGAAGAACTAAAACTAAGCGAGGTTTCTAGCTTATGAAATACAATTGACCAAAAGTGACCTGTAAATTTAGGATCTCTATCACAAACTATATCGCTTGGCAGTCCATAAAGCCTAAATAATTTTTCCACAAACATCTGGGCTAAATCTGAAGCCTTAGTAGTTGACTTGGCTGGTATAAAAGTAGCTAACTTTGTCATCCTGTCCACCAAAACCCAAATAAAATCATTTTGGCATTGGGTCCTTGGAAGTCCAACCACAAAATCCATAGATGTACTTTTCCATCGTTTCTGAGGGATATCTAGGGGATGTAACAATCCTCCAGTCTTTAAGCATTCAGCTTTGGCTAAGATCTACATTTAACCACATAAGACTCAACAAATGGCTTGATTTTTGGTAATTAAAACTCTAAGTCCAAAGTCTTGTGCATACCTGGATGACCTGCATAGAGAACGTCATGACACTCATAAAGAATTCTCTTCTTTAACTCATCATCCGCTGGCACACAAATTTTCCCATTCTGAAATAGCAAACCACCTCGGATAGAAAACTGTTTTGCCATCTTCTTATCTTTCTTAGAAAACTGAGACCCCTGTGAGTAAATCTCTATTCCACTCTCATTTATTTCTATCTCCACCATCTTCTAGATGAGACCAAAATGAGAATACGATTCACACCTCTCTCTCAGTGAAAGATATAGATAAGTGAAAATCTAGGTGAATGAAAGTTCATTTAGTTCACCAATCCAACTAAGCGCATCTACAACTTGGTTAGAACTGCCCTTGACATATCGAATCTGATGATCAAATTCGTGCATAATCTCAACCCAACGAGCTTTACGACCCCTTAGATCATTTTGATTACAAAAGTACTTTAGAGGCTGGTGATTTGTATACACTATAAATTGACTACCATAAAGGTAATGCCTCCAAGTTCTAAGTGCACGTATCACGACAAATAATTCCTTCTCCTGAGTTGTGTAACGCAATTGAGGCCCGGTGAGTTTCTTGCTTTCAAACGCTATCGGCTATCCTCCTATAGAAGAACTGCTCCTATCGCCAAATCACTCGCGTCAGTTCGCACGATGTAAGGTATATCAAGATTCGCGATATGTAAAACAGGAGCTGAAGCAACCATTTGCTTGAGTTTCTCAAAGCATTGGTTCAGTTTATCATTCCACTCAATAGGCGAATTAAGTTGACCTCTCTTTTTCTTTTTATTAACTCTGCCTTTAGTCAAATTATTTAAGGGTGCTATCACTTTTGCATAATCTTCAAATGACTTACAAAAAAAAACTGTAAAACCAAGAAAAGATTTAACTTCTCTAACCGTCTTCGGTATCGGCCACTCAAGCACTGTCTTGACCTTACTCTCATCAATCTTCAACCCAGTATGAGTGATCTTATGACCGAGGTACAATAACTCATGCTTAAAGAACTCACATTTAGATTTCTTAGCATAAAGTTTCTCTCGTCTGAGAATATCTAAGATAGTCTTAAGATAACTCAAATGCTCCTTAAGTGTCTCTAATGGGTGTTTTCATTTAGTAAGCCTGGACATATTATGAAATTCTGTCCAGAATGAAAGAAAGACGACCAGATTACTACTCTTGTTTGCAGCTGCAGCAGATCTCGAAGTCCATCAAATGGATGTCTGTCCATACCACTTTCCTCAATGGGACCATTGAAAAAGAAATTTTCATGTCACAGCCATAAGGATATGAGCTGAGGGATAAGCAACACCTTGTATGCAAAATTCACAAAGCACTCAATGGGTTGAAACAGTCACCCATAGCTTGGTTCCAAAAAATCAGTGCATTCCTTATTGAGAATGGTTTTATTCCAAACTCAGCAACCCTTTTGATAGGCGGAGGGCTGCTCACCACCTATTGCTACCACCCTACAGTGGTGTCATTGTAGGCCATTACTAACTAGTTTAGTTTTCATTTTAGTTGTTTTTGTCTATTTTAGTGTGTTTTAGGTGGTTTTGAGATAATATAGACTTGTTTTTTCTTCTTTTTGAGTGATTGATCTATTGAAAGCTAGCATAGGAGGTGGAGACCTAAACTAGCCTCTAAGGGCTTGACATTTCATCAGAACCATCGAAAAACCCACAAATATGCATTTTTGGAGGAAAAAAGTGAGCTAAAAATCCATCAGACTCTATTTCTCTCAAACTAATGAACAAAAACTCTCGCATGACTGGCAACAACTTGAGGACACTATCGCAGACTTACATAGAAGCCTGCGGAGTTAGTTCTCAACGGATTTCAAAAAACAGTTAAAAAACCATAATTTCAACATACCCTTGTAAAATCAAAAAAAAACTTCAAAAATGCCCAGTAACCTTCGCCAGACCTCTTGTAGGTAGATCTCACTGAGACAAGCTCATAGACGAATCCACAAGAGTTACTTTACAGTTTAACACTCCCTACGAGAGTTCCCAAGTTTCAAAGGAGCAAATTTAAAGAAAAAACCCTCGTAGACATTATTTCCTTAGTTTTTTGTGGCAACTAACTCTCGTCGGACCTCTTGTAGCTACATATCACTAAGACATGCTCATAGACGAGTCTGCAAGAGTTCATCTTGTTTTAGTAAGTTGAAAAGTGGTTCCAAGTGGGGTGTTAGTTTCTTGAATTTTGACTAGTTTCTTGATTTCTTGCATTGTATGGATATTTTGATGTTAATGAATGGATTAGATGTTTGAATGCTAAGATTGAAACATGAAAATTTTGGTATCAAAGCATTAGATCCTTTCCCCATCAGATTTGATGGATTTTGTTAAATTTGGTAGAGTTTCTTGTTCTAGTTTTCTTGATTTTTGATTTCCAGCAAGCTTTGATTCAATTTTTGACCATCTAATCTTCATTTTTTGTGTAGTTTCTTGTTGTACATCAATAGATCATTCTTTTACCTTTCTAAAGGTACTAAGATTTTTTGATTTGGAGCTATAATGACCAAGTGTCAAATCTGTAGATCTTTGTTTGATTGTTTTCATTTCTTTTCTTTTTCGACAGGGATATCTCTTCTTAGGTATTCTTGTTTGTGTTGCCAGCTTGCGGAATTAATACAAGATCCTAAGCAAATGACTACAGATCAAATGAAAAATGACATGAACAATGAGAGATTGCATAGAAGAGAGTAATTGTATTTGTATTTTGTTTTGAGTGAGTTGATCAAAGTCTCGCTCGTTGGCGGCCTATCACTCTTCACAAGAATTCAATATGTTTTGCTGGTTGGCAGACTTTCATGCATAGCTTAGAACGCTAACAGTATGCTAGCACTTCTCTCTCCCTCTATGTAAGTTCGTCTCTCTATATGTGCATCTGTTTTATCTGTTATATATCCTTTTTTACTTATCCTATATGGGAAAATTGTAAGGCCACTAAGCAAAAATTTACAAGATAGGTTTAATCCTAAACTGTTGGTTAGTTATCCTCTAATGACATTGTCTTTGGCGGCTGAGCGTGCTAGTACTAGACTTCATGCTCGTCTCTACCAATGGTCAGCTCGACTTCTTTCTCTTCAGTTTCCTTCTAGGGTGTCTTTGTTATTTGTTGCAGGGATGCACATCGAACTTTTTTTGCCTTCGATTCGTCATATACTTCATTTCAAGAACAAACACCTTTCCTTCAGCCTTCGCTTCATCCTCGGGGAACACCAGGGAATGGTTGCTTAAGTTCACCATTTTCAACACTCCTTCTTTAACGTTGCAACTTTTGTTGTGTTTGTTTAGTCCCATTGCATTTTTTTGTTTTATGAACAGTGGTTTGTCGAGTGGCTTCGTGAGCAAATCTGAAACCATGGCCTTTGATTTACATACTGGAATTTCAGCTCTCCTTTTGAGATCAAGTCTCAAATGTGACAATATTTAAAGGTATGTGTTTGGTCTTCGAATGGAAGACTGGATCCTGGGATAGATATATGGCACTTTGAGAGTCCATCATCATCATGCATGTTGAATCCCAATTCATTTGTAACCACACTACCTCATTCGCCATCGTCAAAGTTGCGACGTATTCAGCCTCGCATTGTTGGATTATTCTCTCACTAATCAACTAATCTTCGTCCAACTTTTATCCAGACCTGCAATTTTTTTTGTGTTTTTACACAGTCTACATAACTACTCGAAATGACTCACAGTGACAGTTTACGTTCATTTCTGCAGACAGACTGTGTGAAAGATTCAACTAGTTTGATCATTTTGTCAATACTTCCATATTTGGCATATTGAGGCCAAAACTTGTTTTAGACTTAGAGATTGACTTTTCAAAGTTTATTAGTCTAAATTTCATTTAAATAAACACTTTTTGAAAGTGTGGGAAAGTTTGGAGGCGAGTTTTAGGATATTCAAATTTGAATTGTTGGGTACATTCAATCTAGACCCAAAAATAGTAGGGTTAACATTTTGGAGGGAAAGCCAAGTGGCCAAATAGGGTTGGACCTATTATAAATGGATGTAACTCACGGAGAGTGTGATCTTCTCTCTTCTCTATCTCATTTCATGCTTATACATGGTTCTCTTGGGTTCTACTATCCATTGGTGCACTATATTGGTGATTGCATGCAATTTTATATTTAGAATGATTCATAAATGCTATTTTAGGTTTCACGCGGCGTGTGAATGATAGTAGCTTGCTGGTTTTGTATGGACAAGAATAGTACATAATCATTTCAGTAGATAATCAACAGTACATAATCATTTCATTCAAGTTTGATCAAGTTCTATTGGTGTTTGCATCTCATTTTGTGTGTAGATGCTGATTTTTTCTACATTGGTGAGATTAGGAGTGTATTTCTCTTTCTAACCAAAGATCTTTCAAGTTGATTGGATCTTAAGGATCTGAAAACTTTCACAGACTGTTTGTGACCAAAGCCACCGACTTGCATTAATACATCAACAAGTAGTTTCTGAGAAGTCCTAACTGGATAGATGCCAACACATCACAGCCAATTGGATGAACGCTTTTGACGACCAAATTGCTTAGTATAAATAGCTATTCATATTTCAACATCAATACAAGTATCAAGTATCAACATCTTATGATCAAGTATTGAATAGTTAGTTCTCTCTCTCAAGCCTTCGAGCTTGAACACTCTTGAGCATTCTACTTCACTTCTTAGAGTTGTTTAGAGATTGCTATTGCGCTTATTGCTTATCAGCATTGCGCTTAATTCAGACTTGCATTTTAGCCATTCAAAAATAGCTTAGAATATGCGGCTTCAATCCGCAACTTGTTGTACTCATTTACATCTGATTCGCTTCCATATTGAATCAATACTATCTCTTTTCAGCTTTGTCTCAGAATGTACGCGTTTTTGTAGTTCTTTGTGACTCATTATTTGTCTAATGGTTTGCGACTAATTATTTGTCTGATGCTTCAAAATGTTTGGCTACGTAATCACTGTAATACTAATGATCTCAAAGTTGGTCACTATAAGATCGAACGTGATTTCTATCACTATTGTTTTGTTCGAAATTGATAGGAGTAGTCATGCATGAAGAAAGAGAAAGATACTTTATTTCGTTGTGCATGATAAGTTCTAATTCTTGTCATTCGAATATTTTTCATTCAAGTTCGTTTCTTTTCAAGTTTGATCTATCTTTCACACACCTCTTTCCAACATGGTATCAGAGGTTCGAATCAATTTGTTTCGGTATCAGAGAATTGATTTCCACAACACTGTATCTTTCTCTTAATGACTATCGAATCATCGACAATCTAAAGTTCCAGATGGATTCTCAAAGTAAAGCCAGTCTTATCGTAGACAAGCTGAATGGATCCAATTATCATTTATAAAAATTTAAGATGAAGACTTTGCTAATCGCCAACGAGTTGTAGGATGTTGTTATAGGTATCGAAGTGAAGTCTGAAGACGACACAGACAACTCAAAATGGAAGTCAAAAAATGGTAAAGCTTTCGCGCTTATTATCCTCAATATATCAGATACTCAGATTGGCCATGTAGCTGAAGCCAGAACTTTGAGAGAAGTTTGGGACATCCTGAGCTCACTATATGATGTGAGAGATGTAACTACTAAGTTACATCTTCGAAGAAAATTCTTCACACTCAAGATGTCAAATAATGATTCTCTTCATAATCATATTAATCAGTTTAAGAATGTCTTGCAATAGACGACCACTGTCAGATCAATCATAGACGATCAAGACACAATTATGACATTGCTTTCAAGCCTGCCCTCTACATATGAGAACTGGGTGATGATCATCACGACACACTCATATTTAACTCTACTAGAGTTATCACTATGTTGCTGCAAGAAGATAATTGAAGAAGTATAGACACTTCGTCTACCTCTTCGTCTCATGTTCAGTATGTCAACAAGGGCTCAAAACAACAGAAGTAGAAAAGTCCCAAGCAGTCTACATCAAATCAAAAACAGACTTAAGGTCAAGAACAATCATAACCTTTGCATTTTTCTCTCACTTCACATTTTTTGCAAAAAAGCTGAAGGTGTTGAAAACAGTTCATTTGTTGAAGTGACTATTTTTTTTGTGAAAAAGCCGAAAAAGCCGAAAAAGCCGACAAAAAGTTTATTCTTTGAAATAGTTGAAAAGAAGTTATTGTCAAGATATAGTAACTTTCCTGAAGTTGTCGAAGAAGTCAGACACTTCGATTGAAGAGTGAAGTTGTCGAAGAAGTCGGAGACTTCAGATACTTTGGATGTGGAAGAAGTCGCGGACACTTTAGTTGATGAACGAAGTTGTTGAAGAAGTCGGAGAGTTCAGAGACTGCAAGCTCCCAAGTATTGTTGGTGATCAATGCATCATATCCTTGCTTCATGGCATCATACCACTCCTTGGTATTGAGTGCCTCTTGTACATTATTTGGCTCGTCATGAGAAACAAAAAAACTATAATTAGTGGAATCAAGATTCACTTGATTGCCTTTATCAACATATGAGAGCCCCTTAGGCTCGGATCTATCTCTCATAGATCTTTTTGGTGAAAAAATCCAAGGAGAATCCTCTTCAAATCTCGACCCCATCACATCATAATTGTCTTCAATAGCAATAGTTGGTGATGCATCTATAGATGACTTGATCTCAGCCCCTTCCAATGATGAATGTTGATCTTCATGGAAAATAACATCCTACTTTCAATCACTTGAGAAGTAGAGAGTAGAAAGACTCTATAAGCCTTTTCAGTGGATGAGTATCCAACCATGATCCCTTTGCATGATGTAGGATCATCCTTCTTCTTGTTTCCAAGGGAATATGGGAAAAGCATATGGATCCAAAAACTCTAAGGTAATAAATTTTACGCTTCTTCAAATATAAGATCTCATATGGTGACTTTCCTCCAAGAGCTATATGTGGGAATCTATTGCAAAGATAATTTTCACAACTTATGACGTCTCCCCAAAATTCTTTTGGCAAAGATGCCTCAATCCTCATGGCTTTTGCACATTCACATAAGGATCTATTCTTTCTCTCGGCCACTCCATTTTGAGATGGAGAGTAGGCACAAGAGAACTCTCTTTTAATTCCTTCAAGCTCACAATAATCATGGAATTTATAGGAGATATACTCTCCACCTCCATCACATGTAAAAGCTTTAATCTTGAATGAGAATTGCTTCTCAACATAAGCTTTTAAAATAAGAAAATGATCAAACACCATAGATTTAAAAGCAATAAGATATATCCAAGTGAATCTTGAATGTCAGAAATAATTCTAAGTGTTCAGTATGGGAAAAAGAGGCTGCTCTCAGGTAGAGATAGAAAATCAAGCATAGAAGAGAATGAGTCCAAAACACCAAAATCTCAATATTGACAATGTGGCAAAACATGCCCAGATTTCCCTACATGAGAGAGACTCGAATTCCTACAGTGGAGGTGCATGGAAAGTCCACTTAACCAAACTAATTCACCTACCATAGATCCAGATGTGTAACTGCATGCATGTATGTTGCATGTACTGCATGTCAACTCATAATTGAACCTATCTAACTCAAATCCGAGCTACACTAGAAGGATATGTGCTCAATTCACACTCCTTTAATGTACAACATGAATTCTAGTGGAATCACCATGGACATGACCGCAAACTCGAGATAAGAAGATAATATTTTAATAATTTTCACACTCCTCCTTAAAATTTATGTTCCTATGAACATAGACTTCAAAATTAGGCCAAGGTTAGACCTCATCTTCATAAATATATTCTTGAGTTGAGGCTTGGTGAGAAGATTTGCAACACAATCTGAAGATGAAACATGCTCCAATGAGATCTCTCTCCCAATGACTTTTTCTCTTACAAAATAATGAGCCACTTCAATATGCTTGCTCCTTGCATGAAAGACTGGATTATTTGCAAGAGCTTGAGCAGAAATGTTATCATTCTTGATAATTGGTAAATCTTCAACTACATAACACTTTAGCTCCAAAAGTAGCCTTTTGATCTATAAGTCTCCTTTGTTGTGGTTGTAAGAGATTTGTATTCAGCTTCACATGATGATAAAGAAATAGTTGCCTGCTTCTTCAATAGCCAAGAAACCAAATTTCCTCCAAGAAATATAGTGTAAGCACTGTGGATTTCCTATCCAACCTGTCTTCTGCAAAATCTGAATCTGAAAAAGCAATCAAAGTCAGATCTTCTCCTTCATAGTATAGTCCATAATCCAAGGTAGAAGATATATACCTCAAGACTCCTTCCAATGATATAACTTTGGATCTTGCATGTGTTGACTTAGCTTATGAACACAAAAGTTTAGATCAAGCCTAGTCACTATTAACCGAATAAGTGAGCCAATAAGACTCCTATAAAGAGTGATGTCCTCAAAGGATTTTTCATCATCTTTAGTAGGAACTTTTACAGTGTGCTCCATAGGTGTATCTATGCCTTTACAGTTCTCCATATGGAATTTCTTGAGCATAGAAAGTGCATATCTACTTTGGCTTAAAATGTATGACCTTTCCAAAAATCTATTTCAAGGCCTAGAATATAGTGAAGAACTCCTAAGTCCTGCATCTTAAACTCAGTACCAAGTGCATGCTTAGATTCTTCAACAAACTTCTCATTGTTTCCACAAAGAATGATATCATCTACATAGATGAGAAGAATAATTACAAAGTTATCTACAAACTTATAATATAGAGAAGGGTCATATTCACTTAAACAAAATTAGAGTGATATGAGATAGTAATTGAGCCTTGCATACCAAGACCTTGGTGCATGTTTCAGTCCATACAGACTTTTGAACAAAAGACAAACTTTTGATTCATCACCTTCCTTCACAAAACCTGGAGGTTGCTACATATAAATATCCTCCTCAAGGTAACCATCGAGAAATGCATTAGAAACATCAAGCTGGAACATACTCCATTTGTGAAAACATGCAAGAGAGATGAGTATTCGAATTGTTACCATCTCTGCAACTGGTGCAAAGGTGTCTTCATAGTCAAGACCTTTGATCTGTGAGTAGCCTTTGGCACAAAGTTTTGCTTTATACTTATTGATAGATCCATCATGATTATACTTAATTTTGAATACCCACTTACATCCAATCACATGCATGCTATTTGGTGGCTCCACAAGCTCCCATGTGTTATTTGACATCAAGGCTCCAAATTCTTGGGTCATTGCTTCAACCCACTCCTTGGATTGAAAAGCTTCTTGGACATCCTTAGGCTCTTTATCTGATATAAAAAGTGCATGATAGGAAGTTTCACCTTCCACTTGCTTTCCTTCTTCATCATATGTGAGCCTCCTTGGCTCAGATCTTGCTCGTGTAGATCTTCTTGGTGTGGTAGCTTGAATTTGCTCCTCCTCAAGCCTCAGCCTCACCTCTTCTTGAACAACATCAAGATTGATGATTGATCTTGCATGAGTCTCTTTGATCTGTGCATCATCCAAGTTAAATTTCTGATGTTCATGGAAGATCACATCTCTACTAACAACATTTTTGTCAGTAGAGGGCAAATAAATCTTGTGTGCTTTTTTAGTGGATGCATATCCTACAAAAATTCCTTTTACTGCACTAGAATCTTCCTTCTTCTTAGTTTCTAGAGGCACATGCACAAAGCATACATAGCCAAAAATCCTAAGATGATCTATCTTAGGCTTTTTCTTATACAACATCTCAAATGGTGTCTTTCCTCCTATTGCAAGACTTGGAAGCCTATTACAAAGATAGTTTGCACATGCAACTGCCTCTCCCCAAAATTCTTTAGGCAGAGAAGCTTCTAGCCTAATGGCTTTTGCACATTCACACAAAGTTCTATTTTTTCTCTCAGCAACTCCATTTTGCTGAGGAGTATATGAACAAGAAAACTTTCTTTGAATACCCTTTCTCTCACAAAAGTCTTTAAACTTATTGGAAATGTATTATCCTCCACTATCACTTCTTAAAGCTTTTAACTTGAAAGGAAACTGCTTCTCTACATAAGCTTTGAAAGTAAGAAAAACATCATAAACCATGGTTTTTGAAGACAACATATAGATCCAAGAATATCTTGTATAATCATCTACAAAAGAGACAAAGCAGTTGGCTCCTCCTTTGCTCTTAGTTGATGAGAAATGAACATCAGAGTGTACAAGTTCAAATGGTTTCTTTGTCTTGATACTTGATCTAGGATAAGGCCTTCTGTGTGACTTTGCCAACACACAAGTTTCACAAGGTAGAAGCTCCTTTGACAGTGTCTTTGGTAGACCAACAACTTTTCCTTCTTTGACCATAGATTGCATGGCTTTGAAATTGGGATGACCCAATCTCTTGTGCCACAGATCCTCCTATAGAACCTTGGTCTCATAAGCAATATCTGAAATGTTAGCATCTTCCCTAGAATCTAGTTTGTACAACTTACCAATTCTAGATCCTCTAGCAATAACTTCATTTTCTCTTGAGATTATGCACTTGCCAACTTGAAACTTGACATCCAATCCACTATCAAACAACTGTCCTACACTAATGAGATTCTTGGTCAATCTAGGTACATACAGTACATCATGTAAGCAAAAAGATTTTGATGATGATGCATGCAATGGAATACTAACTATTCCTTAAATCCTACACTCTACATCATTAGCAGTATAGATTGACCTTTTTGCACCTAGATATGGCATGAGATTAGTGAAAGAGCTCCTAGAACTAGACATATGGGAACTAGCCCCACTATCTATCCACCAGACTTCTTCATACTTAAAAGGAGAAGATGAAAAAGTAGACATCATCAATGAATCATCTCTTTCACTCTCCACACCCTCACACTCATCCTCATTAGTAAGGTTAGCTTGCTTAGATTGGTTCTTCTTCTTGAAATAATTTGATGCATAGTGTCCTTTCTTGCCATAGAAAAAACACTTGATCTTTGACAGCTTCTTCTTGCCACTGGATGTTGAAGCTTGTGAGGACTGATCCTCACCACCTTCTTTGGCTTTGTCCATCTTGAAGTGTTGTTGTCCTTTGCCCTTGCCTCTTGACTTGTCTCTGATGAAGAGTGCTTTGTCATCTCCACCATCTTTCAATGAAAGTCTGTTGATCCTTAGCATCTTGTTCTCTTGTCTGCTTTCTTCAGCAATGAGAACACCTTGCAGTGTCTCCAAGGATGGAAGATCTTCCCTGACAGCATAAGTCTGCACAATATTGTCATACTCATCTCTAAGTCCAGTTAGGACTACTTGAACAAGTTCAGTGTTCTTAAGAGCATCACTAATACCAGCTAACTCTTGATGAAGGTCCTTAACTCTCATGACATATGATGGAGCACTCTCATCTACTCTCTGATAACTTAGAAATATTTGGTTTCTAAGTGTAAGCAATCTAGAAGTATTTTTTATTTCGTAGATTGTTTTTAGAGTATCCCAAGCTTCCTTGGTAGTGGTGCATGTATTTATCTCTCTTAACACTTCATTGGTAACATTCATTTCTATAAAATGAAGGGCAATTCTGGTTCTTTTGTGGAATGCTGCAGCTTCATTAGGTGCAGTAGATTCTTCTTCAACTCCACTCACAATATCCATTACATCATGTAGAATGAACAATGATTCAATTTTGATCTTCCACATTGCATAATTGGAAGATGTTAATCTCTCACTATGCTCTAAGAAATGTGAACCAAATGAAGACATCTTCTTGATGAGAAATTCTGGTAATGATAAAAAATGGAGTTGAAAGGATGTTGCTTGCTATCTCAATCGAGGATCTAACACAAATGTTGATCCACCCTATGAAATCTAGCAACAGATGTGAGAACAAATTCCCAATACAGAAAATCAATCTATCTTGAATTTGGATCTTGCTTCAATCACAAAAGAAGAAGCACATGCAAGCAAGAAGTCTATCTCTCCCACGAGTTTCAAAGTACTGATAAACTCTCTAGGAACTTACTTTTAACTCAAACACAATAATATGTGTGAAATAAAAAGTCTAAGACCTCAGAACACTCACTTCTATCCAATTCTACTTGATTGACAGTGAAAATTGATGAAAATGGTGAAAAAGACAGATGTGTGCTCACTTTGGCATATCCCACGAGTTGAGTAACCTCTCAAACTCTCTGATTGCCTAAAACTCATCTAAAAACCAATCAAATTGAATTAGAAACAAGAGCAACACATTCTACTCTCCAATACCTATCCAACAAGCTATAGAACATCAAATTTGGATCATTCTTTGAGAAGTAGCACTCATTAATGAGAGCTAATTTCACATGTGTGAGCTCTATGTTTGTACAGAGCACTGCTGGATCAGATCAGCCTTGATTTGATCCACTTATGATCCATAGATTGCTTGTTTCTCAGCGAGTTTGAATCCCTCTCCAAAATCCAAGTTCCTGCAAGCAAAAACAATGATGATCTGATGTATACACCCTCACTTCTTCAAAGCATGAAGCTTTGATACCATGTGAAGTTTTTAGCACATGTGAACTTCATCACACACCCTACAAGATTTTACTGAGGTGTTGTGATTGCACAAGATTGATCAAAGAACAGTATACTTGAAAAATCTAAGGCAAGAGCACAATGGCATACATCTGATGAAAAAATCTAACTCTTCACTATGAGAAATGAATGTCAGAAATAATTCTAAGTATTCAATATGGGAAAAAGAGGCTGCTCTCGAGTAGAGAGAGAAAGTCAAGCATAGAAAACTCAAGTAGAGAGAGAATGAGTCCAAAACACCAAAATCTCAATATTGACAATGTGGGAAAACATGCCCAGCTTTCCCTACATGAGAGAGACTCGAATTCCTACAGTGAATTTGCATGGAAAGTCCACTTAACTGAACTAATTCACCTACCATAGATCCACATGTAACTGCATGCATGTATGTTGCATGTACTGCATGTCAACTCACAATTGAACCTATCTAACTCAAATCTGAGCTACACTAGAAGGATATGTACTCAATTCACACTCCTTTTATGTACAACATGAATTTTAGTGAAAATCACCATGGACATGACCCCAAACTTGAGATAGGAAGATAATATTTTAATAATCTTCACACTTTGTTGGGGCCTTATGCTTATGAGGCCTCATGGTGGAAAGATTAGTCCTATCAAAGAGAGATTATATCTGAATAGCATGTTGTAGATGTACCTCTGCTGTGTAATGTAGACCAACTTCTATTTCTGTCTCTGTGGATTTGTATACCAAGGCAAAATGGAGCTTTAACTAGATCGGTCATGTCAAATTCGGAAGATAGCATTGTTTTGGCCTCTTTTATCAGATCGGTACTGTTGCTGAAAAGCAATCTATCATCCACGTATAAAGTGATAATGATAAAAGGCTGCTACACTGCTTTGAAGTAAATATTTGAATCTGAAGAGCTAGGTGTGTAGCCGTGAGCAATAAGGAAAGTATTGATCCTTTGAAACCTTGCCCGAGCAGATTGCTTCAAGCCATAAAGTGCCTTATGGAGTTTACGCACATGATTGTGTTTACTCTCGATAATATAACCTTCAGGTTGCACCATGTAAATGTCTTCTTTGATAACTCCATTGAGATATGTTGTCTGTACATCCATTTGATGTCTTTCCAAATCTGCTGCAGCAGCAAATGATAGCAAAATTTGAATAGAAGAATGCTTGACTACTGGACTGAAGGTCTCAGTGTAATTGACGTTGTATTCCTGAGAAAATCCTTTGGCGACAAATCATGTCTTTGTTGACAGATCCCCTGCTCCAGAGGATCTGTTGGTTAACTTTCTTTGCTTCTTTTTCAGAATTGTTTCTTCCTGTTACCAGGCTTCATGGCATTCATTAGATGTGTTCTTGGTATTGCAATGCCCAAGCCAGGCAGAATGGACGGATTGACGTTGTAGTAATTTTGTCTTGCTACCTGTCAGAGGACAACCCAGGGTCGTTCTCTCTTGAAAACACTTACATTTAAACAGAGATGCAAGCCATGAACATTCATTTACAGATCAGCATGCAACCCAAATGAACATTCAATAGTTTCTACAGCTACCTACTCTAAAAACGAACTGAATCAGATCCTACACTTTACTAAAATTGAGCTACACTTGCATTAATCCACAAACTGAAACAAGAATTAATCTACAACATTTTAGAAGTCCAAGAATCAAGAAACCGACCAGTCTTTTGATTCTTGGACATCCCAAGAACATCAAGAACTAGAATGTTGGAGGATATGCAAGACTTATACCACATTTCTAGCCTATTTAGTTTACTTGAATGCTAGTTTCTACATTAAACAACCAAACAAGAAAAGAAAACTAATCCACTCTAGGAAAGCAGCAACTCTAATCCACTCTACAATCCACAACCACACACAAAGGAGGGAAGGGCAAGATCATGAATGCATCACTCAAGAAACAAGCATGATCAAGGAGCTTAATGGATGCACCAAACTTGTGAAGGCTCTTCTCATTTCAGCATGGAGTAGATACAATACACAAAAAGCTCCTCTTCATAAAGAGGGAGTCTCTTAAATAAGCAAGAGAGCTCCTTAGGTGGCATCCTAGTGGCATTTTTACATTACACAAATTACAAGTGGAATAATGCTCTCCACTAGAGGTCACCATCAAAAGGTGGCTCACTCTACTTTCTTCAAGAGGGGTCTACTTGTATTTATTACATTTGCCTAGAAATACTAGTTCCTACATGGTCATTCCATCTTTCGGGATTCACCATGAGGCTTACATAGTTCTTTCTTGTCATTAGTACTAGTATTCCTCGACCTTCATACTCGACTCTCAGTCTTCATTTGTCTCGTCTACTCAGAGACCTCCTCTGTCTAAGTTGAGAGGTGCTCTTGATTTGCTCTGTCCGAGTATCTTGGGGATTCGTCAGAATCAGCCAACATCATCCCACCCCTAATGTGTTGTAGGACCCACTACAACTCATATTGGACGATGTTGCCACCACCACTTGCTGGGTGAGGAGCTCACTTTATTTTGTAGGTTCACAGTTTTCTTCGTCTTTCTTTTTCTACAACTCTTTCTTTCGATCCATTACTTTTGGATCTCTTTGGACTTCATAGGAGGGAATTCAACTATCATTGCTCCAGAGATTTTCCTTTGATCAAGGCTGATCTGACTTATCTATTGCTTAAATTTTGTCCTTTCCTCCTCAGCTTCTTTGCCTAATTTCTTATGTCTTCTAGCTGGTCCGCCTGCTTCTTAGATCTTCGTTTGGCTGATCAACCAATGTAGGTGGTATTTGGTCTCCGCAAGACATTTGCAAAAGGAGACTGATTTTCTAATGCTTGTGTTCTCTTTTTCTTTTCTTTTTTGAAGGATCTTCGTTGTGAATGGGATACTTCCCCTGATTGAGTTGCTTCGGATTACCCATCTGCCTTCTTTAGCCTTGTCTTTTTTATATTTGACTTGTGACCTTGGTTGTCGATCTTGCTGATGTTGTTGTTGGCAGCGTAACTGCTCCAATGGATCCAAGCAGATCCACTCTCTCCCCCCCCAAAAAAACCTGTTGGTGGGGATGTGGTTATTGGTAATTGTTCATGCTCAAGATTGGATCTGTGTGTTTAACACGTAGTTGAAACACGTTGAACATGCGACTGGACAAAAGATTGAACAAATTTTAACTAAATTTGTTTCGATCTTGCTGAAGTTGACTTGAAGAGTAATATGACAATGAGATGTAGGAATCAACTCTGACTTGACATGGATTTTTAATATTTCTCGAAAATTCTAGACTGCTGTACAAGGGAATCTGAAGATGGATAGATGAATGAAAATGTGTTCTTGAGATGCTCTATGAAAGACTCTTGTGCAGTAGCTATTCCTCATGCAAAAATCAATCACACAAAATAGGTGAAGAGAAACAAGGAAATAAACCAACTATACAGAGAGTGAGTAAAGAACCAGTTAACATATTCTAGAGTGTAGAATATGTGGACCGTCTTTCTCCTATTGATGCTTCCATCTACATTGTACTTGATTTTGAAAATCCATTTGCAATCAACTATGTTTCTGCTAGTAGATAATTCAACAATTGTCGATGTTTGGTTCTTGATAAGAGATGAATACTCTTTATCCATAGCTTCCTTCTAGAGATCTGAATTAGGCTGACTGAGTGCCTCTTGGATAGACGTCGGTTCCTGAACAAGGTAGGTTGCAGACTTGTCAATATACCGGTTAGATGATTTGCTTGCTCTTGAAGATCTTCTGGGTAATAGAGAAAGTTAATCATTTCCATCATACTGTAGCTGCTAAACTGCAACATCATCATCTTCTGATTCGTCATTAATTTGTTATTCATCAAAAGTAGAAGAGCTTAGACCTTGAATGAGAATAGTCGACTAAGGAATTGGAAAGTTCAATATGTCAGGAGAATCAGACAGGTCGACTACATAGAGACTGTCTTTTCCTTTGAGGTCTTGAAACTGATCTTACGGCTAGTGAATATCTTCGACTCGATGGGATTGAACAACTTGTAGCCTTCATCTAAAGTAGTGTAGGTGATGAAAATACATTTGATACTCTGGAAGTCGAGCTTCTTCCTGAGATCACGAGGTATCTGCGCAAAAGCAGTAGCACATATGTTCTGAATATAGGTTGTTGTTGAAACAACTTTAGCCCAAAAGGACTTCATGTCACATGTGATAACATGCACTTTGTTGATTCAACTAAGGTTCTATTCTTTCTCTCAGCAAGACCATTTGAGTAAGGTGAATAAAAGACAATGTATTGTTGCTCAATGTCGTTGTTAAGGCAATACTCCTTGAATTCGGTGGAGATGTATTTGGCCTCAGTGCTTTGATTCATTTTTTATTTTGATTCTCAGCATGCTCTTTGAATTGCCTAAATTTGATGAAAGCCTCTGATTTCTTTTCAATGAAATAAACAGCTCTTCTTCTGGAGAATTTGTCAATAAAAGTAATAAAATACTTTGCATCTAGCAATGAAGGAATTTGCATAGGTCCACATATATCTGTATGAACAATATCTAACATACCTTTTGCTGCATGCCTATGGTTTGATCTAAAAGAAAACTTAGCCTGCTTTTCAAAGATGCAGCTAAAACAAACAGGGAGATCAACCTTACCAAAAGGATAGTCAAGATCAAGAACCATGGATTGTCTGGATGTGTTCAAAACAGATGCATAATTCAAGTGTCCTAAGCGATGATGCCATAATAATGCTTTATTGACTAGAACAGAGGTTTTCAAGGCTTGACTAGACTCATAATAACAATGTGCCAATCTATATAAGTAACTCTGTCTCTTGCCGAGTACAAGAATCTTATTACTCCTATCAATAATTTTGCATTGATCAGATTCAAATTCTACCTTATGACCTAAATCTGTATTTCTACTTATTGATAACAGATTTGTAGAGAGTTTAGGAACATATAAGACCTTTGATAGTAGTTTAAAGTGATCATACTAGAATCGCAATCTTACAGTACCTTCACCTTCAATAGTGTGAGTACTATTGTCACCAAGATGAACAAATTTCTTTGTGCTGTAATGCATGTAGGAGTTGAAAATCTCACGTTGATTGGTCATGTGTTGAGTTGCTCCAGAATCAAGAAACCATGAATCATCCAAAAATGCACTTTGTTCTTTGACCATAAATGCGCGTTTGTCCACTTCGACCTAGGGAGATGATGAAACTGTGTTTTCTTGTTGATCAGGTTGCTTGGATGCATTCTTCGCTTGGAGAATTTGGCAATCCTTGATCTCATGGTTATTGCGCTTGCAATGACTGCAAAAAATCTTCTTCTTCGACTGTGGATTTAATGATTGTACTTGACTTTGAGTCAGCTTCTGATTCATTGCAGCCTTCTTGGAGCTTTTCTGCTTCTGTCGCTTAGAGCCTTTGTTGACATATAGAGCCTGAGAGGAGAAAGTAGACAAAGTGTCTTGACTTCTTCTATTGTCTTCTTGCAGCAACATAGTGACAACTCTAGTAAGAGTTAAATCTGAGTGTGTCGATATGATCATCACCCAATTCTCATATGTAGAGGGCAAGCTTGAGCAATGTCATAATTGCATCTTGATCGTCTATGACTGATCCAAAAGCGGCCATCTATTGCAAGAGATTCTTTAACTGGCTAATGTGACTCTGAAGAGAATCACCATTAGAAATCTTGAATGTGAAGAATTTCCTTCGTAGATGCAACTTAGTAGTTATGTCCCTCATGTCATATAGTAAGTTCAGGATGTCCCAAACGTCTTTTAAAATTTTAGCTTCAGCTATGTGTCCAATCTGTGTATATGATATATTGAGGATAAATAAACACGAAAGCTTTACCATCCTTCGATTTCTACTTTGAGTCTTCTGTGTCATCTTCAAGTTTTACTTTTGTATCTGTAACAACATCCCATAACTCGTTGGCGATTAGCAAGGTCTTCATCTTAAATTTCCACAAATGATAATTGGATCCATTCAGCTTGTCTGCAATAAGACCAGCTTTACTTTGAGAATCCATCTGGAACTTAGTTTGTCGATTGTATCGATGACGCTAAGATGTAGTAATGCCAACAACAGGAAATCAATTCTTTGATACTGAAACGATGAAAGGAACTAAAGAATATGATATCAATTTGAGATTGCGAAAGATATCAAGTATTAGAACTTTCACTCTGATATTGAAATAGTATTAGGCTCTGAAGAAGAACCAACGCTTTGATACCATGATGGTTCAGATAAAGAAGTAATGATCTAGCACTAATACTATGATAGAATGCTCTGATACCATGTCGGAAAGAGGTGTGTGAAAGATAGGTCGAAGTCAAATGAAAAAATATTCAAACGACAAGAAAGAAAACTTATCGTGCGTAGAGGAATAGACTATCTTCCTCTTTCTCTATGCATGAGTATGCCTATCAATTTTGATTCAAACAATAGTGATAGAAATCACGTTCAATCTTATAGTAACGAATTTTAAAATCATTAGTACTACAGTGATTACGTAGCCAAACAATAATGCATTGAATTATCAGACATATAATTTGTCGTGAATCACTAGACAAATAATTAGTCGCAAATTACTAGACAAATAATTAGTTGTGAAGAACTACAGAAACACATACATTCTGAGATGAAGCTGAACGCAATAAAAGATAGTATTGATTCAGTATGAAAACGAAACAGTAGTAAATGAGTACAATAAGTTGCGGATCAAAGCCACGTACTCTAAGCTATTTCTGAACGGCTAAAATGAAAGTTTGAATTAAGTGCAATGCTGATAAGCAGTAAGCACATTAGCAATTTCTAAAACAACTCTAAGAAGTGAGCTAGAATGCTCACGATTGTTCAAGCTCGCAGGCTTGAGAGAGAGAGAGAGAGAGAGAGAGAGAGAGAGAGAGAGAGAGAGAGAGAGAGAGAGAGAGAGAGAGAGAGAGAGAGAGAGAGAGAGAGAGAGAGAGAGAGAGAGAGACAGACAGAGAGAGAGAGAGAGAGAGAGAGAGAGAGAGAGCTAACTATTCAAATGCTTGTTGAACTTCTCGAACTTTTTGAAACTGTATGAATATGAACAGCTATATATAGTAAGCAATTAGGTCGTCAAATGCGATTGCCAATTGGCTGGTGCTCGTTGGCATTCATTTAGTTCCTTCTCAGAAATTAATTGTTGATAAGCGGTAAAAATTGGCCGTAAACAATCCGTCTGCATAAATGAACTAAAAGTATCACTCTGCAGAAATGAGCTAAAACTACCACAGGTGACAATGTCACAAAAAATGACAGTGTCGGCTTTTGCAAAAAACCTGATAGTCCTTAAATCTCATTTAGGGTAGCCCCACACTTTGCCAGAGTCATTTCCTTAACATTTGAGGCACTTTGAAAAATGTGAAAAATGCACTCGTGATTCCTGACAGGCGAAAAAAACAAAAAAGTGACACTGTGTTTTTAAACAAGATTTCTGACACGCGAAAGTGTTTGGATTGTAGAGAGAGAAAATACGACATTATTGTCAAACTCCGTGTATTTCTGCAGACTATGTAAAAACACTTGTAAATCTACAGACTGTGTAAAGACACGGAAAAAATTGCAAAACTGGATAAACAGTGGATGAGGATTAAAACCGATTAGTCGATTAGTAAGAAGGAGAATAATCCAACATGGTGGATGTAAAGTTCTATTGGAAGTCAGTCCCCAGTTGTGGGAGTAAAGAAACCCCTCCTTGTCTACTTTACCCTCTCCGTGGTAGCAATTTGGAGGGTAATATTACTTATGTGCACGAGAGCAAGAGCATAATCAGAGGAGAGAAAGTACAATTGCAGAGAAGCAATATGTATGGAGTAGTATCACTTTTGTGTGTGGGCAGTAGAGTGGGGTACCAAGCGGGTTAACGGTAGTTGCACAACAGCGATATCAAGAAAGAAACAAAAAAAAAGAGTTGAAATGGCCTCGGGAATCTTCCTTATGTACCCTCGTTGCTTGCACACGTGGGTCAACGGTCTCGTTTGAAAGTATGGACCAACTGCGACACAACACGTGTTCTAGTACGAAACAATCATTAATAGACATGTGTCTCGTATGAACAAATAACGTGTAATTATAGTCTCTGGCACATGTGTAATTATAGTCTCTAGCACATGCAAAATCCTCAACGAATGAGACTATGCCATGTGGCACGTTGACTTGTGGACTCACACGTGTGGACGAAGAGTGTAAAGGGCACAAAAGTCGATAATCTTTTTTCATAATTTTTTTTTTTTGCAAATATTTCTTTTGTGCGTGATCCTCCTTTCCTCTCTGAGACCAACTACACTACATGCGCACAGAAGCGATACTAGTCTTTTCCACATCATTGTTCTCCATACATATCGATTCTGTGCACGCTACGACTCACGTCCTTTTGACCAACGCCCCTATCGCACACAAAATCAATAATACATTTTTTAAATCAACAATGGCTTTTGACTTATGATCTGACAAGGAAAGCTCCTTGTCAACATTTCTTTTTGAATTTGGAATAACCGAGAAATGATCCATTTTTTTCTTACAAGGATGAAAAAAAACTATTATTTATGTGCAACTATTAGGCTTGAAAAACTACTCAAATTTTATAAACACAACAAAAATTTGTCGCAAGGCTACAAAGTCATTCATGCAATTAAAATTGCTAGACTTGATATAATGCATGTGAGACTACAAAAAGGATCCGATGTTACAAGGCTCTCTAGGAAGATGAACTTTGTTGTTAGATGGTTTGAATGCTAGTCAAAGCACTTTATAGATGTCCATAGAGAGAAATTGTCAAATTCCTTGTATTCCACCTTCCAAGCAATCTTACAAAACAAAAAATTATTTTTTTGTAGGAGTCCTCCAAGGCAAATAATGTGGCATATTCAAGCTATTCATATTTTCTTGGGATTTGGAGTAGAGATTTTGGGTTTGTGCATGAATAGTACTATGTTTCACTTGTGAACTTTTGAAATCTATTAAACAACGTCTAATTCTCGCCCCTTTGGCTTGCGAGTACATTGCCTTCTATGGGTGTCTGACATTATATTTTCAATCGATCTAATACTTTTGTCGACTCAGCCATTATTTTTCTCTCTTTGTCGGAAAATATGGTTATGAGGTGTTGGGCTTTGTTTTTGCTCGTTGGCTGGTCCGCTAATTGTCAACTTCGTTCGTGGTGATGATCCCGGTAGATTTGGATTCTAGAGCTCCCTTGTTCATGCTTAGTCAACATTCTCTACCGTAGTCTAGTGGCCTTGATTCCGCTTTCTAATATCCTTCGTACGATTGTAACAGCTAAAATCTATTAGAAGAACCTTCATGGGAATCTTCTAATAGTTAAAAAGATTGTAAATGTGAAATATTGGTATAAGGATGTTGCCAATTTTGTTAAAAGTTGTGATCCATGCCAATGGGTGGGTAAGCCCACTTCCACTATGCGTTGGCCATTGACACCTATACTCTCTCGTGCACCATTTGAAAAAAAGGGACATTGATTTTGTGATACCAATAAAGCCAATTAACAAACATACTATGCATAGATACATCCTGGTAGCCATAGATTATGCTACTGAAATGGAGGAAGCTAAAGTGACAAAGAAAAACACTGAGTAAGCACTCTCCAAGCTCCACATAGCAAAACTGTCTTTCAAAATTTTGAAACATTGTACATGTAGGACTTCTTGTGGCAACCCATGCGTGACCCAGGTTGCCGCTGAGGAGTTGACTGCCGCGTCATGAGTGCAACTAGTCCTAGTCACATTAGTAAACCCACAAAACAGAGCTACATTAGATCTATTTTTATTTTAACTCGTTGATGGTCCTTACACTTAGGGATTAGTGTATGTTTTTTAAGACTATAAGTTGTTTTCATTTGGGGAGGGGAAGGCCAAATGAGTTGCACGTTATGTATTATAGAAGGTGTCAGGCTGAAAACATTCTGCTCAGTAAAGATTTCCAGAATTTTTTAGGCAAGGCCCGGAGGGGACGAGCCTAAATTTTTTTTGAAAGTCGAATCGGGCAGAATGTCCTTTGCCCGACGCATTCCATTGCGTAATGGATACCTTGACTTTTTTCACATTATGAAGTTCAATAAGTAATTTGACTTTGACTGACCACTCGAGAAGTGCCACATGGTAGTTGTATGGACGCACATGGTGGAAAGTGGGTCAACTACATTTGAAAAAAGGTATATATTATATATTTTGCTTTTTAATATATTCAAAAAGGGGCATAATAGTCACAAGGTATCCATTACATAATATGTACACCCTATAGATGGACACCTAGCAAGAGATGAATCCCCTCTTATGAAGCCCAAAGAGATCCAAAAGTAATGGATCAAAAGAAAGAGCTACAGAAAAAGAAATATGAACACAACCGTGTACCTCCAAAATAAAGCGAGCTCCTCACCCATCAAGTGGTGTTCAAAGCTCACATTGCAAGGGTCCAAGGCTGCAACTATAGAACTATCAGTTCCTTCACCCTACCACCAAGCCTTCATCATGTTTCCTTGCCGTCACCGGCCAATCGTCCAACTTGTTTCTACCACCAATGTGTGAATGAGTCCATTCCCTTGAAGACTGATAACCAAGATTTGTGTTACCTATTAGGAAAGAGCATCGACAAGACTGGAACTTCAACTGAGAAAAGAATTGTGAAAACGCCCAAAAGCAATATGGAGGGTACAGTCCTCCCAAAAGTTAGTACCTGCCAAAAAACCAAAGATGAAACCGTCAGTGACAAAACAAAGAGACACATGGAAAGCACTCGAGTATGCAAGTTGTGAAGCTGCTGAGAGCTCTCCAATTTTGAGAATGTCAACCACTTGCAACAATAAGACATTCTGATCACATTGCAGCAAATTGCAAAAAGCAGTTTTTTTATAAAGACTGGCAACAATAAGCACTTGGTTTTACGTAAGCGAACGAGGATCTAAGCTTTTCCAAGTGACGATCGAAGACGCCAATGGGGAAGCGGAGCGACATCGTCCAATATGAGTTGAGCTACCCAAGAGCACCTCTCACCTTAGATCGAGGAGGTCTCTGAGAAGACGAGACGAACGAAGACTGAGAGCTGAGGAATACTAGTAGTAATGACAAGCAAGAACTGTGTAAGCCTCGTGGTGAATCCCGAAAGATGGAATGACCATGTAGGAACTAGTATTTCTAGGCAAATGTAATAAATGCAAGTAGACCTCTCTTAAAGAAAGTAGAGTGGGCCACCTTTTGATGGTGACCTCTAGTGGAGAGCATTATTCCACTTGTAATCTGTGAAATTTATGATCTTGCCCTTTCCTCCTTTGTGTGTGGTTGTGGATTGTAGAGTGGATTAGATTTCCTGCTTTCCTAGAGTGGATTAGTTTTTTTTTCTTGTTTGTGGATTAAGGTAGGGATAAGCATTCAAGTAGACTAAATAGGCTGGGTTTGTGGTGTAGCTCTTGCATATCTCCTTACATCCCTGTTCTTGATGTTCTTGGGATGTCCAAGAATAAAAGACTGGTTGGTTTCTTGATTCTTGGACTTCTAAAATGTTGTAGATTAGTTTCTTGTTTCTTGTTCTGTGGATTAATGCAGGAGTAGCTTAATTTTAGTAATGCGTAGAATCTGATTCAGTTCGTTTTTAGAGTAGGTAGCTATAGAAACTGTTGAACGTTCATTTGGGCTGCATGTTGATCTATAAATGAATGTTCATGGATTGCATCTTTGTTTGAATGTGAGTGCTCTCAAGAGAGAACGACCCTGAGTTGTCCTCTGATAGGCAGGACAAAAATACTACAATGTTGATCTATTCATTTTGGGCTTTGAACAAGAACGAATAACTTAAGCAAGAGCCCACTGTCTCTGCTGACAGGCAGAAGAAGAAGTAAACAAAAGAATTCTAAACCAACAAATCCTTTGGAGTAGGGGATCTATCATCATATGCCATGTGAAAAACCAAAGATCAAAACACTATTATTTCATCAATGATCTTTAGCCAATTTGGATCACACGTCTAAATTTATCAACAACATAGAAATCACTAATTTATGCATGTTCGAATTTAGAAATGCATCAAGATCTGATCATAACCACTTATATTTGACTTAGTATTGTCCCTATTTGTACAGCAGCAGTATAGTATAGTACACCACACGTGTGAAAGCTAGATCAACAAGAAAATCAACATTCTACACATAGAAACTCAAGATATCATGAGAAAATCATAAGAGATGGACATAGAATCAACAAAGATGAATTCTCCACATCATAAAAGAATACAATGATCTGTTCTCCATGTAGGTAAAACTATTTATAACAGCGTAAATGTCATTTATCCACTTTTCCTAAGTATGCCCTAAAATGCCAACTTCTAGGTACTTAACCAAAAACCTAGAAATACTAGCCCAAATGCAATGTACCAAAATTAGTCAATTAGAATGGGTCCAAACATGACCTCATCCACCTATCTACTTGCCAAAAATATTGATACCACTATTTAGGCCCTTATTGACAAAAATGAAACTATCTCTAAGTCGAGATTTCATTTTGGCCTCCAAAAATGCCAAATTAAATGTTGAGACTAGTTGACAATTTTCATAGCATGCTTCATCACTTTTAGTAAACGCTTTTACATCTTGCTCCATTGGTGTTTAAACATGTTTGCAATCTTGCATCTTAGATCTATTGAGAAAACTTTGAGCATACTTAGATTGACTACTGAAGATGAAATTTGAACTTGTAAGTACGTCTATGCCCAATATAAAGTAAAGGTGACCAAAATCTACCATCTTAAACTCTAGAGATATATTTTTCTTGGTTTTCTCTATGCCATCAAAGTTATCACCACTAAGTATGATTTCATCTACATAAATCAATAAAAGTACAACGTCATTTATATCAAAATTTACGTACAAGCTTGTATCATACTCACTTTGAGTGAATCCAATAGAAACTAGAAAATCATTGAGTCTTGAATTCCAAGACCTTGATGCTTTCTTCAAGCCATACAAGCTTATTTGAAGATGGCATACTTTACCTTCCATCCCAAGCTTGATGAAGCCTTGGGGCTACTCCATGAAGATGTCCTCCTCCAAATAACTATTAGGGAATTCATTCAAAACATCCATTTGGAAAAGAATCCAACCAAAATGTGAAGCAAGTGCTAGGAGTAACCTTATGGTGACCATCTTGGCCATGGGTGTTTCTTCATAGTCTATGCCCCTAGCTTGGGCATATCCTTTGGCAAATAACCTTTCTCTAAAAACCACAAATTTGTTTGAAGATGGAATGTATACCTTGTATCCTTTGGGCTGACCCAAAAATTGACTTTTAATGATCTCAATAATCCTAAGAATGACCTATTACAGTACCAAGAATGATGATCTACCTTCCTATTGTATGATTGAAAACTATTCTTTGTTATTGATTGCACAAATCAAGTAGCATCAAAAAGAAGAAAGTACAAAATACTTGCTATTTTGATCCAATTGATAAGAGATGATTTCAACTCAGATTTTGAAGATAAAAACCCTGTAAATAAAAAGCCATTAGATCTCTCTTCACCCAATTACATCAAAGATTGAAGGTAAAAATCATTGATTGTGTCTAGATAGCAATGCTTGAATTGCATCAAGATCTATGATCCTAGCATGATTTATAGCTCATTTCTTGGAATGGCTCTGATACCATGTTGAAAATGCAGCAAAATAACTCCAATAGATCCTAGAAATGATGGAAAAAGCACATAATTAAGGTTCCAATCAAGATTCTATAGCTAGAGCATAAATCAATACATTGATTTCTAGCTTATCTTGGCTTGAATTCCAAAAATTGGGTCCAAAATCATGCAAAGAGAATCACATGTGTGAAAGTATGGCATCTGCTGCCTGTCTGTACTTGTACTTTCAAACTCTTCTAATCATTCCAAAATTCAAAATGCCAATAGCAATCATCAAACAAATGATAGACCAAAACTAGTCATGAAGGAAGATCTCAATTTTACTCATAATTGGATGGGAAATCCATCACGTAGTTATACATGGTTTCCTCGGATCCAAGCATTTAGGGTTTTTTGTGATCCATCCAAGAACTAGCCCTAGATTTTAACCTATTAGGTCATAAGACCCACCCTAATTGGGGGTTGAGATCTTGAGATCCAAAACAATGTAGAAATTGTTTTTTTAGCTCCTAGAATCTCTCTAGCCTATCTATGCACATTTTGGCCTCATTCCAAAAGTACCATTCCAAAGCTAGGTTAGGAATTTGAATTAGAAAAAAGTATCCTATGCTTTTGGCATGAGTGACATCCCACAACATGGCCTTAATGCAATTAGTTTAGCTATTGGTTTTTCTTGATTACTTAGTAGTAATGAATTGTATTAATTAAAGCACCAAGATTCATTCCCCCATCACTTTCTCTTATCACATGGCAATGGTGCCAAACAGAAAAATGAAAACTCTATCAATCTCTCTCTCTCTCACACACACACATACTCTCTCTCTCTCTCTCTCTCTCTCTCTCTCTCTCTCTCTCTCTCTCCCACACAAAATCTCACTTTGTGGCTCTTCCTTCAAAACCCTAAAACTACAACCCCAGACCTAACCCTAAAAGACTGCTAGCAAGAGATTGACAAAAATCAGCGTTATAGATTCTACACATTTCAGATCTTCTCGCTCATCTAGCCAGTCTGTGTGTTACACATGGTGTATCTATCGATTACGTTCAATCGATTTCAGAGAAAAGCAATTTGTTTCTGACATTTCAAAACTTAACGCGTTTTTGACAAAAATGAGCGCATTTCAGATCTTCTCGCTCATCCAGTCAGTCTGTGCGTGATTCTTCAAATAAAAATGAGTCTCAATTATATTCAGTCGATTTCAAAACAAATCAATCAGTTCTTGACTTATCATATTTTTTTATCAATTGATTGTACATATTGTAAAGGCAAGTATGTATGTTCTTGTGTGTCGGCTGTGAAAAATTGTCAACTAGTAGTATTTTCCTAACTTGAGATTTTGTAGGCCTATGGCCAAATAAAAGTTAGAGATAGGTTCATACATGTATGTAGAGGCCCAAAGTATGTGTACACTACTTTTGAGGTCACATTAATTAGAGGAGGTCGAGTGTGGAGCTCTTCTATTGGCTCATAATTTGGTGCATTCCTATTTGACCAAATTTCTAGGTATATGGGTGAATCCTATTGGACCCCAATTTTAGCCTATCATAAGACAAGTGGCCAAGAGGCACTATGGCTGCTATAAATAGCCATCTCCACGAGTATGTACATATCTCATTTTCATTCTATTGAATGAATGTTATGCTCTTTGAAGGTCCATCTTCTTCTCTCTCACTTTTTTGTTCATATCTTGCATTCTAGCCACTAGAATTGTGATTTCTTTGTTGCTATGGCTTCACACGTGTGAAATGCAGGTTGTAGGCTCTGAAGTACGGACAGGGACAGCAAGTTTCTGTTTGTGGAAGCTTATGATCAGATTTTGATGTTTAGTTGATGTTTAGTATGCTTAACATCACAATTTCTATCATTTTTTCAATCTAGATGTGCATAACTTCCATGGCCAAGATCTTGATGAAACTTTAGCATCTTTTGGATCTGAGTTTTTCACATGGTATCAGAGCATTAGGCGGCCAAATGTGCAGGTTTTGCCAGATTTAGAAGAGATTTGTGGGCGAGTTTGCTTTTGTAGCATTCCAATCAAGTTTCTAGCTAAAAATCTTGTTGATTTATGTGTAGAAATTGGATCTTTGTGATCAAAACATCATTTGTATGCATTTCAATTGAAGTAGGGCGAATTCCCTCTGTACTTATCAGAATAAGGAGACAAAAATTGTTTTGGAAAGAGGGAGATGCAAGATCCAACAAGATCCTATTAGTTTTCCATTCTAGCATATAGTTTTTTGATTCAATTTCTTGCTTCTTCATGTCAAAAACTTCAAAATTGATGTAACCCTCTGATTTTCAGTTTGCTGAATGATTCAAGAGTGTATTTCAATCTTAGGAGTGAGGGAAAAGCAAGTATATTGAGGTTTGGTCTTGGTTTGATCAAGAAATCATAAAACTAGTGGCTAAAATTAAGGAAAAAGTGAGGAAAAGAGAGAAAAAGTAAGGTTTTAGGTTCCAAATCTTTGTGATTTCTTCTTGTGTTTCATTTGTTGATTCAAGAG
This sequence comes from Diphasiastrum complanatum, assembly GCA_029204225.1. Taxonomy (NCBI): domain Eukaryota; kingdom Viridiplantae; phylum Streptophyta; class Lycopodiopsida; order Lycopodiales; family Lycopodiaceae; genus Diphasiastrum; species Diphasiastrum complanatum. The sequence goes on along the minus strand of CM055094.1, from coordinate 32,207,698 downwards.
AGTGCTTAGTGCATTGGAACAGGTCAAAGATCAGAGATCAATCATTGCAACATGGCTACAAATGGAGGCTACATGTTGGAAAGCAATGATAGGCTTACCTCCCTCAACTATTCTACTTGGAAAGTAAGGATGGAGTCTTTGCTTGAGATGAATGAGTTGATGGATATTGTTGTAGGTGTGGAGGAGAGACCTTTGGCACCTCAAGAACAATTGAGGTATGACAAGAGGGCAAAGAAAGCCCTTCACATGATCAAGATGAATGTGACAAATGAGCTTATCAAAGAGGTTGGTAAGTGCACATCATCTAGTGAAGCTTGGGAAGCCTTGAAGAAGGTTTATGAATCCAAGTCTACTTCTAGAGTGTTGACTTTAAGAAGGCAAATCTTTTCTTGTATGCAAAAGAAGAGTGAGAATGGACATGCTTTTGTTTTGAGAGTTAAAGCATTGAATGATGAGTTAGCATGCATTAATGATGGCATAAATAATGAGGAGCTTGTTCAAGTGATTCTCAATGGCTTGTTGGATGATCATGCTAATCTTGTTCAAAGTTATGCTATCCAAAAATGTTTACCAAGTGTTGGAGACTTGCAAGAGGTCTTGTTGGCTGAAGAATTCAGGTTGCAAGCAAGAGTGGGAGCATCTTCTACATCTCAAGGAGGAGAAGAGGAGGCAATGTTCTCTAAAGGCAAGTTCAAGGGCAAAGGTAAAAGCAATTGGTCTAAAGGGCAAGACCAAGGTGAGCACTCTACTTTTGGCAAAAAGAAGGATAGATCTAAGCTAAAATGTTTCTATTGTGGAGTCAAAGGGCATTTTGCTAGTGATTGTTTTAAGAAAAAGAGGGATCAAGGGGAAAAGCAAACCAATCTAACTATTGATGAGGGTGGGGATGAGCTTCTTTCAAATGATGCTTTTGTTATGTCATCTTGCTTGTTGGCTAATCATGGAGACATTGATCCTTGGTGGATTGATAGTGGAGCCACTTCTCATATGACATATCATAAAGAGTATTTTTCATCTTTAATGGCATTTGATGGTGATAGGAAGGTAATCTATACCGCAAATGATGGTGAGTGTGCAATCAAGGGGATTGGCACAATTCCTATTTCACTTTCTACAAATAGGAATATAGAATTGAAAGATGTTTTGCTCATTCCATCCATTACCAAGAACTTACTTAGTGTAAGCCAAATGCTTGACAAAGGATTCAAAGTTGAGTTTGATGGTGATGCTTGCTTGATCAAAAAGGGGTGTAGTATCATTGCAAAAGGGAAAAGGCAAGGGAAATTGTTCAAGCTTGATGCATGTGTTGTTGCTAACCAAGTTGGATGCATGGCAAATGAACAAATGTCAATTCAAGAGGTATGGCATAAAAGGATGGGACATCTCAACTACAAGGCCTTGGAGGTAATAGCCAAAAAGGAGGTAGTAAGGGGACTTCCCAAGTCTCTTACTTGCTTGAATCATGTTTGTGAAGAATGTGCTTTGTCTAAATCACATAGATTGCCATATACTAGATCTATATCTAGATCTAAGATGCCTTTTTCTCTCTTGCATTCGGATATTCATGGTGTTACTACAATTAGCAATGGAGGTGCTAAGATGTATGTAACTTTCATTGATGATTTTAGTAGATTTTGTTGGGTTTATCTACTAAAGAGCAAGGATGAGGTGTTTGATGTGTTTGTCAAGTTCAAAGTTGCTATTGAGACTCAATTTACAACCAAAATCAAATGCTTGAGGAGCGACAATGGTGGTGAATACATTTCTAACAAATTCAAAGCCTTTTGCGATGAGCATGGGATCAAGAGGGAGTACACATGTCCAAGAACACCACAACAAAATGGAGTGGCCGAGAGGAAGAATAGAACCTTGTGTGAGAGTGCAAAGGCAATGAGATTGAATGCTAATCTTCCTAAACCTTTTTGGAGTGATGCTTTGTTGTGTGCAAATTTCCTATGCAATAGATGGCCAAGTGTTGTATTGGAAGGAAAAACCCCTTTTGAAGCTTTGTTTGGTACGAAGCCTAATGTCAAGTTTCTAAGAACTTTTGGATGCATTTGCTACTTCAACATTACTCTTGATGATAGAACTAAGGAGGATCCATCTTCAAGAAAGGGCATTTTTGTTGGTTATAGTGAAGTAAGCAAAGCATATAGGATTTATGTTCCTTCAATCAAGAAAGTGTTCACAAGTAGGGATGTCATTTTTGATGAAAGTAACATTCCAAAAGTTGTTTCAAGTGATGATGGTGTTGTTGCAACTAATGTGCTTGATGACAATGGAGTTGATGACACATTGGATGTGGATGTTGAAGAAGCCTCTTCAAGTCAAATTCCAAGGAGAACTCCAAGGCATAAAGTGAAACCCTCAAGGCTCACTTATGATGGCAAAGGTAAGCAAGTGGTGGATGGATCCAACTATGCTTTCCTAACTTCTTTTGATGTACCTTCATGTGTAGATGAAGCAAGGCAAAAAGAGGAATGGATCCAAGCAATGGATCTTGAGTTTGAAGCACTTATGAAGAACAACACATGGAGATTGGTGGAGCTTCCAAAGGGCAAAAGTGCAATTGGATGCAAATGGATCTTCAAGGTAAAGACAAATCAAGATGGATCTATCAACAAGTTGAAGGCAAGGTTGGTGGCTAAAGGTTATGCTCAAGAGCATGGCATTGACTATGAGGAAACCTTTGCACCCGTGGCAAAGATGGTGAGCATAAGAGTAATCATTTCCCTTGCAACTCTTTATGGATGGGATCTTTGGCAATTAGACATTTCTAATGCTTTCTTGAATGGTGATCTTGAAGAGGAAGTCTACATGGAGCAACCCGAGAGCTATGTTTCTCATAGCAAGCCTAATCATGTGTGTTTTCTACAAAAAAGTTTGTATGGTCTTAAGCAAGCACCAAGGAGTTGGTATGCTAGGCTTAACTCTTTTCTACTTTCTCAAAACTTCACTATGAGTGAGTATGATCATTCACTTTACTTTAGAATTAGTGCTAATGATGTTACAATCCTTATAATTTATGTGGATGACATTATTTTAAGTGGAGGGAACAAGGAAGATATAGAAGATATCAAGAAAGCACTAAAAAAGGAATTTGAAGTGCATGATCTTGGTCTTTTGAGCTATATCTTAGGAATAGAAGTAATTAGAACTTCTCAAATCACTTTTATTTCACAAGAGAAGTATGCTATTTCTATTCTCAATAGATTTCATATGGTAGATGCAAATCCTATTGATACACCTATGGAATCACATGTAAAGCTAACTATAAGAGGTAATGAAAGATCCTTCGAGGACATTACTCTCTATAGGAAGCTAATAGGTTCTCTTATATATCTAACCATCACAAGACCTGATTTATCTTATTGTGTTGGTAGATTAAGCCAATTCATGCAAGATCCTAGCATAGAACATTGGAAACTAGGAAAGAGGATCTTGAGATACATCTCGGGAACAAAAGATTTTGGCATTGTTTATAGAGGCTCATCACCTAACTTATTTGGTTTTTCAGATTCAGATTTTGCAGGAGACCTTATGGATAGAAAATCCATAAATGCACATGCTATTTTCATAGGTGATGGAGCTATCTCATGGATGTCGAAGAAACAAGCAACTATATCACTTTCTTCTAGTGAGGCCGAGTACAAAGCTTTGACATCATGCACAAAGGAGATGGTGTGGATCAAGAGGATGATTATGGAGCTTCATTTGCTGGATTTTTCAGAGAGTCCAATCATCTTTTGTGACAACCTTTCAGCCCAAAGTCTAGCAAGCAATCCGGTTTTCCATGCAAGGAGCAAACATATCGAGGTGGCTTACCATTTTGTGAGAGAACAAGTGTTGGCAAAAGAGATCAAGCTTGAACATGTCCCATCAAAGGAATGTGTGGCTGATATCTTTACCAAAGCATTGGGAAAGGACTTATTTTTCAAGCATAGAACAAGTCTTGGTGTACTTTCTAAATCTATGCTAAAACTAGTTGAAGAGGGAGTGTGAAAAATTGTCAACTAGTAGTATTTTCCTAACTTGAGATTTTGTAGGCCTATGGCCAAATAAAAGTTAGAGATAGGTTCATACATGTATGTAGAGGCCCAAAGTATGTGTACACTACTTTTGAGGTCACATTAATTAGAGGAGGTCGAGTGTGGAGCTCTTCTATTGGCTCATAATTTGGTGCATTCCTATTTGACCAAATTTCTAGGTATATGGGTGAATCCTATTGGACCCCAATTTTAGCCTATCATAAGACAAGTGGCCAAGAGGCACTATGGCTGCTATAAATAGCCATCTCCACGAGTATGTACATATCTCATTTTCATTCTATTGAATGAATGTTATGCTCTTTGAAGGTCCATCTTCTTCTCTCTCACTTTTTTGTTCATATCTTGCATTCTAGCCACTAGAATTGTGATTTCTTTGTTGCTATGGCTTCACACGTGTGAAATGCAGGTTGTAGGCTCTGAAGTACGGACAGGGACAGCAAGTTTCTGTTTGTGGAAGCTTATGATCAGATTTTGATGTTTAGTTGATGTTTAGTATGCTTAACATCACAATTTCTATCATTTTTTCAATCTAGATGTGCATAACTTCCATGGCCAAGATCTTGATGAAACTTTAGCATCTTTTGGATCTGAGTTTTTCACATCGGCTACACTCTCTCTCTCTCTCTCTCTCTCTCTCTCTCTCTCTCTCTCTCTCTCTCTCTCTCTCATCATTGTGTTTAGGGTTAGATGGCCATGGGGACCTCCTCGCCGGCGACGGGCTTCCTCCGGCCACCACCGCTTAACTGTCCTCCCCCTCCCTCACGGTTTTAGGGTGTTTCTTAGGCCGAGGGGACCTCTCGCCGACGACGGGCTTCCCCCGACCACCACTGCTAGACCACCCTCATGATTTTAGGGTACTTTTTAGGGCAGGGGACCTCCTCGTCGGCGATCTGGCCACCACCGCTAGACCCCCTCCCCCTCCGTCATGGTTTTAGGGTGTTTTTTAGGCCGAGGGGACCTCCTCGTCGGCGACGGGCTTCCCCCGACCACCATCGCTAGACCACCCTCACGATTTTAGGGTGCTTTTTAGGGCGGGGGACCTGTAGCGCAGGCATCCCAAAGGGAGCCGGGAACCACGACTTAGCTTCCCAGCCTTCAACTCTTGCCATCCAAACCCACTTGACATACAAGCAGCCAACTCGCCAACAACGATCAGACTTAACCAACTTGAAGTTCCGAAAACCAACATTGAGATCCAACCTGGCGCCATGCCAGATCGGGGGTCCCGATGTGGGTGACTTCCCTCCAAGCAAGCCGCCCGACATACATCAAACTTAACCAACTCGAAGCTTCGTTACAAACGAGTAACATCCATTCCAAGCAAGCGGTCTGACTTACATCAGACTTAACCAACTGAAAGCTTCATCACGAGCGTTGGAAGCCAACCTGGCGCCACGCCATACTGGACAGCCATAAACAGGTAACATCCACCCAAGCAAGCCATCCAACTCAGCCGACATGTTAGAGCCCGTTCCCCAAGAGCTTAACCCATTCACGTTCATGCAAGGAACACTCAGAACCACAAGCCGTGACAGATATGGAAACAACCAGTTCCTGGACCAAATGGTCCCGACAGCATACCGCTGGCCCGACGGCATACCGCTGGTGTCCCAGGATACGACCCTTAGCTATGTGCCAAGTTAAAAAAATTTGAAAGCGACCTTATAACTGGCGCTTTTACCGAACACTGAAACCCAGAAGGTAATAAGAGTCAGTTTGAGGAAAATCCCACTTTATTGATAAATCTGAGAAGGTTACATTTCAAGTGTGTGACCGACCCTAGTCTCTGGGGCGCTAGCATGCCAAGGCGAGAGCCATGACAACATTCCAGCAAGGGAGGCTGAGACTTGGTTGGAGCTCGCCCTGAGTCGCAACCCGCACTCCCCTTTAGTATTGGTGTGATTCGGCACCCCCCCCTCATACCAAGCACTCTACCCAAGCTGGTAAAGCACGTTTTTTCTCTCTCTAGGATTTTCTCTTTCTAGAAAGTCATTTTCTCTCTCTAGATTTTATTGATCCCCAGGCTTCCTTTAATCATGCCTAGATCGTGTGAGGTGATTGCACATCGATCTGAGCTCTCTGGACTCCGCTGGAACCGATCAAAGATTTTCAGCCATAGGAACTTGGCGCCGGCTGACCACCCGTGCTTTACACCCGAATTCGAGCAGCATCTCTGTATCAATGGTTAACCCGTACAGTTCGAATATGTCGCCCCGCACCCCACAAGGAACAGACCGTGCTTACACCAACCTAATGGCAGCACACTGCCTCATCTGTCCTACGTGCAGACAGCGCCAGGCCCGAACCGCGAGAACTGACCGTGCTTACACCTCAAGGGCAACACTTTGACTCATCAAGTCCCCCGTTCTGCCGACCACCCCGATCGTGGACGCACCCGTGCTTACACTGTGGGAAGCACCTTGCAAAACAGTTGTCTTGATGAACCCCAAACCGTGGCCATTTCCGTGAGATCCGCATAGCTGATCGGCCAGTCGGCTCTGATACCACATGTACCGCAGGCATCCCAAAGGGAGCCGGGAACCACGACTTAGCTTCCCAGCCTTCAACTCTTTTCATCCAAACCCACTTGACATACAAGCAGCCAACTCGCCAACAACGATCAGACTTAACCAACTTGAAGTTCCGAAAACCAACATTGAGATCCAACCTGGCGCCATGCCAGATCGGGGGTCCCGATGTGGGTGACTTCCCTCCAAGCAAGCCGCCCGACATACATCAAACTTAACCAACTCGAAGCTTCGTTACAAACGAGTAACATCCATTCCAAGCAAGCGGTCTGACTTACATCAGACTTAACCAACTGAAAGCTTCGTCACGAGCGCTGGAAGCCAACCTGGCACCACGCCAGACTGGACAGCCATAAACAGGTAACATCCACCCAAGCAAGCCATCCAACTCAGCCGACAGGTTAGAGCCTGTTCCCCAAGAGCTTAACCCATTCACGTTCATGCAAGGAACACTCAGAACCACAAGCCGCGACAGATATGGAAACAACCAGTTCCTGGACCAAATGGTCCCAACAGCATACCGCTGGCGCCACGGACCGAATGGTCCCAACGGCATACCGCTGGCGTCCCGGGATACGACCCTCAGCTATGTGCCAAGTTAAAAAAATTTTGAAAGCGGCCTTACAACTGGCGCTTTTACCGAATACTGAAACCTAGAAGGTAATCAGAGTCAATTTGAGAAAAATCCCACTTTATTGATAAATCTGAGAAGGTTACATTTCAAGTGTGTGACCGACCTAGTCTCTAGGGCGCTAGCATGCCAAGGCGAGAGCCATGACAACATTCCAGCAAGGGAGGCTGAGACTTGGTTGGAGCTCGCCCTGAGTCGCAACCCGCACTCCCCTATAGTATTGGTGTGATTCGGCACCCCCCCTCATACCAAGCACTCTACCCAAACTGGTAAAGCACGTTTTTTTCTCTCTCTAGGATTTTTTCTTTTTAGAAAGTCATTTTCTCTCTCTAGATTTTATTGATCCCCAGGCTTCCTTTAATCATGCCTAGATCGTGTGAGGTGATTGCACATCGATCTGAGCTCTCTGGACTCCGCTAGAACCGATCAAAGATTTTCAGCCATAGGAACTTGGCGCCGGCTGGATTCTGGTCACAGTGTCGCCATGAGCAGCGCCGGCGCCGTTGGCGCCGGGAGCAACCGGGGACATAGCTGGCGCCGATGGCGCCGGAAGTAAAGCTTGTAAAGGTAGCTTTACAACAGGACCCTCCTCGCCGGCGACCGGCCACCACCGCTAGACCCCCCTCCCTCACGGTTTTAGGGTGTTTTTTAGAGATGGGGGGACCTCCTCGCCGACGACGGGCTTCCCTCGGCCACCACCGCCATGTGGATAATTGTCGATAGCAAGATCAGGAAACTTCGCAAAATTGAACGGTCATGAATGCCACCTCTAGCATCTAGGCTCAGAAATTCTTCGTAGATCCTGCACGAAGATCAGAGACTGATGTGTTGGCTCCTCGACACCGAAGATTGCTCGTCGGGCGAGTAGTCCCCGGCGTCGGGAAAGGAAATTGGGAGGTAGGGGTGGGGGGCCTGGGTTGTGGGAGCGTAGGGCCAGGCTAGGGTGGGAGGTGTGAGGAAGGAGAGAGAGGGAGAGGGTGTAGAGAGAGAGAAATTAAATGAAAAATTTTAAAAAAAAATTATTTAAAATCTAGAAGACTAGAAAAAAATCAAACTAAGCAAAAGACAAAAACAATTAATAAAAAAGCTTGATTTTTCTTATCGAAAAGAAAAAAATATAACTAGTAATAAGACAAATTAAGAGATAGAGAAATATAACTAAGAATAAAACAAATTAATCAAAATAAAAATGAAAAAAATCAAAACAAGTAAAAGAGAAAATAGAAAAAGAGAGGCAAGGCTAGGTAAGAAGGCCTTGGGCATAAATTGTTGTAGCACTTCATTAAAACGAACGATGTGTGTGTGTGTGTGTGTGTGTGTGTGTGTGTGAAAGAGAGTATGCCAGATTATTGTAAAATTAAAATAGCTAAAAATTTACTATATTAACTATTGGAGATAATGATGCATGGATTAAAATAAAAAGATATTATATTAAATATAGCACAATATATTCATTGGAGAGAGACCCAATATAACTCAAAGTGGGATTTGGATTTAAAATACAAAAAAGACTTTGTTGTATTCAAATACTGATATAAAAGACAAGAAAAGACTCATAGAGACTATATTGAACCCAAACAACTAGAAAAGATCATTCTGACAAAAAAAGATATTCTGAAAGAAAGAGTACAGATGAGGACAAAATGGAAAGTATCAAGGTCTACCTTGAGAACACCAATGGGACCTGACAGAACTTTCTTGGCAACATGGCGGCAAAGCTGTTCTTACCAATGCTTTCTTTGAGGATGTTTTGAAGGTGAAAAGTACAAGAGAGAAGATTTTTGGAATACTGATGCACGAAAATTCTTCATTGGAGGAAGAGATAGAAGTGCAACCACTCGTGGCAGTGGATGGAATGAAAACGTTTGTGTTGGAGAAATCTTTGACCAACATATATTGCGTGAAGGAGAGCAAATCAAGTTGCAATGATGATTTCATTCTTGTGGATAGTGCAGATTCTAGTGCTAATACGAACAAGACTGCCCTTCAAGATGATTTGTGTTTTGAAGGAGAGAATTTGGGGGTGCATGAGAATAGTCCACTGAATGAAAATCATGATTTTGAGCACTCTACAGCGGAGCAGATACTAATCAGAGGAAAAGATGGAACCTTGTAGAAACTCTTGTCTACATGTGACAAGATTGTACGTGTGTCTGAGCTGCCTGTGGAGTATGGCAACATTGCTTTTGAGCTATCAGGGGTGAATGATGTTTGCAATATGTGGGATGGAATGCAACAAAAATATGATGGACATTTGTGGACCAAACCAGTGACATCAAATGTTGTCTTTAATGAAAGGTGCACAAAAGCATATGTGCAGGTTTGTACGAGTGTCCTAATCTAAACTGTGGAGAGCGAGATAGAAAGGGACTACCAAACACACTTCATTTTTCTGGTCAAGTACTCAAAGTTTGTCCACAATTCTCTGAGTGTGTTGGTCGATATGGCTCTCTTAAGTGTTTTTATTACAAGTTTGTGCCAATATGTATTACTGGATGCACATATGTGGTCTATTACGTAACTCTTGAAAATCCACGAGAAACTAGACTAGTCATATACTCAGAAGTACATGACCATCCTGTTCGCACAAGAGTGAGCAAAACAAGTTTAGAAACAATAAGAGATAAAGTTACAAATATACTTCGAATTGACAGAGGAGCAGGTCCCAGAAAAATTCAATTGCAAATAGCAAGAGACTTGATTACGACCTATGTCACTGGAGGAGATGAAATGACAGACGTAGACATAGGTAGAGTGGCAAATGAGTTCCAGCCTCTAGTCATGCAAACTGAATTTCGGAGGATGGTAAACATTGCAAAAAAGGATTTCCTTGACTCATTATTGAACCTCAAGAGAACTTGTCGCTATGATTTCTTTCATGGTATGTCATTTCCAGGACAAGGAGGAGATACAGATAGGTGCCACGTGTTTAAGATGTCCACAAAAGGTGATGCCTCTGGAGTGGACCTTGTTGTTAGGATGAACAGAGAGGGATTTGGCGATTTGAAAAGAGCTTGAATAATGTTTGATCACGCACACAAAGTAAATGGTTGGGTGACAATGGCTGCCCATGTGTATGATCCAAAGTAAGTATAGTAAATAAAATTGCCAAGATTCTATCTTATTGTTGCCAACTAACCTTGTCTTCTCTCTGGAACAGCTTGCAAGAATTGCTCACATTAGCAACATGTGAAATGAAAGAAGAAGACGAGGGTGCACAAGTCCTGTTCTGGGAGAAGCTCAATGCAGTGGCGATGAAAAATAATCATAATCGACCAAATTTTCATGGGTTTATGGCAGATGAGGCACAAACAAATTGGCGTGCAATCAGAAAGGTATACAATCAAGGTAACACTATGGATGGTAGAGAGAGATCATGTTTGTTTCATTGGGAGCAAAGCCTTAAAATTCACAAAGATAGATATGTTGCTAAAGAGCACAGAAAGCGTCATGTTGAATTGTGTGAAAGTTGGAGGAAGGCAACAAGCAGAGAGATAGCAATTTCTATGTATAGACAGATCAGAACGTGGTGGAGCACAAGAAAAGAGAGAGACAATGACCTTCAATATATGGATTCTTGGATGAGTTGGTGGAATTTCATAATAGCCCACTAGGGAAATCTGATATCTTCTGTAAGGCTTTAATCTGGAAATCACTTCAATCTAAATTTTTATGAAGTATATAGATTTATATTCTAATTTTTACTTTTTAACTGTTGCAGATCGTCAATGTTGATAATGTGGAGGCTCTAGCATGAACACCACAAACAAATTTGGCAGAGTCAGTGCATGGTAGCTGGTTAGCTGGAGAAGGACAAAGAAAACAAATTTCTCTCTATGATGCTATTGTGACAGATCTTGCAAAGGCCATTTTGCAAACAACCAAACAAATTTCATTCAACGAGGGAAGACACATAGGATGTGGAACTAGTTTGCAAGATCTCGTTGATCGAGTGTTTTGCAAAGTGAATGCAACACCTCAGCCTAGGTTTGTTAATCGTGTGGTGCAACGTGCTGTGACAGGGACTAACATGGAAGAGAACCCACAAATGCATGGTGATAGCACAACTTTTAGAAGAAAAAAAGAAGATCAACAAATGTGGAGGGTGTGAATGACTGTGATAGCTATAGACCTAAGTACACCACCCATACTCGAAAGTAGAGTGTTCATGGTCGACGTAGTAGAGTGACTGTTGAGGAAGAGCCAGAAATTATCGGTGCTGCACAACAAAATGAGGCGGAGATAGCAGCACAAAATGGATAAAGAGTTGTTGAGAGAAATGTGAATGATGCACATTGGGCCATTAGAAGATTGCCACCTAGAAACAAAGTCAGATGTATGGGATGGCTAGAAGGAAAAGGGAGATGTGACCAAAAGATGGCTGGAGGAGAAAAGGGAAAACCCGCTTCTTGTTTATTTGGTATGCTACAATACAACGCATGGATTTGCAGCAACAATGCTCAACACACATGGAATCCCTATCGGAGCATTCAAACAATACCTAGAATGGCTCCAGGCACTTGGCCCATAGCCATTGGCACCCACCTAACAAATGAGAAGGTTGAGAATCTCAATTTGGCAGGTTTTCATTTGGAAACTAAAATAGAGATTCCAACAACGTTGCCTCATAACCCAGAAGACACTCGTAAAGGGCGCTACAGGTCACATGTATCAAGAGAGGCCTTAAAGAGAATAGAGTCAGCTACCAACATGATAGCGAGAGTGGTGTCAACAGAAGTAGTGAGGGCAAAAGAACATGAAGTTTTTGAGATAGAGACAACACACTCAAGGATTGAGGGACGTACATACAGAATCATAATTAGCACAAACCCCTCTTGCACATTTCCAGATTTTATGTTTTGTTCCACAAGAGATAAAAGGTTTTTGGCCTGTAAACATATGTATTTTGTTTACATGCGGGTATTTGGATTAGATGACAACCATAGCATGTACATACACCAACCCATGTATGATTGTACTGCAATAGTGTGGACAAAAACCAATTTGAGAGTCTCTCTATATGAGGGATATATCATCTTTTTTGGATGTGTCCATGTTCACATTAATTTTTTTATTTATCACAATGATAGAAAATGGTTGTTTTAATTTTTTACCTGAATGCTACAAGTAGGATTTGTATTGCAATAGTGTGGCAGGAAACGAATTCAGTAGCCATTGTGTATGATAGAATATCTATCTTATATGGTACTTAAGATTTTATAACCACTATAATGTATCTATCATCTTTTATAGCCACTATTAGATTTTTCTATCTGAATCTTACACAGAATTGTACTGCAACAATGTGGAAAGAATCCAAATTGAGCCATTCTGGTAGTATTTCGGTATATTGATATATATGCACAATGATAGAAAAATGTTTGTTTTATTTTCTTACTCGAATGCTATGGATGGTGGCCTTGGCATTCATCAATATAGTATTGTAGGAAACCAATTCGGTAGCCACTGTGTATAATAGGTATCTACCATCTTTGATGAGTGTGCCCAGGTTGACATAAATTCCAATTTTTACCATTCTGGTATTATTGTACTATATTGCATCACATAAGAGTCACATGTACGTAAAAACTTTTATCAAGGCTCGCTCACACTTGGATTATCCTACATAGTGCTCACTTTTTCATGCTCGCTCGAATGGATACTTGCTCGCTTTTTCATGCTCGCCAAAAATCTATAGTCGGTTGTCGCATTGATATTAGTTGGCACAATCTTAATGGAAGTTGTGATAATTTTTCCTATGATATATGGCAATATTTCGTGTGGCTCATCATCTGAATCTTCATATTCTTCACGAATAGCTTCATCCATTGCCTGCTGCAATGTCATGACGTTTGAGCTCACGTTTGATCGTTTTGGCAACCTGTCCAAAAACCACATAATCAGAGCCCCATCATTTAAAAGGTCAAGTTCACATTCCGATCGAAGATGCTTAATACGTTCAATTTAATCATGCACCATTTTTTTTTATCTCATTTTGATTTCACTTAATAACAAGAAAGGACCTCCTACTTCTTCGGTTTTGATCTCTTCTGATCTCCAACCCGAGGCATTTTGTTGCTTCTCCTATTTGTGATTTCATAATTTTCAGAAATCTGACTCTTAGTGTTCTTGATTAGCATCAATGAATTTCCTATCATAAGAGAATCATCCACGAAAATAGTCAGTATCACAAAATCTTCTCCTACTCTTTTTATGTACACATTACAGTCTGGTTGTATAGGATTGAAGTCTAGAGACATCAGAGGATTGTCAAGCTTCTTGTACCAAACCCATGATGCCTACTTTAGACCATACATGCATCTCTGCAACCGACAGACATATTGTCTATTGTCGGGGTCTGCAAATCCTTCAGGCTGCTTCATGAAGATTTCTTCCTCTAGATCGTTGTGGAGAAAGGTTGTCTTTAGATCAATCTAGTGAATTTCTAGATTGTGTTGTGTAGCGTATGCAAGGAGTAGTCGTATGCTTGTCATCTTGACCATCGGCGAATATGTGTCGAAATAATCAACACCATAACTTTGTGTGTAGCCCTTCATGACAAGCCATATTTTGTAACGGCCAACAAACCACTTGCAGTCAATGATCTTTTTGTTTTCCAGCAGTGGCTCTAATGTCCATGCCTCGTTTCGCCTCATCGACTCGATTTCCTCTGACATTGCCTGCTTCCAAAATTCTCCCTCTGTACTTTGGACAACTTCTTGATATGTTGTTGGCTCTTCAGTGAAGTTGTAGTACTTGCATTGCGTGTCTTCGCTCTATTGAAGGTTGTTAGCATATCGATTTGGAGGACTTCTTTGTCTTGTTGACCTTTTGGGTTTGTTTCGTTGTTGTTCAAACGTTTCTTGTTTGTGGGATTGATATTCGGCTTCTTGTTGCTCTGAAGTCTGTGGCTCAACATTCTGATTTGACATTTGTCCTCGATCTCCTTCTTGAATTGGTAGCAGTGTGAAGATCTCATGGCCATTCTCATCTTTTAGTCCAGAGAATGTGGACTTATCGTGTTGGATTTATTTTTTCTAGCACCTAAATCCCATTTTTAATCTGCCTCCATGCTGCATATTTACTTGCGTTGTCGCGCAGTCTGCATATTCACATGTAAATTCTCACAGGCGATGAAGAGACAAAAAGCAAAGGCTGACGTCACACCCTCTTCACACTCATGCAGCTGCACTAACAAACTAGACAATGACTGTAGCCACCCATGATCTCCTACAGACAGCACATCCACCCTGTACTTTCTTCATCTGCACACCTGTAACATTATGTATATATTAATACCATTTGCATATTCATTAATGAAGATCAAACGATCAAGAAGTTAGTAAGCGAGAGAGAACGAAGAAGAGAAGCTTATCATAGATAGACAAAAGTAGATGCTCTGTGCATTGATTCTTTAATTTTTCAGCAATAAGATTTCATTCCTTTTTTACAGTTTGAATAAGCTTCGTAGGGCACGCGGTTTTGTCCGCTATTGTCTTGTGCTCTACCGCATTTTTGACATGTATACTTGATATACTTAATCTGATACAATTCTTTGTTCTGCGTTCAGATTCGTGTTAATACTGCTATGCTTATTATTCATTCTGTCTGATCTTTCTACTTGCTCTTTCTAGTAATAGATGACTAACATTAGTCTTGTCTTTCACGAATTTTTCGCAACTAATTATCATTCAAGCACTCTAGCTCTTCGCAAATCATTCGCGACACATAATTTGTCTAGCTATTCGCGACAAATTATTCTTCTGACACTTCATTCATTAATGTTTGGCTACGTAATCAAGAATGACCGTGATTTTCATCACTAACGATCTGTTCGTTCTAATAGGTGTAGTCATGCTTTCAGAGAGAGTCGTATAGCTCGTTCCGTTGTGCATGAACAATTTTTGTTCGAGTTTGTTTCTCATTTGATTTCGTTTCTTGTTCTTGTTTTGTGTCTCGTTCGTGTTCGTCTTACCCCTCTAAGCTAATTTTTTTATATACGACGCATTTCTCAACTCTCGCTACTCTCCCTCTCTCCAACATATCGAACTTCACATCTCTACTCAAAACAACCTTCTTCGTGTTTGGATTATAGAGTCTGTACACTTGTGATCCATTCAAGTACCCGACCATGATTGTTTGCTCTGATTTATCATCGAGCTTGCTTCTTTTTTCTTTTGAAATGTGCTTGTATGCTGCACATCCAAACACATGTATGTATGATAGATCAGGATTTTTACCTGTCCACATCTCGTATGGTGTCTTATTTTCTAGCGCTGTCGTTGTTGATCTATTTTGCAGGTGTACTGCTGCAGCTATTGCCTCAACCCAGAATTGACTTATCATATGAGCCTGTGTCATCATGCATCTAGCTCCTTCGACTAGCGTCATGTTTCTTCTTTCTGCGACACCATTATATTCTAGTGTGTACGAAGGAGTGAACTGATGCTCTATCCCCTGTTCTTGGCAAAATTTTAAAAATTCTTTGCTCTCGTACACACCTCCATTGTCAGATCTGATGATCTGAATCTTCTTTGAGGTGTGTTTCTGCAGATGCCACGAACTTCTTGAAAGAGTCAAACACTTCAGATTTTTTCTTTAGGTAGTAGATCATAGTCATCCGGCTGTAATCATCTATAAACATCAAGAAACACCTCAATCTTGAGAGCGAATCCACTTTCATTGGTCCACAGACATCTGAGTGGACGAGCTCAAGAACTTCTTTGGCTCTTCTTCCCTCATGTGTGAATGGATTCCGATGTTGTTTGCCTTTTTGACAGGCTTCGCAGAACTCAGTATCGGGTCTTGATATCTTCAAACCTATGACTATGTCTTTCTTGCACATGTTATACAGGCTCCTCATGTCCAGATGATACATTCTCCTGTACGAGAGCTGATCTTCATTTTTTGATGCATTCAATATGCTATCAGAATTGCTGATTATCTTGGATTGGTAGAGATTTTCTTCTCTGCACCAACCGTCAGCAATTTGTTTGTTGTTTTCTCGATCATGCAGCATGTATTGCCATCGAATAAAACTCGAATTTCAAGATTTGCCATCTTGGAGCCTGATAGCAAATCTTTTCTCAGTGAAGGCACGTAGAGTGCTCTTGGCAGTTCCGCTTGACCTGACAGTGTTCGCAGTTGTAGAGTCCCGATGCCTTTGACATCATCTCTGTTCCCATCACCTAGAATCATTGCTCTATCATTTTTGAATTCTCTGAAGTCGATCAAGACTTTCTTGTTGCAGGTGATGTGTGATGTTGCTCCTGAATCAATGACTACATCGTAGTCTTGTTCAGTGTAGCTTATTGAAGCTTCATCAAGTATTGTGAAGGCTTCATCACCTCTATCTGCATCTTTGGATGACTCTGCAACATTTGCTTTCTCAGCTTTGTTCTTTCTTCTTGGGTTGAATCTGCAATCGTATGCAGAGTGCCTCTTTTTCTTGTAGTGCATGCAAGGTATTACTGGATTGAACCAGCTTTTATTGGTTGTATGGCTGATTTGTGATACTGATCACAAGAAGAAGATTGTTGATTCAAGAATTTTGTCTTATTGAATCAGGGTCTGTTCTTGTTCTTGTTCTTTCCTTTTGCAAAGAGAGCTTTCTCTTGATCATTGCTTCATTCTCCTTCATCCCTCATCAGTCTCTCATCAGCGACAAGACTGATTGATTTGTCGAATGCCATATCTGGTAGACTCAGTATGAGCATTCTCATTGGTTGATAGGACGTAGGTAGAGACTTCATGAAGTACATTAGATGTTGTGGTGATGGGACCTAGTGCCCTCGTCCTGATGCAGCGAGCTGAGCAAAGATCGTTCTGATCTTCTCAATGTGCTGGTCTAATTGGTTGCCATACCACTGTATGGATTGCAGCTGATTGTGCAGATGCATCACTGAAACTGCAGTCCTCACTTCGTACTTCTGTTTTAATCTTTCTCATGCTGCATGGCTGCTTTCGCAATCTTCAATCTGCATGAGTAGATCTTCGTTGATGGATGAAATGATGATTGCCATTGCACGCTCATCCTTTTTTATCCATTCAGCTCTCCTCGGGTCTCCCTCTGAAGGCTGCACCTCTGAGAGTTTGGTCACAAACCAGATGCCTTCGCCCTTCAGAAGTGTTTTGATTTTGAATTTCCATATCCTGTAGTTTGCGCCATCCAGACTGATTGCTATTCTTGTCTGAATCATTGTAGCCATATTGTGTTGTCTTTTCATGTTGTGTCTTTTGGACCTGGAGGCATGTTTGACTTTCGCGAATCACTCGACCTTCAAGTTTCGCTTCGCTTCGTGTTTTAGGGTTTTCAAGGTACATTGACTCTCGCGAATTGTGCCATTCGTCCTTCACTTTATGTCGCTTTGCTTCGTTTCACGACAAAGTTGCAGGAGCTCAAATTTCTGACAAAGAATGACACTTTTGCAGCTTGGTGAGAGTTCAAATGGATATTTTGAGCAATCTAGATGGAACTAGCCTTTGCTGAACTTAAAATGATGGGTTACTATATTTGAAAATCTTAAAGATACTGGTATATTTGGAAAAATGGAAGTCTTGTTGACAAAAAATGATCAAAATCACAAATAACCTTGACTTTAACTTTTGCCTAACTCATTGTTCACCAAAAAATTGTATGATGGACTTACTGATGACACTGGCAAAGGTCTAGGCAAAGGTTCACGTTAGAAAATTGATATTTTTGCATAAAGGTGAGAAACTTTCAACAAAAGATTACCAAAAACTAGTGGAATTTTTACTTTGGCTTTCTATTTTTAGAATTAACCTTCGCTTACTTGGCTACAAGCAGATTTGAGTCAGATCTATATACATAAGAACATGCGAAGAATGGTTTTTTGTATTTTTTGAATTTAGACATTTTTTTCACTATTTTTGGCTATTTTCTTTAGTTTCTAGAAAATGGCTGGGAAGTAACCTTCGCCATTCAAACTATCTCAGGATGGTCTTGCCTGCAAGTGGGTGAAGATTGGTTGCAAAGGAACAAAAAGTTATCAGTGCTTGATTAAGATTTTGCTCTTTTGTCACCAAATTGTAGAAAATGAACGATTTTTGTGGTTTCTCAGATTTCTTCAAATCCAAATGGATATTAGGAATGGTGATCTGTCTGAGTTTCCTTGCTCATCAATTAAAACAGATTACAAGCAAGAAATCCACATGGATCAAGCAAAATTCTCCCAAAACTAATCCTAAAATGCACTTTTGACATTACTATGCCAAAACCAATATGCCTAAATGCAAGCTAATATCCATCCACATATTAGACATGCTAAAAATGAGAAATTGGCATAGCTCCCTGGAAACGGTGCCAAAATTGTAGCGGGTTTTCCTATCCACCTTCAACCCTAGACCTAAGCACCTAAAAAGCATCAAGCAATGAAGAGGATTCTAACATGTCACACATGCTTAGGATTAAACATCTAACACTATGACCCACTAATCCTAATTACCAAGATCAAGCTTACTTCTCTCTCTCTCTCTCTCTCTCTCTCTCTCTCTCTCTCTCTCTCTCTCTCTCTCTCTCTCTCTCTCTCTCTCTCTCTCTCTCTCTCTCTCTCTCTCTCTCTCTCTCTCTCTCTCACACACACACACACACACACACACACACACACACACACACACACACACACACACACACACGCACACACACACACAAAAGCATAACAAGATTCAAATTCAACAACGAGCAAATCCAACTAACATAAATATCTAAAAGAAACTTGAGAGATGGAGCAAGGAGAAGAGCAAGGACATTCATATGCCGAGTTCACAAATAAATGTTTGAGCTCCATTTTAAAGCCTATGATCTCTCTAATAACCTTTTATGACTTTGATTAAAGTGAAAAGCTGGAAATATATGAGAAGTTGAAGAAATGAACTATTGATTATGCCAACAAAAGAAAGATAATAAATTGATTTTTCTCATTGTGTGTTGATTGTGATTTATTTAGTGCCAATGTATGAAGAGAAGAACTATGATTATTCTACTCAAAAAGTTACTGATGTAAAAATACAATTCTTGGTTGTCACTCAACGAATTGTGGACAATATTTGAAAACTAATATTGATCATATGAGGAGTTTTACAAAGATCTATACGATTGGATTGGAAAGTCAAAGTTCTATCATTGAAAAATTGTACAAGGACTGTCCACCTACGAAGAAATCGATCACCAATAATCAAATTAGTTTGATCCAATCTCAAGCAATACAATTAGAAGATACATTTTCTATTGGTCCTTACTTTCACGGTGGTGATGCTATTTCAAATGTCAAAAGTTAGAAACAAAAGAGCGACAATAAGATGAGTTATTGTCTACTACTACAATCTTGAGGTAAGTATGTTGAGCATTCAGTATAACATGCCCTTAACTTAGCCTTACTATTACTCTGATTAGTTCTATTTCAAGGAACTTCATAAGTGAATTGTCTATAGTCTATTTTAGTTCTTACTTAAGTCTTTGAAGCGAACTTTTGATGGTTTCCATAACATTTTTAGAATAAAATGTTCAAAGGTGATGCACCTATAGAGATTGAAACTTTTGAGATCTACTTGTAGATATTGTGAATACTTTTTGTCTTAATACAAGAGAAGGTTGGAACTTTCTCATTATAAAATTTAAATTGTCATTACATAGTCTAAGTTCCTTTGGTCTCAGGTTCAAGCCTCCCCTTGGAAACCAAGAAACATTACATAGTCTAAGACTTGGGTGTTTTAGAAATGTATATGTTTGAAAGCAGTTTGTACCACTTAGTACAACAACAACAAAAGTTATGTCCACAATTTGCATTATTGTATGAAAGGTATTGTAAACCATTTTATCTATAAAATTATTTACAAAGATGTTGATATGATTTAACTTCATGGCCAACACACACAAAAGAAAAGTGAAAAATAATGAGCTTGTAGTCTTTGCGTAAGATAACTCTCAAATAGAACCATTTAAAGTTACCACCATTACCACCAAATATTTTGGCCATTAAAATTCATGGATATAATAAGTAAACACTGAAAGTAGCCTTTGGCCAATTGAGCGTTGACATTAATTTTTTGGAAAAAAAAAAAAGAATTATTGGACGTAAGTACCAATATATTTTAGAAATATGAAATTTTTGTGAGCAATAGTCTAAGTACATAAGTTGATGATTTTGGCATGCAATTGTGGACGACTTGAAATGAGGGATTCTCATATCCCTCTACCCTAGGCTTCACTCCTAAGCAAGCAATCTCATTTTGTGGTGAGGGAGATGGTATAGATAATTGGACCTTTTCCAAAGAGATTTTCCTTATGGAACAAAAAACCAATAGGACTCTTACTATGGAACAAAAAACATGCTCTAAAAACAGGTGAGCCAAAAGTGGATATCCTATTGACGTTGGTTGCAGTTATGCGCTCGTCCAAGGGCAATGGGGGCATGGCGGGTGGAAGCAACCTCCACCAGTCACCCAAGCCTTCACCACTTTTGGATTGTGGCCACTCTTGGGTGGGCTTAGATTTCCACCATGGCTTGGTGGGTGAAATCAACATCTCTATGCCATACATCAAGCCTTCACTAAGTCTCCACCATCCTTCATCCTTGGATCAAGATGGGCCCAACGTTGCCATCGCAACTTGGTGGGTGAAATGAACATCTCTTTGCCATCCACCAAGCCTCCACCACCCTTGGATCAAGGGCGGTGGGCCTCAAGATGGATTAGGTGGGCTTTAATTGCTTGCTACCAATAGCAAAAACAAAGGGAAATAGCAAAGAGCAAGTCAACATTAGTTGAGAAATAGACCCTTTCTTAGTTTAATAGCAATCCCGTTTAAGCCACTTAAGAAATACATGTTTTCTTACTTTAAGCCCACTAACTCCAGTTAAGCATAGCCAAGTATAGAGGTTTGCTTGGAGTTAAAGAGATACTACTAGTCGTCCCCGTTCAACTTCTAAGCCTCTGCAGAAAAACAAAGAAAAATCAACAGAGCAGAGAGAGAGAGCAAGCGAGCGAGCGAGCGAGCGAGAGAGAGAGGGGAAGAGGTAAATGGGGGAAGGTATTTTGCTTCATTGATCGCATATTTGTGTTTGGATTTGGTGGCGCTTGACTGAATGAATGAGAATGACAATGAATTCCTCAAAGCTTTCTTTCCGGGAGCCAAGTATGTCCATGCGAGAAGTCTCTTACAGGTAACCCACACCCTCGCAATCCTTTCTCTTTCTTTCTTGTGTTTTTTTTTTTTTTTCATTTGTCTGAAGGTTACTTTTCTGTTTCTTCTGATTTGGTTTTAACTATCTGGATTGGTTTGTTTAAGGCGATATGATGCTGTGATCATTGTTATGCTATGATGGATTTTGGTCATTTGATTAGGAATGGTGTCTAAGGGATCGGGTTGATAACATACTCTATGTGCCTCATTTTTGTGGCTATGGAACATCCTCATATTTTAAGTTCAGGAGATTGGTGAGTTACTTCAGGAATAAGCTTCACGACATTGTCAGTGCTGCAAAGATGTGATTGATTTAGGTCTCCGATGGATTTGTGAAGGAGATAATCTTAAATCGTGTCTTTTGGAGAGATTTTTGCATACTACTACTTTAAAAGTTTTCTATTCTCTGCAAAATTTATTGATAATGATAGAAAACTTGTTTATTGTTGCACATAAATCTCTAAAGCTTGGTGAATTGTGACTGTCTATGCAAACTTAAACTTGTAAAGTTTGCCTCCAGAGATGGCTATCGTTGATTAAAAAAATTGGTGTAAAACAACCCTGTTTTGCGTAGTCATTCTAGTATTTGTGTTGTCTTAACGGTCAGATTCTGCTGGCCTTCCTATTTTAAGATAGCAGCTTGTGATATGCTCTGCCTTATACTTAAGCCTTTTCGGACGTTCACAAGGCTTCATATTTAAATTATTTACTCATTACAGTATATGGAACGATTTATGTGAAATATCATCCTTGGCAGAGATTTCCTTAATGTCACATGTGTCAAGTTTCTTGCGGAGTAAATTAACAAGTATGCTGGGACTTATTTACGATGCCAATCATATGTAGGTCAAGATCCATTTTGTTATCAGTGAACTGTCCATCTTATAAAACCTTGATGTGCTTTTATTAGTAGTTCCTGATATGTTGCCCTATAGGCTTTTCTTTTTGTTCAAGGAGCCATCTGAGAGTCGTTCGCTTTGGAAAGTATCGCAGCACAAATTTTTATGTCAAAATTTTCTTGTAATTTTCAGCTGTGGTCAATGTGGATACTCCTTGAATCTGAACTCCTCTAATCGTTTCGTCTCAAACATCAGCAAGAAATATGCCAAAAAGAGTAGAAAAGGTCTTCTTTCTTTCTCTTCAATAGATGAAAGCAGGTTCAGGCTTCTTGATGAATTTAAATGTGGCCCATATTTTGAAACTCCCCTCTCCTGGGGCCTTCATAGAGTCAGAACAAAGCTTCTATGTGGCAAGTGTGGGGCTCTTGTTGGCTATGTCAAAGAGAATGCTGCAGCCTCTGAAGATCAAATTTTTCCAGGCTTCAATGCTGGTGCTCGAGCTACTGCTGCCAAAAAGTTCCAAGTGCAAATTAGGGCTTTGCAGCCAGAGGAGACAGTTGAATGTCTTGATGATTCAAAACAAAGTGCAGTAGAGGCACAGGTGAAAAAGTTCCACAATGGTGCCTCGTCTTTGAGAGAAAAAAAATCTAATGATTCCACAGCAGTAAAGAAGGAAGTTGATGGAAGTGTCTCCACCCCATGGTGAGGTTGGCAAGCTTTGTCCCGACTTGTGAGTGTATATGAATGCTAAGGCAAGGTTTACTTTAACTTCACCGTTGTGGTAAGTTTTCTTGAATTATTTTATATATTCTACTGAAAATCGAAGCACTTGACAATATTCATGGAATGTGTATGGTGAAATCATGCACCCAGATCATTTGCTTTTGCTATTCAACGGATATCAGTTAGAGAATTTCAGCTTTCAGGCAATTTACTTCTGCCAAAAGTTTGATGGCATGAGAAGTTTGATATTTTGCAACTTTTGGATATTACTCTAGCAATTCAAGGGATGTCCAGGTCTTCGGACGGCACATACACTTATGGATTGGCTTCATCGGTGAGGCAAAAATGTTTTGAATGGCTATAAAGATGCAAAGCTTGCTAGTTTCCAAGCATATAATCGACATCATTTGGTCACATTGGTGTTGAAGATCTGCAGATATCCCTATTTCCCTTGGTGTTTTTTTGGCCTGTCTATGCTTCAGCAGCTGCTGCGTTACATGTGGTAGCATTTTTTATTGAATTAAGCATTCATCTCTATAACTGGGCTTTTTAAAGAATAGTTCATTCGGAAGCTGTCCTCTGTGGTTTCAAACTAGAAAGAAGGATGGTGGCTGTCTTTTAGTAAACTCCAAGGCTCAAAGTTTATCAGGTGGATCTGCCTCTTGTTGGACAGGCTGATTTCCATCTTCTAGCAAGATGACTACTTGTTAATAAGCAAAGTGTGCCTTGGACCAAGCACATTATTGACATTTCTAAACGTTCCTACGTCCTGCTGCTTTTATTTTGGAGAAATTTCTACCTACTACATTTCACATCAGGCAATCTCATTCGACTTCTATAAGTTTATGCTGCTAGCTTACTCACAAATTTTAGTATTTTATTTCAAACTGTTTGAACTGGTAAGCGAGTAAACCTTTAGAAACCACAAACATGAAGCTAGGAAAGCATTACCTGGGCCAGCATTGTTCTGCACTTCTTTTCATGAACTGGAACCAATTTCAACATTAGAGTTGCACACTGGGCCGATTCTAAGTTCTGTTGACAGAAAATAAAGCTCTTACAAGTCATGATGTAGATTATTTTCAGTACTTTATTTTGCTATAATTCGTCACAGAATCTGTCACTCAATTTGGTTATTGAAAACTGTAAATTTTTATCCAAATTCAACTAATCAAAATTTTTAAAGTTCATTTCCTTTATAGTATATTCCACAGAGTAACATGTTTTTAGCATGCTATGAGGTACATAATTAAGGACGGTGAAGAGATAGTCTATTCTCTTTCGATTCTTGGATTCTAGTTTATTCTTGCTCAAATGTTGTGTTTGACCAAGAATAGCAGTTGACCCAAACCTCATGGAGAAAGTTGTTTTTTAAATTTTAAACTCTTTTTGTGATTAAAAATACAAGCTTAATTTGAAGGACAATATGTTGTCCTCAAACAAAAAACATGCCCCTTCTACAAATCTAGAGTCAAACTTGTATTCCAAATAGAACCAATACTAAGGTAGAATTCTCTAATTGACATTTAAAAACATTACTCAAATAGCTTACATTTTCTAGATCACCAAAATCTTTTAGCTTCATTCAAAGTTGCTCGACATTCATATGTGAGATTAAATAAAGTTGCAATTAGATGAGTGTAGAATTAGTGTGCCTTTTATGGCAACGTAGCCCAATCTTGAGTTGCTTCGACAATAGATATGAATTTGGTCAATAACTATTCCATTTCATGGCTTTATTCAGTTTTCAAGTCAAGAGCACTAATATCGAGAAAACTAAAATGCAACCAGAATTGCCGCATAAGAGTTGGTGTACCAGGTCTCTAACCTTCATCAGATTGTGTCATGCTCTCTCTGTGCAACATGACTGTCAAAGTGGATTTTATGAAATTTTTCATTGCAAAACGCAGTTGATTCCTTATAATTTTAATTTGGTAAAATACATTTAGAACCTATTTCTTTCTTTGCATAGTCCATATCTACTGACTGAGAGGAAAGATAGACCAGATGATCAGGCTATGCTTGGGCAACAAAACTATCCTAGAAACACCGGTAAGAGCCATCAGTTCTAAATCTTAAAGGGCACTGTAACAGAAGAGTCTTACATCATGCTTTCTTCTGCCTTCCTGTTTGAGCAATATTTCCAATCTCTAACCAGCAAAGCATGCATATCCATTTAGGCAGGTAGTGTCGTTACTTTCTGCACAACCTTCAAATTTGAGTTATATTGAACTTAAATAGAAAAGGTTTTGAAGATTTTTTATCTGCATCTTTGTTCTCCACCCAGCCAGGAAACATACATTCATTTACAAATGCATTTAATTGCAGTTGTTGCAGTTATGGATGCTCGGTAGTGAGAGAGCTAGACTAGTGTGCCATATCAACAATTTATATGAAAGCCAGCTTTTTTGCTCTCATTTTTGTCTTGCCAGTTAGCTCAAATCCAATCAGACCTTAATTTTGTGACTCTGCTTCAAATCATGTCATTGTTTAAGCAACTTATCATATCGAAATACTATTCCGATTCCTTCAAGTAGTCGGGTTGTACAGTCATATTTAGAGGACAATAAAGAAGCTGCAACTCAAGAGTAGCCGACACAACCAGCACAAATTATTTCGTAGCCAAAATCTCGCTTACTATTCTATATAGGACCCGACCACAATGGAAGAAGCAATGTCACATGCAATCCCAACTACAGCTCCAAATCCCTTTACCTTGCCCCCTCCCTCTCCTTCTTCCTCTCCCTCGCCCCTACCCTCCAATCTCGCAAGCTCCATCTCTTCTCCTACTGCCACTACCCCCTCTACTCTTTCTTCCTCCTCTCCCTCTTTCACCCCTTCATCTTCATCCCCCCCATTGTCTCCGTCTCTTTCAACTGAATTTTTGTCTAGTTTCCCCCGTATCATTGATTCTCTTCATGAGGACAATGCATCCTTGCTTGCGATCATCAAGAAACGAGCATTCCAAATCTCCACTCTGGAGAACACGGTCTTAGCCCTACAGGGCAAAGTTGGCATTCTTGAGGTTGATGCTACTTACCTCAAGAATGAACTGGAATCAGATGAAGGGGAAGAAGAAATAAGCGGCAATGTAGATTCAGAAGACAAGTCAAAGCAGTTGCAAGAACGGGTTCACTCCTTAGAGCAGCAACTTCAGCAATCAAAGAGTTCTTGGGCCGACGTGCTCAAGGGTTCTAAGCAGGTTATTTCTGAATCTATTTAAGAACATCAAAAATGAGATCTCAACGCCCTCAATGTCAGGGTTAGGAGAGCTTCTTTTGCGGGTAAGGACCTCGTGGCTGAGGCAAATGCTTTTATTCGTTCCACCTTTGGTCTCAAAGAGGATGTCATATATGTTGCTTGGGTGGGTAAGCTCCAACCCACCACAGTGTTTCTACGATTCAGGGATGCTTTGCTTCGTCAAAAGGTTTTGTCTTATATGCCTTTTGGCATGGAAAAGACATTAATAAGGCTTTCTTTCTCTCTCTCTCTCTCTCTCTCTCTCTCTCTCTCTCTCTCTCTCTCTCTCTCTCTCTCTCTCTCTCTCTCTCTCCCTCCATTTCATTAAGAAATCACGGAGCGATCATTAAGATCCGTAGGTAGGATTTCTTTCACTGTTCACCTCCCTTGAGAAGATCAACCTTTTGAGGAGAAGATCTAGAGCTAAGGATGCCTAAATAAGAACAAATAAATGAAACCAAGAAAAGACCAAAAAGAAGAACAACATCAGAGATGAACAACCACAAATCTAGGCTATTAGATCAGATCCAAATCTAAGATTGACAATCTTAGCAAGCCTAGATTCCCACTCTTATCTCGTCGTTTACCCTCTCCCCATTGGATCAAAGCCCGTTACTACACACGACTACTCACCCGGTTGGAGATCCAAAACCCCTTCGTTGCCCTCTAAAACCGACCGATTAGAGAGGCACATAAAGGGTCCAACTTCCGCTTCCGCAACTGCAAACATATTTTTGTGTTCTCCTGAAGAAACAAAACGTTTCTATTTACAAAGCTTTGCTAGCTTTCAGCCCTCTGCCTGACGAAGATGTTCGCGAACACGAAAGTTAAGAGACACGAAGCACGAAAGATTCGCGAACACTTGACGAGAAGACACGAACACAAAAGATTTGCGAACGAGAATCTTTTGCGGTCGAGCACGAGAAAGTCAGGCGACGAAAATGAAACCAACGACGCGACACAAAAGCTTTGACCTCACGCTCCAAAGAGTACTAGCAAGATCATGCAAGTACCCATAAGTACAGATGTCTGATCTGATGGCATGACATCATCAGATACACTCTAGATCGTGGCTAATCTGCCACTCTTGTTCTTCGAAAAGGACAATATTTGCCAAAAAAATCAATATATGACTTTATTGTGCACACAAATTTCAAACGCATTGTGCAATAGACGTCAATGCTACCTTGGGCAAATTTTGTCAAAAAGCCATGTGACTTACGTGGCATATTGAAGCTTAATTGGACCACACTCGATAATAGTCCATTTTACAAGCAAAACTAACTGATCATTTTACCCCCTTTTACTTATTAATAACCCTCTACATTCTTGCGATGGGGTGAAAACAATGGGACAATGTAGGGATCGTATGGTAAAATCAAAGGTCACCAAAGGTCAATCTCATTAATATTGGTGCTGGAAGATTGGTATAAATATGAGTTTCACATCAACTCCAAAGCTCCAAAGGTAAAATCGAGTAAAATAAGTGAATTTGCCTAAGCTCCAATTGATGCCATGGAGCAAGCCATGCTAGCCCATTTTGATGGGTATAGCTTATGTGAATGGATGCAACGTCTCACTCAACATGGTCCATTCCGACAAGTGGGGCTTGTTAATGAATGAAGAATATTGTCATCTATTCACAAGTCACATTGTTCATGATGATTTAGGCACAACCTTTTCCATGGTACGTTAATAGATACCAGCATGACCTATTTCATAGTATGTTACTAGATGCTAATGACCAAGACACTTCATCCACTCACAAGCCGCACAAGTCACATGGTTAGTGACAAGGCCTTTTCCACATCATGATGATTTAGGCACAACCTTTTCCATGGTATGTTAATAGATACTAGCATGACCTATTTCATAGTATGTTACTAGATGCTAATGACCAAGACACTTCATTCACTCACAAGCTGCACAAGTCACATGGTTAGCGACAAGGCCTTTTGCACATTATGTTAATGTTCCTTGATAATATCGCATGGGTTGATCCATGGACAAGCCGCATTAGTCCAAATGGCTTTGGCCGGCATGGCCTTTCCACACTAAAAGCTAACAGATATTTCAAATCTCTCTCTCTCTCTCTCTCTCTCTCTCTCTCTCTCTCTCTCTCTCTCTCTCTCTCTCTATATATATATATATATATATATATGTTCTCTCTCTCTATATGTGTATGTGTGTATATATATATATATATATGTATATACACACACACACACACACACATTGTTATCGTTGGTACAGCAGAGGCGAGGGCTGATGGCTCAACGAGTATCTGCATGTGAGCTATGCTCGGCCAGTATGGAAGGCAAGGCCGTTTGTGGGCGGTGTTCCTTTGCTAACCGATTTGGACGTTACTCATCAACAAACCTTGTAGCTGGCAGAACGAGAACGTATCCAGGGATGGCAAAAGCTTCTTTTGGAGAGTCTGCTCAAGTCGGGCAGAAGAAATACTCATTAGAGGAGGCGTTTCAGCTGATTCTTAAGTCTTCAGAATGTTGCATCAAGGTTTATCAATCGAGTGAAGCTGCTGTTCCAGTGGCTGCAGTTGAGGAAAACATAAGCTCATGGTTTGAGAGAATTTTTACCAATAGTTCTTCTAATGATGGAGAAGAGAACGTTGCTAAAACAAAGGTTTATTTCCAGGTTGTCAGTCGAGAGGAATACAATAACATAAGTGAAAGTAAAATGGACAATTCTGTGGCTACTTTCCCTCTTTCGTCTGGTGGAAAGATACAATACCAATCTGAGGACAAATTACACAAAGATTTTGTCCACTTTCTTAGTCGGATCGTCACCAAGCAAACAGCAAGAGGTCTAATTGTGGCACAAGCCAAGGAAAAAGTTGAAGCTTCTACTATTTTAGAGGACGCGCAAGGAGCTGCCGACAAAATAGATACAACTGTTCTAGTCATTGTGACTCCAAGGCCGATCCGAAATAAAGCTACCCAAAATTATAATGCCAAGGATGTTTCAGACTGCTGCAAAACTTCCTCAACCAATAGAACAACCCCCACCGTCGGGAGCACAGATGGCCATTGTTTCGGAGCCCAGATACAAGCACAAGCTCACCTAAATGGAAAACATGTCTTATCGGAGAACTCATCAGAAGGAAAGAAAGATCCTGCAGCCATATCTGTCCACTATGAGCACTTCTCAAGCAGCAGAAAAAAAGAGCATAAAACTGAATACAGTGATGTTCCGCAACTGGCGAGGCGCAGGCAGGCGATGAAACCGAGCCAGCCGACGATATCTGCTGCTGCTGATCTATTTCGGAGCTCGTGAGCTTTTCCATCGAATTATTTAAGAAAAGATTGATTGTTTTGCTTTCTATCTCGTACTTCAGTTATGGGTTGGAAGCATAAGTATTCTGCTTCGAAAGCTTGCTTCTTTTTCGAAAAGACAAACAAGAAGAAGAAGAATATAAATTTGTACTTCTGAAAAAATGAAGAGTGCAGGTATGCATGTATAAGTCCTATATATTACATAACGTGCAACTCATTTGGGCAAAAAAAACCCCATATCCACCCATGAATACACCTTGGGAAAATTACCCTAATCCCTAAACCTAAGGATCATCAACGTTCTTTCCACCCACAAAGTCAAGTCCACATAAATTGTTAAGAAATTGGTGGCAGAGGACACTTCTTGGTGTTGTTTCAACTTTGGGTTGCAACCATGAGCAAGCACAAGTATTGTACTTTGTTCGAAGGTTTGCTTGTTGAATTTGAAGAAAACAAATGCAATAGAATTTTTGAAAAAAAAGGTAAAAGTTGTTTTTTCCATCTCTTGCTAGGTGTAAAAATTTTGGAAATCTTTAAACACCTCATAACCATATTTTACGGCGAAGGGAGAAAAAGAATGGCCGAGTCGACAAAAGTATTAGATCGATTGAAAATATAATGTCAGACACCCATAGAAGGAAATGTACTCGCAAGCCAAAGGGGCGAGAATTAGACGTTGTTTAATAGATTTCAAAAGTTCACAAGTGAAACATACTACTATTCATGCACAAACCCAAAATCTCTACTCCAAATCCCAAGAAAATATGAATAGCTTGAATATGCCACATTATTTGCCTTGGAGGACTCCTACAAAAAAAAAAAAATTGTCTCGTAAGATTGCTTGGAAGGTGGAATACTTTGACAATTTCTCTCTATGGACATCTATAAAGTGCTTTGACTAGCATTCAAACCATCTAATAACAAAGTTCATCTTCCTAGAGAGCCTTGTAACATCGGATCCTTTTTGTAGTCTCACATGCATTATATCAACTCTAGCATTTTTAATTGCATGAATGACTTTGTAGCCTTGCGACAAATTTTTGTTGTGTTTATAAAATTTGAGTAGTTTTTCAAGCCTAATAGTTGCACATA
Source organism: Diphasiastrum complanatum (assembly GCA_029204225.1). NCBI lineage: Eukaryota > Viridiplantae > Streptophyta > Lycopodiopsida > Lycopodiales > Lycopodiaceae > Diphasiastrum > Diphasiastrum complanatum. The sequence continues at coordinate 32,177,100 of CM055094.1, read as the reverse complement.
AATAATAGTTTTTTTCATCCTTGTAAGAAAAAAATGGATCATTTCTCGGTTATTCCAAATTCAAAAAGAAATGTTGACAAGGAGCTTTCCCTGTCAGATCAGAAGCCAAAAGCAATTGTTGATTTAAAAAATGTATTATTGATTTTGTGTGCGATAGGGGCGTTGGTCAAAAGGACGTGAGTCGTAGCGTGCACAGAATCGATATGTATGGAGAACAGTGATGTGGAATGACTAGTCTCATGCGTTGAGGATTTCGGATGTGCCAGAGACTATAATTACACGTTATTTGTTCATATAAGACACATGTATGTCTAGAACACGTGTTGTGTCGCAGTTGGTCCATACTTTCAAACGAGACCGTTGACCCACGTGTGCAAGCAATGAGGGTACATAAGGAAGATTCCCGAGGCCATTTCAACTCTTTTTTTTTGTTTCTTTCTTGATATCGCTGTTGTGCAACTACCGTTAACCTGCTTGGTACCCCACTCTACTGCCCACACACAAAAGTGATACTACTCCATACATATTGCTTCTCTGCAATTGTACTTTCTCTCCTCTGATTATGCTCTTGCTCTCGTGCACATAAGTAATATTACCCTCTAAATTGCTACCATGGAGAGGGTAAAGTAGACAAGGAGGGATTTCTTTACTCCCACAACTGGGGACTGACTTCCAATAGAACTTTACGTCCACTATGTTGGATTATTCTCCTTCTTACTAATCGACTAATCGGTTTTAATCTTCATCCATTGTTTATCCAGTTCTGCAGATTTTTCCGTGTCTTTACACAGTAGAATGAAAATGTGTTCTCGAGATGCTCTACGGAAGACTCTCGTGCAGTAGGTATTTCTCATGCAAAAATCAATCACACATTAGGAATGAAGAGCAACAAGGAAATAAACAAACTGTACAGAGAGTGAGAACTGTAGAGCAATTGTCGAACAAAACTTGCATTCATCAACATTGATTATTTACTTTGGTAGTTGCAATATGTCATTTGTTCTGTAGAGTAAGGTGACTTACTCTGACATGCCCTTGTCAAAACAAGGCAGGGTTGGTGACACTAAAATCTACTATCATTGATAGCAGAAGTTGGAAGATATAGTTTGAGATGCAGGTATGGTTGAGGTACTATGTTTAGAGGACCTCTCTGAACAAGAGAATCCTAGATATATTGTGTATTGGACATTGGAAATCTTATTGCATGTGGAAAGACAAATAGATTTGAGGTTGTAGAAGGGGAGAAAAATTGTCAATTCCCTGTGGAGATTGCTCTTGGTTGGACATTGTAACAGATGACGGAATATCCGTTTCACTTTCTTTCGACAATGACTCATTTCATATTAGTGTCTTTTTGCATTATGGAACTGGTGTATTGTGCGGTAATGTTGAAGTTTGCAAGAAACTTCTCGATTGAGCAGCAGGTTGAGCTATTGAGTGCTATGGTGCTCATGTTGCATTGTCGTGAGGATCCTATCAGGAGTCATAATCAACGTGTCGGACAGGTAGGATCTTGTTGGGTTGTTTTGGACAGTCTTTGAAACTGTGTTTTCTAACACAGTCGGGACATTCAGCGTGGTACCTGGTCTTGACTGGACAATCAACCATGAAGTGGCCAGTGTCACCACAGATGAAACATCTGTTGTTCAATGGACCTTGTATAATGGCATAGCCATCTTGTATGGCTAATGGTTCTGGACTTTCAGATGGATATTCGGGATAAGACAAGGAATGTCTAGACTGTGATGGTTGTTCTTCGTACTGTTGGACTGTATGTGCGTGGAGAAGCTGATATGAAAGACAAGCATTAGTAGGATGCATAGCCCCGCAATGTGGGCACCATATTGGTTTTCGTCTATAAGGTACCTGTCCAGGGTTTGGCTGACCAGGCATACTGCTTTGGATAGACTTCAGGGTAGCTTGAAACTCATTGGTGAGTTTCTCCATCTGTAGTTGACGTTGCTTATTAAGCAACTCCAACTGGGATTTCTGATCTCGAGTGTCTTCGATCGGCTTTGACTCATGGACAGGAGCAAGTGGTGCTCTTCTTTCCCTGGATTCATCAACATCTGATCCCTCGTCCTCTTCTTTGATGGCATCAGACATAGCTAACTTTAGGCTCATATATTCATCATTGGATTTAAGCTCACTTCTAATCCATCTTGGAAGGCCGACTAAAAACCAGATGATGAGCATCTGTTCGGTAGGCTGTTTTTGTACTTGACTTTTGAGGCGTTTGAAACGCTCGATATAGTCTTGTACACGTTCGTCTTTTGCCATCTTGATATTACTCAATTTGACAAAAGGGCTCTCGATCAAGCAAAAGGGCTTAAAACGCTTGATAAAGGACTCTTTTAGAATTGACCAGTTTGTCTTATCTTCACGATCAAGGTTGAAAAATCAATCACGTGCTTTAGCGATCATGGTCATCGAAAATAGTTGGACCATAACAACGGGAGATGTCTTGCCATATACATCACATGCATTCTCAAAGATTTCCAAAATCTTTGAGGGTCCGAACTATTGTCAAACTTTTGTAGATCTAGCTTGGGTGTACGTCTCTCAAGTTGAGCTCTGTTAGTGACAGAAACACCATTAAGGTTGGTTCTGACCTGGGATGGTTTAGCACCATAAAAATGGGGTCGTGGTCGTGAGGACTCAGCTCTATCAGGTTCTTGTTCTTTGAATGGGTTTGTGGATGGCTCTTGGAGTTGGGCCCGCAGTCGGTAGAACCTATGATGTCTGATTTGTTCAGCTACATGGGACCTTACCTCGTATAGATAATCGTCTGGGATTTGAGGATCTATATGCTAGTCCATTGGGTACTATCGTGGTGTTTTTGTGTTGGGCATGTGTTTTTGGTGTTTTTGGATTTTTTAGGGTTTTTGGTGTTTTTGGATTTTTGGTGTTTTTTTAGATTTTTTTTTTTGTATGGGGTCAAAAATTTGTTTGGATCAGAAAAAAAATGACGTCGAAAAATAAAGTATCAAAAAAACAGAGGACTAAAAAAAACAGATGACTCGAAAAATTGAAGGCTCGAAAAAATTGTATCGTGGAAATATAGGACTCAAAAAACAGATGACTCAAGAAAATTGTGTCAAAGAATTAGAGGACTCGAAAAACAGATGACTCGAAAAATAGAAAGCTCAAAAAAATTGTATCGAAAAATTATGCTGTTGAATTGAAAAAAATGTATCGAAAATTATGTAGGTGACTCGAAAAAAGTGTATCAAAAATCTGTGCTGGTAAATCAAAAAAAATGTATCGAAAAAATAGAAGGCTCGAAAAAAATACATCAAAAAATAATGGCTCAAAAAAAAATTTGGTGACTCGAAAAATGTATTGAAAATGATGGCTCGAAAAAAAAAAATTCGTGACTTGAAAAAAATGTATCAAGAAATAATGGTTCCAAATTTTTTTTTTTAAGTGACTCGAAAAAAATGGCTCGAAAAAAAATTCAGTGCTTCAAAAAAAATGTGTCTAAAATAATGGCACAAAAAAAAAATTTAGTGACTCGAAAAAAATGTATCGAAAATCTGTGCTGGTGACTTGAAAAAAGTAAATCGAAAATTATGTAGACGACTTAAAAAAAGTATATCAAAAAATGGTGGGATGCGGTCGCTACGGGTCTAAATGTGATTTGTTTGTGTTGGGGTGCGGTCTATTGTGGGTGTGATTCGGTGCGAGTGTGGTCGTAAGGTGATGTTTGCGGTTGAATGCGGGGTTACGGTTGAAGGGCTGAGGTGGTTTGATTGTGCAGTCTACAGTGGTTGCTATGACTCAAAGCGATCACTACGGTTCAAGGGCGGGGGCAGTTGGGGTGCGGTTATTTGCGGTCGCTACGGCTCAAGGCGGTCACGACGATTCAAGAATGGTCTGCGGCTGCTAGGATGCGGTTGTTTGTGGTTAGTTGCGATGGCCAGTCTGTTGTGGGTGTTATTCGGTGGGAGTGCAGTCATAATGTGGGGCGATGGTAGTCGTAAGGTGATGTTTGCGGTTGAATGCGAATGGAGGTGGAAGATGTTCTATGTGCGATTGAATGTGGTCTTTTGCAGTTCAAGGCGGATTTAGTTAGAGGGTGTTCTGTTTGCGGTCAGTTTGCGGTGGAAAGTGCTGTAGTGCAATTCAAGGGTGAATGTAGGTGGAAGGTGATAGTTTGTGGCGGAATGTGGTTTAATGCGGTTCAAAGGCAGATGCGGTGGGAGTGTAGTCATAATGGGGCGAGTGCGGACTGTGGCGGTGTGATGCAGTGGGAGGGCAGTCGTAAGGTGGGGCGAGTGCGGACTGTTGTGGGTGTGATGCGGTGGAATGTGGTTTACTGTAATGGTATGCGGTCAGTTGCGGTTTATTGCGGTTAGTTGGAGTGGTGATGCAGTCACGACGGTTGAATGCGATCTGTTTGTGACTGCTAATGAATGCAGCATGTTTGCATTCCAAGGTGGATGCAGTTAGGTGTCTGATGAAAACAGGTGTAGAGGCATCGGAGGCAAACAAAATCAGGGGGCATCAGATGCAAATGGAGATAGACGACGTCGGATGCAAACAAAATGTGGTTTCGATGCAAGGTGTGGTATCTGATGTCTGTTGTACTCGTCAATTGTGATCGTTGTTTGAAAGTTCTATGGTCTGGCGTGGATGTGGTCCTGCTAAGAAGGTGAGGGACCCCTTTGGTCGAGATTGGATCTAGAACCTTCGGTCAAGATTGGATACAGTCTGTCGGTTGAGATTGGAAGCAGGCCGTCGGTTGAGATTTGAAGCAGGCCGTCACTTGAGATTTGAAACAGGCTGTCGGTTGAGATTTGAAGCAGGCTGTCGGTTGAGATTTGAAGCGGGCCGTCAGTTGAAATTTGACACAAGGCCGTCGGTTGAGATTTGACACAGGGCCATCGGTTGAGATGTGAGTGAGGCCGTAAATTCAGATTTGACACAGGGCCATCGGTTGAGATTTGAGTGAGGCCGTCAGTTGAGATCTGATAGATCACTGCGGTTGAGATGGGAGGCAGTGCATCGGTTGAGATCTGAATGAGGCCGTCGGTTGAGATCTGATAGATCACTCTGGTTGAGATGGGAGGCAGTGCGTCTTTTGATTCTTGGACATCCTAAGAACATCAAGAATAGGGATGTAAGGAGATATGCAAGAGCTACACCACAAACCTAGCCTATTTAGTTTACTTGAATGTTGATTCCTATTTTAATCCACAAACAAGAAAAGAAAACCAATCCACTCTAGGAAAGCAAGAAATCTAATCCACTCTACAATCCTAGGATTTGCAAGATTTAAGCCACAACCCAGGAAAGACAAATTACCACAATGTTGATTCCTACATTAATCCACAAAAGCAAGAAAGTTAATTCACTCTAGTTCCACAAACAAGAAATAAAACTAATCCACCACTAAATCCACAACCACACACAAAGGGATGGAAGGGCAAGGTCATTAATGCATCACTCAAGAAACAAGAATGATCAAGGAGCTCAAAGATGCATCAAACTCGTGGCAGCTATTTTCATTTGAGCATGGAGTAGATACACTATACAAAAGCTCCATTCTACAATGGGAAAGCCTCTTAAATAAGCAAGAGAGCTCCTTAGGTGGCATCCTAGTGGCATTTCCACATTACACAAATTACAAGTGGAATAATCCCCTCCACTAGAAGTCACCATCTAAAGGCGGCTCACTCTAATTTTTTAAGAGGGGTCTAACTACATTAATTACACTTGCCTAAAAATACTAGTTCCTACATGGTTATTCTATATTTCGGGATTCACCATGAGGCTTACACAGTTTCTATTTGTCATGTTTAACTAGTACTTCTTGACTCTCAATCTTTGTTTATCTGGTCTTCTCAGAGACCTCCTCAGTCTAAGGTGAGAGGTGCCCTTGGGTAGCTCTGGCCGAGCATCTTGGGGATTCAACAGAATCAACCAACAGAAGTGGATTTGAGGGTGCCAAAAAAAAATGAGGATTTGGAGGCATTGTTGACTCAGATCAAGCATTTTCAACTATAGAGATTGGTGGATCATTGTGATCTAAAACTCACTTTAGGTCAAATCACTTGTAGATGGCCAATTTTTTAAACCAGTCACTGAAAACAATATAGAAATTGCTATTTTTAGCTCCTAGAATCTTTCTAGCGATCTATGCACATTTTGGCCTCATTCCAAAGGTACCATTGCAAAGCTAGATTAGGTATTTGAATTAGAAAAAGTATCCTATGCTTTTGGCATGTGTGACATCACACAACATGGCCTCAATGCAATTTACAAGTGAAGATTACAAACTAGCTTGTGTGATTTTAACACTCCTCCTCACAACTAGTTTGAAGATAACATAGATTTGCTTATCAACCCTAGGTCTGATCTTAACTTCACAAATTTAGCTCTTTGAAGTGGTTTAGTGAGGATATCAACAACATATTCACTACTTGCCACATGCTCCAAAGATACCTCCTTTGATTGCACCTTTTCTCTCACAAAATGATGAGAGATCTCAATATGCTTTGATCTTGCATGGAAGATTGGATTGGTTGCAAGATGTTGGGTTAAAATGTTGTCATTATAAATGATTGGAACATCATCTAAACTCATGACCTTCAGCTCCATAAGTAGCCTTTTGATCCAAAGAATCTCCGTTGTAGTGTTAGTGAGAGCTTTGTACTTGGCCTCGGTAGAAGAAAGTGAGATGGTTTCTTGTTTCTTTCACAACCAAGAAACAACTCCTACACAAATGAATGTTGCATAGGCGCTTGTGGAATTTATATCTCTTTCATCACCTAAAAAATCCGATTCACTAAAGGCATGCAAATCAATAATATCCCCTCTATAGATAATTTCATGATCTAGAGTGCCCGAGAGGTATCTCAAGATCCTTTTTGCACTTTTCAAATGTATGATCAATGGATCTTGCATATATTGACTTAGCCTACACACACTAAAGCATAGATCAGGCCTAGTTATGGTGATCCACATTAGGGATCTTATAATATGCCTATAAAGAGTGATGTGCATGAAAGATGTGTGAAAAATCAGAGATCAAAACACTATTAGTTCATCAATTATCTTTAGCCAATTTGGATCACACATCTAGATTCATCAACAACATAGAAATCACTACTTTATGCATGCTAGAACTTAGAAATGCATCAAGATCTGATCATAACCACTTAAATCTGACTTAGCATTGTCCCTGTTGGTACAGCAATAGTACAATACAGTACTCCACACGTGTGAAAGCTAGATCAACAAGAAAATCAACACATAGAAACTCAAGATATCATGAGAAAACCATAAGAGATGGACATAGAATCAACAAAGATGAATTCTCCACATCATAAGAGAATACAATGATATGTTCTCCATGTAGGTACAACTATTTATAACATCCTAAGTGTCATTTAGCCACTTTCCCTAAGTATGCCCTAAAATGCCAACTTTTAGGTACTTAACCAAAAATTTAGAAATACTAGTCCAAATGCAATTCACCAAAATTAGCCAATTAGAATGGGTCCAAACACAACCTCATCCACTTATCTACTTGCCAAATATATTAATACCACTATTTAGCCCTTATTGACAAATATGAAACTATCTCTAAGTTGAGATTTCATTTTGGCCTCCAAAAATGCCAAATAAAATGTCGAGACTAGTTGACAATTTTCACACTCCCTCTTCAACTTGTTTTAGCATAGATTTAGATAGTACACTAAATGATGTTCTACGCTTCATAAAAAAGCCTTTTTCCAATGCTTTGGTGAAGATATCAGACACACATTCCCTTGAAGAAACATGTTGAAGCTCCACTTCCTTTCCATGACTTGTTCTCTCACAAAATGATATGCCACCTCAATGTGCTTGCTCCTTGCATGAAAGATAGGACTGCTTGCCAATATTTGGGCTGATATTTCGTCACAAAAGATGATTGGACTCTCTGAATAATCCAGCAAGTGAAGATCACTTACCATCATCTTGATCCATAACATCTCCTTTGTGCAAGATGTAAGAGCTTTGTACTCGGCCTCACTAGATGGCAATGAGATAGTAGCTTGTTTCTTTGACATCCAAGAGGTAGCTCCATCACCTATGAAAATAGCATGTGTACTTATGGATTTTCTACCCATTTGATCTCCAGCAAAGTCCGAATCTAAAAATCCAAACAAGTTAGGTGATGATCCTCCCTAAACAATGCCAAAATCTCTTGTTCCCAAGATGTATCTCAATACCCTCTTGCCTAGCTTCCACCAATACTCCACACTAGGATTTTGAATAAATTGGCTTAATCTACCAACGCACTGGCTAAGATCAGGTCTTGTGATGGTTAGATATATGAGTGAACCAAGTAGCTTCCTATAGAGAGTAATGTCCTTGAAGGATCTTTCATTACCTCTTAAGCATACTTCTCTTGATATATGAATGTAAATTGAGAAGTTCTAAATACCTATATTCCCAAGATATAATGTAAAAGACCAAGATCATGCACCTCAAACTCCTTTTTGAGTGCAAACTTGATTGGCATCAATATCTTGCTTGTTGCCTCCACTCAATACGACGTCATCCATAGATTAGAAGGATAGTAACATGATTTCCAACAAATATATAGTAAAATGAATGATCATATTCACTCATCATGAAATTTTGTGAAAGTAGAAAAGAGTTAAGCTTAGCATACCAACTCCTTGGTGCTTGCTTAAGACCATACAAACTCTTTTGTAAGAAACAAACATGATTTGGCTTGCCATGTGAAATGCAGCACTCGAGTTGCTCCATAAACACCTCTTCTTCAAGGTCCCCATTCAAGAATGCATTTGTACTATGTCCAATTGCCATAGATCATAGTCAACAATTCCATATTCCAATTAGGGTGGATCTTAAGACCTAATAGATTAAAAATTAGGATTAGGTCTTGGATGGATCAAAGAAAGTCCGAAATTTTCAGATCTGAGGCAATTATGTATAAATATGTGATGGATTTCCCATCCAATTATGAGTAAAATTGAGATCTTCCTTCATGAATAGTTTTGGTCTATCATTTGTTTGGTTTTTGGAATGATTAGAATAGTTTGAAGGTACTGGTATAGTACACAGGCAACGTCAGGCCATACTTTCACACGTGTGAGCCTCTTTGCATGATTTTGGAGCCAATTTATGGAGTTCAAGCCAAGATAAGCTAGAAATCAATGTATTCTAGCTATAGGAATTTGATTGGATTTTAATTAGGTGCTATCTATTGGAGTTATTTTGCTGCATTTTTAACAAAATCACTTGCGTCCAGTAGCGATAGTTCCAAGGAGACCACAAGGTCCCACAAGAACATCACTTGCGGCCAGTAGCGATGATCCTAAGGAGAGCACAAGGTCCCACAAGAACATCACTTGTGGCCAGTAGTGATGGTTCTAAGGATACCACAAGGTCCCGCAAGAACATCACTTGAGGCTTGTAGCGGCCTTCATGCCTACATAAAAGGAGAAGTGCCATGGCTTTCACGCTCGACTGCTTCACGACTACTATTGTACCTGCATCAACAATGACTGCAAGCCACAAACTAGAAGACAATCTGCTATAAATTATGTCTTGTTTATTCTCAACTTAAATATTTGATTATTATTAAAGACAATAATCTATTAAGATTCAAATAGTTGTAGTTTTTTTTGTGTGTGATGATCAAAATGATGCATTTAACTTTTGTGAAAATTTGTGGTACTCAAGACAGAGTTAAAACTTGTTTGAGTTTTGATGAATTTCCTTTGAGATCTGAAGTGAGATAACTAGTTATGTCTTAGAATTTTCATATTTTTTGAGAGTGTATGTACCTAGTGTTGGGAATTTGAAGAGGATAGATGAATTCCTTGGTGCATGGATGTCTATTGGATTCGAGCTAACATCGACAATTAGTAGCTCTACTCTTTCCAAGCTTCAAATTTGCAAGGATTCAAACAATCGATTCCATATTCACACACAGAATCATTCAATTGCGAAAGTGTGGTTTCAAGTTAGATCAAAAGTAGCACTATTTGCATACACTATTAGTCATAAAAACAATTCAATCTATGAATCATCTATCTAAATGCAAATGACACGACACAACAATACTGAGTGTATTGGAATGAGTACAATTACGGTCGAAAGTGTGCACATGTCTGAATACAATTAGATGCACAATCTCTTTGATACAATACTCTAGAAATGTGTGTGTGTGTGTGTGTGTGTGTGTGTGTGTGTGTGTGTGTGTGTGTGTGTGTGTGAGAGAGAGAGAGAGAGAGAGAGAGAGAGATCAAATAATGTGCTTTGTTTTGTGAATAGATTCACTGATTCTTGATTTCTCGAACTATTAGCTCATTCGCTCATTATTAACTTATATATTGATGCACTATTAAGTATGGTAGCTATACAATTAAAATAATGCTAAACTGATGCATTTACAAGATACATTAAGGCACTACTTTCTGATGTTAGATGTCGCTCTAGAGAATCTAATTTAGTTGGAGATTCTACGAAAATCACTGGGTCATGAAATATATGGTCGAATTGATAATCAACAATCGAATCGATAGTCGATAGTCGAATCGATAGTAGCTTTGACAATTTCCTTTGAAGGAAAATTCGACAATAGGAATTGTCGATTCTAGTGTCTTCAACAATAGGCTTCGACAATTGTTGACTCGAGTGTCTTCGACAGTAGGTTTGACAATTGTTGGTTCGAGATTTTGTCAAGCAAATAAATCTTTGTGATTTTCATGTATTTCTGTAGAATATTCAATAACTCGTGTGTTTTTGTAGATTACGTGACAATAGAAATATTTACATACACCAAATAAAAGAATTTAAATTAGTTGTAGGATTAGGGAGAGAGAAAATGAAAATCCAACACTCCCCCTTAATCTAGATCCTTAAATGCCTTGATTGTCAAATTCAAGATTGCATAGAGATTCTTGTGTGTTTCCTTATCCTTTTGTAAATATCTTAGTTGCCATATACTATGTTCTACAAAGTATGGATGTCGGATGGATCAATCTCTCCATAGCATATGCAGAGGTCAATATTAGCTTGAACATATCTGATGACTCTTAATAGAGGCTTTTAGTGGATCATACCAATATTCGCCATATATTGGTTCAAAGAGCTAACAACATATGCAATATCAGGCTTGGTGGAGATCACTGCATACATGAGAGATCTGATAATTGACTGATATGGATATCCCTACATTTTGTCCTTCTTCTCTTTGGTTTGAGGGCATCGCTCTTTTGATAGTTTCAGACTTGGATCCATAGGAGAATGTAGAGGCTTGCAATTCATGAAATCAAATTTAGAAATTATACTAAAGATATACCGTTGTTGAGTCAAATTGAGAAGCTTCTTGTTTTTGTCTCTGTGGATTTGGATCATGAAACAATAAGGAGCTTCTTCGAGATCTATCATCACAAATTCTTGAGACATCATCCTTTTGGTATCCTTTATCAGTTCGATATTGTTGCTAAATAGCAATGAATCATCCACATATAGTGTGATGATGATAAAAGATTGTCGAATGGCCTTGAAATAAACATTATAGTCTGCAGAGCTTGGTTCGAATCCTTGTTCGATAAGGAATGAGTTGATTTAATGGAATTAGGCTCTTGAAAATTGTTCCAGACCATACAACGCCTTGTGGAGTTTACAAACTCGATCTTCTTTGCCATGGAGGACATACCCCTCTAGATGAATCATGTAGATGTCATCTTCGATAACTCCATTGAGTAATCTTGTTTGTACATCTAATTGATGTACCTCAAGGTTGGCTACAATAGCATACGATAGTAGTAGTTGGATAGAAGAGTGCTTGACTACTGGGTTGAAATTATCTCACCCTTGTGAACTTGTCCCAACATTGTCATCATTTCTTATGGTCCGAACAATGCTCTAAATACCACCAAAATGAGAATAATTTTTTATACCAACCTCTAAACAAAAGATATAGATTATAGAAATCTTTTATTTAATTCGTCAATCCACACAGACAACTTGATTATATCTGCCTCTTATATAACGGATTTCATGATCGAACTCTCGCATCAATTCGGCCCATTGGGTTTTCCTACCCTGAAGATCATGTTGATTATAGAAATACTTGAGAAGTTGGTGTATACACTATAGACTTACTATCATACACGTAGTATCTCCAGGTTTGTTGTGCATGGATTACAACAAATAATTCATTTTTGTGCTTTGTATAATGCCACTGAGGATCAGTGAACTTTTTGTTTTCAAATCTATTGGCCTATCAATTTGTAATAGAACTGCTCCAATTGTGATTTCACTTATGTCAACTATAGCGATATAAAGTTGATCTGGATCTGTAATCTGTAATACGAGAGCTGAAACAATCAGGGCTTGAAATTGCTCAAAATACTGATTCAGTTTCTCATTCCAAACAACAAGCAGACTAGGTTGATTCCTCTTTTTTTTTTTGTTAACAACATCTTTTGTCACATTATTGAGTGGTGTTGCCACCTTGGAATAATCCTCAATAAATCTTTGAAAGAAAGCCATAAATCCAAGGAATGATTTAACTTGTCTAACCATTTGTGAATTTGTCCAATCAATAATTACCTTGATTCCATAAGTAGTGATCTTATGACCTAGGTAAACCAGCTAATGCTAAATTCTTTAGCGTAGAGTAACACTTGACAAAGTTTGGTCAAGACAGTTTCGATATATTCTACGTATGTTCTACGATAGACAAGAATATCATCTAAAAATACTACCATAAATTTCTCATCATATGTTGGAATGTTTCTAGAGCATTTGTTAACCCAAATAATTACACTTAAAATTCGTAATCACCAAATTTTGTAGGAAATCTAGTTTTCCACACGTCTTTCGACTTAATTTTTATCAGATGGTACCTTGTTCTAAGATCAACCTTATTGAAGTATTTAGCTCCATCCATATCAAACGACCAAGTCATCCATGCTAGGCGAAAAATATTAATTTTTAATAACTATCTTATTTAATCCCTTGTATTCCACACACATTCAAAAAATCTCATCATTCCTCGCTTTCAAAAGAACAGCACCCATGATGTATTAGGTTGAATATGTCCCATCCTTAGATAGTTCTATATTTTATTTGTAATTTCTATCCACATCTATGATGATTCAATGGGCAGATGGAAAGTCAAACCATAGTTATTAGGGAATGCCTTCCTGCCCCCTGGGGACGTGTTCTACCAAGTGTTCCCGAGAATGCGTTCCTAGGTGGCAATGTTCCTGTAGTAGTGGGAGCGCATTTCCAATTGTTTCCATGCAAGTTTCCAAGGGTGGGAAATTCTATTGGACTATATTTAAGCAAACCTCAAATTCTATTGGACCACTCATGGTTCCACCTCTAAATCCTATTGGACCTCTTAAACTTCATCAAACAAAAGCATTACACTTGTCTACACTCTAATTGGCACGAGTTTGGCCTCCTACTCTATTTTGGCTCAATAGTGGCATAACAAGTGGAAATGGATAATTTGCCATCTATGCCAAATTTGACCCTACCAACATCCTACACCTAAATGCTTGACTATGAAATTCTATGAGACTCCTATATCAAACATTTTTATTTACTTTACAATTCTCCACATGTGGGAACATCCTCCACACATGTGAGATTCACTTACAAACTTCTATCATAAAAAATACCAAGCTAGATTTTTGCCAATTTCTCGCAGGTTGCAGTGGGTCTTGCAACACATAAGGGGTGGGATGATGTTGGCTGATTCTGGCGAGTCCCCAAGATACTCGGCCAGAACTACCCAAGAGCACCTCTCCCCTTAGACCGAGGAGGTCTATGAGAAGATGAGATGAACGAAGACTGAGAGCCGAGAAGTACTAGTTCAGCATGATAGACAGATTATGTGTAAGCCTCATGGTGAATCCCAAAATATGGAATGATCATGTAGGAACTAGTATTTCCAAGCAAAAGTGATAAATGCAAGTAGGACTCTCTTAGAAAAGCAGAGTGAGTCATCTTCTGATGGTGACCTCTAGTGGTGAGGATAATTCCACATGTAATTTGTGTAATTTGGAAATGCCACTAGGATGCTACCAAAGGAACTCTCTTGCTTATTTAAGAGGCTTCCCCTTTGTAGAAGGGAGGTTTTTGTGTAATGTACCTACTCCACGCTTAAATGACAATAGCTTCCAGTGAAAGGCATAGAAGGAGAAGATACGATTTCCATAAGTATCCTTCAGATCATGAGATTCATAAAAGGAATCTCTTTTAGATTTCTGATTTGTAGATTCATTATGTTATATCCAGGTTTTGGAAATCTCGTCAGAATATAAAAATTTGAGGTTTCAAGAGTGTAGAAAAAATGTCAATTCCCTGAGGAGGTTGCTCTTGTATGGGAATAGTAGTAGATGATGGAATATCTGTTTCCTCATCGTCTCACAATAACTCATTTTATATAACGCCGATGTTCGCCTATCGGTCTGGTAAATGTTGTGGTAATGTAGAAGTTTTTAGGGAAATTCTCGAGTGAGCGACAGGTTTAGCGGTTGGGTGCTATGGTGTTCATGTTGTGTTGTGGTGAGGATCCTATCCAGATTCATAATGGACGTTGCGGGCAGGTAGGATCTTACTGGGTTGTTGCGGACAGTCTTTGAAATTGTGTTTTCTAACGCAGTCGGGGCATTCGGCGTGGTACTTCATTTTGACCATACAATCAACCATAAAGTAGCCTAGTTCAATGCAGATGAAGCATCTGTTGTTTAGTGGCCCTTGTTGAATCACATAGCCATCTTGTATGGCTAGGACTTATGGATTTTCTGGATGGTGTTCATGATAAGACAAGGATTGTCTAGAGTTGTATGGTTGTTCTTCATATCGTTGTATGGAATTAGCTTGAATATGGTGATATGAAGGACAATCATTAACAGAATGTGCCTGAACCTCCATCAATCACATCTGTTTCTTTACCAAATTGTCTATGTTGTATCGATAGAGTGATGTTTTTCTGCTCACTTTCCCAAGCAGTTCCTACATTGAGTACTTCGTTCATAGCTTCAAACCCGACACAAAAAAGTGGCTTCTGACGGACTTGTGATTCCATTTCAGTCAATCTTTCTGCTAATACTTCTTTTGCTTTAGGCACCAGAGGGGAGTACCGGCTTCGAAAAGTAGATTATCGCAAAAGCTGGAGAGCCGTGTGAAGGGTGACCATCCCGAATGGTTCTGCGGGTGGTTTTATTGGGGGAGTAAACCTAAAACAGTTTCGGCAGTGTGGGCACCAGATGTTATATTGTCTATAAGGTACCTGTGCAGGGGTGGGTTAGCTGACTAGACATATGGCTTTGGATAGAAGTCAAGGTGTCTCGAAACTCCTTAGTGAGTTTCTCCATTTTCAGTTGGTGTTGCTGGTTAAGCAACTCCATCTGTGATTTCCAAAGCTGTTCTTGGGTATCCTTGTTTAGCTTTGATTCATGGATAGTAGCACGATGTGCTTTCCATTCCCTAGTTTCGTCAACATCGGATCTTTTGTCTTCCTCCTGGATGGCATCAGACATAGCTAACTTTAAGTTCGTATATTCATCATTGGATCTAAGCTCATGTCTAGTCCATCTTGGAAGTCCAACTAAGAGCCAAATGCTGGGCTGTTCTTGTACTTGACCTTTCAAACATTTAAAATGCTCGATATAGTCGTGTACGTGTTCATCTTTTGCCATCTTGATATTACTCAATTGGACAAAAGGACTCTCTATCAAACGAAAGGGTTTGAAATGTTTGATAAATGACTCTTTTAGATTAGACCAATCTAATTTATCGCCACGATCGAGGTTAAAAAACCAGTCACGTGCTTTAGCGATCATGGTCATGAAAAATAATTGGACCATAGCGTCGTTAGATGTTTCGCCATAAATGTCACACGCATTCTCAAAGATTTGCAAGAATCTTTGAGGGTCCGAACTACCATCAAACTTGGGTAGACTTGGGTGTTCGCTTTTCAGGATGAGCCCCGTGAGTTGCAAAAGCTCCATTCAGGTGTGTTTTGGCATGTGATGATTCAACACCATGAAAATGGGCTCGTGCATGTGAAGACTCAGCTCTATCAAGTTCTCGTCCCTCGAATGGGTTTGTGGAAGGCTCATGGACGTGTGATTTCATTTGAGAGAACCTATGACGTCGGGTTTCGTCTGACGTAGGAGACACCATTTCTGGTGGATAATCATCTGTGGTATGGGGTTCAGTATGGTGTTCCATTGGGTAAGATCTTGTTGTTGCATTTTGTATGTGTTTTTTTTGTTGTTTTTGGGTTTTTGAAATAATTTTTTTTTTGCCAAAATCAGCCAACATTCTCTATAAAATTTTGTCAGGTAGTGGTCCATTGCTCTCAGGCCATTATCGTAAATAATCTGTTTCTTGGGCAGCTCATGGCCTCCACCACTCGCTGCTCGGGTCCCAGATTATTTATGCTCATGGTCCTCCCAATGGCCATTACCTAATACTTAATGGAAGGTATCACCCCCTCTTAAAAATGATGACGCTTAAGACGAAGATAACATGAAAAAAAATAGAGTGTAGGCTGGTAAAAATAAATAAATGATAGCACATAAGTTGTACCAAAAACGACGAACTGCCAGGTTGTCATAGTTTTGGGGTTTTCGCGAATGTCTTGGAACATCGCTATGTTCGGATGGCTCAGAAATCAATTGAAAAATACGAAACAAATTGGAAAACGAGCGAGATGATAAGTCGAAAAGCTCTTCGTAGACTTCAGATTTTTTGGAAAAAGAAAAAATATGCGAGCATAAGAGTGCTTTGAAAACAAGAGTAGTTCGTTGATATCAATAACTTCGGGAAGTTGAGTTGCTCGCATAGTGGGACTAATGTGACAGGACTTCGATAACATTCGATGTTAGAATTGTTTCAGGATTTAGAGGATTTCAGGAGAGGTTGAATAGGCTGGCAAAAACAATCGATTGCGAACATAGTTCGTAGATTTCGGAAAATTGGTTTTGACTGGATAATGAATAACATGTCCGAGTCGATTCATGGAAGTTGGTTGGCCCCAAAGTGTCAAAGCATCATATGACATTGTACAGTACCACTGTCAGTAAAATGACGAGTGCAATTATACAAACCTCCAGGTGCCATGCTTATTTGAATGGATCACATCATGGTAGCGGTCCTAGTTTGCAAAAATTAAAGGCAAGATGTTTGGATGCTGACAAAGGAAGTAGGCTAAGAACCAAACATGTGAACATAATCATTCATGGAAATGTGCAAGGTGACTCAAGGACTGTTAAGAGAACAAAATCTCTATTCAGGAAAGGTCACATTGGTGATATTGATAGTCACAGACCAGAGTATGAATTCCACACTCGAACTGCCAAAATTCCACATCGTTCAGAAAGAAACTTGCAATTTTCAGAAGAAACTAATATTCTACATTCCGTTCCTCTTGAATCGATGAAAGAAGTTCTCGTAGTGCAAGAGTATGATGTGCACGAGTATGATGGGCAATTAGAAAAACACTAGCACATAGTAGAAAGCTCTAGTTGAAAAGCGATTTTCATACAAAATCAAGATTCTTAGAAGTGATGGAGGTGGTGAGTACACTTCCAATAAATTTCATGATTATTGTGAGCTTGAAGGCATTAAAAGGGAGTTTTCTTGTGCATATACACAATCTCAAAATGGGGTGGCTGAAAGAAAGAATAGAACACTGTGTGAATGTGCCAAAACCATTAGAATTGAGGCATCCTTGCCAAAAGACTTTTGGGGTGAGGCCATCAATTGTTCAAACTATATTTGCAATCGACTCCCTCATGTTGCACTTGGAGGAAAGTCACCATATGAAGCTCTTTATTTGAAGAAACCTAAGGTTGATCATCTTAGAGTATTTGGATGCATATGCTTTGTCCTTATTCTCTTGGTCTTATCTCAAGATCAATGCTTGATCCACATTAGATATATTTTTAGGAAGAGTGTCAAAATATTGGAAAAATCTATCTAATGTTGTGAGTAGGGGTCCTAAAAATGCCAAAGATGAATTAAGCTCTTTTGGCTTAGTAAAGACACTGCACACGTACATACCTAACTTATAATAGCTGCATTTATGTTTTATAAACTCTAACCTCATCAATTTTAAGGCATGAAACATAAGTTCTTAAAAAAAAAAAAAAAGACTTTGAAATGAATCACTCTTAGCATAGCCTGAAGTCTCATCATGTGTACATGAACATTATTGTGTTATTGGCTGAGAATAACATTCATACCGATGTTATCTCATATATCTTCATACCTGGATGCCCTCCTTATGTACTATTGATTCCAAACCGAAAATAATAGGTTAATGTTCATGTAGCATCCACATTAGAACATCTCATCTCAAAGAAAGGTATTTAGGTAAGTCAAGCATGATTCTTTCTTAACAAGGAGTATTAGAGTCTTCAAGAGCTATATACCCATTCCTTACTAGTTCCTTCCTTACTCCAACTAGATATGGAGCAAAAATTATATAATCTCTTAGGCAATCCGATTATGTCTTACTACTACAAATGCTCTTAAACATACAATACAGCTTTCTTACGTGACATCGATATATTACCACAAAAACATGGGGAATGCCAATATTCATCATTAGCATTATGCTATGTATTATGTTAAAGCAACCATTGGGACTGGTGGGCGGCCAACTCTCTTAATAAATGGCTGTTTTTTGGAAGGGTTGATCCTCCATAAATTAAGCATGCTACAAGCTTGAAACAAAGCATATACAGAAGTGCGATGGTAGGTGTTATCATTATCATGTTGTAGAGCAGATCATTCAATCAAAAGAAGCAAGCAAACTATCTCTCCATCGCAATTTGGATTGGGATAGGGTATCAACCAGTACATATGAACTCATGAAAAGAGCAACAAAAATTGCTTAGAAAGGTGTGATGGCCATTCTACCAGTCAGTCGCTGGTCTATAGGCAGAAATACGTCTACCAACTGTGCATATAGTATGCAACAAAGTGTTTAATCATGAAGTAATCAATCATTGTCCGTAAGCCTAGAAAAACAACAAATGTTTGTGATCCGTACCTCAATGATCGAATGAGGACAATGCTGATGTAACGTCCAGTTGTAGGCACTTCAATATGTAGACAGATGTGATAAATGAATGTCTAGCGATGGACAGATCTAATGGATCTTTGTAAAGAATAAGCATGTGCATCCTGCCTAGCAACGATGGACATAATGTACTTAGCTACATCTCTTCAAATATGTTCAAGAGGCAACGATGAACTACTAGCTGCCTCATATATAAGAACGCCCTTTCACCTGTAAGGGACAACGATGAAGTTTCTCTTTAGTAGCTGTTTTTGGGCTTCAAAGTAAAACATTTATGAATGCTTCTGTCCAGCGAAGGATAGCTAGCCCACTCTCTTCACTTTTGATGATGGTTTTTCAAACTATCCAACGATGAACAACAAGCTGTATCTTCTTCTTTTTGTATATACTTTAAATGCAAACTAATGCCTAGGTAGGATCACCTACACTTAGCTCTCTTACTGTTTTTATGATTCAATATGGACAACAAGCCACAAAAAACTCTTGTTCGGTGAATACTTTGTAGGTTTATACCTTCTACCATCCAACAGTGGATAGAAAGAGACTTTATGGCTCACCTCTAACAAAAACTTATACTTTCAGATCATGCAATGAATTGATACTCTCAAATGTCGCTTTATGCTTTTAGTTTCACCCTATGATACTAAACTGTTATCGATGCATGTGATAATTTAGCATCGTTTTTCACTGCGGCCTATTATCATCTACATTCTAGTTCATACTCAAACCGAGCTTTATCGTACTCAAAGTAAAAGGTATATTATCTACCGATACTTCACAAAGCAAGCATTTTAGCACACTTCGTGTATTCTATCTAAACGTTTTTACATACTCTTAAACATTGCTATGGACTAAAAAAACTAATTTATTTTCGTTATGGTATAAAGAGAAAACCTTTACAAAAAAACAATAATGGCAGCCTCTCAAGAAGTTTAGTCTACAGACATTCGGGTATGACTTCTCGTTATCGATTCTTATGCGAATTCTATGAAGCACAAACAAGAATGAGATGAGCAATTTTTTATATCTTAATATCTATATTCCTTCAACAATTTTTTTTTCCTTTAAAAAAAAAATGACTTAAGAAAAAGATACTACATCCATAAAGCAAAATCGACTAAATGACTCCTAAAGAAATCCTTCCCAAAAACCTAATAGTAGGGACTCCAATAAAACGGTCTTAGATAGCATGGATATGTGTAAGATACGTAGTTTTTACGAAAGGGTTAGAATGGCATGGATCTGCCCTAATACCTTGTAGAAACATTGGAAATCTCTTACTAATACTTAATCATGTCTATCCAAAGTAATGTCCCTATACCATGGTTGATGTACGATATATGATTTCTATATAGCATGGTTTTGTTTTGAAACAATCATACAATCAATTATGACAAAACTTAACCTTATCCTAATGTGTTACTTTAGACTTTTGGTGAGATACAACCGAAAAGCATGGATATGGTCAGGAGTATGGACAACAATTGCCCATAAACTGATCAACATGGCACTTGTCCTGATATGATAATATTAGGGCTTGGCCTATCGCTAAAACACGTCTTGTTTGGGAAGACTGGACTATGATTCATAATGTTATTTGAAGTTGTTAAGTAGTATAACTTCTTTTGGACATGAATAACAACTGACGCTCAATTATGACACCTGTCTTCCTCACTAAACTAACTTGTGCAATTGTGTTTTGTGGGACGGTGGCAGGTATCAACTGGATGTCTTGAAAGTGGTTATGCTTTATGGTGCTTTTTAGTATTGTATTTTACTTTTCAACTATATTTTACTTTGTTGGATTATGAATAAAGGCTTCAAAAGGTTTCAGTCTTGCTTTGTCAAGAGGAACTAAGTGCAGTTTTGTATCTCTCATATCATGAGAGAATCAATCGACAACATTGGAAAATTCAATAATTATTGCATTCACTTATATTGAAAAAACTATAGCCACAGATAAATGTGTGTGTGTGTGTGTGTGTGTGTGTGTGTGTGTGTGTGTGAGTCAATCGATGACAATATGACCATCAAGAATAGAGACTCAACTAACTTGTGCAATTGTGTTTTGTGGGACGGTGGCAGGTATCAACTGGATGTCTTGAAAGTGGTTATGCTTTATGGTGCTTTTTAGTATTGTATTTTACTTTTTAGCTATATTTTACTTTGTTGGATTATGAATAAAGGCTTCAAAAGGTTTCAGTCTTGCTTTGTCAAGAGGAACTAAGTGCAGTCTTGTATCTCTCATATCATGAGAGAATCAATCGACAACATTGGGAAATTCAATAATGATTGCATTCACTTATATTGAAAAAACTAGAGCCACAGATAAATGTGTGTGTGTGTGCGTGTGTGTGTGTGTGTGTGTGTGTGTGTGTGTGTGTGTGTGTGTGTGTGTGTGTGTGTGTGTGTGACTCAATCGATGACAATATGACCATCAAGAATAGAGAATCAATAAAAATGCCCAAAGGTATTGCCATAACAAACTCTATGTCTCTACATTGGAAAACAAATTTTGTTATTACTAGCTTTTTTTTGAAGTGAGTCTACAAATTGATAGCTTAGAACAATATGAAAAGCCTGGAATGACATGTTTTATTTTGTGAAAGGTTAACATATAAATATCAACTAATCATAAATTTAAATCAAAATTTTATAATTAGCATAATTTCCATCAAGTCATGTACTTAAAGTAGATTTTTACAAGTGAAACACAAATTATTTTTGTTGGGAGAGAGGGAGGAAGAATAAATGACGAACACGAACGAGAAACGAACTCGAACAGAAAATGTTCGTGCGCAGCGGAATGATTAAATGACTCTCTCCCTAAGCATGACTAGGCCTATCAGAATGAACAGAACTTTAGTGATAGAAATCACAGTCATTCTAGATTATGTAGCCAAACATTTAAATGGATGAAGCGCTAGATGAATAATTTGTCACGAATTGCAAGACAAATTATCTGTCGCGAATGATTCGCGAAGAGCTAGATTGTGCTCAACTGATAATTAGTCGCGAATTATTTGCGAAAGACAAGACTAAAAGTTAATCGTCTATTACTAGAAAGAGCAACAAGAAAGATCAGATAGAATGAAGAATAAGCATAGCAGTATTGACAAATCTAAAAACGCAGAATAAATGAACTGTGTCAGATTAAGTATATCAAGTATACAAGTCAATAATGCGGTAGAGCACAAGACTGTAGCAAATGAAACCGTGTGCCCTACAAAGCTTATTTATGTCTATAATGAGGAATAAAACCTCCTTCACTTGTTCTAGACTTATCTTGCTTCATCAGAATTTATCATCCTAGAATATGCAGATGGTATCCAATATATATACATAATATTACAGGTGCATAGATGCGAAAGTACAGAGTGGATGTGTTGTCTGTACGAGATCGTGGGTGGATGCAATCGTTGTCCAATTTGTTAGCGCAACTGCATGGGGTGAGCGTAAAAAGGGTGCACGTCAGCCAGTGCTGAAGTGAATGTTGGTGATGACGCAAAAGTGCGTCACTCTTACGAATGGCCTTAGGATAAGATCTACAGGGTGCCTTATCTGTTAGGGCACCTTTGGCATTCGGTAAGGTAGTGTCCCCTTTTCGCCTGTCACCATGACCTGTGTAAGAACACAGTGTCGTGATTCATTCGCCTTTTCTTCGTTTGTGCGAACTTGCATGTAGAAAATGCAGACTGTGTGAAAACGTTAGAAAAATATGCAGCATGAATGGAGGCAGATTAAAATTGGGATTTAGGAGAGTAGGAGGAGTAAATCCAACACTCCCTCTTATTCTGGATCCGTGAATGCCTTGATCTTCAGACTTAGCAATGCACAAAATCTGTTGTGTGCATTAACACTTAGTGCTTTCGTAAAAATGTCTGCAACCATGTCCTGCATTCTGCAGTACATCAAGCTCACCTCTCTGTCGAGAACCTTGCCCCTGATGTAGTGATATCTTATCTCAATGTGCTTACTCCTAGAGTAAAATCTAGGGTTGGCCGATAAGGCAATAGCACTTTGGTTATCACAAAACAAAATTGTAGGGCTGTACTGATACAGATTGATGTCTGACAACAAATTTCTCAACCAAAACGCTTCCTTAATAGATTGAGAAGCAGCAATATATTCTGCTTCAGTAGAAGAAAGTGCAACAGAGGTTTGCTTATGACTGTTCCATGAAGTAGGACCGCCATTGTAGAAGAATGTAAATCCAGATGTGGACTTACGATGGTCTGCATCTCCTCCCCAGCTTGCATTAGAATATTCACTGAGCTGATGAAGATTGTCGTTGCTGACATCTCCATAGTAGATGCACTGGTCCATGGTAGCTCGAATATATCACATGACTGGAATAAGAACCTTCCAATAGGTAATTCCAGGATTAGCCATGTATTGGATGTTGGGGGTATTTCCAACAAAGTGTAAATAAATAAAATCATTCAATAGAATGTGTTGCGAGGGCATGGCATCCTGCGCGCGTAAGCCCATGGCCCAATGAGCACGCAAGTAAAGTTGTAAATAAAATAAACTTGACTTGGGCCTTGGAATTAAAATAAAACTAGAGGCCCAAAGTCATTTTTAAACTTAGAGATGATTTTTTAGAGTTGGGTCCAAATTGGGACTCACATGAATCTTGTGATTACCAATGTACTTTTTGTGGACCCTTGGTTCAAGTTGGGTCCAAGATAAATGGATAGGATCATTGTGAATATTAGCCAATAGGATTGAGGGGCAAGGGCCTTCTCCATTTTTATAAAAAGGCACCATTTGTACACTATTTTCATGCTTAATGAGAAGGAGGAAGCTCTACCAATTTTGGAAGAGAAGCATTATCATTTGCAATTCAATGCTTGCTATTGCTCTTGTTGTTGTCTATTGCTTTCAAGTTCATGTTTTTTGGTTTCAATAGTTTATGTTTCTCCTTTAGCAAGTTCAATGTGCATTTGAGCTAACCTCCACCCTCCCTCTATCTCTCTCTTCTATCTTCTTTCCCCTCCATCTTATCTAATCATCCCCTTCCTTTCACCTACAACCATGATGAATGTTAGTGTAGAGGAGTAGAGTTAAGGGAGATTAGTGTTAGTGGTGAGTAGAGTTAAGGAAGAAAGTAGGAAACTAACTAAAAATAGCACCTATGCATAGTTAGGTACCTATCCAATGATCTAACCCTTGTTGACAGACGGGAGGGCTATAGTACGCGAGATCTTCGACCCTACATTGGCTGAGTGAGCTCAGCAAAAGAGATATCTGGCCTTGTACGGACCATTGCGTACATGAGAGATCCGAGTATCGATTGATACGGGTATTCTCTCGTCTGCTTCTCTTCCTGCTTTGTCTGGGGACATTGGTCCTTTGACAAATACAGACCTGGATCCATTGGTGAGTGAGCTAATTTACAATTCAGCAAATTGTATCTATTAAGAACATTATAAAGATACCTTTGTTGAGTGATGAGTCGATTTGCTTTGTCTATGTGGATTTGAATTTCAAGATAGAAGTGAGTTTCGTCCAGATCAGTCATGTCGAATTCTGAGAACAACATCTGTTTTGAATCCTTGACCATATTGGCATTGTTGCTGAAGAGCAACGTATCATCAACATACAAGGTGATGATAATGAAGGATTGCTGCACTGACTTTGAATAAACGTTGCAATTAGCAATGCTTGGTTTAAATCCTTATTCAATGAGGAATGTGTTGATCCTCTGAAACCAAGATCTGGCAGACTGTTTCAAGCCGTACAATGCTTTATGGAGTTTATAGACATGATTCTTCATGTCTTCTTGAACGTATTCTTTGGGATGGATCATGTAGATATCTTCTTGTATAACTCCATTCAGATAGGCTGTTTGTACATCGAGTTGATGTACTTCGAGGTTGGCAGCTGCGGCATAAGACAGGAGCACTCAGATCGATGAATGTTTGATGACTGGACTAAAAGTCTCACTGTAGTTGACATTTGGGATCTGGATGAATCCTCGTGCTACCAGTCTAGCCTTCCTTCGATCAATCGCTCCGTTGGCGTTATATTTGATCTTAAAGATCCATTTGCAATCAATAATATTGTAGCCAATAGGAGCTTCGACTAATGACCATGTCTGATTCTTGATCAGAGAGGAATACTCTCTGTCCATAGCTTCTCTCCAAAGATCAGAGTCTGGTTGGCTAAGTACCTCTTCAACTGTCGTGGATTCCTGCATTTAAAGACAGGCAGACTCAGGAGTATACCTTGTGGGCTGTGTGCACACTCGGCTTGTTCTTCTGAGAGGATTCGAATGATGAACCGCTCCTGGGATATGTTGTTGGGTAGTAGCAACATCTTTTTCTGATTCGTTGTCTCGAAGTGGGTCGACGATAGACATTCCTGAGCCAGAGGCTAGAATTGTCGTGTCAATGGCAGGTGATGAAGGTTCTTCTTGAGCAATATCCTTGACTTTGAGGTCAACGAACTGATCCTTGATAAAGATTGTATCCCGACTATACAAGATTTGTTGGGTATCAGGATCGTACAACTTGTAGGTGTTATCAGACGAAGTATATCTGATCAGGATGGTCTTTAGACCTTGGAAGTCCAATTTCTTCCTTGTGTCCTTTGGGATCTGCACGTAGGCAATCACCCAAACACTCTTAGCCTGTCCACACCTCGTGGGGTGTCTTGTCTGAGAGGGCTTTGGTCGAACATCTTTTCTAGATGTAAGCTGCAGTGGAGACAGCTTCAGTCCAGAACCTCTTGGGCAACGATGCATGTGCTAGCATACACTTAGCAGATTCGACCAGAGTTCATTTCTTCCTCTCAACTAAGCCATTAGACTGAGGACTATTAGGAGTGATGAATTGCTGCTCAATGCCTTGGCTTTGGCAGTACTCCTTGAACTCGACAGAGATATATTCTCCATCGTTATCTGACCTTAGGGCCTTGATCGTCCTTCCAGTCTCCTTTTCTGCACGCTCCTTGAAGATTTTGAAGCAGTTGAAGGCTTTTGATTTCTTCTTTATGAAGTACATCGTTCTTCTCGAGAATTCGTCAATAACCTTATATTACCTTGTTAATATAAGTTTTACACAAGTCTCATCTAATGCATCAACAACTTTGTTTGCTTTTTCATGGTAATAAATATGATATTCCAACTTCATCTATTTGGAAGAACCCATAAAGCTGTTTTTTTTTTTTTTTTTGCTTACATTGTTCTTTGAACCTCTCTTGTAAACTGAAGATATAAAAAATCATGTTTGAAAGTCATTGAATCTGCTAGCTTTGAAAACGATTCATCACAAAAGTATTCAAAAAAAAAAAATCAAAATATGATCTCTAATATAGAAAATATTCAAATTTAGTTAAAAGAAATTATTCTTGTTTCACTAAAAACAAAACAATTAATTGACATCACAATCACCTTAAAACTTTTACTCTAAAAGCATTTGATGCAGATAATTGTGTATGTTATTCCAACATAGTTCTCAAAATGCCAGAAGTGTTGTTTGTCTTATACATTAAAATTGTTAAATATTAAAAGTTTTGTGGACAGCCTTACATCTATGTTGAGAAAATGATTTTTGTTAAAAATTAGAAGTACATTGTCAAAACCAGACTAATGGAGTAGGTCATGTAAAATTGATAGATATCTTGACCTTCATAGAGAATTTCCTAACATTAACTTAAGACAAAAGTCATGCCCAAATGTAGTTCATGATCATCATAGTAACCTAAGAAGTTAACCTTTTACAAATGTAAGTTTTCATAATTGAACTATATATGAAGTTTTATATTACTTAAACTTGAGGATTAACTTTTACATACTTGAGATGTAAACTTTAAAAGAGATTTAAGATGCTAACGAGCAAGGAAACCAAGAATGAGACTTGCACGTTGTGCTTTACAATGTATATCCATGGTTTCATGGTGTAGTTGGTTATCACGTCAGTCTAACACACTGAAGGTCTCCGGTTCGAGTCCGGGTGAAGCCATAATGTGAGTTTTTATCAAGTCTTACTCATAATGTAAATAATTTCTATCTTTACATTTTTTTTTCTTCTTTTTTGGACACAAGGTCTCCATTCTCATATAGAGCTTTTCAAGTGACTACGTGACACAATGCATGTCTCTAACATCAATTACCATTTTCACTCATGATTTCCATGCCTAAGAGTTATTTTAACCAATTATATTTTTTGAATCAAAATAATGTGATCATTGTGATGTCTCATGAATCACAAGCCTTCAACAAAATGGGTCCTACTTCACAGATGAAGACTCATACTTGGTGACTTAGCACCCTTCCATGCTTGAAAACTTAGTAAACACCACATAGTTCCACTCTCATGTTGTCATATGAATATGCAACTTTTTTACTTTCTTTTTTCTCTCTGTCAAGAAACTAGATATATGTAGGATTTTGAACAAATGGACAAGAGGAGACTCTGCTCAATCACCAAAAGAGTTCAATAGTCTTCAATAGAGTCCATGAGAACATTAATTTCATAGAGAAAAAATTGAATACTCCATCATAGTCTATCCAACCATATGTACAAGATCAGCCAAAGCAAAAATCTAAATGTTTTGCAAAACCATGGATAGTAGGACAATTTATTGGAGAGTGGCATGGTTAGGGTGAGGGTAGTCCAATTAAAGTGTGCCAATGTTGGGTTGGAGACCAAATGTTTCATAACCTTATATTCAGGGGTATCAAGGTTGTAGAGCTAAGTGATTCGGTCCAAACCATTTGAGTCATGGATAGAGTGGATATCTCTCCAACACCCGATTCCTTGTGGACAAGGGATTTGTTGACGACCATTTCCTAGAGTTGAGAGCATTAGGATGACATAATTTGACTTTTGCATTCTCCCATATAGTATGCATGTAATAGTGTTGACGTCAAAGAAATTATCCTCATTAATTATTCACGAATTTCTTTTAAATGGTCCGAGCATTATTTATAAATATGGGGAGGTGGATTATGAGGCATAGTTGCAATTATCCATTAGTAGTAAATCACATTAACAAGCTATGTAATTCAATGTGGTAGCTATAGGGTGGCTCACTACCAACGGAAAAAATCATAAGAAAGATGTGACTTGGCCAATTAATCACTTCGACATGCTACACATTAATCTTAAGGAAAGTGCATTGTTTGAAATGATCCCATCTCACGGTTGGGTTATAAAGCAACAAACATCTTTTACTTAAGGAGATGACATGTAACATTTATGTAATTTGAGGGTCATCCTTGGTAGCGTATGTCAAGCCCAATAATTAGCTGTTTAGCTATTTCATACATGTGCCAATTTGATCACCTTCTCATATTATTCTCTCCAATCACATAGAAATACTAACCATATTTCAGTCATGGTTGAGCCTAAAAGTGTTGGAGAATTTTTGTGGATGCATTTTATTAGAGAAAAGGAAACTTGGAGAAATGGAGGGAAAGAAGCATAGAGGGATAAACATGTTACACATATTGCAATTCTAAGTAGCCAAAGGGGAGCATGCTCCATCAATCAAAAGAAGAACTAGAGTGAACAATCTTTCATCAGTTTACTTCCAAATGGTGTGCTATACTTCCAATTGACCAATCGAGTCAAATTACAAGTACATTATGATATTGTTATTGTGGCAAGACCATGTCAAGAACTTCTATACCTTTTGAAGAGACTTTATTATTGCCAAGGAGTGCTAACATTATTAAATTCAAGTTTTAGTTGACGATAATTTTATTTTGTCATTATTTGGTATGTCTATGTAAAATTTGTTTGACTACAATCTACGTATTTATGCGATTCTATCTAAAAAGTCATGTTTTATTTTTGGGCCTTCTGGTTAGAGCAAAGTAACTTCACCTCTGTGTTGAATTGTTTCCAATTACAAATGTCAATATATGGACCCTAAATTTCTATTATTCAAAAAATTGTTTGTTGGAAGAATTTCTTGCGTGTGCGGTGGCTAGATCTACTTACGGGTTAGTATAGGGATGTAGAGATTCGTCCACTTTTTAAGTTTCTACAACAAGCTTCAACGAAAATACGGAAAGAATCAACAGGAATGAGAGCACTAAGGCTTACCCAACTAGTGCCCGAAACGGAAGTAAAGCTAATTATTAACAACAATAAAATTCTTTGCTAAGGCAAACCCAACTAGCAAGATTGCTAAATCCTATGTAACACCCAAAGGGAGATGATAAGGATTGCGGCTAAAGTAAGCAATAAACAATTAAAACCATGCCACAATTAAAGGCCAATGAAAGGAGGCAAGAGGAGGCCCGAGCACCTTCCCTCAAGCTATGCACCTTCCAATGGGAACACAATGAAATGGAAGATAATCACAATAGTAATTTTGCCTTAATCACAAAGTGTTGTTTACAATGCAAATACCTCTCCTTTTATGGCAAGGAGGGTCTTCCATAACTGTCTACTAACTTATGGGACTAATCTATTTCTAGCCTTTCTAGAACTTCTAACTTAGGATTTAGAACTTCAAAGTTTCTTAACTTAGGAAAACTTAAGATAAAATATTTCTAATCTTAAGTTTCCTAAGTCTAAGTTCTAAATCTAAGTTTAAGCTATTTTATTATTATTTAAGCTTCTATTCATGGACTTACAAAACACATGCCATGGTTGAAGTTTATTGACAGATACTCATACGTGGACTTACAAAACACATGCCACGGAGTTCTATTTCTTTTTTTTTTATTTTCTCTGTGTTAGCACAGTTGCTAACATTATCCCTCTCCTTATTGGATTGGTGGTCCCACACCAATCGATGCCTTTTCGTCCTAGATCTTTTGTGCTTCTTGGAGGCGAGACTGTTGCTGTCGGGAGTGGTAGATTGTCGTGCCGATGCCGTCCATCATTTGCCACCGTAATTTGTTCAGGAAGGGCATGGGTTTGTAATAATGGAGCATACCTTGTAAAGAGTTATGGGTTTTCCATAGCTCCACCATATCAACGTGCAGGGCGGAAGTGAGTGCAACACAATAATAGAGTCTGGCTACGTTGATATGGTCGTCTTGCATTTGCAAGGGTGTATTGATATCAAGGGCGATTGGGGGTAACCCTCGATCCCAAAAACCTCTGAGTTCTGTCGGAAATGCCACCAGGCCACAATTCGATATACCATGCCATTGAGGTCTTACTTTGCAGGAAGAGCTGATGACGCCAGAGAGGTTGTGGATCCAGGAGTTTGACTACTGCTTTATGTGTTTGACACTGGTCCAAGTCTGGCAGAATGTAGCCACCTCGCTCTTTTGTTGTTGGATATTTCTTTGCAAACTCCTGAGAGGCGCGCAACTCCTTGCTTGGTTCTATGGGCATGATTTTGTGTCGAATGGTTGGTGCTTCAAAGGCAATCTCATGCTAAATTTGTGGATTGGGTTCAGGAGAGAGAGGAGGCGAGGGGTTAGCTTCAACAATTCTTTGTGACTCAAGAGAAAATTGTCGTGGAATGAAGGGGGAATTAGTGGTGTCGAGAGGGTTAGAAGCGTTGGAAGGAAAAAGATAATGTTGGGAGCTGATATCCCCAGAGCTTGATGGATTGGTGGGTGTTTGAGCTCCTTGCCCCAGTGGTTGGCCTTGAAATTCGGAGCCTTGAGTTGCAGGAGGAGGCTGTTGGAATCTTGCTCCATCTCCATCATCTGGTCCATCAAAGTGGTGTCCCGAATCATGGAATTGGGTGTGCTCTACATGAACCAACGGTGTCGACTGGACAACGGCCTTAAGCGTTCTTCCAGGGTGGCTATGTGCTAGTTTAGGGCCTTGACGAAAACAATGTATGATTGTTGTAATTTTGAGTGTTGCTCCATCATGGCTTTCAGCATTTGGGCCAGCATTTGATAGGCCACCACTGGAATGGCAGTTTTTTCAGGGATAGCTGGTGGTGCGAAGTCGTTGAAGTCCACCAATTCCAGCTATTCCTTCATAGCGGAACGTGCTGCTTGTGCATCTGCTACAACCTCATCCTTTTCAGCTTTGAGGGTATCGATGATCATCTACGTTGACTGTGGAGTCAAGTAGGGTGGAGATTTGTACAGGTGAGGGCTTTTGTGGAAGTGTGGAAGTGAAGCCCATGTTGAGGGTTAGTGAGGGTGTGGAGGTGGCTAAAAATGGTGGGGGTGGTGGTGGGAGTGTGAGAGCAAGTGATGGAGAGGAGATTGCCTGTGTGGATGGAATCACGCCCATAGGGGGATCAGAGCCGGAAGTGCTTGCCGTCCCGGAGCTACCTGCTGCTGCCGCTACTGCTTGTCTGCGTTGCTGGGCCTGGTGAAGTATGGCCGCCTGCTGCTCTAGAACCTCCTTTGGGACCTGAGATGGTTTAAGGCTCCCTCCGAATTCAGCATATTCCACCTCGATGTCGTTGGATAGAATGTCATGAGGGACATCAGCTTTTGTGTTGATCGCCTTCCCTTTCTGCTTCTTAGTAGGTGGGGCTGGTGAGACCGGTTGTGCTATCGATTGGGGGCTGGCTTCTTGGATTTCTTTTCACGATGTTCAAAGTCATCGTTGGAACCTTCGTCTTCTTCATAGATAGCATTGGTCATCACATATTTAAGTTGATCATAAAGGTCAACTGGTTTGAGTTCACGACGGATGTTTTAAGGCAATCCAACTAAGAATAGTTTTATGGCCATTCGTTTGGTGATATTTTCATCAACACATTCTACTTTGAGACGTTTAAAATACTCAATGTAGTTTCGGACAGACTCTTCGCGACGCATCTTGATATGAGTAATTTGAATGAACAGGCTCTGAGTCAAATTGGATGGTTTGAAACACTTTATGAGAGCGTCCTTGAGGGTGGTCCAAGAAGCAAGATCAGGAGCTTCAAGATTCAAGTACCAGTCCTTGGCGGTGCCATAGAGTACCATGGGAAATAGCTTTTCAGTTTCAGAGGTATCTCCATAAAAACGGCATGCATTATCAAAGTCTTGGAGAAATCGGACTAGGTCAGATTCGCCATCATACTTTGGTGCATCGATACGTGGAATTCTTCGTTCTAGTCGTGGAGGAGTCGGATTAGAAGATTCAGCACAGTCACAAGACATGATGCAGAATACAGATGAGCAGGTCAGTACTGTACTTGGCAAAAGGACAGTTTGCTTGCAGAATTGATAATGTAGGACAAATGAACTGGTTTTTCTGGTTGTGATAGAATTCGTGAACAGGCTGAGAAATTGTGGAGACGCAGATAAATTGTATTGTAATACTCGTGAATTCTGATGGGAAGTTCTGAATGTCAGAATAGTGATTTTTTTTAGATTTTCTAGAAAAAAAATTGTAGTTTAAAAATTCCGGATAGGACGGGGAAATCGTACTCCTTGAGAACGAATTCTGAGGCTTGATAGCGAATTCTAACAGAGCGGTTTGACTGGCAGATAGGGAATATGGAAAAAATGTGATTTCCTGACAATAAACATACAAAATCTCTGAGATAGAATTTGCGGGGCTGCTGGAGGACTGATCTTGATGAGATCTAAGCCTCAGTGAAGCCGGCAAATTCTAGGACAAAGATTTGGGTGAGAAATAAGGGATTTTGACAGTATATCAGGCTGTTTTCTCATAATCTGACCTTGGTCAGAATTCTTGTAGGTGATAAAATGAAAGATCATGGTCTGTTAGGGCTGTAGACAGGCTGGCGAATTTTGATACACCTGTTTGGTTTTGAAAAAGGTCACTTGGGTCACTTCTTTTGAAGAAAATGCCCAAGTTGACTCTTTTGTTGCTTCCCCCCGGTTTGAGAAGTTGCTCCGTAGCTCGTGTAGGACTTGGAGAGACGACGCGTGATGTTTGTTGGTAGATAGAGACAGGCAAACAAGCAAACATACAACACAAAAGCAAGAAAACAAAAAAAAAAGGAGAAGAAGCAAGGTAAAAAATACTTAAAAAGCGGCAACGACGCCAATGTTGGAAGAATTTCTTGCGTGTGCGGTGGCTAGGTCTACTTACGGGTGTAGTATAGGGATGTAGAGATTTGTCCACTTTTTAAGTTTCTACAACAAGCTTCAACGGAAATATGGAAAGAATCAACATGGATGAGAGCACTAAGGCTTACCCAACTAGTGCCCGAAACGGAAATAAAGCTAATTAATAACAACAATAAAATTCCTTGCTAAGGAAAACCCAACTAGCAAGATTGCTAAATCCTACGTAACACTAAGCAATAAACAATTAAAACCATGCCACAATTAAAGGCCAATGAAAGGAGGCAAGAGGAGGCCCGAGCACCTTCCCTCAAGCTATGCACCTTCCAATGAGAACACAATGAGATGCAAGATAGTCACAATAGTAATTTTGCCTTAATCACAAAGTGTTGTTTACAATGCAAATATCTCTCCTTTTATGGCGAGGAGGGTCTTCCATAAGTGTCTACTAACTTATGGGACTAATCTGTTTCTAGCCTTTCTAGAACTTCTAACTTAGGATTTAGAACTTCAAAGTTTCTTAACTTAGGAAAACTTAAGATAAAATATTTCTAATCTTAAGTTTCCTAAGTCTAAGTTCTAAATCTAAGTTTAAGTTATTTTATTATTATTTAGGCTTCTACTCATGGACTTACAAAACGCATGCCATGGTTGAAGTTTATTGACAGATACTCATACGTGGACTTACAAAACACATGCCACGGAGTTTTATTTATTTCTTTTTTTATTTTCAATGTGCCGCCTTAGTAATATATAAATAAAAAAAGATGAATGCATACATGACTCTATTAAGCATTTCAAGCATCTCAGAAGTCAAGTCTAGGACAACCAACTGATAAAATGTTGATCATATGGTTCATAGTTGGCCTTCCAAGATGCATCCGGAAAGAGCTTAAGTTTGTTATGCCTGATTCCATTTGAGAAAAAGATCAAGGGTCTGATGATGAGGACCAAAAAGAGAAAAGAGCGCACCCTATTTATCCTGATAATCATCCTAGTGAGCCCCAAGATTCAGACCAAGTCTAGAAGTCTTAGTTTGAGTTGATGAATCAACAACATCAACAACAGATGGAGAAACTCAACAAAGAATTTCAGCAAGCCTTAAAATCTTTTCAAAGTCAATTGCCAGGGCAATTGCCATTTGGTAGCACTATCCATAGGTGAAAAGATACTTGGCACCCACATACCAGTAATGAGTGTCCATTACACCGACCTTACAAAATGTAGGACTGTATACTCTATGATATGACCACTCATACCACTTCAGGCTATAGGTATAACCCACGCAATATGCAATACTCTCAACCACATCAATATGCACCACGAGGACAACCACAAGTGCCATATAACCCCCGTTATATGAGTCCAATCCAAGTCCAAGAATTGCCTAGACAACAACCACTTGCACCACAACAATGATTGGCACTTCTAGGTCCAAGAGGATTTGCTCAGCCAAACAGGCCAAACCAGCAGAATCGACCCCAAGTTTAGGCCAATGTAGTGCATAATACCACCTACGACACCCCAGCCTATGAATCTACTGATGATGATGGTAATCCTTACACATACGTAGATGAGACATCTGTCTCTTATTTCAGTACACTACACTCATGTGGCCCGACTTCCACTCTCATCACATTTCTCAAATAACTGACTCATCTTCGTTGGATTGCACGTATCATAGTCCCAATCTCATGCATGGCAGTTCCAATCGCAACGTCAATGGCCAGGACAAGGATGACTCAAGTGATCTAATTAGATAATGAGGATGGAATCACTTATTGAGATGAATGATGTTTTGGATATTGTTGTAGGGTTAGAGGAGAGACCATCAACTCAACAAGATCAAATGAGGTATGATAAGAGGGCCAAAAGGGCTCTACACATGATTAAGTTGAATGTTACCAATGAACCTCTCAAGGAGATTAGTAAGTGCACATCATATTTGGAGGCTTGGTAAGCTTTGAAGAAGCTTTATGAATGCAAGTCTACATCAAGAGTGCTTACTCTTAAGAGGCAAATCTTTCAAAGTTTGCAAAAGCTTTCAATTTTGAGAGTTAAAGCATTCAGTGATGAGTTAACATATATTTATGAGAGCATTAAAGAGGTAGAACTTGTTCAAGCTATACTTAATGGCTTGTTGGATGATCATGCTAATTTTGTTCAAAGTTTTGCTATTCAAAAGACTTTGCCAAGTATTGTGAATTTGCAAGAGATCTTGATGAGTGAGGAGTATAGGCTTTAATCAAGAGGAGGTGGATCTACATCGACATCTCATTATGAAGAGGAGTCTATGTTCATCAAAGACAAGTTCAAGGGCAAAGACAAAGGCAAGTGGTCTAAAGGGCAAGATCAATGTGAGACTTCCTCTTTTGGCAAAAAGAAAGATAAGTCTAAGTTGAAATGCTTTTATTGTGGAATCAAAGGGCATTTTGCTAATGAATGTTTGAAGAAGCAAAGAGATGAAGGTAGCAAGCAGATCAACTTTACTACTAATGATGAGGATCTAGGTGGTTGTGATTCTTTTTTGATGTGTTCTTCAAGTCCAATATCAAGTGAAGGTGACAAAGATTCATGGTGGATTGATAGTGGAGCTAGTTCACACATGACTAGTCACAAGGAGTTCTTTACTTCTTTGGTCACTTATGAAGGAACCAAGAAAGCAATTCACATGGCCAATGGTGGTGAGTGTGTGATTGAAGGTATTGGTTCAATTCCTATTTGTCTCTCTACTAATAGGAAAGCAAGACTTGATGGTGTTCTTTATATTCCTTCAGTTTCAGAGAAATTGTTAAGTTTTTGTCAAATGATAGAGAAAGCATACATGGTAAATTTTGGTGGTGATGCTTGTTTCATTACAAAGGAAGAAATCTTGGTTGCTAGGGGCAATAGACAAGGTAGACTTTTCAAGCTTGATGCTTTTGTTATGGCTAACAAAAAGGATGGAATGGAAAAGGAGATTGGTCTCAACTTTCCAAAGTTCCTTTTTAGCATCAATAAGATTGGTGGATCTTATGCAAAGTCTAACAAGCTTTTAGTATGCTAGATCTAGGTCATGATCTAATATGCTTTTTGGAGATGTTCATCTTTGTGCTAGCTTGGCTAGTTATGAGGATAATGATCGTGTTTCAATGGTTCTTCATGTCAAGTGCAAGCATGCAAAAGGTAAGGAAAGAGCTAACTTCATCAATAGAGGTGAAGGTTCTTCCTTGAAAAAGGTTGTTGCTAATGATTTCTTTGATCATATGAAAAACAATGTTGCTAGGTGCATGCATGAAGGAGATGGTTCTTCTACATTGTTTTGTCGTGAGTCCAAGAAAGTCATTTTTGCAGCAAGTGGAGTCACATGTCTTCATAAAGAGAGTAGATCAAATGGTTCTATCAAGAGACTTGGTGAGGAAGATAGTCACAAGTCAAGAAGAAGAGAAGTATGTGAAGAGTTCAAAGAAGGATGTTCTTTGAATGATGTCATTGTGAATGATAGTGAGGAAGAATCATTATCATATGAGTCATTACCTAAAACATTGAGTAGAAGTTCTTGTTTGAAAAAAAAGAGTACCTCAATAATCCTTATGTTGAAGGTACTAATCAATTTTTTCATGGCATCTAATGTTTTTGAGGTTTCTATTTCTTATGATGCAATCATTAAGAGGGAGTCTTATGAAGGAAAGAGCAATGGAAGATTGGTTCTTGGAAAGATCCAAGGCATGGATCTCACATCTCTTCATCAACTCAAAAGATTCTATGATTATGAATTGATCACTCATGATCGAGATGGCAAAAGATTGGTTGGAGAAGACTACATGGAACAAATCGAGAGGCAATTTCTTCAAGGCAAGGGAGATCTCATTGATGAGCTTATTGATGTTTGTTATGGACTCAAGAAGAATGGATTTACTAGGTTTGATACTCATCGTCACCTACTCTACTTCATATTGGATGGAAGGTTTGGAATCTATCTTTTGATTTATGATGATGACATTGGTGGCATTGTTCTCAGTAACCTTTGTGAAAGATCGAGATCAAGCATTGATGAGATTTTGTTGGATATAGATCATATGTTTGAGAGGGAGTATTTCCAGAGGTTCAGGTCTGAAGATATTCATATCCTTGATATCTTTGATGTTCAAGAGAAAGGTAAGCAAGTGGAAGCGACTCACTTTGCTTTACTCACATTTTTTGGGAAATCTTCTTGTGTAGATGTTCATTATGTCACTAATTCATGGCCAAGTCATCAAGTGTTGATGATATCTTGTGGCAAGATGGAGATGGAGGCTCATTCATGGAATTTTATGGTGGAGACATATCAAGAAAGGACAAAGTTGGAGTAGACAAGCAAGAAAATGGTCGTCATTCACATTTATGTTTTGGTTGCTGTTATTTTTCAGAGAGTTCAAAGTTTGAGGCATGAAGTATTCACTTCATTTACATTCTATTTGGTCCTTCATGTTCTAGTTAAATCTTGACATGTAAAATTGATGTAAGAGATAGTGCAATATCCAATTTGGACACTATTCCCTATATCAATTATGAAAGATACTTTAGAACCTTATAAAGGAGATCTATACTTAGGATGGAGATCATTCTAAAGTTGGATCAAATTAGTATGGTTAAAACTATGCCAAAAGTAGTTGAAGAGGGAGTGTGAGAGATTTCAACAAGTTTAGTCATATTTTGGTAAATTGTCAATTGAGGCCAAAACTCATTTTAGACTTAGAGATAAATTTACTTTTTGAAGTTATACTAGTTTAAAATACATTCAATACACACTTTTTGAAAGTGTGGGAAAGCTGGTAGTCGAGTTTGAGAGAGATTCAAATTTGAACTTTGGGTACATTGAATCTAGTCCCAAAATAGTAGGGTTTTTCATATTGGAGGGAAAGCCAAGCAGCAAAGTAGGGTTTGGACCTGCTATATATTGTTGTAACTCATGGAGAAAGGGATCTTCTCTATTTTCTCTCTCTCATTTCATCATTATACATGGTTCTCTTTGGGTTCTACTACTCATTGGTCCACTCTCATGATGCTATCTTGCAATTCTATGTGTAGAATGATCATTTATTTTCGGTTTCACACATGTGAGATACAGTAGGGTATTGTAATTGTACGAACAACAACTATATTTTATGTTTTGGTTCATGTTTGATCAGTATCTCTTAGAGTTTGCATCTCATTTTGTATGTAGATGTTGATTTTTCTACATTGGCAGGATTGTTGGTTTGCTCTTTTTTGTAACCAAAGATCAGGGACATGAATTTGGATCTTGAATGATCTAAAATCCTTCACACATATTGCATACAAGGACTTCCAGACTAAAATGTTTGAGGATTCGATCTTGTGCTCGATACATGCCAAGAGGGTGATGCTGATACCCAAAGATGTGCTTGATCTTGTCATGAGGCTTCAGAACACCTATGACAGCATTTTTAAGTCAGGCTTCACACAGAGGCAAGTTCCTCTTGAAAGGAAGCCTGTCCCACTGAAAAAAGAGAAAGCAAGCACAGCCCACAAGCAGTCAAAACCCAAGCCTAGGTCTCCCAACTCTTCACCCTTGCCTCTCCCCGTTAAAAGAGATGTGGCAACTACCTCGACAATTCACAGTGGTGGACAAGATTGTATATGATCTTGATGCAACTGACAAAGAGTTGCATATCAGACTCCCCAATGATCCAAAAGACACATTCTTTGATTTTGAAAGATATATTGATTTTGATATGTATATAGCCAAAATAATAGACGATCTCCAAGGAGAGTTTTTGTTTTGTATAGATGATTTTAATTTTAAAATGCATATCGAATACATACAAGAGGATGGTGGAGCTATTGCCCAAATCAGATGGGCTAATTGTAAATACCAACATGGAGATTGTTGATGCAAAGGTAAAAGGATCTTTTCACGTTTTTTATTTACATGATGGCATGGAGTTTAAAATTATATTGAATTATAATTTAATAATTTTTCACTGTAATCTTTCAGTCTTCGCAACAAGATAATGCTTTCAACTGCAGATGGTTTTTCATTTGGAATGTTAAATCATTCTTGGATTGGTATATGCTGCAAACACCAAATGCTAATATATGTGAGGTAAATTTCAGTATTATGATGATATTATGTTAACTTTGTATAATTATATATTTTTTGACAGTGGCTAATACATACACTCGATGTTTTAAATTGCAATTCCAATGTCCTGAAGTATCAACAAGTGTTGTTCATCAGTTCCGACACGAAATGTTGCAAATCCTACTATCCTCTGCAAGGCCCTACAAGTATGAAGGTGTCGCGGATGAAGCTGTCCCAGAGGTGGATAGTGAGGTTGCGGTGCTTGAGGACCTACTGCAGACACTTATGATTGAAATGTAAATATTGAAATATAAGTTCCGACACTTGTTGATATAAAATACAAATGTATAGAAAGATATCATCACGTGATGATGCATAGAATAGATAGAAAACTGGAAAGTGGGATATTATTGAAAGCCACAAATATTTTATTTCGATTTTAAGAACAATGTACATTTTTCAAAATACTGAATACTACTTGCTCGATGAAATCTTGAAGTCATTTGAGACAATTTTGTATTGATTTTTTTGAAAGGTACATTGTTGCATGTCTACCATCCCAATGTTTATGCAGTTTTGACAATTTCTACTCTTCTATTTAAATCCTTGCATTGTATGTGATTTTCTTGTCTTGGTGTTAGCTATACATCAAAAAA
Organism: Diphasiastrum complanatum; assembly: GCA_029204225.1. Taxonomy (NCBI): domain Eukaryota; kingdom Viridiplantae; phylum Streptophyta; class Lycopodiopsida; order Lycopodiales; family Lycopodiaceae; genus Diphasiastrum; species Diphasiastrum complanatum. Next base: position 32,137,387 of record CM055094.1, on the reverse strand, counting down.
ACTTGTTAAACAATATCAACATTGAGATTATTTTAAATGCAATCACAAAATACTGAAAACACTAAAACAAGTTTAAATAAAATCATTGAAAGTCATTTCAAATGTGTATTAAAGAATACACACATACACCTACCAATCTCTCATTGAGTCAAAAACAAAATTGTTCAGGAATATCATATTGCAACAAGGTAAGCTCTGATCGAATGTGATTGAGTGTCCAATCTTCCTCCACCTCAATTGTTGTAAGAGTAGAATCATTTTGCTTCACATGATTCACTTTAAAATCTTGATCCAATTCTTTCCATTCATTGCCAACTTTGGACCATCTTCCATTGACATTTTGGGCTTCTAGGGTGTACAAAAGGGGAAACTTGAATGGCTTCCCTAGCCTTTGACAAAAATGGCATCTTGGCTAGTTTTGGAAAAGAACCTTGAATGCACCACTCCCACACTCTCTTATGGAGGCCACTAGGTGTACTATCAAATGAGTTGGGAACAAATGGCAAAGAGGGCTTGAAGGGCATGAAGAATGACAAGATGGCATTGTGAAGGGGATGCATTGGATTTTCCTATAAGAAGGAGCCAACTCCTTGTATTTCAAATGTTAGTACTTGTGTATGTTAGTACTTTTGTGTGTTAGTATTTTTAGGAGTGGGTATGTTTGAGAGTTGAGAGTTGTAGTTGTCTTGTGGTTTGGGAGTGATGTTACTTACTATGTTTGCTTGCTCATATTGAGGAATTGAAAGATTGTGGACCTCATTACTAGTGTGAATTCATAGTTGACTGCTTCAAATTACTTGGAGAGGATGTTTACTTGCTTTTGTTGAGAGGATTGATGGGTGAGAGTGATTTCATGGTGAAGGTTGGTTGGTTGGTTGTAGTCTATTGGCATACTAGTAGGCTTATATCTTGAATGAGTGAGATGGTTTGCTTGAGGGCTTGGTGTGAGTGATGGGTTGTTGATTTTTTTACCCATTGTATCTTTCTGGCCTGTTTTTTTTACAGACTTTTGATTCCGTTTTCTCTCAATCGCACCGTTCATATTCTAAAAACTTTTATTTTTTTCATTTTCTCTTTTTACGCCAATTCAATCAGACACGCATAAAGTGGAGAAACTGCGTTAACATGCCTGGCTCTGATTTTTGCTACAAGGTTCATGACTAGAGTTTCCACGCAACGGCTACCTAATGGCACATTGAGGTAAGACTCACACTTTTCACAATAAGTTTATCTTCATGATGCCTTTTTTTCGTACGTTGTCTTCTTTCAGTTGGAATAGAGTGTGGTGTGTAGCCATTGATAGTTTTGGTTTGAAGAAGGGTTTCTGAAGTATTTTCGTTGATTTTGAGTTTTCAGAATTGATCGTACTTTCTTAAAACGATAAAACCATTATTGTTGGGTGTGTATTATGTTTGAGTCCATCGTTCATCGCATTTCCTTAACCGAATAACTAGTTTTGATATTAATACTGAGGCATTTGGCACTATCACGAGTACAAAAATTGGGTTGAGATTATAACTAGGCTGTGGGTATATATGAGTGATTTACCTATTTGTTGTTGTTTTCAATGTATGAAACTAGAAAAAATTTGGGTCATGTGTTCTTAACGTCGCATTGGAGTACATGTGTTAGGGAAGAGTAAGAAAAAGATTTTTGCACAATTTGATGTTTTACTAAGTCGTCTGGCATATTTTTCGGTTAGTAAAATGACTATACATAATCGTCAAGTTGTGAAACGTTTTTTCGAGTTTTGTCAATTATGAAACATATCAACTGAACCCGACCTCTGTGAAACACCAGAGCGGGCCGTCCACCATCCGCGGTTGAAATACACCGCCTTGGTTAAGCCTCACACTAGTCACACCCGCCATCAGTACTGTCTAGCGAAATACCTAGACCTGATGGTTGGCGAAAATACCACCGCTTATCAAACAAAGCCGTGTGTATAACTTCATCCCACAAGCACGTCATAGACAATAAATTGGTTTCAAGCCCATGTAAGATTTTTACTAACTGTAAGCCGAATTCAATGGGAAAAGAGACATTAGCAAGATCCTTATGCGAATTCGTGATAAGAAGATTTACAAACCCATAACCCTAGAAAGCTAGTGAATCATTGCACCAAAATCGACAACACCCCCTCCTTGCAACCGTATCTCTGAGAGCTTGGAAAACCCTCATCGGTTGGGGAGCACGGGGCAATAGAGAAGGCCATCAGGGTTGGAAGTGGCAAATCCTCTATTGCTCACGTAGGGCCGAACCGCCATTAGAGGTGGGGCCCCTTGACCCTTTTAGGACGTTTTGGCTGGACCAACCTGTAGCACAGGCATCCCAAAGGGAGCTGGGAACCACGACTTAGCTTCCCAGCCTTCAACTCTTGCCATCCAAACCCACTTGACATACAAGCAGCCAACTCGCCAACAACGATCAAACTTAACGAACTTGAAGTTCCGAAAACCAACATTGAGATCCAACCTGGTGCCATGCTAGATCAGGGGTCCCGATGTGGGTGACTTCCCTCCAAGCAAGACGCCCGACATACATCAAACTTAACCAACTCGAAGCTCCGTTACAAACGAGTAACATCCATTCCAAGCAAGTGGTCTGACTTACATCAGACTTAACCAACTGAAAGCTTCGTCACGAGCACTGGAAGCCAACCTGGTGCCACGCCAGACTGGACGACCATAGACAGGTAACTTCCACCCAAGCAAGCCATCCAACTCAGCCGACAGGTTAGAGCCCGTTCCCCAAGAGCTTAACCCATTCACGTTCATGCAAGGAACACTCAGAACCACAAGCCGCGACAAATATGAAGACAAACAGTTCCTGGAGCAAATGGTCCCGACAGCATACCGCTGGCGCCACGGACCGAATGGTCTCGACGACATCTCGCTGGCGTCCCGGGATACGACCCTCAGCTATGTGCCAACTTAAAATTTTTGAAGTGGCCTTACAACTGGCGCTTATACCGAACACTGAAACCCAGAAGGTAATCAAAGTCAGTTTGAGAAAAATCCCACTTTATTGATAAATCTGAGAAGGTTACATTTCAAGTGTGTGACCGACCCTAGTCTCCGGGGCGCTAGCATGCCAAGGCGAGAGCCACGACAACATTCAAGCAAGGGAGGCTGAGACTTGGTTGGAGCTCGTCCTGAGTCGCAACCCGCACTCCCCTATAGTATTGGTGGGATTCGGCACCCCCCCTCATAGCAAGCACTCTACCCAGGCTGGTAAAGCACGTTTTTTTCTCTCTCTAGGATTTTCTCTCTCTAGATTTTATGGATCCCCAGGCTTCCTTTAATCATGCCTAGATCGTGTGAGGTGATTGCACATCGATCTGAGCTCTCTGGACTTCGCTAGAACCGATCAAAGATTTTCAGCCATAGGAACTTGGCGCCGGCTGGATTCTGGTCACAGTGGCACCGAAAGCGGCGCCGGCGCCGTTGGTGCCGGGAGCAGCTGGGGCGCTGCTGGAATCGGGGACAATGTTGGCACCGAAAGTAAAGCTTATAAAGTTAGCTTTACAACACAACCCCCCGTCAAAATAGGCCCTAACAGTTTTATCGTTTTAAAAAAGTACAATCAATTCTTAAAACTCAAAATTAACGAAAATACTTCAGAAACCCTTCTTCAAACCAAAACTATTTATGGCTACATACCACAGTCTATTCCAACTGAAAGAAGACAGCATACGAAAAAATGGCATCATGAAGATAAACTGATTGTGAAAAGTGTGAGTCTTACCTCAATGTGCCATTAGGTAGCCGTTGCGTGGAAACGCTAGTCATGGACCTTGTAGCAAAAATCAGAGCCAGGCATGTTGACACAGTTTTCTCCACTTTACGCGTCTCCGATCGAATTGGTGTAAAAAGAGAAAATGAAGAAAATTAAAGTTTATAGAATATGAAGGGTGCGATTGAAATGTTAACGGTTCAGTTGAGAGAAAACTGAACCGAAAGTCTGTAAAAAAAAAGAACAGGCCAAAAAGATACAATGGCTAAAAGAAATCAGCAACCCATCATCACTCACACCAAGCCCTCAAGCAATCCATCCCACTCATTGAAGATATAAGCCTACTAGTATGACAATGGACTAGAACCAACCAACCAACCCTCACCACCCATCAATCTTCTCAACAAAAACAAGTAAACATCCTCTCCAAGTAATTTGAAGCACTCAACTATGAAGTCACACTAGTAATGAGGTCCAAGCAATCAACACAAACAACCACAATCTCTCAACTCCTCAATATGAGCAAGCAAGCATAGTAAGTAACATCACTCTCAAATCACAAGACAACTACAACTCTCAACTCTCAAACATACCCACTCCTAAAAATACTAACACACAACAGTACTAACATACACAAGTACTAACATTTGTAATACAAGGAGTTGGCTCCTTCTTATAGGAAAATCCAATGCATCCCCTTCACAATGTCATCTTGCCATTCTTCATGCCCTTCAAGCCCTCTTTGCCATTTGTCCCCAACCCATTTGATAGTACACCTAGTGGCCTCCATAAGAGAGTGGGGGGAGTGGTTCTTTTTTTGGCTCTCTTCCAGAACTAGCCAAGATGCCATTTTTGGCAAAGGCTAGGAGGCCATTCAAGTTTTCTCTTTTGTACACCCTAGAAGCCCAAAATGTCAATGGCTAGTGGATGTACCTCCCAATTTTTATAGCTTCCAAGGTGTTTTGGCATTTATTATCCAAATTTTAGTTGAGGCCCTTTTTCAACCCCTATTATTAGTAGCCTGGCCTTCGTGTTTCTTTGGGTACCTGTGTTTTCGGCCTTTCTTCGATTTTTCAAGGGCCGTGTGCTCCTGCTGCTCATTTGTGTGGGTTTTTGGTCTGTTGGATAACTACTTGGCCCGCATATTTCATTAATTGCCCATAAATTGCCCAAACTTTGCCGTTAGGGTTTTTGTGACTCCTTGACACTGACTCCGTATTTGTCGGTCCCATTTTAGCCCAAAATTTTTCTTTCTTGGTTTTTCCTTCTGTGGTTGACTTTTTCGACATTCATGACTAGGGCTCCCACGACAACACGGTTTCCCTGAAAAATACACTTGAGTGATCAGATATTAGTAAAAATGGACTCAGTACATGGTGAGATTTTAGCACGGTCATACCGGCTATTTTTTACAACTGGCCATTTTTTTAAAAAGCCATAAAATATTTACCGGGTGTTGTTATTGAGGTATAGGTAACTGGTTTTCTTGGAAAGTAATTGAAAATATCAACTACGAGTATATATTATTATCTAGCATGTCTTGAAGATGTTGTTTAGTTGGATCATACCATCATACCATTATGGCTTGTGGACATTGATACTAGTGAGGCTACTATGAGGCAAGTGTGTTGCTAGATGAGCAGATCGGTTGTAGCCTTCATGAAGTTGGACTAGATGAGAAAGGGAGTCATTCCATGGGTAGTGAGAGAGAAACATATGGTATTGTCAAGAACAAGAGAGGCACTAAGAATGTGGTCATTTCAATTAGATATGTTATCCATTATTTTCACTGAATTTTGTGTCCCAACCCATCATCACTAATTACATTATGTCATATACTTTGCAATACAACTGTTAGGAAAGTTGGAAGTGAGAGATTAAAGCTTAAGATTACTTATAACACTAAAGGATAAGTGATTATATTTTGTCATTGGCTACTTCATCTTGTAAACCCATTAATAGTTGGGCTTTGTCGGTTTGCAAAAGCATATGATTTCACTATTGTGACATCCAGAATACAATTTCAACAAATTTCGTCTACTTCTAAACCATGAAAGGAAATAAATAAGCGAGGTCTAGATTGAGCTTAGAAGTATTCTGACGAATTGGTGCACTAAGAAGAAAACGAAAAAAATTTATATCCCATGTTTAGGCTAAAAAAAATGAAAGTTTACTATGTTTGCAACAAGCTTGGACATACGACGACGTTTTGTTTTAAAAGAAGGAAACTTGTAGCAATGATAATCGAGATCCTTGGTTGAAAAGTTAAAATTTTGGAAATTAACATGGTTAATTGTAAGTGTGAGTGTTTTGTTAGTGTAACTTCTTTCTTGCATAATGATTTATTTTGTTTAAGGAACACAATACTGGTGGATCCAGATGTTAGGGTTTTGGTGCATAGTGGTTCAATGAATAATTTTATAAATTGTGTCTTGTGGAAAAAATCAGTTTGAATTCAAGCCAACAACCACAAATACAACGTTTATCTAGCTTTAAGAGCCAAGTTGGAGACTTGGAACATTAAAGTGCCGAATTTCCTAGTGATGATTCAAGATCATAAAGAATTGATTAATTTTTTATGTTTTAGTCTTGAACATACTGATTTAATTTTTGGTTATTTAGTGAATTGCATAAGTAAATTTCAAGATGTCTTTCCAATTGAATGACCTCTTGGTTTACCAACATCTAGGTTAATAAAACACAAATTAAAGTTAATTCTTGTTAGTCAACCTGTCTCTAGACAACATTACAAGTTTTCATACTGCTCTTCCATCCATTTCAGAACTAAACTTCATATTGAAACTGATTTTCAGTAATACCACACACACAAACCATTTCTAATCTCTTTGGTGGACTGTACTCTCGTTTTTGTGAGTGTGAACTAATTTTTAAAATCCTGTTGGGCAACTAGAACACTTAAAGCTATGATCATACTTAGCATAAGCTTTCTATTAAACTGTTTTTGCATCTGACAGCAAATTGTAATGGGAGAGTTGTTCCGCAATATTCATGCTCTCTTCTTCTTTCGCGTTCTTCACACTCCCTTGCCCCATCATCTTATAGAATACCTCTCCTAGCCTATTGTGAGTTTAAATGCATGCGGTAGGTGGTAGTTGTTGCTGACACCCATCGTTCATGCTGCATGCATGGGTTACTGATGCATGCAAGGTCCCAGTCCAAGGGTCTCAGTCCATCACTGATGGATTGCATGGCCCCCTATTGTCATGCATGTGTTTGCATGGGCATTATTGGCCCTCATACCAAGTCATGGTATGCATGCATGCCCTCTGACTTACACTGTCCTCTACCCCCAGTGGTTACCTACACCTAAAAGTATTGTTAGGTTGGTAGTGTTACGGTCTCGTAACAATATGCTCATGAAGAACCAACAAAGTTTGAAAACCATCTGGTTGATTTCAAATAAGACTAGCTTATTTTGAAACTAGCAAGAAAGGAAGCGTCTAAAATTGGTTGAAAAAAGAGGAGGAATCTTACATGCTCAATGATAAAATAAGAGGAAAATATTGACAATGAGCATACTTTTTGGGAAATGCTACGAATTACTTTAACGTAATCCTTGGTTTTTAAATTGGCTACCTAGAGAGACAATATACTCATATATCAAATGACCTTTTAAAAGCTTTTAGACAAACTTCATCTAAAATACTTCAAATGTGTGTGCTCCCTATTGACACGTTGAAAAATCATCTTGAATGTCTCTAATTTTCCTTTTTGTTCTATCCACGAATTAATTATACTAGCATTGATGTATGATATATACATTGTATATCAAGTAATGTGTCTAAACTAAACAAGGAGGTCAAGCTCCAAGATGTCAACGATACAACAGGCCAAGTTTGGGCTTGTGCCACAATGACTACAATAACACTCTTACCCAACATGACCTTGTAGTCTTGACATAAGCTCCAACTTTTAGATTGAAAAATGATTGATTATCTTAACTAATTTTCATTAAGCAAATCGCTAGTGCACTTTTCAACTTGAATAGAAAACCACCTAGCTTTGATAGTCTAAGTAACTTGGAAAATAAAAGTAAATGATAACTAGATTGATAAAGTGGAGAAAATCAAGTGGTAGAAAAAGATTCAATTCTTTTTGGTGCACATGAGAAGAGATCTCTTGCACATGTTGCACATGGAAGTAACATAGTTAGAGTGACACCCCACGACTTAAATTCAAGCCCCATTTACAATTAGTACACACCTATAAGTGTACTTAATGGGAGGAAATAATTCATCGCCGTGGTTGATGGTGCAAGCAAGGCCCCAAACTCATCCAACAATATAAAACACACCATGAAAAGGGATAGATAATCATGTCACTTATTGGTGCCCCTACAAGATTGGATGAGCATGGGGCCCTCCTTTCACCCTTAGCTTGAGAAATAAGCTCCTTGTACTTAATGGGTGCATTATTTGATTTTAGACCCTATTGTTTTTTTCTTAAAGGCACAATCAAACGCTTCTAAAACCAAAGATTTCAGACTATATGTTCTTATATTTTGTGCAAGTATAATGCATCTAGGACCCACCCACATTTGAGTGACATCTTACATTTGAGTGATAGCTTAATTCCAAAGCATCTCTAGCCCCATCTCTAGCATCTTCAATGCATGATGCATTTGCTTAATTGAGTTACTAGCTTCATCTCATGATACATATATAAATTAACCTCTTGGTGCAATTTACCGAGCAACAAGCTACCTAATATTTGGAAATGCCATTACATAATGTTAGATATGTTTGATTAAAAATCAAGACATGATGAGACTCGCTTGATTACTTCAGATTTGTAGTTTGGGGTGAGGCTGTTTGGTTAGATTTGTAGTTTGGGGTGAAGCTGCTCCGGTTAGATTTGATCTAGATTTCGAAAAAGCTGCATAGCTACCATCCAGATTCCACATGATAAGGTGACAAAAGATCCCCAAGCCCAACTCATAAAGCAAAGATCCTTTCCAAATCTCCACAAATACCACTGTTAGCTCTTTCAATTAGCTACATGGAACTTGATATTGCTAGCTGCAGGTGGGGCCACCATTTATTGAGTAGCTCCTTCAGAAAAACACAGTGCTTCTTTCTATATCTGTGTGGAGGTAGCAGGTACAGAGTCACACAGTAAGAAGCAACCAATAAAATAACATTCTTGTGCTTTCTATGGATCCATAATTTTTCCTTCCCCTACAGATGCTGCATGTGCGTTACAACTTACTTCTTCTTCTTCTTCTTCTACTACTACTACTACTACTACTACTGTCATTCTCTCGTTCGGCTTGTGTGTTTCACGGGCTCAGCCACACACCGCACACACTCACATAAAAGAACCATATAAATAAGTATATAAATACACACGCTCTTTCGCAACTACACGCTATCAACTACGAGCATCTCGTGAATTACGGGGGTGGTCCCACTCTACCCCTTCCGATTTGCCCTGGCTGGCTGGCTGCCATCATCTGCATTCCCAAGGCACACACGCATTTCTCCCTCCTTCCTGGGTAGTTGCTGTTGTAGGACAAATTGGGTGCTAGACGCAACCTGAATAAATAATCAATAAAGCATAGATTTATGCGCCACATTGCTTGCTTGGTTTGTATCTTTTCTTTCTTTTTTTCCCACTTTTGCCTACTGACTTTGCATCATCTGGAGCTCCTTTTCCGTGCAGTTTGATACCTCTCTAATGGGTAACCGACAGACATAGCATCCTTTTCTCATTGCAGTTTAGCTTTCTTGGCTGCAAGCCGTAGTAAAGTTCTAGATATAGTGAATTCATATTTTCTCCATAACCCAGGCGTGGTATCTCCTAAGCTACGTGAACATTATGTAGTTCGTATTTGAGGTGGTTCACACGAGATGTTAAGTCAAGGTGGAAGCTTACTTTGTCTAGTAGATCTTCTAGCTATGATAGTGTGTCATTTATAGCGTCAAGATCTCCTTGACTTCTATTATGAGATTCAACACATATATTAGTTTCATTTTAACTTAGGGAACTTCCCTCATCAAACTCAACATCCCTAAAACCTACAACTTTCGAAGTTGGTGGAAGGTAATCTTTGTAAGCTTTACTAACTTCCCTATAACCTACAAAATCTTTTCTACCTTTACGATCGTCTATACATCTAGCTTCAAGAGGGATATGACCATAACAAATAAATCCAAATATTTTTAGACTCTCTTTTATTGGTTGACTCCGCTTCAAGTGACCTCTCAACCTTTCACAAAAATGTGGACTTACCCCTTTGCAATATCCTTTGTGGCAATAATGGATGCCAAATGGAGTAAGTCCGCTTGTCGAAATAATTCCCATGGCATGTTAACCTACCCCTTGGTGTTTAGTCAGACCACAATATTATGTTTGATAGAATGCATTTCTACTTTATCAATGTTCAAGATATAAGCACACATTAATGAAAAAAAAGTACACATTAACACAATGAGAGAAGATTAAACGATGACAAATATTGTAAGAGCAACGAGCAAAGGCAACAACGACAAGTCATGGTGATAGCAACGAGCGAGCTTCATACTCGAGATATCCAAATCTATGTTCATTGTTCTGCCAAGCATCAAGAAGCGAGCTACTTGAACATTGTTGTGAGGGGCCTCAGGAGTTGAATCTACGAGCTCAAAATGACATATTACATAGTTGTGAATTTTTCAAACCTTGAGCATCCAAAAAATCATGGAATATTGAGTGTGAGAGCACGTTTGTTGTAGATGAGGACATAAGTGATACACAAAGTTGTCAAAACTTCTTGATAAGTGCTCAATTGACATCCTTTTTTTGCTTTGATATTCTTCCCTAGAAAGTTTTGATAAACCTCTTTGTTCAACTCTGATGCTAAGACTGGAAATAACATATGACCAAGAGCAAGGCAAGGGGGTGACAGAAGCAAGACCTATTTACCCCGATCTCTCTCATCATGGTTATTGGAGAGCCCACCCTCTCCATACATATCATCTCCAAATAATATTCCTTTAAGGAAATCCCTTCCATGCTCCTACACTGGTCTTTAACACTTCCTTGGGACTATTAGACGGCCCTCTCCCTCTCCGAGAACTATTTCACCCTCTCTAAGACCCAACTTTGCTCGAATGATCAATGGGAATACTAGTTCTTACTTCTTAGTTTTGGAGCAAAAAGTGAGTGCAAGCCACCAAAAAAGGTGAAACATGGACTAATGAAGCTATCACCTTCACATACAAACTTGATTCAACCCAACTCCTATTGTGCAACACAACCTTTTCTCTAGTATTTTGGTTGGATACTTCATGGAAAAGCAACCAATGTAAAGTGTTTTTACAGCTTCCATCTTAGATATGAACTCTTTTGAAACTGGTTAAAATTCTTAAAAGAACAAAAAGACCATTTAGTAATTTCTCATTTTTTGCCCAAATACATGCTTTTTCAAGGAAAATCTCTCCAAATTCACAAAAAAATGATACAAAATATGCAAAAATAAATGACCATTACAAAATATTTAAATTTTCATAGGTTTTCAATAGTCTTAACTTCTCAAAAAAAAACTCAGAGAATACGTTCGATGTTGATGATCAACCACAATAGATTGAAGCTAAGATCTAAAAATTGTTGACACACACACAATTTGGAGAGCTTATTACAGTCAATCCTATTGAATCAACAAAAACTACATGAAAAATAATTGGCAATCTTAGTGCTCATTCATATAGGGAGACTTTTCTTCCAAGGGGAGCAAAGCTCATCCACAAAGGAAATTTTTTGTCCAATAAGGAGATTAAATCATCCATAGCTCACTCACTAGGAAGCGGCATCCACATGGGGAGCATAGCTCAACTCTGCTATCTTCTAATCTATTGTCTGCTACAGCAATAGGTGAGGCCACATGGATGCCCAAGTGGCCATCATGATAGGCTGCTTGATTTATAATTTTGCAACATGATCAACAGAAATAGGCAGGTCTCATGATATATATAGCCAATGTAGAAGAAGCATTCCTCCCAATCCTAATCAAGCTTCTAATCATGACTAGTGATCAACTAGGAGACTAATTATTCATGGGATTTGTGAAAAATGTCAACTAGTTAAGTTGAGTTTATTTGGCAATTTTGAGGCCAATATGCATTTTCAACTTAGAGATAGACTTTATAAAGTTAATAAGGCCTAAGAATAGTGGATTTACTATTTTTGGGAATTCGGCAAGTTGATAAGGTTGCTTATAGACCTCTTGTTATTGGTTCAATCACATACATGTTAAAATTGGCAAAAGCTAACTTGATCAAATCTTGTAAATACCATTATGACTAGTACATATCATCATTAGACATGTGTGGAGCCTGTTCCCACGTGTGAAATAAATACATTTATCATTTAGATGAGTCATATAGGTTGTACATACCATTTCATTTGAGATCTAGTGGCTAAAATGGCCAAAATCTAGTTTTCTAGCTATATGCCACTTGGCATCATGTTATTGGTAGGAAAAGCTATTTCACATGGATAGGAGTGATCTCACACATGCCAAGGATTGCTCATATGTGTTAAAACATCAGTAGTAGGTGAGATCCAACTTGTAGTAGATATTTGTGCAAGTCCCTATAAATTAGGAAAATTGCCTAAAATCAAGAGAGGTGGCTATAAGTTAGGAAACTTGGTCCATGTGCATATTGACGATTATTGGTGGATCCTTTGATGAGTAGGCACTCTCACACGTGCCAAATCAACTGAGTAAGCATCAGCTCTTGTGTATATATGGTGGCTCATTTGGCCATAATTGACAAGAAAGCTAAATCTTGGTTTTGGTGCATTTCTTGAGTAATCTCTCCATTTGTCTTGTGATTTTATGCTTCTAATGGTTTCTAAGCTTAGTGTACTTCATTATTTGCTGGTAGACAGGTCTTCACACATGTGAAACCAGCAAGTACAAGTTTTGATCATATTTGATTGTTCTTGTTAGATTTGTTGATGTATTTTTTATCTAGTGCTATCTAATCTTGTGTAGATTGGTAGATCAATCTAATCTAACGCCCAATCACACTTGTGGATCTGATTTGGATCCATTCTTGGTCCTTTTTGTTGTACTTTCACAATACATTCAATCTAATGTATATGAATCGACACATGTGGAAAGTGATATTGTATGGCTTTTGTATGGACATGGACAATAGAATATCATATCTAAGTGTTTATGACAAGTTCTTATTGAGTTTTCATCTTCTATGTGTAGTTGATGCATTATTTCTATATTTGTAATGAAGCTAGATGTGCTCTCCAAATTTGCCAAAGATCAAGGGGCATAATTAGGTCTTTGTGATCTGATTTCTTTACAGGATCTACAAAATATTCTATAGAGCCTCTGTTATGTTGTATGGGTTATGCTAAATCTACAAAATCTTCAAAACATTCAAAATATTTTTGAAATTGTGTTTTTTTTACAATATAAATTCCAAGGAGTTTTCATTGACTTCTCTTAATTGAATGCTTGATGCCTTTTTTTAGCTCTCTTTTTCAGCCAACGAAGTTGGTGACTAATCTTCTTCATCAAAGTCTATTGGCATACTCCCACATAAGTTAGAATCTAACGTTAATGAAAAAATTGTGTATCTCGGCTTTGCTCTGTTGTTGTTGAGTTGAAAATAATGGTTATGCATTTAACCTAAGTTGTAAGATAAATATTTTTGACTTTTGTGAATGATTCATCATCGTCAAGTCAAAATTAAAAATAAGTACATCCACATCTTGGAGATTTACATTTCGGATGAACGTTTTTTTGTTGAACATTTTTTCTTGCTTTTCGGATCTATTTGTAACATTTCTAGCTAGTACCTTCCTAAAAAAAACCATTTGTTGAAGTAGTATGCATGATTCAATGGACATGTACAGCTTTTGTAATGGCGTTGCTCTGAATGAAGCCAAGCACCTTAGCAATTCAAAATGGATGATTATCACTATTTTTGAAAGTTGAGAGGGCCGTTAATTAACATGTATCAATATTATGGCTTCTTGATGACTATTTTCTCTCTTCTACTTTTAGACAATGGGCAAATCTTTCTCGAGCCCATAGTTGCTACTTAAGTAGTTTTATCTTGTACTAGTATATACAATGCAAATATACAATTTTTTGAGAGCAATCAGTTTGTGTTCTTGTCTAGAAGTGCTTGATGATGTGTTATGGTGATTACATCGATCAATTTTGTTGTTGTTAACTTGGTATCAGGGAGAGGTGATAGCAATCACCAGACAAGATTGAGTGGGTGAGGCAAACCGGGGTCGAATTTACAATGATTTGAGCGAACGGACAATTAGCTAGCCTAGAAACGAAAAAGATGGCCATTTGGAAGCTATGGTAAGTAGCACATCGAGCACTTGAAGATTCGATGAATTGCTCAAAGGTTAGAAAAAGCCTTATATTGTGCCTGTGGCTAGGAATTATTCCTAGAATCAAAATTGTAATTGAACAAAAATCTGCTTTTTCCATAAGAGGATTTCTTAAGAGGGTATTTACATTCGGTGTTGTGCACTCAATTTTTCACCAAATGTTGAATGGATTGACTAACCTTTCTTACTGTAGGGCGACCTCCTAGGTGGAGGATTTTCCAGAGAAAGCTTTGAGAGAGCCTTATAGCAACTCAAGAATTGAAAAGAAAAATCCTAGGCTAGGGTTTTACAACATAGAGTCTTGGTTCTCTCTCCATACTGACTATTTTTTTTATTTTGTGAAAGGATGTATGGGGGCGCCTTAGAACTGTGAACCAAATCGAAGTTATAGCTCAAAAGCTGTTTTCTAAGGCATTTTGGACCCTTTTACCCATATGTTGGGCTACACCTATCATAATTGACCCAAACAAAGGTCACTCGAACTGTACCTACAAGTATGGTGTGAAATTGTCAAAATCATGCTTGATCTAGGCCAAATATATGTACATATCATAAATGCACATGTGTGGAGCCTATTCCCATGTGTGAAATAAATGTTTTTGTCATTTAGAATACTCATATAGGTTGTACATATCATTTTATTTCAAATCTAGTGGCTAAAATGGCCAAAATCTAGTTTTCCAACTATATGCCACTTGGCATCATTTTATTGGTAGGAAAAGTGATCTCGCACATGTGTAGGACTGGTCACATGTGTGAAAACATCAGTAGTAGGTGAGATTCCACTTGTAGTAGATATTTGTGGAAGTCCCTATAAATTAGGAAAATTGCCTCAAATGAGGTGGCTATAAGTTAGGAATCTTGGACCATGTGCCATATTGATGATTATTGGTGGATCCTATGATGACTAGGCACTCTCACACATGCCAAATCAACTAAGTCAGCAACAGCTCTTGTGTATATATAGAGCCTCATTTGGCCATAATCAACAAGCAAGTGGTTTTGGAGCATTTCTTGAGTAATTTCACTATTTGTCTTGTGATTTTATGCTTCTATTGGATTCTAATCTTAGTGTACTTCATTCTCTACTAGAAGTCCCGTACTCTGATAGGTTTTCACACGTGTGAAACTAGCAAGTCATAGTTTTGATCATAATTGATTATTAGATTTGTTGATGTAGAATTGATCTAATGAGCTCTAATCTTGGTAGATTGGTAGTTCATACTCTGACACGTGTGAAACCAGCAAGTCATAGTTTTGATCATAATTTATTGTTATTGTTAGAGTTGTTCTAATGAGCTCTAATCTTGTGTAGATTGGTAGACCAATTGAATCTAACACCCAATCACTCTTGTGGATCTGATTTAGATCCATTCTTGTTCCTCATTTTTGGTATTTTCACATGATCTAGGCCAAATCTATGTACATATCATAAATGCACATGTGTGAAGCACATGTGAAATAAATGTTCTTGTCATTTAGAATAGTCATAAAGGTTGTACATATCATTTATTTGAGATCTAGTGGCTAAAATGGCCAAAATCTAGTTTTCCAGCTATGTGCCACCTGGCATCATTTTATTGGTAGGAAAAGCTATTTCACATGGGTAGGAGTGATCTCACACATGTGTAGAACTGCTCACACGTGTGAAAACATCATTAGTAGGTGAGATCCCACCTGTAATGATTATTGGTAAATCCTATGATGACTAGGCACTCTCACACGTGCCAAATCAGCTGAGTCAATAGCAGCTCTTGTGTATATATAGAGCCTCACTTGGCCATAATCAACAAGCAAGTGGTTTTGGAGCATTTCTTGAGTAATTTCACTATTTGTCTTGTGATTTTATGCTTCTATTGGATTCTAATCTTAGTGTATTTCATTCTTTGCTTGTATCCATACTCTGACAGGTTTTCACACGTGTGAAACTAGCAAGTCATAGTTTTGATCATAATTTATTATTCTTATTAGATTGATCTAATAAGCTCTAATCTTGGTAGATTGGTTGTCCGTACTCTGACAAGTTTTCACACATGCGAAACCAGAAAGTCATAGTTTTGATCATAATTTATTGTTATTGTTAGATTTGTTGATGTATAATTGATCTAATGAGCTCTAATTTTGTGTAGATTGGTAGATCAATTGAATCTAACACCCAATCACTCTTGTGGATCTGATTTGGATCCATTCTTGGTCCTCATTTTTTGTATTTTCACATATGGTACCTCAAAACAAAGTGGTTTCCATGGAGAAAGTGCTCAGTGGATGGAAAATTCATTTTTCCCTTTCATGGAGCATCTAGGCATGAGTGTGGGACTAAAGGCATTTTGGGAAGGGAAATCGTCTTGGCTTTCAATTTGGCAATAAATCGGTAGGTGGCCTAGGAAGCTAAAAAGTGCATGTCATTATTTTTGAGTTTTGACATCACCATTGGACTCAAGATATTCTATTATGGAAGCACTTCAATCAGTCAAAAGCTTTGTATGCATGAGTCCTTGAAAAACTAAAAGATTCTAATCAAATGTGACACTTGTGGACTAAAGATGGACAAGAGTCTAGGGCAAGTTCAACTCATGCTCCAAGGATTTTATCAAAGAAAGAGAGGAGTAATGTAAAGACAGTTACTCGACATATGCGATTTTCCACAAGTATATGTATTTGATGTGTTCAACTAGTGATACATATAGTGTATTTATGATTGCGTGAAACCCCATGACAATATTTCAGCTATTTTATTTTGACAGCATGTATTAATGGTGGCATTGAAAGGCTGTTTGACCGAAGATATACAAAACATTATCTCAAAATTGTCGACCTTTGCAAGGTATTGCTTGAGAGTCTTAACGTCATTTAAATGAGCACATTTTGCACGTATATTAATGACCATTTTATATTTTTGTATGTGATAAATATGCAAATGGATCTCTTCAAAAGACATAGACAGAGGAGATATAGGCGCATGCATCTCAAAGCTATTGAGATCATTTGTGCTTTCGAGAGATGCCTTCCTCTAACATTCATGGACATCCAAATTCACCTTTTGGTTCACCTTGTTGATGAGGTGGAGCTAGCATGCCCTGTGAATGCAAGATGGATGTTTTTTTGGAGCGCTTTATAAAAGTCCTAAAAGATTTTATTCGCCAAAAAGCACATGTAGAAGGTAGTATGGCTAAAAGTGGATGGCACAAGAGTCTTTGTTTTACATTACAGAGTACTTGACACAATTAAATCCGGGGGTTCCAAGACAATGGCATGACAGTGATGAGGAGGACAACAAACTAGAGAGCATTCAACAAGGAAAAGGAAGGCATGTGAGATTTTTTGAGTGTATGAGAGACAAGGTTTGGTGGTTCATGTTGTACAACACAGAAGATTTATCATCTTGGATTTATTTATATGAAAAATCTAAAGATCAACAAATTTTGGATAGTAGGTGGTGGCATCGATCACATAAGGGCTAGGCTTTTCCAACTGAACCGAAGGAGCTCCCAGATCAATGCAGATTTAGAGTGGGATCTTACACACGGTTGTAGTTGGCATGTTTGTCTCTAAACTCAAACTCATCATTATATAAGGGGGACTATTGGAAATTAAGTCCACAGTTTTCTCCTTGGTGAATGACTATTTCTATTTCAAGATTCTTCCTGCACGTTTATTGGTCGTTGATCTAGGGTCAAGTGAAACCAATTTTGGTTCTACGTCTGCTCATCTGATACCTGCAGGAATCACAACTTAGACAGCCAAACTATTTGAAGAACGTCTACAATGGGCTTCCGGTTGATCTCCAGCAAAGGGTAACCAATCCTATCATAATTTCAAGTTCAAATGTGAAGTTCAACAATTTGAAGTCATTGAAGACTTGGCAGACAACTTCATTTTTTTAAGGACAGTGTCGGCTTTTTAAGGGCGCCATTGCATTTTTTAAAGATAGTGTTGGTTTTTTCGCTCGAAGGTCGTCTATTTTCAATGAGGAACGTTCTAGGCACTTTCCAAAATTTGCAAAGTGAGAGAAAGCCACTTCATGTAAAATACGAGTGAGATATTTGCAGCGTCCTCGTCCGCGTCAACATTCCCTGATTCGTTGACCATATATACAATGTACAGTTGTCACAAAAGCCAAATACTTCCAAGTACAATGGCTTATCTAACTAGGTGACAAACATTTATTGTAGTTAATACATGGATGAAATCTATAAATGGATCATCCAAGCACATTCTATGTGATGCTTTGTCCATGAGAGGAATGATTTTGAGCCTCCCAGTTACGTCGTCATTCTGGTTGTAACTGTTATTTTGTTGTGCTTCAATGTAATATAGCAGCAGAACGCTTTTCTATCTGAGTATAATGTAGATGAATGCTTGTTGTGATTTGAATGCACTTCATTGCTATTTGATAACATTTGTTTACTCACTCTGATCAGAACATGGATGTCTACGACTCCTCAGTTTTTGATCAAACGATGGCTGTCTTTGACGCCTGAGGAACTTCCACTATCATGCTGCTCTTTCAAATTATTTCAGAATTAAACTTTTGACTAAATCCATTTTTCATAATACCACACACAAACCATTTCTTTAGGAAGAAACTAGATCATAGGACAAATAAATGTATTTTCATTGGCTATCCTGATGAACATAAAGCTTACAAAGTTTATGATTCATCCACCAATGTAGTATTTGTCTCTAGCAATGTAATATTACAGTGAAGTGAGCCAATAAGACTCCTATAAAGAGTGATGTCCTCAAAGGATTTTTCATCATCTTTCATACGAACTTTTACAGTGTGCTCCATAGGTGTATCTATGCCTTTACAATTTTCCATCTAGAATTTCTTGAGCATGAAACTTTGGCTTATTAATGCATGACCTTTCCAAAAAACTATTTCAAGGCCTAGAATATAGTGAAGAACTCCTAAGTCTTGGATCTTAAACTCAGTACCAAGTGCATGCTTAGTTTCTTCAACTAGCTTCTCATTATTTCCACAAAGAATGATGTCATCTACATAGATGAGAAGAATAATTACAAAGTTATCTACAAACTTATAATACAGAGAAGGGTCATATTCACTTAGACAAAATCCGAGTGATATGAGATAGGAGTTGAGCCTTGCATATCAAGACCTTGGTGCTTGTTTCAGTCCATAGAGACTTTTGAACAAAAGACAAACTTTTGATTCATCACCTTCTTTCACAAAACCTGGAATTTGCTCCATGTAATTCTCCTCCTCAAGGTAACCATTGAGAAATGCATTAGAAACATCAATCTGGAACATACTTAAATTGTGAAAACATGCAAGAGATATAAGTATTCGAACTATTACCATCTTTGCAACTAGTGCAAAGGTGTCTTCATAGTCAAGACCTTTGATTTGTGAGTAGCCTTTGGCACAAAGTCTTGCTTTATACTTATTGATAGATCCATCATGATTATACTTGATTCTAAATACCCATTTACATCCAATCACATGCATGTTGTTTGGTGGCTCCACAAGCTCCCATATGTTGTTTGACATCAAGGCTTCAAACTCTTGGGTCATTGCTTCAACCCATATGTTGGATTGAAGAGCTTCTTGGACATCTTTAGGCTCTTCATTTGATATAAAGAGAGCATGATAGGAAGTTTCACCTTCCACTTGCCTTCCTTCTTCATCATATGTGAGCCTCCTTGGCTCAAATCTTGCTTGTGTAGATCTTCTTGGTGTGGTAGCTTGAATTTGCTCCTCCTCAAGCCTCGGCCTCGCTGCCTCTTGAGCAGCATCAAGATTGATGATTGATCTTGCATGAGACTCCTTGATTTGTGCATCATCCAAGTTAAAATTCTGATCTGCATGGAAGATCACATCTCAACTAACAACATTCTTGTCAGTAGAAGGAAGATATACCTTGTATGTTTTTTTAGTGAATGCATATCCTACAAAAATTTCTTTAACTGCACTAGGATCTTCCTTCTTCCTAGTTTCTAAAGGCACATGCACAAAGCATAGACAACCAAAAATCCTAAGATGATCTACCTTAGGCTTTTTCTTATATAACATCCTCAAATGGTGTTTTTACTCCTATTGCAAGATTTGGAAGCCTATTACAAAGATAGTTTGCACATGCAACTGCCTCTCCCCAAAATTCTTTAGGCAGAGAAGCTTCTAGCCTAATGGCCTTTGCACATTCACACAAAGTTCTATTTTTTCTCTCAGCAACTCCATTTTGCTGAGGAGTATATGAACAAGAAAACTCTCTTTCAATGCCCTCTCTCTCACAAAAGTCTTTAAACTTATTGGAAATAGAAAACTGCTTTTCTACATAAGCTTTGAAAGTAAAAAAAAGCATCAAAGACCATGGCTTTAGAAGATAGCATATAGATCCAAGAGTATCTTGTATAATCATCTACAAAGGAAACAAAGCAATTTGCTCTTCCTTTGCTCTTAGTTGATGAGAAATGAACATCAGAGTGCACTAGTTCAAATGGTTGCTTTGTTCTGATGCTTGATCTAGGAAAAGGCCTTCTGTGTGATTTTGCCAACACACAAGCTTCACAAGGTAGAAGCTCCTTTGACAGTGTCTTTGGTAGTCCAACAATTTTTCCTTCCTTGACCATAGATTGCATGGCTTTGAAAATGGGATGACCCAATCTCTTGTGCCACAAATCCTCCTGAAGAACCTTGGTCTCATAAGCAATATCTGAAATGTTAGCACTCTCCCTAGAATCTAGTTTGTACAACTTACCAATTCTAGATCCTCCAGCAATAACCTCATTTTCTCTTGAGATTATACACTTGTCAACTTGAAACTTGACATCCAATCCACTATCAAACAATTGTCCTACATTTAGGCACAACAGGTTCTTCTTCATCTCCACTCACAATATCCATTACATCTTGTAAAATCAATAATGATTCCATTCCGATCTTCCACATTGCATAATTGGAAGATGTTAATCTCTCACTGTGTTCCAAGAAATGTGTACCATATGAAGACATATTCTTTATGAGAAATTCTAGTAATGATAAAAAATGGAGTTGAAAGGATGTTGCTTACTATCTCAATCTAGGATCTAACACCGATGTTGATCCAACCTATGAAATCTAGCAACAGATGTGAGAACAAATTCTCAACACATAAAATCAATCTATCTTGAATTTGGATCTTGCTTCAGTAAATAAAAAGAAGCACATGCAAGTAAGAAGTCTATCTCTCCCACGAGTTCAAAGAACTGAAAAACTCAAACACAGTAATTTGTGTGAAATGAAAAGTATAAGACCTCAGAACACTCAGTTCTATCTAACTCTACTTGATTGATAGTGAAAATTGATGAAAATGGTGAAAAGAACTGATGTGTGCTCACTTTCACATATCCCACGAGTTGAGTACTCTCTCAAACTCTCTGATTGCCTAAAACTCTTCTAAAAACAAATCAAATTGATCTAGAAACACAAGCAACACATTCTACTCTTCAATACCTATCCAACAAGCTATAGAACATCAAATTTGGATCAAATCTAGAGAAGTAGCACTCAATTAATGAGGGCTGATTTCTCACGTGTGAGCTCTCTGTCCGTACAGGGCTCTGTTGGAGCAGATTTGGCTCATTTTGATCCACTTATGGTCCACAAATAGCTTGTCTCTCAGTGAGTTTGAATCCCTCTCCCAAATCCGAGTTCCTGCAAGCAAAAGCACTGAAGATCTTATGTGTACACCCTCACCTCTTCAAAGCATGAAGCTCTGATACCATGTGAAGTGTTTAGCCCATGTGAAGTTCACCACACACCCTACAGGATCTTATTGAGGTGTTGTGATTGCACAAGATTGATCAAAGAACAGTACACTTGAAAAATCTATGACAAGAGCACAATGGCATCCCATCACTCTTATCTGTAGACAGATGATGTACGGTGCTCGTGACTTCTTGAGCAAATCCATGTCCAATTATTTTATAGTTGCTTCTGAATGGGTTTACGATCTTCTTCATAAAAAATAATATGGAGCATAGATGTTATGAGTGTCATATGTACCTTATATTTGCTGTCAACTAAAGTATACCTAAACCCTTTGTGCTCTTCTATGTTGTAAAACTGTGTGAGACAACGATAACAGTAAGCATTATCACCTATCCATTTACATAGATAGTTCTTCACTGATCATGAGACATATACACACTTATGTCATTCATTTAGAATCATTTCTACCATCAACCGTCTCTATAATAACGAATCTATGCATGCGATTATGAAGAACTACTGAGTAAGTCGCTGTCATAAAAGCGAATTCTGGTATTTATCAGAATTGTTAGTGCTGGACAATGCTTTTTGCTCATATAAGTCGGCGCTGGCAGCGCTATTAACTTCTTCCGGGGTCGCGCTGTAGTAACCTTCACAGAGATGGAAATTATAACAGCAATTTGCAGCTGTTTTGGTAGTGCTACCATATGTCTACATTGCTATCAATTTGTTTCATATATATGTATACAAATACAGCCAGCGCTAGCTTCTATCAAATGTGTGCTTGAAGCAAGTATTCAATGCAATCATGCATGCCATAGTGGACACTTAAACCTCTTGCATGTGTGCCATCAGAACTTTCAAAGATATAACAAAAATGCCAAAGATTGCAATCAGATCTATCATTTCCTCTGCAATCGAAGTGTTCATAGTAGAAGTAAACCAGTATGAAGGCAAATTACCAAAGTATTCTAGAGTTAGCTCTCTGATTGTCGTAACGTAGGCTTCCACACTGCAACCTTTGGTATGCCAGAGCAAGAAGCAGAAGAAGAGAATAGAGGAGAGAGGGCATGGAGAGGGCCGGCACCCCATTCCTTCTTTATGTAGATACAACTAATCAAAAAGAGTGTGCAAGAAGCAAAGGATCATGTCCGTAGGATATTACTCCAATGATCTTGACCGTTGAAGTGGCTTTCAATGCATTTGGTGGTTTTCAAATTTCCCTCCAAAAGTCACAAAGGGTCATATAGCTTTTTAGAGTATTAAGAACCAAGTGTAGAATAAAGAAGTTGCGTACCATTCATGAGAGAGAGAGAGAGAGAGAGAGAGAGAGAGAGAGAGGGGGGGGGGGGGGGGGGGGGGTAGCTCAAATGGTCAAGATGCATGCTAATGGAAAAACCATAACTACTAAGACAATAACAAGGAAATGGAAAGCAAATAGAAAACACAACAATAGCATTAGCATGAGTGCTTAGCAAATGAGGATGCTTTGGCTCTCCAAAATAGTAGAGTCTCCTCCTTCTCATTAAACATGTAAATATGGTACAAGAGGTGCCTTTTTATCAATGGGAAAGGCCCTTGCCCCAAAATCCTATTGGCTACTTCTAATAATATGTACACTAATCTTGTCCATTCATTTTGGACCCAACTTAATCCAAGGGTCCTAAAAAAGTACATTGGATTTCACTTGATTCATGTGAGTCCTAAATTGGACCCAACTTAAGAAAGTTTTTCTCTAAGTCTACAAACTTGACATTGTGGCCTCAAGTTTTATTTTAATTACAAAAAGGCCCAAGTACATTATTCTATTTGCAACTCAACTTGTGTGCTCATTGGGCCATGGGCTTATACACACAAGATGCCATGACCCTTGCAACTATTTCTACCTTTCAATTTTATTTATTTGCAGAATGTTGGGAATACCCCCAATAGGACCCACGACCTGAAGTAGTGCCGGTTCCTCGGCACTCTGTCGGTTTAGTACAAGGTGCACCTGGTGCGCCCTTAGTGGATGAGATATCTAGTGACGTCTTCCATGAATTCTAGATGTGCTAGATTTTTCTCTTGGGTTTATGAAGATGGAACGACTTATGTACACCTGTAAGCCATGCCTGGTCGATCCACTATTGGAATCTGCTTGGCTAGGGATCATCGAGCATGCCCACTCTATAGTAAACTCACGCCATTGGTAGTTGGTCTTCAACTTTTTCAGAAACCAGGGCGGTATTGGGGTCAAAACAAACTGCCGAGAAAAAATCGTCCCATTTGGTGGGGACGCCCATCAGATATTCTAAGTCTCGGGCACATGTTGCAGCCGCGCGGACTATGGGATCTGGATAGGTGAGAAATTGTTGTGAAAATTGAACCAGAGCCCTCTTGGCATCTACATTCGTTTTCCACCCGTACTGTGATTCAATTCTTGGCCAATTTTTGGTATGGATTGTGATTTTATCTAGGGGTGTCACACTCCACCCATTTAGATCGACGTGGATAGGGGAGGTAGTGGGCGTTGGCTTGCAACTAACTAGGACTGGTGAGTCTGCCCTGATGGCCGTAGGGTCCCATTCAAACAGTCGTTTTCTCCATTCTGGCTAAGCTCCTAAGGTGGGAATCTAGGCCAACTCGTTGCCCTTGATCTCCTTTATCGTTGGTGATAGTTGTCAACCGTCGTGAGAGCTATCATGTGGGAACTGTGCCAGATAGGAATTGATTTTGTTCTCTATCGAGGTTGGCTTTTTGAATGCGCGGCTGGCGGAGATTGATCTTGAGCCCTACGAGGATGAGGCTGGTGTCTGGATTGTATCTGGGCCTATATCTTGCCGGCTCCTATGGTATTCTAGGGCCCCTGATCTTGTGCGCCTAAGACGTGGTCTGGAGTGCTTACCCCTACTGCTTGTTTTCCTTTATCTTGGCTGGAGCCGGCCTGTGCAGCATCAAAGACAGATGGTGCTAGAATTGCCACTGGGGCTGGTTGAGGTTTCTGCTCCATGAACTTCTGGTAGGCCTTGAGGACGTGCTTGGCCTAGGCCAACTCCTGATTGGCACTTGCTCTATATTTGTCGAATTCCGCCTGGTAGTTATTCAAGGTTAGACTGTATACCTGATGTCCGAGTAGGCTCATTTCAATCTGAGAGAGTGGCCTAGTATCAGGTGCTGGTTGGGCTAGCCAAGCAGTCTTTTCATTCTGCAATGCTTGCACCTCCACTCCCAGACGAGTATTTTCCGTCTCATAGATTTGAAGTTGTGTCTGGATGGGGGCAAGCTATTGTGTGGTTTCTGTCTGAAGCTCTTGGACCTTAGCAGAAGGATTTGTCACTGCCTTCAAGAGGCTTTGGATATACTGATTTTGGCCATCTTCTTTTTGCTGCAGCTTCAAGATTTTCTTTTGTCCATTCATGCCAGGGGACAATTGGGAATTGTTAGTAAGTGTAGATTGATGGGAGATGAAAGCGTCAGAAGGTGGGTACAATGAAGTGTGTGGGATGGTGGCAGACAAAACTGAGGATCAGTTAAACCTGCGCACCTTCTCCTCAAGAAGCGCACAGGCAAAGTTACACATCAGGGGTCATGCTTCAATATGGTCAAGCGTGTTAGGTTTTATGACGATGGAAAGCTCATGGAGCAGGAAGGTATGCCAGTCGTATGGCATCACCGAGGGCTCAAGAATTCTATGAAAGATTTCACGATCTAGCTGAGCAGCTTGGACTGAATGTGGTCCTTGCGGAAAGTTGAAACAACTAGAAATTTGTTCAGCAAGAACTGCTTGGATTACATGATCGTTGATAGCCTCTATCAAGTATCTGTTGTTAGTTTGGACTGGGATTTCAGGACCAGTCTTGGTTACGAATGGCTTGATGAGGTTTTGGCTTGGTGATGGGAGATGGGCTAGTGATCACTGGACACTATGCCAACGGTGACCATGAAGTTAGCGTTGATTTGTACCTTGTATGTAGTACCTTGGTATAGGATGTGGAAACACAACTTCGACGCATCCCAAGTTGCATAGGCATGGAGAACTAGCCCCATGTTTATGTCAGAGGAGAAAAGCGGTGGGAAAAATCCCATTGCTTGAAGAAGAGGGCTAGTAGTATGAAGCCCAGGTTGGATCAAGGAAGCAAACGGCAGGGGCCAGATCAGGGTGGCAGAAGGTATCTCGTGGGTGATGATCTGCTTGGTGCCGGTTTTGTCAGTCGAACATGAGAAAGTCACGTTGGCGGATGGAGGACGTGGTTTGTTAACGTAGTAAATAAAGAATTGCAGAAAGTCACGTAAAAATAGAAAAGATAGTTAAAACAGTAAAAAGGCTTAAAAACTAGAAAAATGTTGAAATTGTGAAGATAATGGTGACAACGCTGGTACTTAGTGTGAATCTGATAGCTATGAGTGCATATGAAGGCTTGTGGGAAGTTTCGTCACAATTGGATAACTAGAAAATTTTGGATTAAAATTCGGCAGAGCTTTGCTGAGTGAACTGACAAATGACTAGAATTCTGCCCTTATATAGCAAAATTTAGAGTGTATATTAGGTGAAATGCACTTTCCCTAGCTCAATTCCAACCAAATTTTTTCAGGGACCTTCTTCACAATATTCTAAGACCTCAAAGAAGTCTACGAAGGTTCAGAAGGTGATTTGACCTTCTTGCAAAGGTTCGCGAGAGTTCAACCCTCATAGTAAGTGATCTCTTGCACAAATTGCTCAAGATATTAGATCTTCAAGATCAAACCCTGTAGCTAGGCTAGTTTCACCACTCTAATTTCATTTATGCCCCTTGTGAAGGTTGGTTTGCTGATCTTGATGCTCTACGAAGGTTCTGAAGATTCTGCCCTCCTGAACTCTCAAAAGCACTCAAAATTGATGATTTTTCCATCAGTAACTCTTGCAGAGGTTTTCATAGGTGCATCTAGGTCAAATCTAGTGACTGTCAAAGTTTCAAGAGTTAACTCCCAAGGAATCTCCAAAAAACATGAAAAAGTGCTCTTTTTTAGTGTTTTTTTTTACGAGATCTTAAGATTCTTTGATCCTTAACTCTTGTAGATTGGTATACCATTGCATCCAGGTCAGATGTGACTTGAAGAGTTCTCTGGGAATTTTGATGGACATTTGGTAGCTAATCCATCAGTTTAAGATTTTGCCCTTATTTTGTTGCATTTTCTTGAGTTTGATATCTCTAATTTGCAAAAAATGGAGGCTGAATGATGTAATCTAATGATTTGCTTTCCGGTTGATCCTATCTAGATCTAGAACTCACTTGGATCTTGTTGGATGCTGTCAGATGCTGTTGGATCTATTCAGATCTTGTTGGATCTTGATAGATTTGGCTTGATCTGACTAGATTTCTCTAGATCTGGCTGTGATGACCTTAAAGATAGAATATTAGTGACTTGTCATCACCATCCTTGATCAGTTTCACTGTGGTGGCCAATACTTGTGCAACCGGCTACCATTGATGGGCATGTCGAATGGTGTCCCATCTAACTGCTCGAGTCACAACTCCATGGTTGAGGATCTCCTTTATTCGGAACGGGCCTTCGCTTGTGAACTTCAACTTCCCCTTGATCGCCTTGGTTTTATACATGAGGACCAGATCTCTAGATCGAAGATATTTCTTGTGCAACCAGCAATCATGCCATGCTTTGCGTCGTTCCTTCTTAGCTTCCAATGCATGCACAACTAGTAAGCATGTCTTTATGTAGTGCTTCATGGCGTAATTGCAGATATTTGGATTCATCAAGACATTGCATTGTGGCAATTCTCAATGAGGGTACCAAAAACTCCACTAGAACTACTCCACCGGCATTACTGCATCTTGTGACCATAGACCAACTAAAATGGCGTGCGGTCAGTGCTTTCTTTGTAAGCTATTCTGAATGCCCACAGAGCAGCATGTAACTTATGCTCCCAATCAGATCTGCTAGCTTCGACTGTTTTCATGAGTAAGCTACATAGGATGTTATTGGATGATTCTCCCTATCCATTACCACGAGGATAATAAGGCGTGGTAAATCTATGGATCACGAAAAATTTCTCCAATAGGACCTTGATGGTCTCGTTGACGAAATGGCTTCCGCGATCGCTGACTATCTCCATCGGGCACCCAAAGCACACAATAATATTCTCATATAGAAACTTGGTAGTTGCTCGAGCGTCAGCTATTCGCAATGCCTTGGCTTCAACCCACTTGGTGAGGTAGTCTGTTGCCACGATAATCTATTGTGCTTGTGAACTTCTTGTGGCATGATGAATTAGACCGATGTAGTCCAATCCCCAATTCTCAAATGGTGCTTGATCTAGAACTGGATGTAAAAGATCATAGTTTAGCCTTGTCGGCCTCCTAGCTCTTTGGCACACATCACATTTCTTCAAATATTCATATGTATCCTTGTGAATCGTTGGCCACCAGCATCCTGATTGTAGGATCTTGCGAATTGTAATGTCAGATGCAAAATGACCACCACCCATGCCCTCATGTGAAATTGAAATGATTTGGGTGGCCTCGTGTGGAAGAATACACCTTCAAAGAATACCATTTGGTCCTCTTCAATACAACTGTGGCCAACAATTAGCTGATAAGGTCTAGATTTTAGAATCAATTTTCGTTGTTCCACCTTGGGTAAAGATTTATCCAGTTGGCCCCACATTAAATATTAAACTATATATGTGGCCCATTCTGGTACAGTATCAATATAAAATAAGGTAGCATCAAGTAGCCCATCATTAGGTAGGACTACAATTTCCTTTCCCTTGATTCGCGACACATGATCCACCATATTATGCTGCTTTCCCTTGCGAACCACTATTCTAAAATCAAACTCCAACAACAGAATTAACCAATGAGTGATATTCCCTGTGTTGCAAGTTTTATTAACAAGATATATCAAGGGTTGATGGTCCGTATAAAAGGCAAAATGTGTGGCCATCAAATAATGCCGAAACTTCTTAACCGAGTAAATCATGGCCAGTGCCTCTCGTTCCATTGTCGAATAATTTACCTCTGAATCACTGAGCTGACGGCTTGCAAATCGGATTGGTAAATCATTTTTGTGTTCTCTTGGCTGGGTTAAGATAGCTCCCGCTGAATACTTCGATGCATCCGTATGCACATGAAACTCATGGACCAATTGGGTGGACGTAATATTGGCACTGAGGCCAATGCATCTTTAAGCTTATGGAAAGCCTATAGGGCTTCCTCAGTCCAATGTGGTTCTGTCTGAAACATTTTCGTTTTAAGGTATTGTCGTCTTTTTCGCACTTTCGAAAAAAATGCAACACTGTGACCCAAATCCTTTAAAGGCACTGTCGAATTTTTTGCATTTTTCGCACCTTCGAAAAAAATGCGACATTGTGACCAAAATTCAATTTAAAGGCACTATCGGGTTTTTCGCATTTTTTGCACCTTTGGAAAAAATGCGACATTGTGACCAAAATCCATTTTAAAGACAATTGTCGGATTGTTCGCATTTTGAGTAAAAATGCAGTGTAGCTTTTTTTGCATTTGTCATGAATTTTGAGTAACAAAGTGTGGGGCTACCCCAATACTCAGAAAATGAGATTTTGTGACACTGTTGCATTTTTCACCTGTGGCAGTTTATGTTCATTTCCGCAGAGTGACAGTTTACGTTCATTTATGCAGACAGACTGGTTACGACCAATTGTCACCGCTTATCAGCAATCAGCTTCTGCGAAGAACTGGATGAATGCCAATAGACTCCAGCCACCTGGCAGCCACGTTTGATGACCTAATTTCTTAGTATAAATAAGCTATTCATACATTTCACAATTGAAGAGGATATTATACACAACGCTTCTAGTGCTTTGGTCAAGCATATCGTTATCACGATCAGAAATATTGAAATTGTAGTTGGCTCTCTATCAAGCTTTCAAGCATGAACTCTCTTGAGCATTCTAGTTTTGGATGATTCTTGGTTTCTGGATTCTGGAGCTACTCAACACATGACCAATCAACGTGAGATCTTCAATTCCGATACTTACATCACAAAAAAGTATGTTCATCTTGGTGACAATAGCACTCACACTATTAATGGTGAAGAAACTGTAAGATTGCAATTCTAGCATGATCAATTCAAACTACTGTTAAAAGTTTTATATATTCCTAAACTCTCTACAAATCTGTTATCAGTAAGTGAAATTTTTTCGTTCTTATTTTTATTAGATTTTAAATTTAAAATATTTACTGAAATTGTCTTAAGTTTAGAGGCAATTCAAGATAATTTTATCACTATTTTTCATATTCCCACTAGGTATCAAAAAATTGGTTTCAAATTTTGGTTCATGCCAAATATCTAGTTTTGGAATATTTCTCTTCACACTTTGTCTCTCCCACTTTACCAAGAGACCTCTAGATTTTTCTGACAAAAAGTACTTTCACAACGAGATTCTTAAAATAATCAAATCTTAGCTAAATTGAGTGAAAATTCATGCAAATTGTAGCTAAGAGAAAGTCTACCAGTCCACAATCTCAAATTTGACAACTCTAACCAAAAGTATAGCCAAAATTATAGAAAAACATATAGCAAAATTATAATTAACTAAAATTGGAATGAGTTCACTAAAATGGCCATAACTTTGTAATAATACTTTCAATTAGAAAAAAATTATTAATAGTCCTAAGATAGAGAAAAACTATTAATAGTTTTCAGGAAAACTAATCTAAAACAATAAATTACACCTAAAAAAAACTATTAATAGTCCTAAGATTCAATCGAAGCAATCTTAAAATAAAAAAATAAAAAAAACTAGCTAACTAGTGACTAGAAAGTCCTTTGAAACTTCAAGAAAAACCACCAAATCTGGAAAAAGGATCTAATGCTCTAATACCAAAAAATTTCATGTGCCAACCTTACTATTCTAGCATTTAGTCCATTCTTTTATGTCAAACGAGCATGGTGAAAGCAAGAAAATCAAGAAATCAATTAGAATTAGACAAAGTAAAAAAATCTTCACCAAATTAGGCAAAGAAGATATATTGTGTCCATTATAGGTCATTCATCAAACCACGACCTTAAACTAGAGCACAATGAAGCTCTCATGTGAAGGTAGGCAAATGAACTAATAACTTCAAGAAAGCTTTCAAAAGAAAGTCCAAATTGCAAAGAAGATTCAATTTAGACAAATGTAGAATATCCTCTAAATTAGTGTGACCTCAGCTATTTATAGTGCTCCTTTGTGCTTGTCGTATGAATTTGGGACCTTATTTGGCTATATTGTGCATTATAATCATATTACAACTCTTGCTATTTACAAATATAGTCCGACTATTCAAGTCACCTTATTAAGTATCTTATTGACTAAGTCTATTCTTATTTAGCACCATGGCTATATTTAACATTACATCTTATTGGATACATGGGCTAATTACAAGCGGGACAAACCACAAATTCCAAATTTACTCACCAAAGCACTACGCAAAATAAGAAACATCATAGTATGAGACATTTTAACCACCAAGATCCCATTGAGAAACTCGTATAGAGTTTCAACATTGTCGTGAAGTTGAATGACATCTTATGGGAAGCACTTTAAAGAAAAGAGATAAGAAACATCGCCAATACAAGAATTATAAGGTGGGTCTAAATAACTTTGCCAAAGAGATGCATATTTTTGTGAACTACATTACAAAGATCACATAGTGCTCTTAAATTTTCTAAACTTCATGATATTCAACTTAGACAACAAGATAGAGGAGAATGCTTAAAGAAATAATTGTGAGATGCACATAGCATGGGAAAATATTCAAACATGGCATATTCAAATGTACATATGTATGAGTTAAGATGCACTTTTATCTAGTACAATCATCAAAGGGATTGAAATGAGTGTGCTAAAGTGGAGAAAATAGTCTAAACATTCAGTATAAGTAAAACGGATAAGTACAAAGTACTCACAAAAGTTATTGAGCACGCCTTATGTATGGAAATCAAATTACAAAAGGACACTTCCCATTCCTTGATGCAAAGAGCATAAAGAAATTATAGCTCATCTCTTCTATCAATGATCAATTTGAGAGGTGGTTTCACACAATAAGACTATTTTGATCTTTAGATAATATGTTGCTTGATGATTCTATTGTATGCCACTTGGGTTGCTTGCAATTTCTAACAAATGCTTAAAATTGTGGCAAATGTGGATTGACGAAATTGGATACTTCCTAATACAGAAGGACCTAATGTCACTCAAAAGAGCTATTTTGATGATAATGAAGGACTATGTTAATTTTTATGACAAAAGCATGTTCCTCTCACCTAGATAAATGTTTTTGGTTCTTCAGTTGAATCATTGCAACTATTGTAGGGACTTTTAAATATATGACGAGTAGTTTAATCCCACTAAAATAGAGCAATGTTTTGAAATATATAAAGTACATGGTGAGCTAGAAGTCTAGCAATAAAAGCCATGAACCGACAATGCATCTAGTCCTCTTGTGTTTATGACTATATTTCACCATTATTTATGTTATGGTATTGATATTATTTATTTTTATAGGAAAATTATATTTGAGCACCCATTGTAAGCTAAATTATTCTTAATTCTCTATTGAGATTATATTGTAGTTGTTATTTTATAGGTACCACTTTAAAAAAACCACAAAAACATAACATAATAAGTAAATTGTATAGTGATGCTATAAAGGAAATCTAACACTTTCTTGTGGTAGCTAATGGATACAAATTCATCATATAATGCTCCATGTACAATGACCTTTCCAATTTTGCTCCACATAACACAACTCCTCTTAACTTGAATATTACAAGTAACATAATGTGTTGATAAGAGATGTAATCATCAAAAGAATTCAAAGAGTATAATTGATCGACATTGTATGCATTGTATGGTAGTTTTGTGGTTTACATATACATTTAAACTACATTAAACACATTATGACTAATCGAAAATGGTTTAAATATGAAACCATGTGATTGTTATTATTTCTTTTCTCTTGCATTAATACTAAAAATTATTCACAAATGTACATTTGTAGTAGAATCGTCACAAAATGTTAGCTATTCATGAGTCTATCTAATGAAAAAGTGTTTCAGTCATATCATAAGAAATCTTGCCCAAAGTTAGTAGGGTAGAGATCAAACAACATTGATGATCTTTCTACGACAATATTAAGCAGCACGGTTGAATGTTCCTACAATTTACCCATAGGCCATGATAACTCAAAAGTGTAATAGGCTTGGTGTAAAATTGCATTTATTCTAGAAAAATGAAGTATCTACAATTAACTACAGTATTAGTTTTCAAAATAGTAAAAGAATAGGTAATCTCAAGGTTTGTTAATGTTTCCTATTTTCTTTAAATTAGAAAACATTTACAGCATTATAGAAATTTTTAAATGTGGTCTAGCAAAGCATGACAAGATCTTTTTGTTACAACCTCTTGTTACTTATTTTATGCATATGTTTCAAAGTGGTTGTGCCAAACAAATCTCGTCAAAGAAACGTATGAACACATAATTCTATGACATTGACATGTAAGTTAATGGTAGCAACAAATATTACATGATGGAATTATAATAATAAGTTTTTGTGCAAGCATTATTTCTATGTGTGTCTTTTAAGTTGAATAAAACTGACTATACACAAAGAGTACAAGTGTCATGTATTACAAGTTATTTAGGCTTATAACTTGTAAAATGCTATAATTAGATAACCAAGGCACATTCATAAGGACATAATGTGTACTTCTTTTTTTTTCTCCCCACGATATTGCTTTGCACTAACATAATAATGGACAACATATAACCTCCACATCCACATTGTAGGCCAAAGCCAATTTTGAGCCCCAAAAAGGTCCCATTTCCACATGCAATGTGAGGCTTGAGTCTAGAATTGCCAAAAATTGGCAAATCTAGCTTGATCAAAGACCATGTAGAACATTGTAAATATTGTGTATAATTGGGTTCCACACATGTAAGGCCAAGATGCCACGTGGCAAACCACTCCTAATGTAGGTTAGGTCAAGTCAAAAGAGTTGGTCATGTCTATTTGGTGGTCATCCCTACTTTATAGGACCTACACCTAAGTTTAAGGTGAAAATTTGACCAACTAGCTACCTACCAAGCATAACTCTAGGATCTAGGCTAGGGTTTCATTTTAGGTCAAGGAGAGTGAGTTAACTTTCTTATTACATGCTGGAAATCCACCTAACTTCAAGAAGGAAGTCGAATTTGCTATGTATTCCCTCTCTCCATAGTGAGAATTTTTGGAGCTCATTGGCAATCTCAAGCTAGTTCACTATGTACATTGAGTTTTTGTGATCCAAATGAAACCAAATCAATCTGTACTTGTTTCTCAGGTTGAAGGCCATACTACAGTCTCTAGTACACACGTGTGGGATCGGATTTCAATGTTGATCAATGCTTTTGATTGTTAATGCTTGTTGTTTGTCAAATTGCCAATCTAGATCAACTTTTTGATGACTAGTTTTTTGGTAGATCGTTAAGCAAGCATCCAATCACTCTTGTGGATCTTTTGTAGATCCATTTATGGTCCTAAACTATAGTACTTTCACATTGTATCAGAGCCAAGTACAAGAGCATAAGCCATTGATCTAATGCAAATCCATTTTTAGTAAGTTTTGGTGCTAAAAACTAGTATTGAGAGGGCAAGCTAGAATCTTGATTTTGGTGAGGAGATTTGATCCCAAACTTGGTAGGGGTCCAAATCTGTACTGTCCACATGTGTGGGCACCTCTGAACCTGCATTTAATGCATGGTATTCATTTGATCCAAAAAAATTCAATTTGTGAGCTGTTGGTGTAATTTTTGGTGGAGATCCTAGAATAATCTACCAAGATCATTTGCCATTGATTAGATTTGAATTTGTTTCATGGAATCTAATTAATCTAGGCTGAGTTCAAGTCCTATTAAGGTTAAAAACAGGTCTTGAAAGTACACCAAGAAGGAAGAAAGAGATTAAGTCATTTTTTTGTCCAAAAATAGCCAAAATTGGCAAGATTTGATTGTAAGTAGATTTCACATCATCTTATCTTCATTCCAACTTTGTGAGGGAGTGCTAGAACTGAGATTATAAGTCCATTTGTTGTATTAGAAATCTAATTTTAGTGAAAAACTACAAGAGAGAGACCATAGTGAGTTTCTAGAGACAATCAAATCCATTTCTTGGCAAGAATTGTTTGAAAGCAGTTTTCACTTCATCTTATCTTCATTCCAGCTTTGTGAGGGAGTGATAGAACTGTGATCATAAGTCCATTTGTTGGATTAGAAATCAAATTTGAGTGAAACACTGCAAGTGTGAGACCTTTGTGAGTTTCAAGTCAATCAAATCTATTTCTTGTTTGTAGAAGTCACTAGTAAGATGGGATCTGCTGGAGCATACCTTCTAGAAGCTAGTGAGAGGTTGAATTCTACAAATTATGCTATTTGGAAGGTTAGAATGGAGTCACTCTTGGTGCTCCAAGACCTTTATGAGTTCTTGACTGAAGATGAAGATGAACCTCTAGGTGCACAGGAGTTAGCTAGATACAAGAAGAGATCTAGGCTTGCACTTCATTGTGTGATGATGAATGTGAGAAATGATTTGTTGAGAGAAGTATCAGCTTGTACTAATGCTAAAGAGGCTTGGGAGTCGTTAAAATCAATCTATGAGTCTAGCAACACTTCTAGAGTTCTTATGCTTAGAAATCAAATTTTGCAAAGCATGAGGAGAAGTATGTACTCAGAATCAAGTCTCTAAATAGGGAGTTGGCTTCCATTGGAGAGAAGATTCATGATGGAGAGCTTGTACAAATTTTTCTTAATGGTCTAGGAGATGACTTTGCATATTTGGTCCAAAGTTTTGCCATCCAAGACACTTTGCCAACTATAGAAAAACTTCACAGTGTATTAGTGGCTGAAGAGTGTAGGATGCTCCATGCAAAATCTAGGATGAGTTCCTTGTCGTTGCAGGATGGTGATGAGAAAGCCAATTTCTCATTCAAGGGCAAAAAGAAGACCAATGGAAAGAAGAATCATCCAAAGGAGGCCAAAGAAGAGGATGATGCATCAAGCTCAAAGGACAAGTCAAAGCAGAAATGCTTCTTTTGTGGAAGGAAGGGGCATTATGCATCTGAATGCTACAAGAGGCTAAGGGCACAAGTGGAGGAGGACAAACAAGGAAACCTTGCAAAGGAGGAGGAGGAGGATGAAGTAGATGTATTTTTGATGGCATCTACATCCTCACCAACAAGCAATGGCAATTCAAGAGACAATTGGTGGATCGACAGTGGGGCTATCTCCCACATGTCTTCTGAAAAGGACTTTTTCTCAACCTTACACTCTTTCAATGCTGCCAAAAATTTTGTCTTTACTGTAAATGATGAAGAGTGTAGGATAGATGGTGTTCGCACCATCTCTTTCTGTCTAGAATCCTCAAAATGCATGGATCTAGAAAATGTCCTTTATGTACCATCAATTACCAAGAATATGCTTAGTGTTGGTCTACTCTTAGAAAGTGGTTTGGATATCCACTTTAAGCATGGTGTTTGCTT
Organism: Diphasiastrum complanatum; assembly: GCA_029204225.1. Lineage (NCBI taxonomy): Eukaryota > Viridiplantae > Streptophyta > Lycopodiopsida > Lycopodiales > Lycopodiaceae > Diphasiastrum > Diphasiastrum complanatum. Next base: position 32,101,055 of record CM055094.1, on the reverse strand, counting down.
CATCTTGAAGAATGATATTTGCATTGCAAAGGGATTTAAACATGGAAGATTGTTTAAGTTGGAAGCTAGTGTTGCTTTTGAAAGAATGAGCTTGGAAAAGGAGGAGATCACTCAAGAGGAGATCTTGGCAAAGTGTGATCTTGCTTGCATTGAGGAGGAGCATCAAAAGGAGGAAGATCTTGAGGATCAACCTCAAAGCTTGAGAGTTCCAAGGGAGTTCTCAATGACAATGGCCGAGTCATCAAATTGCATGCAAATTGTCCATTCAAGTGTGCATCTTGCAAGGGTGGTGAGCATTGGAGAGTCTACTATCTTTGAGTACTTGTTAGATAGTATTAGTAGACATGGAGTGACTTGTTGCTTATCTTTAAGATCTATGGTGTTTAGTACTCTCTATGACAAGACAATGCCTATCAATTTTGTCATTAAGGTGATCTGGAAGAAATTATTAGCAATGTTCCTTCAAATACATAAATGCAATGAAAAAAAAAATCCATAAGGAGGAAGTTGCAACCAATGGAAAAAAAATCCATTGGTTGCAACTTCCTCCTTATGGATACAATCCATCTTTTTAACTTGCACAACATAAATGATGCCACTATTTTTTTAAAAACAGTAATGGCAAAACATCATTGTTTATTTCTTAACAAAACTAATTCCAATACCTAATAGTACTAGTTGTTGGTTCAATAACAATACAAGAGTTTCAATGAGCTCTAAAATCCCCATTCATGAATATATACCACATCTTTTGGCATAAAGTTGTTTTGTCTAATAAAGACCACACTATCCTCATTATCCATACTAAGATGAGTGCAATCCATAGCATGATATATTTTAGAAGCATCACTCATACTTGCTCTCAAAAAAATCTAAAAGAAAAAACACAAAAATAGAATTTCACAACTACAAATAAGATCAAATCCCTATGAAAGACAGAGGGCTTTGCAAATTGTTGATGTATGAGATACTAGAATTAGGATGGATATGTTACTTGTAGGTCGAGGTATGAGATTTTTAAACCTAGTCAATGCTATTACATATGAAGACCTTTTTTTTTTTAGATATCAATACAATACTATATCAAACATTTTTTTCGCATCTATACAACATAGGTTTTTTTTTTTATTTTGGTATGTATAAATAGTAAAAAAATTTAGTTTATGTAGTAGAGCTTAGAAAAATAAGCACTCTTGTTTTCTGCAGCACATCAAAGTGAGATCATGTGAGAAAGTTATTAAAGGTCAAAGTTATATTGAAGATAAAAAATTCCGTAGAACTTTGTCTATGTTGAATTAAGACATGCGAATTTGTGTTAGCTACAGCCATGGCAATCAATCAGCAAGGATAACGATGAGTCACACCAAAGGTGGAGGGAGATGTTCCTCGTTTTTAGATTTTAGAGGAGAGTACAATGCTTATACTAATTCAAGACATTAAAACAATAAGCACATGATCAAAGAATGCAATATATGAACCCCTGTCTTTCACTTTCTTTGTATGTATGAGACTCATATTTTTGGGTTTGGGTACAAAAATGATGTGCAAAAAAGAGGTGAATGCTTGCTTGTTTGTGGAGTCCAAAAAATATCACTTATTCCCTCTCAAAATTTTGTAGGTGATTCTTTTTATGATAGATGGCCTCCATCTCATTTTGGTAAGGCTTACTTGAGAATTTTCTTTTGAAGCCCATATAAGCAAATATTACACAAGACCTAATAATCAAAGATGGAAATGGAAAACTTTACATGACAATATTTTTATATTTTACTTTTTCGATGTGAAATCTTTATTCATCAATCCAAGTGACTATGCATGAAAATGTCAAAATTTTTGGAGGGCCAACAACTTAATATTGTATGAATCATGGGTTTTGGCTTGTATTATCAAAAACACTATTTTTGGGTGAACAAATATGTCTTGGGCTATTGGAAGATGACATGGCTTAAAAAACTAGATTGAGTGAAGGATTGGCTTGCTTATTTGTGAGTTCTAACTCTTTAGTGCCCTTCTCTAATTTCAATAGAGATTTCTTGGGCCTTGATTCAATCTCCATTGTAGTAATTGAGTCACAACTTCTCTTCTTAGAGCCATAATAGAGTGAATTTATGACAACAAAAAGTAGGGGACACTTATCTATGAGAATAGAGTGCAAGAGAACGTGGTTGGCAAATGTAGTTAAAGGTGGCTAAACAATGTTTCCTTGTAGTATAACAAATTTTTAAGAAAATAAGGGACTAACTATGATGTTATATCTATTGATGTGTTCTTTATTTAACAAGGGCTAAGTAAAACTCAAGTGAGTTTGGATGTAATCTCGAATGATGTCTAAATGTCTCAATTCAAGGGCTCTACTACTTTGCAATCTTTCATTGCCCAAATTTCATTATCCTAAACACTGTCAATGATACTTCTTTAATGACACATTCACAACCCACAAATTTTTGTCCATTTCTTGCTAAAACTCATTGATAGTTGCAGCTCTAACTCATTGATGAATGTGGACATTAAGACTCATATTTTTTATAATCCTTGCTAAAGCTTGTCTATTTACAGCTCATTGTTGGTGTGTTCTTGTTAGTTATAATGAAGCTATGTATTACCAAACAATCATATTAACATATCCTTAGCTTAAAGTGAACAAATTTATAGCTTGAAAGATAGTGTGTTTGCAGCATGCATTTATCACAGTCGATATGTGTTTTTATTAAGTTGGGTGCCCAAGATATACAATCAGATTTGCATGTGATTTAGATTAGAAGAACTTTAATTTCTTTGAAACTTTCTATCACTGTTAAAAATGTAACACTAACGCTAGAATTTGCCTTATCTATGTAATAGTAGTGAATATCACAAGACACACAATTCTTGGGCTCTATTTCTTCATTTAGAATGACCTTGATTTTTCATTTAAAAAAGAACTTGATCTTGCAAATGCGCACAATTTTGCACTAGGAACTAGCCTAACGATTGAAAGAAACCACCTTTGTATTATAATTGAACATGTGAGTTGAGTGTCCAACACACAATTTTCACCCAAAATTAGATTTTAAAGTGGATTATTGGACAAATTTCAATAATTTTGAAGCCCGATTAAAACCATACCTGAGGTTTCTTGAATCACGCTACTACAAGCATTCAATCACAACATTTGGTGGAGAAATGATGATTTTTAAATCGATTTTCTAGACCGTGCCAAAAAATTAAAAAAACCTTACAATAATACAATTTAATCTATTTTCATTAGATTTCTTGTAGTTAGCTCCTACCACTAAGGTCTCCCAACTACTTTTGATCCACTAAAAGTTTACTTGACCACTTTTGACTAAGAAATGAGGATTTTACGTAGCTTTCATCTCAAAAACCTCAAAAAATTGCATAGAACCAAAAATGCTAAAAAATGAACCGTTTATGACCAAATCTTTTTTGTAAGTTGCTCCAATAACCTTGTGCCACCTTTGAACTATATGTAGACCCTTTATTTGTAGTAAAATATGAGCTATAGTTTTTGAACAAGCTATGCTATGAATTTTGTAGTCACCATAGTTTGCAAGATGAGACAACACAAAAAATATAGGCCTTGTTGTTGATTTTTTTTTGTCACAAGACACACTTTGATTCAAAATTGTTGGGATTAAGAGACTTTAGCTTGGATCTTATTATCTAGATTGACAATCATCCATCAATTTATGTGAACACATAGCATGCAATGCACAACAAAAACAAAAGCAAAAGCAAAAGCAAAATTTAGTAGAGGAAGGGGAGAGAGAGAGAGAGAGAGAGAGAGAGAGAGAGAGAGAGAGAGAGAGAGAGAGAGAGAGAGAGAGAGAGAGAGAGAGAGAGAGAGAGAGAGAGAGAGAGAGAGAGAGAGAGAGAGAGAGAGAGAGAGAGAGAGAGAGTAGCCGACACACAAGAACACACATACTTGCCTTTACAATATGTACAATCAATTGATAAAAAAATATGATAAGTACAATGGTAGTCACTTAGGGTTCATAGAACCTCCACAAAGCTTTCAACCTTATGCATTATTAAACTGAATTTAGGAATAAAACAATAGAGAAGTATCGACACTAAACAAGAATAGCAACAATTATCGCATTAGCCACAAAATTCAAAAACCTACAAGATATACAAAATTTAAAAGCCTACAATCAAAGTGAAATAAAGAATTATCTCCTCACCTTTGAAACTATCATATGCTACAAGTCATAGAAAAATTTGCCACACAGTATATCTAGGGATGGGCATTATTCAATCATGTTCTTAGCATGAATTTCAAATGGGGCCCCAATTTTTGACCTCTCATACACATCCACTCCCATTCATTGTGGCACTTATTACCCTCATAACTATGTTGTGTTCGACCTTCCCTTTTCCTTTGCACTCATTCTACCATTTGCATTACTTAAATTGGCCACCCTATCTACCTAACTCTCCCATCTTCTTTTGAAGTAATGTCACAAAAACTTCAACACAACACACGCTCTCTCAAGTATTTTATAATACACGACCAAAAAAGTTCTCTGGCTTCTAGAGAAAACTACAAGAACTCCAAACTCAAAAATCTTGAAAGCCCATATTTTCACTCCTTGGCTTCAAGGCTCAATAGACTCTACTTGTTGACCTTCATCCCCTACTTCTCCATAAATTTCATGACATTGAACATCAACGCGCTCAATTACTCTCTTATAAGGGTGTTATTCTCTTCCTATTTGCTAAGCTTACTACTTTTGAGATTGTAAATTTTGATTAAAACTTCAAAATATATGGAATTTCCCTCTTGTCATGCACATTACCAAATTCTATAATCATAGAGTTTTCAATAAAGATGGCACGATCATCATTTTTCATAAACCAACAAAATCATTATCCATTGTAGACTTAGAGAAGAATACATGTTGTCAATTCAAAACAAAAAAAATGATGGTATTTTGTTGAGCATTAAAAACCCTTATCCTTTACCTAAAGACAAAGCTCTTTGGAACTCTCTCCACCTTTCTAACCTCATGTGCACTGTCCCATTAGAATTTCTTTGCTTCTAGATTGTGGTAAGTTTCATCTTGATTTTGGTAAATTTTCTTATTTTCTTACTTCCTATGCTTGGACAACCCAACAAGTAACCTATATTTTCACTCCATTTCTTTGATAGAATATATTCTTTCAGCAATGCTAATTGAATCTATCATTTTCAATCTCACTAGTGCCTCATTTACCTCTATACTAACTTCTCAGTTTCTCTCTATTAGCATTAAAAAACACTACCAAACACTTCATTATTAATTCTTGACTAAGTCTTTCTTTCACAACTAGGACTTTCAACACTCGTTCCAATATGGGACATATTAACTTTTTTCTTCAACCTCAATGTTAAACTCCACATAGGTGTTTTAATTTTGAATCTAATTTTTTTGTAGAAAACACTTTTGTACCATTGAATGCCTTATTCATGTTGACATGGCCTTTCTTATTCCACAACTAATTAAAAAATGCCCTCCTTATATGTAGACAAAAAAAAGTTCAATTATAGTTGAAAAAAAATAGTACATGTCCATCTCCTGGTATGTGCACTTGTCCCACATTGTTTCTTCTCAATGACCTCTCATCATGTGTAATTTAATTTTATGAATGTACCGTCTACAAATGTGTTCTAGCATAAGTCATACAATGCCATGTGAACTTATGGACTCCACTATCAAATTGAAGGATTTGACAATAAACATTGTACTTTTGATTATGAAATAATAGCTAACTTTAAGCAAGATAGATAGTCTAGCACACATGGCACATGAATAAGTCTATAGGTGATCTTGACGATGTTGGAACACTTCAACGCATATATATGAAGTTAATCATGATTCGCTTGGTAAGTATTTCATGTTTGATGTGAAGCAATTCAAGGTCGTCCAGCACCATAGTTCATATGGATATTCTAGCTTCTATACCATCGATTCTACAAAGGTAAATTCAATAAACTTGTACAATAAATTGGTCTCATCGTGACTTTAAAAAAATGTGCATATCACATTACATCTTAGATAAGTTCTTTAGCACTTTGCTCCTAAAAAATTCAGCTAATTTTTCACAATCATTATTAGGATTTTCCCAAGATCGTAAATCAAGTTTTGAGGCAAAATTTGTCTCTTGTTATAGTGTGGACAGAACAATTCAACACTTGAACACTTGCTTATTTGCTGCCATTGATCTTTGTTATGGGCTTGTTTGTTTTTGGTTTTGGGGTGGAAAAACCAATGCTAATGAAAGGGATACCTTGCTTTGATCTATTAGAGATGATTTACTTTCAAAGTTGTTGCTCATTTTCATAAATTTTGTAGCCTGGTATAATTTTGTTATTCTTGAAATTTCATAAATTAATTATTGGAAGTATTAAAAGCTTGCCATTGGAAGTGTTGTACTTTAAAAAATGAGCAACCTTAATCAAGAAAGGATTCACAATGAAACCTTGCCATAATATAATATGACATTCAAGGGTTGGCTCAATTGGTTAGCTTGGCATCCAAAGTTTCTTTGGTCCCAAGTTCAAGCCCCCTTGAAAACCAAGATGCATAATATAATATGGCCCAATGATATTCACATTGAACAAGTAGGTGCTTCAAAGGGGTTATTCCTTTGCTTATGGAGTTAATTTTCATGGAAGAGTTTCAAGTTTGAACCGATTATACTTTAACGAGTTCTATTTGCAATCATGTGAGATCAAAGAGTAGGGTCTTACATCAGAATGTATTGAAACACATGTTTTAAGTATGCTTAATTGCTCTCAAAAGTGTTAAGATTCTTCAATGCACAAAATTTTTGGTTGTATTATTATGTGGGTTCAGTAAGACTAATGAGAATAGAAATGAAACGCGCTTACTTACTAAAAAGCTTGTCATATGGAAAATTAAAATTCCCTTGAGGGCTAATTATCTCGTGGTAGTTGGTAGGAATTCGAGTAATTAGCTTTGAATTCATAAGTTAGTTAGAATTCAAAATAGAAAACATTTTGAACGAATCTCTTATGCCGATAAGAAGGCAATACACTTATGGATAGCATATTCTTTGTATAATTTAGACAACGTCAAAATGATATTTGCTTTATTGAACACTATGTTCAAAATGACATTGTTTCTTAATAATGATAACTTTAGTTTTGTTTCTCTGATAATCATTGTTTTTATGTAGGACTAGAAGAATAATTTGTTAGCTTTTGATTCCATTAAAGAAACGATTAAGAATGGCTAGGTATTTAAACATTGCAATATGGTTTTTTTCTCACACCAAGAAGCTAAGAAACCCCAAGGAGAAGACACTTTTGTGTTCACAAGTTTAAGTAAGCCCTCCAATCTTTTTCTTCTTGCAAAAACTCCACTATTTTCAAGTTGTATCTAATTCTAGAACACATTAGGTGTTTTTTTTTTTTTTTTTGTAGTATAGGTATCATAGCATTGTTTTCTTTTTTTGCTTAGATTTATGATGTGTTTTAGATGTGACAAACTTCTATTAAACAATTTGATGTGGAGAAAGAAACATAAGGAAATTTTCACTTTAGCGACAAGAGGCACAAGAAAGAGAATGGAAACCTTGGCGATCATCCACCTAAATTTCTCTTTAAAGTTTTGTCGAAAAAGCCAAGTGGTGCATCCCACAACATTGGATTTATGTGATCAAACAACTTTCATTATCTACCACATAAGCATTTCTTCCACTACAATTGCCACAATTCATTCTTAGTGCCAAAATATCTGGCAGCAATTTTCTATTTCCTTTCATAGGCTTTCTAGCAAGACTTCTATTACATATGTTATTGATAGGCGATGTTGTAACCTCCACTGAGGTAAATACAATGTCAAAAGGATGCACTTATCTTGATCGAGATCGTTGAAGTGAAAATGAGCCCTAAACCTTTGAAGACTTGTCCTAAAGTGGAAGGGGGACGATGTTGTCGGATGATGACACATCGTTTATTGATGTGTTGGACCTTGATTGAGGTATAAATGGCATCAAAAGGTGATGCAGTAACTTTGAGCAAGGTCATTGGAGATAAACGAAATAAGGGAATTTTTGTGATAGGAGTTAAAGTGTAAGGAGGGTGTGGTTCTCCAACAGTCCCTTGTTCACGCATGTTGCATGATGACATGATATTTATTGGTGGTTAGAAAACTCAAAGTCTTTTAGGCTATTATTAGGATCATCTTTGCTAATTTTTATTTGTGTTGATTTGTGACACAATGCTTACTAACCTTTAGAATTATTGGTGTAGTTTGTTGAAAACCCATGTCGGAAGCCCCACAATATGTTGTATTATTCAAATTCCTCACTTTCCAACCGTCTCTCAATAAAGGGTGCACATAAACCACACTTGGTATTAACATCCACTTTTTGATTCCAAAGGCTAATTTTTTTATTTGTCACACTAGCCATTTTGATCGCATGCAGTTAGCACATTCAAAGAACCATGTATACAAAAAGTGTACAAGGAGATATATCTAAAGATTTGATTAATAGTGCACTCACATTGTGGTCCATGGATGTGAAAGTGGACAAGGAGATGTAAATATAGGAAAAATAGTGTTCCTAGATTGTGGATGTGGTGCTAGAGAAGTTTTGAAAAGTGATCTCACATGCGAAAGTGCATGCATGTGGCTAGGATCTCTCTCTCTCTCTCTCTCTCTCTCTCTCTCTCTCTCTCTCTCTCTCTCTCTCTCTCTCTCTCTCTCTCTCTCTCTCTGGTGCGTGGTGCTTATATGAAAAAATGCCTACACAAATTTTGAACTCTCTTCCTTGGGTGCGTGTTTATATAAAAGCCTAAAAAGATTTTGAACTGTCTTCTTTGAATGAGTGCTTACACAAAGACCTACAAAGATTTTGAGTTTATGTGGCCAATTGTAAATAGCAAATTAAGCTAGAGTCTAAATTTTTAGTTTTGCGGCGGTGGCATAAGCTGTTTGCCATAATTTATCTCAAAGCTAAAATGTCAAATTTGAGTTTTTTAGAAATCCTTTTAGATTACAAAACCTATAACGGTTTTTTTTCCCCTTTCAATGTGCACGAAAAAGATGATCTCAATCTTTTAGATCACCTTATAATGTCAATGAAATTTCAAAATAAAGTGATGGAAAAGGACAAAGAAACAGCCAAGACTAAAACAAGGTGATTCATATATCACGAAAAGAAAAGCTTTGCTTTATGCACAAGGCATTCAAATACTTAAAAAAATTATAAAACAAAAAATGGCAATTCAAAAAAATTAAACAATTTAAAAAATAAACTCTATATATATATATATACACATAAAATATCACATATTCATTTTAATGTTTAAACTCACCTAAGAGTGACAACTTTTAGAAAATAATGTGTGTGTGTGTGTGTGTGTGTGTGTGTGTGTATATATATATATATATCTATCAATGCTTAAACTCACTTAACAGTGACAATTGACTGCTTAAAAATAGTAAAATATTCAATTTAATGCTTAAACTCACCTAAGAGTGACAACTTTTAGTAAATGATTACAACAGCTTACCCCTGTCGCGGCAACCTAACAAATGGTCATAATAGCTTATCGCTATCTGAGCAAGGCTAAAAAAGAGAAAGCAAGCTATTCTCGAAAAATTAAAGAGATTCTCGGAAAATTAAAAAGAGAGGAGAAAGAATACGGGGAGAGGGAGGGGGTACCATCTTTCCCTATTCAAAAGGTGATTTTTGTTTCCCTGTTCTTTGACCTTGGAAACGTGCCTTTTCCTCCATCATCTCCAAACACCCCCCCTTTCCTTCCTTTTCTCTCTCTCTCTCTCTCTCTCTCTCTCTCTCTCGCTCGTGTCCTTCTGTCCTCCTTGCCGCTCTCCTTCCTACCACTCGTTTCTGGCATGCACTTGCCAACACCCACCTGCAATCCTTGCCCTTTCCTTTATGCTTTTCTCATTCTATACTCAAAGCTTCTGTGCATCTCATCTTTTGCAGCCCCTTTCTCGCATTCGTCTCTGAATCGAATCAGGCTTTGATTCTGTCTCTGATTCCGGCATCATTAGATCTGAGTGTTCCCTTTGTTACTGCGTTGGCCATGCCAGATCTGGTGTAGTTTGCAGTGTGGCATCATGGATTCGATGCAGGCAGAGCCGCAATTGCTTCTCTGCAACTTAGATGTGCACCAAACACAAGCGCATCTGGGTTTGTAAGAGGTTGAAATTGGTGCGGCAAAAGAACTGGAACCATTGTCTAAGTGTATGTTGAGGCGCCGTTTTCAATCAGCTGCAATCCATGGACGACCTAGTTGCCCGATGCAAGGTTTTCCCTGAACTTTTTTTTTCTATACACTCAAAATTGGCTTTGCTGTTTATGCATGGAGCGTTTCCTTGTCTACTTCGTGCACGAGCTTCTGCGTTCCTGGGGCTCTTTTGTATCTGGGCCTAGCAGTTTCCTCAGAAATTCTCCACATAAAAGGGGTTATTCTGTTCAGATGATAACATAACAGCCGTCCTTGGCATCAGGGTTATTATCTTGGAAGTTTTTTCCTTAGGAGCGTCACACTGCATCTAATGCTATTCGGTTTTGCTTATACCTAGAGTTGTAGGTGTTAACAGTTTGAAAGATGACAGTATAACAAACTATGCTGTTTTCGAGTTTCGAACTTAGCCATGGCAAAGTGACAGTTTAAGGAGGATAGGGACTTTCTGACCTATCTTGTTATTTCACAATCGCCGTTTTTCTGATACCTGCTTAGTTTCTTTGCACAATTTTGTGGTCTCATTTTGAAATTGCATTGAGACTAGCAATTTCTTACACCTTTTTCTTCTGTTTTTTTGTTTTTCCAGAGATTAGAGCATTCCTTGAAAACAAACAAATATAGTTCTGACTCATTCAAAAGGCAAGTCTGAATCTAGACGAGTGAAGTGAAGCTCAGGGACCAGCCCTATAATGACCTAGCTGTACCTGAGGTTGCTGCTATATCTGTTACCCCCCTAGTTCCTTAATTGTCATCAGTTCCTGTGGAGAAGGCGTATTTCCTAAGTTAGAAGGAGCGACTTAGCCCTTTGCTTTCAGAGAATTCTTTTTGAAGAGGCAGAAATGAGAACCTTCTGCTGTTTTGTTTCAGAGAAGGATGAAAAGCTACCTGTTGATGCCAATTGGCAGGATACAGGTTTTCATCTAGACCTCATTCTGATGTTTTCGATCTGCATCATCTATGCTGGGGCTTCAGCAATAGTGTCATGTACTTGATACTCAATTTATTGTTAAAAGATGTTTGATCCACTGTCCACAGTAAGAGTTAATTAAGAGGAACGTTTCTCTCTATTGATGTTTTCCAATCACAAAACTCACTAAAAAATTACTCTAAAGAAAACTTAGAGTCACAATTAAGAATCCATTCATATCATTTTTCTTGTAAGCTGTCTTAAATGGAAACGCGCATATCTTATGATGCCTGGAACTATGCTCTGAAACAAAATGGACTTTTACCAACTTGCCAAGAACTCAGACTATCATGCATCTATGCAGATTTGAAGATCAGGCACACATTTATCATTAGCGAGTCAAGTTTGACATTGCGAAAACAAAATTCACTGAAATTCAACAAATCAAGTGAGCTTCCTTTTGCTGTAAACTTTTGTAAAATCTCCAACCTGACAGGCCATTGATCTTGAGCCAAATGGCTATATTTGCAGCACCCCAATTTGCTGCCTGGTTTTCCTCCACCTTGCTTTCCCTCTTGGCTCTCATCTTTTTGATAATGTATTTCCACATTGCCTTCTTTTCCACATTGCCTTCTTACCTTTTCTCGACTATTTCATTTTGACCTATGGCCACCCTATGTCTTTAAGACATTAGCGCTGCTTTTCCTGACGAACTCTTAAAGATATGTGCACTCCTGCTGGGATCCTATCGCTCCATATACACACGTGTGTGGGAAGCCAAAGTCAACCTCCAGAGACAACCTGCCTCGAGAGGCAACGAAAGTAGTATGTTTTAGGAAAATGCACTGGTATCACCAGCTAGGAGTGGCAGAGTGGAAGTATTAGAGACATTATCATATGTTTAGGCTTAGGAAAACTCACCTATCTATTATGTGGAGGAACCACACGGAGAATTGGTACATGTATATGCGTACCAAGTTCGAGGTGATGGAATTTTGCTGATGTTACTCTGTTATAGAAGTGGCGAAGACATTGACAATCGAAATGTGTACATGAAGGCGACCCTATGATGTTCTTGGCTTTGTGCACAAGCCGCACAAAGCCAAGAACATGAGAGAGAGAGAGAGAGAGAGAGAGAGAGAGAGAGAGAGAGAGAGAGAGAGAGAGAGAGCTTTATTAATGTCTTTTGATGCCAAAAAGCATATAAGACAGAGTAGTACATCTCAAGTGTGTAGTAGTCAGGGAGCATAGTAACTCCACAAAACAGCTAAAGAAATATAATTTGAAATAGAAATGCAAGCTAAAGTACATAATGTCTATCACTAAAAAAAATAACAACAGATAGAAGTAAATCCAAGACAGAGCACTATATGTGATATTAGCTAAGACCACTGAAGAAGTCTGTAATACGAGGCTTTGAAGATGATACTGTAGTAGAGGATGGACACCGATGTTGTCTATGACGTCTCTGTGGGTGCTGACTCTGTGCAGTATGGGACCTTTGAGGGCAAACTCTCCTAGTAACCGGAAGTGCTCGGACCATGGTAATACCTGAGGTCAAGCGTTGTCTCTGATCGCAATGAGTTAGGTCAATGTTGATGTCATCGTCTGAAGCTGAATTTGATCGAGGACGACGACTAGTGAAAAGGGCATATCAAGTGTGGTACAAATAGGAGCGTGTAAAACGTCTCCGATAATGATAAAGAAACATATATGAAATGTAGCTACTAACAACACCAACTAGTAGCTACTAATGTCTGATAGCTGCTAATAACTACTGACTGCTAATGACAAAATGTAAGTATGATGATGGTGATGGTAGACATGTATATGCACATCAGTGCGTGCAAGGTATTGTCGGGTTGAACCAGCATCTGTCTGCTGTGTGTCGCGATTTGTGCAACACACCTGGGATCCTCGTAATATATAAGAGTAAAGAGCTTGACTGGGTGATCTCGGAACAAGCAGTGATATCTCCCACGGATCTCATAGTAAGCTGGGCATCTGAAGCGAAAATGGAACTCGTCCTCTACCTCATGTCTATCACACATACCACAAAGTCCATCCTCTCGTGGGGTGCCACTATATCTGCCAGTCTCAATGGCTAGCTAGTGTGAGGAAACGTGAAACTGACCATCACTATCTGTGGTCTGTGTTAGATAATCTCCACCAAATAATCGGGTACCAAAGGACACCCAAAGCTAGAAAATGTGCACGATAAAACTCATTCTTCGTGTACAAATGGCCTCGAATATACTGATGAGTACCCGCAAATAGGTCAGTAATCTGTATACCAAATGTGGAAAGGAGACGAGGGGCCTGGGCGTACCATGAGAAAGAGTGTCCCTCAGAGTGTAAGTGTCGAGATGATTACAAAGCTGCTGCAGCATAGTGCATATCTCCACCCTGGAGATCCTCTAGATGTTGTTTGAAAGTGACAATGTGGAACAAGGCCTCAATCTGGATAGGGCGGACAACAAACTCTGAACGAAGAATAGTCCTTCCGTAGCCAGGAAACTGCTGCCTGCCTCATATTGAAAGTGGGACCAGAGAATACAACACCCAGGTAGGTGTAAGAGTCAACTATCTCAAGAGGGTGACCATTCCAAAGAAGCTCCTGCCGTAACATGAAGGATCTAGAGGTGCTAAACACCATAACTTTGGTCTTGGCCACATTCACTGACAATCCCCATTATATATAAAAAGAATGAACCACATTCAGGTGACGCTGTAGACTTGTCTGCGAAAGTAAAACCACATCATCCTCGTATAACAGAATAGCAATAATGAGGTCACCCAATGTATATCCCTCACCTCCAACACTCTGTATAACCTGCTCAAGCTCATCTATGTATTAACCAAAGAGTGTAGGTGAAAGTGGACATCCCTGCTTAACCCCAATCGTACTATCCACCTCTGGTGATATAACCCCTGATACACGGATCTAGCCAATAACACGCCTATACAAAGCCACAACTGCTTCTATGATATCCTCTTGAAAGCCACGGTCTCGAAGCCTCTGTATCAACAAATGTCTAGGTACAGAATCAAAGGCTTTGTGGAAATCCACAAAGTAGCAAAATACTTGCTCTCTCCTGGCTCTGGCCTCCTTGATGATGGATCTCAGGGTAAAGATATGATCAAATGTCGTATATCCTCGTCTGGAACCGGCCTGACCAATGGCATGAAGTGCTCTGGTCTCCATCTCTGCTCTGATCTCTGACTGAAGAATAGAGCCATAAACCTTGGCAAAGAGGTGGCTAATCATGATGGTACGATGGTTGTCGACTTTCATAGGATCATCGCCTTTATGAATAGGATGAATAAGGTCTGGACCATCGAGAGGGAAAACCAGAAGTGATAGCGCGGTTAAATAAGATAGAGAGGAAAGGAGAGAGAAGGTCAGCAGTAGTGAAGGAGGGTGCATTCGTGGTCATACCATGAATTATGTGCTCGATGGTGTCGTTGATGCTTGGATCGTGGCGAAGGAAAAGCAAGAGATGCAGCAATATGAATGGTCTGGACAAGAAAAAGAGAGTGGTCCGCTAAAGTATAATCATAAGGAAAGTGAGTCAGAAGTTCCGATAGGGCTTCCCTGTACAAGGGAGTGTTTTAGGGGGTAGAGCGATATATGGTCTTCACGATGGGGGTTACAGGACGGGTATGTGGGGTGCGAAGAAGGCCGATAGAGAGCGAGAGATACGAATGGTCAGAGAGAGTAGTGGGGTGAACCAGGATGCAATGAAGGACAAGAGAGACGATGGTCCTATGAAATAGCCAACAACACTATGTCCTCGACTGTGTGGGAAACAAGTATAATCACCTGAACCAAGCCACTGAAGAAGGCCATTATACATGGCCAATCCATGAGGCTCACCTAGCTGAAGCATCTGCTCTCCATATGTGGTAACTGGACCCTTTGCATCTATTGACCGTCGCTGGAGGCCAAGATCGTCCCAGTCCATGGCAAATATCTGTTGTGGATCATCGTCTGCTCTATGGAACTCCGTCTGTTTGGACCCTGTCCGAGCATTGAAGTATAACCCCGCTCCTCATAACCAATAATATCCGAAGTGATATCCATGTAAGTTAACTCCTCATCTGAGGTAAAAACTGATGTATCCGATGGAAAATAACAAAGAGGTCTCGATCCAGGCTCATGCCACTCCACTTGAACCTCTGTCTGTCAAAGCTCTCGTCTCCCTTCGATACGCAGAGTACCAGCAAAAACCATCAATGGAAGGGGGACCCCTCTCAGGACTCTCATGTGTCTCCTTGAGAAGTAAGTTATCACCATCTATACAAAAATCCCTGAAATCCCCTGCTGTAGCTGAAGAGTGGATACCATTGCAGTTCCATAGACTCAACCGCAATGCTCTATGAGGAACCCCCAGACCGCTCCCTATATTTCCCAGGATTTTGGGGATCAATGTACCGAGCCTTATCATCCCGATAAATTACCCCTTCCCCAAAGCTTTTGCCTCAATGGAAGCCTTCTTCCGATCTGCCACCTGCATAGGAGTGAGATCATCGTCCATGAAAATGGATGTACCTCTAAGCTTAGCTTGTAGTCGAAGGGCTGCCCGCTGTTCTTCCAAATTAGTGAAGCGGACAATGAGTGTAGCTGGATCTTTCTTTGTTCTCCATGCTCGTTCTAAGCCTTCGGAATGGTGGGAGAGCACACTTGAGAGAGAGAGAGAGATCAATGCCATCGAAACACACCTAATTTATTATCCAAATTACCAAAACAAAGAAATAACCACTAAGAAGAGAGAGAGAGGGTTTTAAAGGCTAGAATTATATGGTATTGAGACCATTTACATATTCAACTAGACAACTCTTCATTTCTCTAACTCTGCTCTAACTCAATCAAATCTACACTCTCAATATTAGCTTTTTGCTTGGTCTCAACAAAATGAATGTTACCATTTTTGTAGATTATGCGTCTACTTGTCTCCTTTGCTTTTTGAAGTGCTTTTTTGCATTCCAGAACTTGTACATAAGTAAGATATACATCCAAAAAGATCTTAGTGTGTGAGTTTAGATCGATGTCGTAGCACATCTCACCTAGACTCCAATGAAGTGAAGCATAAGACAACTTTTAAGGTCCTTTTTGGTGTGCCAAGTGGTGTCCAACCCTTTGTTATGGTGTTGGAGGTTTTCGTCCAAAAAGTTTGTTCTGGCTTCTCCAAGAGCATCTTGGGAGTCAGGAATTCCACTTACACAAACATTGAGGGCCTTTTGGCTCTCGCAACTGGCTCTTGATGAATGTAGCGGAGAT
Organism: Diphasiastrum complanatum; assembly: GCA_029204225.1. Taxonomy (NCBI): domain Eukaryota; kingdom Viridiplantae; phylum Streptophyta; class Lycopodiopsida; order Lycopodiales; family Lycopodiaceae; genus Diphasiastrum; species Diphasiastrum complanatum. Next base: position 32,084,639 of record CM055094.1, on the reverse strand, counting down.
GAAAGATACTGGAGCATTGGATTGACATGGGCTTGTAAGGACATTTGCCCATGAAACCTCCTTGTGTTGCTGTTTTTTGCTTTCCTAGATTGCTCAATTTTGTATGTTAGCCTCTACGACCTCTTTCTTAACATTTGCTATGGAGAATTCAAATCATTGAATACGCGAAAGCAGCTATTGGATAGTCACTTGTTGAGCGTTAATCATCGTCTTATGATATTGCATTTATTGTGTGTCTCTTCACACCATAGAGGGATCATATGAGTTAGATATTTTGTTGGAATAGATAGAAACATCGATTCTTGATAGGTGGTTAAGGGAAGAGCAATACTGTGCTCATTATTAGACATAGAAGGAGATATAGGGATGGCATGAGGCAGATCAGATCGAGACATTGGAGTAGGCGTAGTTGGAGATGCAGAAGGTGTTGAAGTTGAAATGATGGAATCCGAAGAAGATGGTGTGGTTGGAGGTGTTGCTTGCGATTCTACAAGCGAGCAGGGAGTGGATCCCCCTGTGCTACTTCCTTTTTTATTGAGAGAGAGAGAGAGAGAGAGAGAGAGAGAGAGAGAGAGAGAGAGAGAGAGATGCATTAATGTCTTTTCATGCCGGGAGGCATATAAGATGAAAGAAGTAAGAAGTACATCCACATGTGATGGAAAGTAGATGGATCAATGCCATTGAAACAAACCTAATCTATTATCCAAATTACTAAAATAAAGAAATAACCACTAAGAAGAGAGTTAAAGGCTAGAATTATATGGTATTGAGACCATTTACATATTCAACTAGACAACTCTTCATTTCTCTAACTGTACTCTAACTCAATCAAATCTACACTCTCAGTATTAGCTTTTTGCTTGGTCTCAACAAAATGAATGTTACCATCTTTGAGATCATGCATCTACCTGTCTCGTTTGCTTTTTGAAGTGCTTTTTTGCATTCCAGAACTTGTTCATAAGTAAGATATTCGTCCAAAAAGATCTTAGTGTGCGAGTTTAGATCAGTGTCGTAGCACAGCTCACCTAGACTCCAATGAAGTGAAGCATAAGACAAGTATTAAGGTTCAAGAAACAACAAAATGACAATACTACAAAATGCAATATACTAAAAGAAAATCTCCAAAATGTGTATCTAGAAGTACTAGTTGAAAAATGGGGATCTGAATATGTGTTGACTATAAATTATGGTAGCAAGATACTAGTATGATGAAATAGATATGGAGGAGCAAAAAAATCCCAACCATGAATGCAATGTATCATTGGAACTTGGAAGTGTCTTAGAAAATGTACATAAAGCCCAAGTTAAGTGTATGGGACGTGCCTTATACATGATAGCAGTAATAGCCGGTTCCAACATTACCAACGGAGTAGAAGCCTTATGACTTGTAAATGGCTCCATGTCTAAGAAAATAGTTAGATGTAACTGTTCATAACTTCAATTGACAACTATCATGGTGAAGCCTGGTCCCTAGTTACCACTTCTAGATAGTCCAAGGATTTTTCCTTCAAAGGAGAATGAATTTAAACTAAAAGTTCGTGACATGTATAGTTTGTTTATGCTATTCCTTGAACTTGGTTCTCCCTTTTTAGGCTAGCGACTCTCGGTCACATAATTGTTCCCAATTGAAGTGAGTGGTCTCAAGTCCACATCGGGTCAATGATATTTCATATTTTATATTCTTGTACCTTTTAAAAATGGATATTCTTCTTTCTCATCTTGAGAACACGATCACGAACATTAATAGTTCAATCCATCCGTAGATCTTTTTTTCATCGTAAGAACGTTTGCATGTCATTTTTATACTTATTCTAGTTGCATGCTATCAAAAATCAATGTTTCTCTTGTACTCACCATTACCAATCATTTTTTATGACATCTAGGGGCAACATGTTTTAGTTGATCATTGTCATAAAGATGAAGCGATTTTGACTCCTTTTCATATCATGCAAAAGCAAATATATGCATGCGAGAATGTTACAACTTAGCTTGCACACTTGAATTTTAGTAAAATGATTATAGTGGTATGTTTTATTTGTCTACAAGATACTAAGAAGAAATTTCAGTACTTCTTTTCATAGCCGCCTTGGTTCTTCTCCATAGAAGTTGCTTTGCAAGAAACAACAAAGTTTTGGATTTTTCCCTTAACTTTTTTCACAAGTTAAAGATGCTGCTTGAGGGGTTGCCTCTCATGAAGGATCGCTCAACATTTCAAGAGATACCTTGAAGTTTTCTCTACTATAACTTGATGCCAAGTCATGAAATATAGGCTTCTAAGCCCCTTCTTTTAATGAGTCAAACAACTGTTGAGCCTTGGACCACGTGGCACTTTGGCTAGCCTAACTAATCAGTAGTTACTAGTATCATGAGAACAAATATAGATAGGAACTTATCAACAAAATCTCTTCAAGGTTTGAAAGTAGTTACCAACATGATTGCATTTGCAAGTGAAAATGCGACAATATTTTTTCTCATGAAGTTATTTTTTCTTGTTTCACTTAATTAATGTGTGTATAAGAACTTTGAGGTACCTTTGCTTTTATCCACCTTGCTTGCAGAATATTCCATGAATAATAGTTTGCATGACATAGTGAAGTGTTCTTACTTTATCTGTTTTGCATGCAGCATCAATTGGCTGGCTTTCGGATCAGGGAACTAAAAGCTGTACTTGCTCGTTTGGGACTTCCTAAGCAGGGAAAAAAGCAGGTCACTTTTTAAAAAAACCAAGCACATTGGTTTGGCAACAAAAGAGTGAATTTGAAAGTTTTTTAGGTTCTATTATGGTTAGAGTCACTATTGTAAGAAAGGGAAAGGAGTATGCTACCAACGTTTTTTTTTCTAGTCGTTATATGTAACTCATTTATGATCTTGGTAAGACATGTCGATGAAGGTTTTCTCACCATATTGATTAGTTGGCGGTGATTGCACAAGTAAATTTTCAAGCCTCAATGGTTGTTGGACTAACGGGCCTATCGCCATAGTTGAGCTCAACAGGGCTTAGTCCCGTGGACTCATGTCTCTTATGATTATATGCAAACTCTACCACGGGTAAATTTCTAACCCAGTCTTTTGCGTACCATAATATAAGCTTGAAGCATGTCTTCCAAAATTTGGTTGAACCTTTGTGTCTGGCCATCCATCTAAGGATGCTCTGTACTACTTATCTACGACCGTGTTCCTAGCTTGGCGAACACCTTTGTCTAGAGTTTGCTTGTAAACTTGGGATCCTTGTCGGACACTATGGACTTCGAAAATCCATGTAATGTCAAATTCTGGATAAACAACTGTTTGATCAGATTCTGGATAAACAACTCAGCTACTTGCGGAGCTGTTACCTTCTTGGTTGTTGCGATGAAATTTGTAACTTGTCTACCACTACCATAATAGGATTAAGCTTCCAACTTGGGCTCTAGGTAGATCAACGCTGAAATCCATAGAGATGCTTTCCGATCTTCTTGTAGGTAACATACTCTTATAGCCTTGTTCACTTGAGTATGCAATGTTGGATGCAATGCTCTACATCTTGTTGTAGTGGCCAAAAATAATGTTGTCTTGCTATCTCATTGGTCTTATCAATCGATATTGGGGTGCCCTGTGCAAGAACTATCATGGCATTCATGGAGTATCTTACGATGAAGGTCCTCCACATTTGGTACGAACACTCTTTCGTTCCTAATCAACATACCTTCCTTAAGGGTCTATGTAAGATAAGTACTAGTCTAGGCCTCTACGGAAGTGACATACAATATTGACTCTTTGATTTGGTCGACTATCTTGTGTGTCAGGCCACACATGTTGACAATGTGGGTCCTTTTGTCGAGTTATGTTGATCTCCTCCATGAGACCCCTGCCAACTATAGTAAAGCTCATTTGATGCACTATCTGGGATAGTGCATTAGCCACTACATTTTCCTTCTTCCCTCGGAAGTAAATTTCCAAGTGAAATTCTTGCGCCGGCCTTCGCTTGAGTGCAAAAATACTTTAGAGCATGACGATCTGTGTGCACATAAAACTTGGCACCTTACAATTAATGTCGCCACATCTTGAGCGCATGTATGATCGCAGATGACTCTTTCTCAGTTTGTAGGATATTGATCTACCCCCCTGACTCAAATGACAATGCCACTTGCATTTGTCTCTAGGTCAAATGATATATGGGTACCAAAACTCTTGAGGATTGGTGTTGTGGCCATTGGCTCAAAGGCATCAAAACTATGCTGAACGTTAGCATCTCATTATACCACACTGTTGTTAGTCCATAATTGGTACGTTAGAGGAGCAACTACCTTGGAATAGTTCCTAATGAACCTTTAGTAGAATGAATGGAGCTGTTGTCTGTAGGCCTTGGCCACTTCATGACCATAAACTCCTTGGCTAGGTTTCCAATCACTACACGACCAAAGTACTCAACACGAGTCTTACGAAGCTTGGACTTTTGAGCATTGGCATACAAAGTAGAAACTAGTAAGTTGCAAAATATGGATAGATCTCATGCTCCGCTACCATCATGGCTCCAATTTTCCATGTGTTCCAAGCCTTATGTTTTATATTTTTCAAGCTTCTAACTCATGCATGTCTTTGGCTACGTACAATATACTTTGAGTGTAGCAAATTGCTCAACAAATAGCACTTACGATTCCGACACAAGATGCTTGCTTGAGTAGTAGGAAATTTTTTGGGAGATACATTATGGCTATAAGTTGTGTTGTTATTAGTATGAAAATTGCAAAATAAATGACCCAAAAATTGCATTATTGCACATCATGGGTTACACATCGTGTTAGCAACTTAAGCACCTTGTTTGTCCTAGTTGATAAATATATAGTTTTCCTTACTCTTAGGTGATTGATTGCATGGGATGGATACTTGATGTCTAGATTGATTTTAAAGTTTTTGTTTGTTTCTTTGTAGGTGTTGATGGATAAAATTCTTGGAGTTTTCATGCCCCAAGAGAGGCAAGATACTGCTATCATAGGTTTGTAAAGTGTTTACCTGAGCTAAACTCCCTAACATTTTTTATTTAAGTTGATAGGAGAAAGGTATATGCCATAGACTAGGGTGTTTAGACCCATGTAGAGGGGATCTCCGTTTTTTTCCAATGAAGGCAACTATGCTCTAATCTCTTTATTACTCTCATCTACATTTGCTTGTTATTGTCCATTCAAATGTTAATACATGGTGCAAGTAATCACTAAACTAGTATTTGGTTTTAACAAATATTTGGTGTTTGTTTCACATGAATATCTCTAGTTATGGAGCTCAAATATCGAGAATTTATTTGGTTGTTTGTAACATCCTTAACCAAATTGTTGTACTAAATATGATGAGTAGGTATTGGATCATATTATGCCTATAGTTGTAAGGCATACTGGTAGGGTCTACGCATGGATACACACAAGAACAACTCTACAATATTACTGAATTTAAGGTTGACGTTTATGATGTGTACATATGTACCTGTACTTGGCTACATCTGATAAGTATCATTTTTGAGTTGAATTGTTTTTGGGAATTTGAGAAGTTTTAATTTCATTGCATGTACTAACCTTTTGTTCAAGCAATTCTCTGTGATATCCCAATGATCATACTCAAGGTGAAAATTCAAATAGTCATGCTATCATACTATGCATTTTGAAAAGTGTGGCTTTTTTAAAAGTAATCTTCAACCTGAGTAGACATGGCATTTAAGAAGCAGCTTGTTAGTCGATCGACTATCAAATTGAACTTAATTATCAACATATTGAATGCACGTGTTTTTGTTGATTTGACATTGCTAAACTAGTTGCGAAGGAACCTAGATATTGGAAGTCTTGTGAGCTTTCTAGATCTTTATCTTTGTAATTGATGCATTCTCTAGTTGGTATAGTGTTTTTTTAAAAGCTACTTCAATGGCAATTTGATGTTCCATCAAGTTGGTATATCCTTCTTCAATGAGTGAAACCTTCATCAACAATCTGCTTTCAAAGTTTTTGTTGTGCTATGATCACTTCAAAATGTATTGGCATTTTTGAGGATTATTTTTGCCTTTATTGAAGCAATAGTTAAAAGGATGCTAGTTTTGTGCTCTAGGTTCTTTTCAATTTATGGAATTGCATTTGCAAAGTAGCTTTTGGGTAGGCTTTTTTTTAAAAGGTTAAGCACTATAGTTTTCTACATATTTTATTACTTCTTACCTTTGCCAGTCAACTTTTTTGGGTTGCCAAAAGCTGTCTCGGTTTCAAATGATAATTTAAGAATTTGGCCTTTGCCCCCAGTTATTTGCTTGAGAATTGAAGATCTCTCAAACTCCATTTACTAATAGAGCATTATTGATGACGTATAAATTTTTAAAAGAATTGAGTTTTTCATTCAACGCATAAATTCACTACAACTTTTATTCACTGAATTTCCATTTTCGTTGTAAGTTGACGTTGGAATACTGCAATTTGCCACTCTTGTAGAAGAAGCATTAGCAAATAGATTTCCTTTTTCATGCGACTTTAACAATATTTATGTATGTTGTTATGGAGTTCTTTGTTTCTCAAAAGTTTGATGTGGGAGGTCTTGTTCTTGTTAATAAGACGTCAAAGTTTTTTTGAAGGTTTTATTTTTTGAAAAAAAATGTTCTCAAAGAACTTGTTAGAGAGAGCATTTGAAAATCCAGTTTGATTTTTCAAGTTATTTTATGTTTGAAATGTGTTGAAATGCCATTCCTTCTAAAACTTCATGCCAGTCCTTTTGCATGGGAGGATTTTGTCTCAAAAGTTTTGTGAAACGAGGGTTATGGAGAAAAACGTTTCTAGATATGCAATTATGGTACAGAATCATAATTTTTATTTTTTTTTATTTTTTTTCGAAAAAATATCTTATGGCTGAAATTTTTTTAGGGGAGCGATGTTCAAACCAGCATTTTGCCTCCTAGAAGTGCAGTAGATAGGGCACAAACATATCTTATTTTCAGTAGCTATTTGGTTGTTATTTGCTCTGGTTCTCAGTAATTGTTAATGCTACAGTTTGGGCTATCAACTCTATGGATCATGATCACTTTGCAATCATTTCATTGTAGATGTGAGTGCAATGTGCATACAGTTGGGGGCATAAATATTGGGCCCTTATCGGCGCGCATTTGGACCCCCATTTGTGGTGTGCAGGGGGGGCAACACCCCCCCTGCTACTGTCACCGGGGCAAGGGGGGCCGGCGACAGCCACCTAGGCCCCCACTGGCGGGGGGATTGGGGGGCAGTGCTCCCCGAAGCAAAAAGCGAGGTACAATTGCTCTACAGTTCTCTGTCTCTGTCCCACTGGAGCCATCTGTGATTGTAACGAACAGGCTAGAGGTTAGTTTTGAATTTTTATCCTTGATAGAACCCAACATGGATTGATGCACCTAAACTTGACCGAATTGTATCAGAAATGCTCGGCAACATACATAAAAATAATGGCCTTAATTTAGGCTTTAATGTGATACCCATATTGGCCATAAAAAACAAAAACAAAAACACATTTTTGAGAAACGCTACCAAAATCCAAAAACGTGTTTTTGAACGCGTTTCTAGAAACGTAGTGCAACTATGGTGCGAATTTTGGAAAACCCCGCAACTTTCCAAAATCAAAAGCATTCAATGATGTGTAACGTTGCATGCTAGAAGATTAATTTTTGAATTTTGTGTTGTTGTTGGTGGAAATTATTTAATTAGCTTAGGTACTTTAGTTGCTTCAAAGTGTCGTTTTGGACCTTGAACATTTTAAAATATGAGGTTTCAGTATGAAGCTTTCAAAAAAGTAAGTGCATTTTTCTGAAACTTACAATATTTAAAAACAAGTTAAAATAGAAAAAAGGTGCCTTTTCTTGAATCCATGCTTTATGTGTACTATTTGTAACAAAGAGGATTCATTCTACATATGAATAAGTAACAAGGTAAAAGTTATGCACTATTTTTGTTAAGATTGTTGTATACATATCTAGGTATTTTTTAATGTTCGAAATTGAAGTGATGAACTGTCCATTTGTACATACTACATGCTTACCTAATGGAGATGTAAGGATTTCATGTTATTTGCTTTGCTTTTCACCTCTAGAGTTTGTGGTATGGATAAAGTATGCCTTTTTTTTATGAAGAGTATGTAGGAAGATGCCTTTTGTTCCTTTAAAGCGAAATCTAAGTCAATCAATATATAGATGTATATTATGTAGAACTGATTCTCTGCCAAATCAAGTTTTAAAGTACTTGACAATGAAAATTTAAGAATCAAGTTTCAACCTCCTAGAAACTCAATTATCACTAATGAAGCATCATGATTAGAAAAAACTGTAAGCCCTAGTACTTGTTTTACTCCATAGTACATACAGTACAACGAGGATCTTTTTCGAAGACTCAGCTTTCTGTAGGTATTTAGCTGCTCGCCCAATCTACCGATAAAGCGAAGGTCCATGGTGAATCCCTCCTTGTCAGTGAGATGTGAACGTCGTGTGTTCGTTGTTAGAAATAAATGACTATGCAAAAGTTAATCCATAGGTTACTTTGACCCAAAAGGTCAAGATTTGTGTAACCATGGGTATTTAGTTATTTAGGCCATGTTAAGTTTGTCTTAACTTCAGTTGGTCCCAATTTTGGTCATATAGTGACTCGTGGGTCCTTAGGGGCCCTATCTTGACTTTTGGGGGTGCCCTACATTTAGTAAGTGGTTAAGCTTAGGGTTTGTTGGCACTTGGCCACATCCAGGTAGAGTACTTGTATGCTCATTGTGTATTCCATTTTTACAGTTTGGCTAAGCATTGCTCTCCATTGCTCTTGTTGTTGTTTTCTCTCTCTCTCTCTTAGAGTTGGGTGCCCAGCCTCTTCTCTCTTGTTTTGTGTGGAGATTGATTGATAACTAGATCTTGGTGACTTGACTCTTGCTTTCCTACATGGTATCAGAGCTGATTTTTCCAAGTGGAGTTTGGATCAGCTTTTTTGTCTCTTTTTAGGTTGAAGGAGGGCGCCCATCATGGATCTTGGAGGAGCAATTTTTGGCGCCCAAAAATCAACATCTCAAATCTGATTTTTTGTAGCTAGTTTTTAGCAAGTCTTGTCGAGGAGGGCGCCCAAGAATCTGCTTCTAATTTGGGTTTTGGAGCCTTCTTACTTTGCTGATTTTTCAGGTTTGCAGACTTGGAGGAGGGCGCCCAAAATTCAGCAAACCCAATTTGGGTTAGGTTAAATTTGTGGCTGGAAAATTGTAGATTTTCAGCAAGTAGTAGGGCGCTTTCAACAGCCCTATTGATGTGTGTGTTGATCACACTATTCGGCTTCCTAATTGGGTTTCGGTGTAGGCTTCAATCGAAGCTAACCTAATTTTCAAGAAGCTGGTTTTTTTGTGCAGAAAAACAGCCAGCTATCCATTATCTTTTGGGCACTTTGGTTGCAGATTGGAAGACATTTTGTGCTCTTATTTTCAGCTCATTGTTTGCTTGTAGATTTGGCTTTGGAAGGGCTCTCTTTCCTATCTACTACAAGCTGAAATTCTGTTGGAGATAATTGCTAAAGAATCGGAAGCTATCGGTTCTTTGTTTATTGAAGATCGGTTGGATGGCACAAACTACTCCTTGTGGAGTTACATGATGAAGAATCTTCTCATAGCGAAAGGGCTATGGGATTTGGTCAATGGTGATGAGGAAAGGCCTCCTTCTTTGGCACGTACTACACCTCGTGGATCATCATCATCATCATCTTCTACATCTTCAGAAGAACAAAAGAAGGGATAGAAGGGATGCACAAGTACATTCTATGGTTGCTCTTGTAGTGAAAAGATCTATCTTACCTCATATTAGATCTTGTAAGACATCTAAAAGTGCTTGGGAAACACTTAATATGATGTATACGGTCAAAAATCCAACAAGAGTGGTGTATCTCCGAAATCAACTTTCTATGTTGAAGATGCAAGAAGGGGCTCTAGTGACCAATCACTTGACGAAGATCAAGGATCTTCGTGAGGAGCTTCTCAATATTGATGAGATAATTGAGGATGCTCAATTTGGTTGTTTCCGTTACTCTCAACTCATTACCTTCCTCTTATCTTCCATTTGTTTCATCTTTGAGTATCTCTTTTAGGGGACATCAACTCTCCTTTGATAAACTTGTTGAGCTGTTTCTTCAAGAGGAGCAAACGAGGCAAAATTTTGCGGGTGACACTCAACAAGATCAAGCTTTCTTCACGGGCAAAGGCAAATCAAAAGGAAAGGGGAAGCCTCCTTCCAAGGATGAGCTAAAGCCCATTGGAGGTCAAAATGTCAACACTCAAAAGAAGAAAGGTAAGGGCCATTAGTGCAAGAAGTATGGGCACTTCATCAAGGATCGTAAGAAGAAGCTTGCGAAAGAGGAGAGTAAAGGAATTGATACTAGTGCTTCACTTGCCACTTTGGAGCAAGAGCTTGAAGCTAGTGATGATCTCTTAGACCAAGACTATGCTTTTGTGTCTAATATTGCTTCTACTAGTACTTCTACATCTATGACGAATTCAGGTTCTGTTTTGCAAGTTGTTGATTTTCAGCCCATTGAATGGGTGATTGATAGTGGTGGACTCGTCATATGACTTTTTGCAAAGAAGCATTCACTAAATTAGTGAAAGTGCAAAATGGAAGCAAGGTAGAATGTGCTGATAATGCATCTTATCCTATTCATGAAATTGGAATTGTAGCCTTCATTTTGCCTAATGGTGAAGAAAAGTACATCAAGAATGTGTTGTATGTTCCGAGAATCAAGAAAAGTCTTCTTTCGGTTTCAACTATGTTGAAGCAAGGACTAATTGTTGAGAGTACGTTCGGTGCATTTCTTCGAGAGAAGGGAATTCTACATCAAATGACAACTCCTTATACCCCAAAATAGTCCCACGGTGGCTATTGGCGACTTTGCGGGACAACAAAGTAAGTTCGTTTTATCATGGAAAGACACGTGCCATATCAAAAGATACATGCCTACTTTTGTGATTGTGGGTTTACTAATAGTCTAGCGAATCTACTCTTTATGTCAAGCATACTTCAAATTTTATTATCATTATTTTGCTTTATGTTGATGATATTATTGTTACGGGAAGTAATGAGCAGCAGATTGATGCCTTAATACTTGATCTTGGTACGGTTTTTGAAACCTCAGATTTAGGCCTATTGTACTTTTATCTTGGTCTTGAATTTGTACAAGAAGGGGCTGGAATTTTCATCTCTCAAGAACTCTACATTGGGCAGATTTTGAAGCGGTTCAAGATGGAAGATTGCAAGCCGGTTGCTACACCTATGGAGACAGGCTTGAAATTAAGTAGTCAAGGTGATGGTGAACCATTTGATACTACTTTATATTGTCAAGCTATTGGCTATCTCATTTACCTATGTAATTCAAGACCGGACATTTCTTATAGTGTCTCACTTATGAGTCGATTCATGCATGCCCCGATGACATCACATTGCAAAGTGTTGAAGAGGATCGTTCGATATCTTCAAGGAACAAGAAGTCATGGACTGGTTTTTCTTGCTTGTGATGATGCATGTTTGGTTGGTTTTACAGACTCGGATTGGGGTGGAGATCAAGACACTAGACGCTCTACAAGTGGACATTGCTTTTCTTTATGGAAATTTAAAAATTTCTTGGTCAAGTAAAAGCAGCCCACTGTTGCTACTTCTTCTAATGAGGCAGAATATAGAGCGATATTTTCAGCCACAAGGGAGTGTTTATGGTTGAGAAGATTACTTGTTGACATGAAGTTTGGCGAGCCCTCAGCCACTCTTATTTTGAGTGATAGTCAAAGTGCTATTGCCATTGCACGGAATCTTGTTTTTCATGCGAGGACACTCGGAAGTGATGGCGACATTTTACTTGAGTGTTGTCCTACAGAGGATAATATTGCAGATCTCTTCACTAAGGCGTTGCCTAGAGAGAAATTTGAAGCTTTATGCAAAGCTTTAACTTTAAGACCACGTGGTGGCTTTGTTACATAGTGAAGATTTCATTTTATGCATTGTCATTTAAGGAGGGTGTTAGTTGAGTTTGTCTTAACTTCAGTTGGTCCCAATTTTGGTCATATAGTGACTCGTGGGTCCTTAGGGGACTAATTTTGTTTAGGGGCCCTATCTTGACTTTTGGGGGTGCCTTACATTTAGTAAGTGGTTAAGCTCAGGGTTTGTTAACACTTGGCCACATCCAGGTAGAGTACTTGTATGCTCATTGTGTATACCAATTTCACATTTGCTAAGCATTGCTCTCCATTTTTCTACTTGCATTATTACTTTCTCTCTCTCCTTGAGGGCGCCTATCCGGCTCCCTCATTTGCCGTGTGGAGATTGTTTGATAGTTAGATCTTGGTGCCTTGGGCTCTTGTTTTCCTTCATTCGTTGCATCCATGCCATTGTGCTCAATTTGGAAACAACCATCTGTGTCAGTGTATTGTGCACCTTTAGCAGTCCCTCATAAAAAATGAAATAAAAGCAAACCTATTGGGGGAAGTTTTCAAAATATTACAAGATTTGAACCCTCTGTAGATGGCAAGGATTTTTGGCCGCTTGGTGACAATTCTGAGTGATTGGCAAGAATCATGCTGTATCCACCACCTCTTTGACCCAACGCAACTTTGCAATATCCTTAATTAATAGGTTGAGGCAGCGTGCAGCACATGGGGTCAAGAATATAGGATGGTATGCCTTGTTCACCATTGTTCCCATTGCAGCACAATCTGAGGCATTATCTATGGTCACCTGCAAAACCAGACTGCATCAGTACAGATTTTATTTAACCACGAATTTCTCACTTCCTTGAGCCTAAATAAAACACAATCGACTTTTGAAGTACATAATGATGAACTAGGGAATCGATCATGGTATATACTGCAAAATCATCACAAAGAAATGTGCCCTGCCTAGCCCCAAAAAGCATCATCAGATTTAGGCAGGGTGCCCAAAATTGCTTACATAACAGGGCTGCCTAAAAATATTCTCAGTGGTAACTTGTCGTGTGGGCAGCAATCAACCATCAAATTGCTCGTCATGATCTCCTATTTCCATGAAGGGATATTCCACTCAGATGGCTGCTTTTCACCGCTTTTAGACTGGTCTAATCATCTAATCTTGTAATATGACGTGGATAAGCTCCTAACATTATTTTGCAGGTTTTTTCCTACCTTGGGTGATTCCCTCATTAAGTGTTCCATCAAAATGGACTTTTATTGAAGTTTAAAATATTGGAATGGACTTCACTTGTGTGGTACATGATTAGAGTATGGATGTATTTGGAGTACCTCCAACTGTTCAAAATTATGCTTGTAGGTGTGGAATTGAACCAATAATTGTCAAGAAAGGTGAGAGATTCTCTTGTCGTACCACTTTCTTTCCTGAAAGTGTAGAGTTATAGTCTGGTATAATTTTGTACTTTGTGGGCACAGTTCTGATTGATCAGTACAATAAGCCAAATTTCAAGTAGATCAACCTCATATGCGAAGCTATGTAGATTCAGGCGAAGATCACTTAAGATTGTACTAATTATGAACTTCGATTATGTATTGACCATCAACCTTATTAATGTTTTTTTTACAGTGCAACAAACTTGGCAAAGTTATTCTTTCTAGTGGTTCCAATAATATGCATAAATTCGTTTTGTATTTTTATTAGTATTGGAGTAATATGAAGAAAATTCAGAATCCTCTTCTGTCTACCTAAGTAGTTAGGAATTATAACAAGATCAAATAACCTGGTCCTGAATTATGCACCTTCACGTGCTTTCCAATAAGATTCTTTTCACACCATGTAATGTGTGGGTTGCTATCAATTATCAACATAACTTAAGCAAAGATTGTGCTACGTTTTGCTATCAACATTTCTACAATAAGCACTATCCTGCATCTCTTGTACCCGTTTTTCCAATCATGCATTAGACTTTAGCATGTGATATTTCATAGAAACACCAAAATCTTGATCAATAAACAAATTCAGTAAATATTCTCCAGTTCTGATCTCTTCCTCATTTACTTTCTATTCTTATTTCATTTATTTTATATGCTTATAATTCCTATGACTTTCAAAACTCATCTTTAAGACTTTGGATAAAGCATCTAGTGCTTTATTTCCCACTTTACTTGAGGCAATCTCATGATAGTGTTTGTGTAGGAACTCAAGCCGGTTAGCTTGTTGTGAGGAAAACTTAACTTGGCACAAGTTTAAGTAATTTTTGATTGGCTACTATTCAGATAGTGCTTTCAAGCCTTCAAGGCATGATGGCTAGGGGCTCTTCCTCATATAGTCGATATTTATTTTGACTGTAATTCATTTTTCCTACTTGCATAGGAAGTAACATGATCCACCTTGAGAGAAGGTTTCAAATAACCATCCCACATCCATCAACATTCAGCTCTAGTAAGTGTTTTTAAGGAAAGAAATAATCAAAGGTTCTCTTCTGGTTTATCCAATCTGATGTTTATTGACTAGGTAAATGAATTTGTGTCTCATTCCAACCGTTCAATCAAAGCTGGTTTTCTATGGTTCAAATGTTTTTCATAAATATTTGATGACAACAGTTAAATCAAGAACGTTCCTAGAACCTCCTAGGCTACTTCTAATTGATTTAAATATTCTTAGAATCCATTCCTATGCCCTATTATATTAGGGGCGTTAGTTACAATTTACATTCAACCTTTACTGTGTTGGACCGATAAAACCATGTATACTTGTACTTTGGCCCAAGTTGGCCGTAGGGTGTAGGATCGGATTGCATTTCTAGGAAGAAGACCTAATCTTGGCATGCAATCCTAATTGGAGACTAAAGATCTCGACTGGAAACTTAAGTTCATAGAACTTAGAGAGGCAGAGTTCCTTTGTAGGAGGGCTTTAAGTATTGGACAGGTAATCAGGCCACTTATGCGTATTAGCATACGTGAGGCCTCAATAAGTCATTTAGACCCTCAGAGTACTAGTAAATGAGATTTGGTCCATTATTATGTGACTCAGACAATAAATAGCATCTGACCATCTGGCGGTTTCCAAAGAGACTCTACAGTAGCAGCACAGAAGTGCCCTAACACAGCAAACACAATGATGTAAAGATTGCATAAAATAGAACAAAAAAGTACAAAAAGTTGAAGTTTTCAAAACGTGAAAAAGTTATAAAAACAAGTTGTTAAACAATCATAGAGTTATCCTATCTATACCTTTTAGAAACCATGATTACAATGACACCTGCACACACTCTTTTTGTGTGAGCACATGTTTGCTTGTTTGTATGTCTAATCTGAAATTTGTACAAGGAGAGGGTTAAACAGTATCCGATATATGTTCAGGAGGCTTGCTAAACTATCTGCCACCTTATTTTTCTATTCCGCCACCCTAGATGACGAAAAAAATGTTGTTATTGAAATTTTGTCAAAAAGAGTGCTATTGAACTGCTCATTCCTCAAAGTCTGATGCAAGTTTGGTACTTGACATTTTTTTGGGAATTTTAGTGTTATAACTTTTATTTAACATCGTTTTATTAAGTTTTGATTTTTGGAGTCTTAGTTGTATTTAACATCATCATTGTATTGAGTTTTGATACCTTTAAACTCATACCTGCAGTTTTGTGTACCTGAGCTATAAAATTCAGATAAACGTGCAAAATGATGTCTGGGTTTCGGATTTTCTCTTTTGTTGTTTGCCTATTTATTGTTGAATCTTGATGTATGTTGTGGTCTCCCAATAATTGTTTGTATGCATATTGCATGATACCTTATCAAAGTGATTAGAATATTCTCTATTTGGAGGGATGTACATGATGTGAGTTCCACAAATATGGGTGTTTCTGGGATAAGCCTTTCATTTATCTTTTTGGATTGAGTCAGGAAAGTAGATTCTGTGGTGCTCATATGCCTGGCAAAAAATTATTTTGACTTCGGAATCTCTTGAGCACAGTAAGTTGTTGATTATATGATGCTTTTGAATAGAATAACTTGATCCTTATTATCACTACTTATTTTTTTGACTTTGATTGGTAAGACCGGTTACCCAAGAATGCAAGCTAGTTTTGGGTTTAGGGTTTAGGTGTATGACTAATGACTTTGATACTTTACCAAGTTCACCAGCTTTGGTTCTTAGGGATAATTTCATGATGTCTTTACATGTCTTTCAATTATTAGCTTTGTTTACTTGCTTCTGCTATAAATGAGTCTCTTGGTAGTGGCACGTATTGAATTACTCGACATTTCAGGGTAAGTTCATCACCATCAAACAATAACCTTTACTATTGCTATTGGAGTGAACTCAAAATTGCCAAGAGAGCACTATCTCCATCATAGCAAGGCATTTGAAAAATCTTGAAATGAAGAAAAGTTGTCTATCCATTTTCTTCTTAAGAGTAAAGGTGTGACTAAAATAGCATGACTTGATGAGGTGTTTGGTTTCCACAGGTTTTAGACCAGAGACTCGTTTTCCAAGCAAGCATATAGTTACTAGAGAGGAGGCTGCAAAAGTCATTGATGACATTTACAGGTTGGACTCCTACAGGAAGATTCAAATCATGCCTTAGATTATAACCTCTGAATTCTGAATCAAGCTTTTTATGTGCTTCTGTTGGTTAGTTAGGATGCTTGGAAACTTCTCTCAAAGCAAGTACACATTATGATGCATCACAAATATAAGCTAAAATTTGACAACACAAATTGTAAGAAAGCACGTAGATGATTTGCTATTAACTATAAGGCTTACAATATTTGGAGCTCAATAATGATCATAACTTGAAAGTAGGCAGGAAGACAGGATGGCACTTGTCTCAAGACTGCTGACGGACGGGAAATAATAGTGAGGATAGCAATGTGCACCTGTATTGGCCAGTCATAGCCAAATAATGTCATAGCAGTGCTGTTGTACAAAAGAGAGACATAGCTTTGGCAGCCAATAGTACTAATTAAAAGTATTAACATTCAAAGAATGGTGAAAAGGCGCCATAATAAATTAGCTAAAATTTTTCATGGCTGCAACACGAAGGCGTTGGTGGAACTATATGTGACGAGCACTGTTATGCTGTCTACAAAGAGTGAATGCACTATAAGAGTTTGGGTGTCATGTATTATTATCTGGACTTTGCCAATATGTGCTATGAACGTGCCCTGCAAGACACCAACAGATGATCATCTTTGCTGCCAAGTACCATTGTCAGTTCTCGACCAAAATGTGCAATAATGCCATAATAACCCTGTGACCATAAATCATCAGAAAATATCTGCAGAACCACAAATGCAAGTATGTTTCTAAATGTAGCCGAAATTACATGCAATAAGATAGACCAAGAGGAGCACATGAGCAGAACTATCGTGGTCATAGGGGACTAGGTTGGCGGATAGGGGCTTGGGTAGCAGCTTTAGCAACTCTGTGGGGGGGGCAGTTGATTGGAGTGATAAAGTTCAATATAAGTTGATTGCAATTGTTGGGGGAGGAAGGGTGGGGCAGCTTGGATGAAAGTGCATATTATTTAACTACAAAGAGGGGTACAATCATCAATGTATTCACAATTAAGTTGCCTTAACAACAAATGTATGACATAAAATCATGTAAGTGCCTAGAGCCACTAAGGGTAAAATAGGCATTATATTTCAACACCCCCACTTATTGATGTAACAACTAAAGAATGTCTAAGCTCTTTACTTATCGGCTTAGTAAAGATGCCTGCAGTCTTGATTTGTGGTGCCACAAAACTCAATTTGAATTTCTCCACTATGCACTTTCTCTTATATGAAGTGATGTGCCACATGCAGAAGTTCCTTTCACATACCTTAGAATTTGCATTTCCAATTCGCCTTTGTAGGTTCACTCATATACTGAGTTGCAACGACAAGTGCATGAGCAATTTCAGGTCTGGTATCAAGCTGCCCACCAATTGGCTATAGCATTTTATCCCCAAAGGGTGTCCCATCAGCCAAGGATGGCTTATTACTTTTGCCATTGGGAGTGGCTATAGGCTTGCAGTAGTGCATATCGAATCTTCAAACAAGCTCATTTGTATACTTTGTCGAGATATGAAGGATATAATGTTTCCTGCAAACGTCTAATCTTAGGCAATAATGCATCAAGCCCAAATCTTTCATGTCAAATAGATGTGAAAGATCTCCTTTAACCTTAGAAACAAGTAATTTATTGCTATCTGTGATGATTAGATCATCAACATAGAGAAGAACAATCATCATGTCCTCTTTCTCCTTCCATGCCTTGGGCACTTGCTTTAACCCATATGAAGCTTTCTTAAGCTTACTTACCAGAGATCCTCTTTGCCTTCTGCCTCAAAACCTTGTAGCTGCTCCTTGTAAACCTCTTCCTTCAATTCTCCATCGAGGAAGGCATTTTTGACATCCACTTGTTGAATGTCCTAATTACAATAGGCTGCTACCAACACAGTTCTTATTGATGTCATCTTAGCAACAAGAGCAAATGCCTCAACACGATATTGCCCTGCTATGCCTTGCACAAGATCCACTCTGTACCCTGATTGGATCTCCCTACAGAAAGTGGGCCCTTCTTCTCCATAAGCTGCTCTCTTCAACTTTTGGAAAATTGTTTAAAATCCAAAGAGTTTGGTATGGTTGTGCTCCTCTTATTATCAACTGTCCAACTGTGCTTCCTGTTTTGAAAACTGACCACTCAATAGAAAGTGAGCCCACTTTCAAGTTAAGTTGCTCGATCAGAAATCTGAAAAAAATATGATTTAAAAGTTTCCAAACTTTCACAAATTCAGGCTAAACAACATGTCCTAGTACCATGATGAGCATACAGTTCTATCTATGAAGTATTTAACCTCAATAACAGACACAACAGATGAAAGCTTGAAGGGAACTAGCCACCAATACAAGGAAAGGTTTAGCACCACAAGAAAGCAAAGGCAGGAACTCCAAATGCTTTTAGAAAGAGAGACGAAGGTGGGTCCTCCTTGAGGATGAATTCTCCCTTACATATCTAGAAACTATTGAGGTGCCATCACCAGCTTGAGTCTTATGCCACATGGCATGTGCACTTGGCCACTTGGACCCAACTTGCTTGCACTTATTTAACTACAAAGAGGGGTCAATGTATTTACAGTCAAATTGCCCCCATGACAAATGTATAACATAAAACCATGTAAGTGCCTAGAGCAACTAGGGGTAAAATAGGCATTATATTTCAACAGGTCCATGCTAGTAGCACATGGGGAGGGATTGTGCTAGTGGCAACAAGGTGCTATAGTAAGAAACCTTTCAAAAGACAACACAAGGCAGGAGAGAGGGTCTTGTAGTGAACCCGCCTCAAAAAGTTTGCATTTATTGCATGTGGCCTCCCACTTGAAGATGTGTAAAGACTTGAGAAGCACCACATATAGCCTGCTCTTGTAGTGTAATGGCATGAATCCATTTGTTGCCAATTAGACAGATGTTATAGATCTTGCCACAATTGACAAGAAGGTGCTATCATACCATGTTAAAGACAAAACGCACATTTTCTATGTCCTGCAAAGAGAGTGATCGATCATCGAAGCTAAATAGCAAGATGGCTGTCTTCATAAGCATGATGGTAAAGGCAAGTTGATGTGAAGCTGCATGCAAACTAGAGCTTAGTTAAAATCATACCAAGTTCAAGTCTTCAAATAATCAATCTTCTAAATGAGGCATCATGCCTATTTATAGCTAACTATAGCATGTGCAAAGGAAGGTTAGGGCATATGGATCATTAGGGACTTTAGTGTGTTGCATTGAAGAGTTTTGAGGTTTTTGTTAGCCAATTTATGAATGGATGATAACTATGCAATTGGAGTGTTTGATAAGTAGTTTGAAGAATCTGCAGTTGTGGTTATGGTTGGAGTCTTGGAGTAATCGATTCATGGCTAAGGAGCTGCAACCAACTTTGGGGTATGGAGTCTAGTAAGAAAGAAGAAATTTCAAAAGGAGATAGAGGGGTGTTTGTAATTGCTCTGAACAAACCAAGGACATCAAGCAACACAATAGCCAAGAGAAGAGAGCTTAAAGACCATACTTAATCTTTAAAAAAAAGGACAGTTTGCTTGTGTGGTCCCAACATGGAACGGTGTTCCAAGAAAGGTCTTTGAACTTTGGTCCCTGGGCAAGTAAGTGTAATCATCTCATGTTTGTTGTTGAGTACAGTACCACATCTGACTATCTTTCTTCTTTTCTTGTGGAGCTACTTGTTTCACAACAGTTCCCACTCTTGCACTGATTAATGGAATGTAGAACTTTCTATTTGATTGGCCATAAAGAGATGCTTGTGTGTCAACTTGTAATTCAACATGAGTAAGTTTCAAGTTGCATTCATATCGAAGAGTTATGGCATAATACTTGGGGTAGTCGCCACAATGTGTAAATCGCTTGGTTGGTTGATAGTAGTTGAAGAAGATGGATCGATGGTAATAATTAAAGACATATGAGAAATTGCCCACCGGCAGCTGCATGTGGAAACTTTTTTCAAGATGCCCACTCTTGTTGTTGAAATGGTGGTAAATTTTACAAGTTTCAAGATTATTCGGTTTTACAATCCTATTATGTTGTTATGGGAATCAAATCAAGTAGAAACTTTTCAATAGTTTTTCGCCAGTCTTTTTCCCAAAGAATCACTTACCCAATCGACTACCATAATCTACGGGTGTGTGTGACAATTTAGCAAAAATCTTGTTCTGGCCTTAAGGGACTATCAGCTTCTAGATGTTTTGCCATAGATGGTATCTGACTGTAAATCAGGTAGTAATAACCGCATTGTACCTCTGCGTTAAAAAATGAACTGTGAAGGTGGCGGATGACTTTGAGTTTATAGTGAAACCCGTGTCCAGATTCCAACATCTCTAACAAGGCTTTTCATAAGCATGCTTTTGTTAGATAGGAAGGTGGATAATTTCTTTTCTATTTCACATTACAATGTTGATGTACTTGGTCAGATTGCATCAGTACTTGGAGTGACTTTATTATTGGGCTGAGCATTCATTGATGCTGTGTAGGTCTCATTTGCTGTAGTTTGTAATTAGATTTGCCATTGTGCGTGTATCTCTCTCTGCTTTACCCTTTGAAATTGTGCTTTGAATTTCAGTAACAACACAATTCTGAAAGAAACTTAGAGACAAGAATAAATATTTGCTTAATAGGCTATTATCTGTATGTGGGTGTTTTTTTAAAGGCGAAGTCTGGGCATCCAAACTTTCCTGGTCATGTTTTGCAGTCGGCAGGTTCTGTTCAAAGTTACAACAAGATTATGGATTTAGTCTTGCAGTCTTTTCTGGTTGTCATTCTTTCTAATCGGCTACTAACAACAAATTACTCACCTCAATGTTCTGTTGTTTGCAACTTGAAAATTGGGAAGCCTGTAGGTTTTCTATTTCTATTCCATTCTCTGTAGAAAAGCTTCCTGGAAGTCTAGTTTTCTGATTTATCTCATCAAAGTCAATAATTCTCCAGGAAGCTTCGAACTCTAGGTGCAGCAGATCTAGCGTCTGCTGGAAAAAATGAACCATCTAGATCGTGCAGTCTTGCTTTATCAGAGGATGAGGATGAGGACACGGCCTGGGACAAGGCTAATATTCGTTGTCCTTGTGGTAGCCGTGAGCATAAAAGCGCCTTGTTACAGGTAAATTTGTTGTGTGTTGCAGCAAGGCAATATGGGGCTCTCTGCTTTTTTTTCCTGGTTGTATTTCTTTCGTCATGTGGATGACATTTCTGCAGTTGGATAGCGCAGAGCAATTTATGTGGCACGCATCCTACTTAACTTCATCCTTGTGTGTCGCTTCATAAAGTTTTAGCGTCATTTCTCCTTCAGGAGAAATTTCTAAAAGTTAGGATATCAACCTGTTTTCCACTCTATTTATTTATTTTCCATCACTTGCTATGGTTCTCTTGGTCTATTTTTGGTACAGCATAAAGTATCAAAGCTTTTAATAGTTGTTTCTGTCTCTTGTACCGATTAGTAGTTCCGTTCAGTTTTCAGCTATTTGATTTTGTTTTGGATTACATTGAAGACGGTGTCTGTAGCGAGCAACAACAAAGTAAAGTTGAGTCTATTCAACCACAGTAAAAGGTATAACTATTAACTATAGTGAACTCATGCTGATTTAAGTCGGAATATTGTTGAATGTGTACCCTTATTGAGATTGCAGTGCCAATGTGGAGTATCTCAGCATATGGACTGTGTTGTATTTCCGGATAAACCAGCTGAGAGTGCTGCATCGCAGTTGCCTAATCCTTTTTACTGTGACATTTGCCGTGTCGATCATGGAGATCCGTAAGTTTATTTTATACTCTATGATCTGTGTGGTTTTTTCTGTGTTGTCTTGTGATTTCTCTAACACCGGTTTCTTTTGTAATATGATGTAACCAGGAACATGGAATCTGAATTTTTATCACATGTATATTATGTCTGCAATGATCTGTGCATATTATATCATTTCTGTAAGGTAGTCAAATATTCATTGATATTATAAGCTACCTGTTTCATTCAGCAAATGCTCTTTTCACAGTCACTTAGGGATGGGTTTTGACATTTGCGAGTAAATTTTTTGCGAGTTTCTTTGTGCTCACGATTCAATAAAAAGGTAGCTACATAGTTTTTTTCCAGTTAATAATTTTTTTGAGCAAGAATTGTGTTTTGGTCATAGTTAAAAATCTCACTAACCTGTCAAATTTTGAAGTCCATCCATCACAAGATACTTTGTTACCCTTTAAATATAGGTTTGTTTTGATCATGGATTTCTAATGGAGCTCTAAGGCATGCTGGTGTGCCAGCCTTTAGAGCTTCATGAACATTTTTCCATAATCAATTTTTTTTTAAAGGGTAGCAAAGACACGTAAATAGATCTTTCAAGATACCTTTTAAAGTTTCTTTGCTACCCTTTTAACTTAAAATGTAGGTACCTTCTAAATTCTAATATAGGTCTATTTTGGTTATGGAAAAACGTTCATGAAGCTCTTGGCGGACCTATTTAAAATTTGATGGCTAGTGGGATTTTCAACTACGTACCAAACCACAATCCTTATTTATAGAAAATTATACAGTGGCATGAAATGGGTAGCACACTATATGCTACCTTTTTGTTAAATTGTGGGCGAAGAGAAACTCGAAAAACTCGCAAATAATTGACTTTCAATATGCCAAGGCCCTTAGGTTTAGGTGTTTTTCAACAGCTGTTGTCGACTTTTATTGAGCTGTGAACATTGCTGTTCATTTGTTATTGTTAGTTCAAAGCTGCTATAAATTTTAAATGGTTAGGTGTCTCTCTTTCAATGGAGGATTAACGGAGGATTTTATTTACTTGTTCTGTATAGCTTCTGTGTGACATTGATGCAACCACTCCTTCCAACCAAGTTGAACATGTCCTTGCAAACAGGGGAAGGGTTAGTGTTTCTTCCCTACATCCATTTTAAGCGAATTGAGTATTTTGTCTTGTTGAAGAAGTAAGGATTGCTTCTGTGTACATTGATTACTTTAGACATTCTCATCAAAAGTAATAAAACATTTTGTCTGTTCAGATGTCAGAAATTCCAGTGTATATGTAGCATTGATTTCTATAGAAGAAATTTATCTAATAAAGAGTATAAGCCTAGCTTTATTTTTTCCACATGTTCATACTCATGCTTTTTTACCAAATTAGGAGCAACTATCAGAATGTGGACTTCTCAAGAAACTTGAATCATGTAGTTAATCTGTTCCGTCACCGCTACTGATGCAGACGTATCGATTCATGTAATCACATCATTGTTCTGTGATTGTGTATCAACTTTTTGTACCTTGTTAACAGTTCAAATCCTCTGCAAAACATAGAGAAAACTTTTCTTTTGACTCGAAGTGATCGTGAGTTGCTACATCGACCTAACCATGACCTTCAGGTAGTCACTTACTGATGTAGATACATCTAGACTGCTTTTTGTTACTGCATGGCCTACAAGTTTTGGCTCAATGCTATCTATTTGAGTATCTTTAAATTTCTTTTCAATCTGGAGACTGAACATTTATACTAAAGACTGAGGCCCTAGTGAAAGAGACTGGGAATCAGTGATTGTCCAAAGGAGTTTATATGAGAGGTTATGGATTCATTTGTATCTACCTAGAACAGTGAAATTTTATGCAGTTGTAACTTGTTGCCTGCAATTAGTATCAAACTTTCCGTATCTGGAAAAGAAGGAAGACATGGTTTGGCAAGCACACAGTTGTGTGAAGATGCTTTGAGTTCTACTTCTACAACTAACAATAACAGGTTGAACACCTAGAAGTTTCTCTTTGGAATTTTGTAGCATCCCTCTCAGCTAGCTTGTGCCTGTGCCTGTGCCTGTGGTGCAGGTTTGGTGTGTGCTGCTCAATGACAAAGTTCCATTTAGAATGCATTGGCCAGCCCATGCCGAACTGCGTGTAAATGGTAAGGACTGAAAGTTATGTTTTTTTATGGTAAGTAGCTATTAGTAGCTAGTAGTTATCTGTAGTTTCTGTTAAAGTAGAATAGCAAGTATGCCTTTAATTTTGATGGTTCATTTGTGAGAATAACAAATATCAATCGTATATTCATTTTCTTGGGCAAGTCATAGATTGGATTCTCTCAATTTGGCTCTCAATGTACTTTTATAGTTAACAAAGATTTTTTTTTTGTTCTCAAGTATCACTTTTGTTTCTTTCTTGTTAAATCGCCACTTTTCAATACACCTGTTAGTCGTAGATATCAGGCTTAGCATCAATACAAGATATGGTTGAATTCCACCTTTGAAATTTTAGCCTATTGCAAGTCTGAGAACTTGAAATATGTTGTTTAGGTTTAGAGTATGTTAGTTCCTTGTTCCATAAGAAAGGATCTAATCGATGCCGGGACTGGTGATTAATTTTCCAGATGCTGATTCTCCAAATCTGAAAAAAGGTGTATTATGTTATTTTTGTAAATTTGGCATTCATAGAAGTTTATCAGCGTTCGTTACTCCAAAGGAAATCAGGAAAGTCCTTGTTGCTGCTGTTTCCCTGCAATGTTTTGTGGCCGTTGTAGGGGCCATTTTAGTACTAGGGTTGCATCACCTTTTGTTGCTGATTATATGTAAAATTATCTAGTTAACTAGTCTTGTTGCACACTTTGGGTCATTGAGTGAAACATTCAAAATCAGTTTTAGCATTTCTGTTTTTGAAAACTGGCTGCAACACTGTGATGCTCCTTGTTGCAACCTATGGACCCAATGAGTGTTTGAGGAGGATTAATGCCTTTGTGTTCTGTGTTTACTATTGATTCTTGATCCTGTTTACCTCGTTAAATTGCTCTGATTTCTGCAAGGTTATCCGTCTCAAAGAATATTCTTGAATGATTTTCATATTCTCTTTTTTATGTTTGCCTTGTCTACATTTTTCATGGCAATGCATGTAATCTTCAAACATAACAAAATTAGACAGACAGTCTGAGACACATCACACATGCAAGAAGAAATTAGACACTATTAGTTACCTATATTTATGAATGACAGCTGGCTTCATCCGTAGTTACATGCTAGTAAATTTTGGCAGGGGTTTCTGTACGTGTGTGCAACAGACCTGGAACACAGCTTCTAGGCTTGAATGGCCGTGATGAAGGGCCTGGGGTTAGTCCTCTACCTGACTCTGGAGTCTGCAAGTTGCTTATGTGTTTTTGTTTTCATTAAAATTGTATCAGCTTTATGAAATTCAATCTGATTTTTGAGGCATACATAATGATTGTTAGATCAATTAGGTGTAGTATCTTTTGATTCACAAAATGGTGTATTGAGAAAATCTCTACTTACTGTGGGCACGATTATGGCTGGTGATGACCATGCTTGTGTAGTCCCTAAAGGATAATTCAATTCTGCTTGACTTAAGTAGTATATTGAAGGGGTTATCTTAGTAGCATTCTTTTGGGATCGGATAAGTTTTGCTTAGTCAAAAACATATAGGATACAAAAGTTAGAGGGAGTCTTGGATATGAGTGGATGAAGGATGATTGCCAAAAGACGTGTCACTTACCTCTTGCGTATGATCTCTACGTGGTATGCAATGAATGTATTGTAGGCAAAAAACATCCGATCTAAGACTAGTCACAACACCTTTTTTTGTACTTTTACTTCTTAATGTATCCATTGTCATAGATCTTTTTATAAGTTTGATCTTCCCCAGAAAAGGTTCTTAGCTTGGAAAAATAGCAAACCTACCTATCTAAGGAGCTTATTGCCCACTTCTTGGCATCCAAGCTAACACCAATTTGAGGAAGCTGAGGAGATTTTGCAAGTGTATATTCACTTTGAGAATCTAAGGGTTTGATTTTTACCATCAAAAGCATTTGAAAAAGAGTAGAAACCATTCACATATTATTGACATATAGAGCACATATTACCCCTTCTTGTGCGCTTTAAAAGGGATGTTATTGAGATCTGATCTTTTGGAACTTGATTGGCTGATGATTAATGCTGCAATGTCAAAAAGTATATATGTAGCATAATTATGCACTCTGTATTATTCTTGAAAGAATAATTTCCTATTTTTCATTGCCATGACGCTAGATTAACTGTTTTTATTCTGTATTTGAGCTGTCCAGATATCTGTTTGTACTCGAGAGGGAACCAACCGAATATCGTTGTCAGCTTATGATGCCAGGCCTTTTTGTATCGGTGTCCGCATCATCCGTCGTCGTACTGTCCAGCAGGTCTTCTCCTTTGATCCTTTAAATTTTTTTCCAGCTTCCTTTTTTCCCTTGTTTGCAGTTTATCACTTGTTTTGTTAAGCTTGTATTATTATTATATGTTTTTCAACTTGAGTTAATGTGCATATATTTTGTCACGTTTGTAAATTTTCTATGATATCACATGTGCTTTTTCTTCTTTGAGATTCTTTACTTTTATAAGATCTAGTCTTTGTTAATCGAGATCACTGTCAGAAATTACAAAATTTGAATAGAAAACACTTACGAAAATTTCAGTGCCACACTCTCAGCTCGAAAAAGTAACATAGAAAGTGACATTGAGTTTGTTCAAACTGATTATTAGGAATTGTCAACGTGCATTATGACTACTATGTCCATATCCACATATTTGTACCCAGATTTGTCTTTCTTTACTGGTTGAATTTGTTCATATAATAGCAACAACCACTCCATTGTCAATGTATACTACTAAGATAGGTACATGCAGTATTAGTAGGGATAACAAGAAAATATTTGCTAGTTTTGAAAACTGAGATACATGAAGACTAAGAGTTCTAGTTTTTGCGCAAGGTTATCTGAATACGATGAGGAATCATGAAGCTTGAGATGAGAGGAGTTCTAACACAGAGTGCTGGGACCTGGGTTAACCTTATTCCATCTGCTCTCATCTGTGTTGTTGCAAGTCACTGCTCAATCTAGCAACAGACGACGATGATTCACCATCCCTCCTTTTCACATACTTCTTTTCTGCTCATTGTATCTGTAATGCCACTTTGCAATGAAACTCGGGCGGTTTTCTGTATAGGCATATAAAAGCATAGATTGTCTAAAGACTATCTTGCATTCACCAACGTCCGGTTCTAGATAACCTATGTTTGCCATCTCTACATTTTGGCAGCAGATCACATTATTGTCCTACTCCACCTTCATTTCTTTCGTTTGCACTTGAAATACTTTGTGGAGCCACAGGACTAAAGATTAGACAGGCTTGATGGATTCAGAATCTTTTTGGTGAGATTGTTACTTGTTGTTCATTTAGTTGCATCGATGTTTGCCTCCATCATCATCTTTGTACTTGGGGCAGCTAAGATCATCCATAACTGTTGCACGTAAAGTAGGAGATTTTACAAGATTGGAAAATCACTATATGAACATGATGAGCTGTGTCTTAGCCAAGCTATAGGAGACTTCTATAGAGATTAATTGAGGAGTTAGAACCTGTCAGAACTTTGGGATCACAGTCATTAAAATATTCAAATTAAGCAGATTATGAATTCATTGCATGATTACCTCTAGATTTGAATTGAGTTAAGCATCGTTTCAAAAATTTAAAGGTTTTCAAAAAGAATAGAATTAAGAAGAATTTCAAAATAATCAAATTCATGTGAAAATAGCGAGGCTGATATTGTGTTTAGCATACATTGGTTATAGGCCCTTTAGTGATACTTATAATATTACCTTTCACATGCTCTTTAGCTTCCCAAAAAATGGCTTAAGTATTCAAATATAAATTTTAGCTTAAGTTCATGTTGGTGTTATTACTTAATTTTGTAAAATGGTTGTACTTGTAACTTGGGCCGTAATTTACCGCCACGTGGCATTCTAGATCAAAGACACCTATAAGCCTCATGCAAGGCTCTTTTTTATAGCTTTGATGGATCTCATGAAGATGTAGTGTGTTAGTTTTGAGCTTTGGAAAAGTGTAAGCTTGAAGCTTATTCTCTTGTGTGTGTGCTAACTTCTAAGATAGCTTGAATTGCTTTGCTTAGATCCAAAATTTTCACATGGTATCAGAACAATGGATGCAGTGGGAGCTGTAGGAGGCAAGAGACAATTTGTAAAGGTCACACGACCATAACTTTGGTGTCGCTGGGTAAAACCAGGCAACCTCTCCACTGTTGGAAAGACCTTGATGTGCACATTCTAATGCACTAAAAAGCTCAAAAGTCTGACTTGTCAATTAAAAGTTATCAGCAAACTAGTGAGACTGGGTTCTGACAAAGTTTTTGACAGAATTCATAAGGCTATAACTTTGGGACCGTTGGGTCAAATATGGTGGCTGAGACATTGTATTGCAAGCTATTGGAGAAGTATGTCGCAATTCGTGGCATTGGCACCAATTTTATACAGTTACCCAATGGTGAGTTGAAGACCATCAATGAGGTATTGGTTGTACTTGGCCTGAAGAAGAACTTGCTTTCAGTTGGTGTGATTACAGATTATCTTAAAGGGATTACCAATGAGCATAATAGTAGGCAATTGGTTGAATGCTGTAGCCTACAATTACGGGCCAGCATGCTCTCGTGTCAGCTATTACTTCACATAGTGGCACAAATGTTTAAGGCATCCGAATTTTGGCAATTTGTGGCTTTATGAGGAAGCTGGTATGGTGATTGGATACCTACACTTGATGATGAGCAGTGTCTGAAGGATGTGTCTATGGGAAGGAACATCATGAAAGCTTCAAGAAAGGCGGGGCTACGAGAGCCAAGGAGCAGTTGGACCTCATACATATCGACCTTTGTGGACCTAAAGACCATGTCCACATAGCAGGAGCCTATTACTTCATATACCTAGGAAGACATGGATCTATTTCTTGAAGAAGAAGCTTGATGCATTTTCTATCTTCAAGCAATTCAAATTTCAAAGGTACGGTTGATAATCAAAATGGAAATCGCATCAAGGTGCTTAGATCTGATAGTGGGGGCAAATACAAGTCCATAGAATTTGAAGGGTTTTGTGAGCAATATAGGATAAAACACCAGACCACACAAGCGCATACACCACAACAGAACAATGCAGTACAATGAAGGAATAGGACCTTTATGGAGAGCACTAGATCTTTGATTGCGCATATGGGTTCACATCTGATCCTAATCTCTATGCCTTGGCACATGACGATGTAATAGCTTGGTTGTATTGTGTGTGGATGATCTGGTGATAACAAGTAATGATGAAGACATTATCGATGTTATCAAACCGACTTACATAAGTCATGCATTTCTATCTTGCGGTAGAATTGTTCTGGGACTATTTCCTACCCTAGCCTCAATCCAAGATCCAAGCACACAAGCATCAAGGAGACGAGGTTAGATGTCACGCGGAGATTCGATCCCATGAGAGCGATAGCATTGATCTATATCCAACATGCATAAATAAACCACAATTAACACTAAGATCCATTAGCACTACAACCATTAACACTACAATCCACAATGATGAAAGCTTACCCTTCTCTCCCTCCCTTTCTTTCTCACAAAAAGCATAAGAATTAGCAAATCCATAATAATCACATCCAACAATTAGCAACCACAAAGAAAGCATGAGAGATGGAGGAAAAGAGATAGAGAGCAAGGACATTCCACATCCATTCCATAAGAGGGCCAATTTGCTTGTATTGAAATGAAAAGAGAACATGTACAATGATTCGAAATTGCTACTTATATAGGAAATTGAGGAGATGGGTGCCTCAATTCCTATTGGCTAATCTAACTAAAGTATTCAAATAGTGGAGGGAACCCATTCATTAATCAACAAGACCTATTATCTCATTTGCTATTAATCTAGTAAGCCAATTTATGGCATTTCCAAGTGAAAATCATTGGAAGGACAGAGTGTATTTTTGTTATGTCAAGGGTACTTCTGACTATGGTTTGTTGTTTGAGAGAGTGACTAATTCATTTAGTGTTGCAAGGATTCGTGGTTGCAGATCGGGGCAGCAACATTGATGACTGCAAATCTATGACAGTTATGTCTTTCAGATACAGTTATGTCTTTCAGGTTGGCAATGGTTGGTTTTCATGATCAAACAAGAACAACACACCGTTACCCTCACCCTATCCACGACAGAAGTCACATACCAAGCACTTAAGGAGTGGAAACGACCCGTGTCTTTTACTAGTAGTGCAACACAAGAAACAGTGTGGGTTAAACAATTCTTGGTTGAGATTGGCATTTTGCAAGATTGTGAGACCATTTACATTGATAGCCAAAGTGGCATTTAATTGGCAAGAAATCCTTTCTACTATGGGGAAGACAGGTGTCATAGCTGAGTATCAGTTGTTATCCATTTTCGAAACAAGCTTCACTTCTTAACAACATAAATTCAGTTGCATAACATTCGTCCAATCTTCCCAACCAAATTCTTGTTACTAGCAATACGTTCTACCCTAAGTACGAAACCGTATTAGGGTAGAAGCCATATAGGCACAAGACCCATATGAAGTTCTAAGAAAATTTTTAACAAATGTATAAAGCTATCATTCTCATTCACAAAGGACAGAACAAGTATGGTTCAGGTATAGCATTAGGTGTCAGGGCAGATCCGTGCCATATTGACCCATTGGACTCTATGAAACCTTATGCAAGTCCGAGTGCTATGATATGAAGCTTGGGCAAATCCATGCCATTCAAGCTTCTAGGAACCAAACCCATTGACACATCTAGCATGCTAACTGCTAACATAGCTTGCTTACCTTATAGTTCTACACCTTTTCATTGCATCGTTCTAAGTTTTAAAGCATAAGAGAGTTTATTTGCCATTCATTATATTGGTTTATGGAAAGTAACATGTTATAAAACTCTAAACTTTAACACATTTCATTTGAATGGAAAAGTGTAACATCATATCTCATATTTGTATCTCACTTACAACGTATTCTTTGTTAAAATCCTAAAAATTGTCTCCACAGAAATGAATTAGTTTCTAACGATGGTATTCAGTGTAAAGTTCAGTTTAGCCTCATACTTGTATGCGTGGTGAGGACATATCCTGAGAACTACCCATACTCCAATTAGCAGGCAGCACACCCGCCTTATTTACTATTGATTCAATACGGAAAAACCAAGTTAAAATGTATCCCTTTCCTTTGAAACATCCTTTAAGAACGAAGTCTATTTAACCCTAATTCCGTAGCATGATAACAAGCATAATCCTGTAGATTATTCATGGCACGTTTCATGTACTTATGCATTAAGTTGGATAGAGCATCATTCAAGCATTCTACTCCCTCATGAAGCATAAAACAGTATATGGAAGGCGGCCACCTTCCCCAATGGAAGTGCGCCCACATTCCAAGGGGTGCTAGCTTTATTAGCATAAGAAAACTTAGGAATATGGCGCATTCTGCCACAGACCAACTGCGACTAGCTATGGTGCCAAAATACGTTCATTCAAGCTTACTTCTGGTGTCAATAAGAATAATGCGGTTGAATTTCAACTAGACTTTCCAGTTCATAGCCGCAGGTTCGGCAGCTCGGATGGATTTTGAGACTACCTTACCATATCAGCATTGACATATGACTTCCTATTTTTGGTTTAAATTTGGATGATTCAAATTTGAGATAGCTGTAATTATAAAAGACGAATCTGAAAAATGTGCTGTTGACTGAGGTTGGTTTCATATGTTCCTTTTCTTTTCTAGTTGATTTGTCAGTCAAAATGATGGTCTTTTCCTCAAAGAAATGCCACTGAAACTGTGAACTGCACAATAGTGTTTTATGACTTGTACTTTTTTCATTTCATTTCACTGAGCGTTTTCATTTCGGGTAGATTGAAAATTTGGAGTTTTTATTATGTATTTGAGCCTTGTGTTTTGATGTTATCAAATCCTATAATTATAGATCTCTTTTTCAATGATTTGCAGGCATAGTCAAACGCTTATTTTGTCAGAGTCAATGTGTGTACACTCTTTTTCATGTTGTTAAAACTTGTCATTTGTTCATGGGATTATTTCAGGTTCTTAGTTTGATTCCAAGTGTAACTGAAGGAGAGTTGATTGAGGAAGCTCTTGCTCGTGTTCGGCGTTGTTTCAATGGGGGTAATTGTCAGAATATGGATGATGATGATGACAGTGACCTCGAAGTGGTAGCAGAGTGTGTTACTCTTAATCTGCGATGTCCTGTGAGTCTCTTTTAGAAGCAACTCTTTATTTATGAATGAAAGCGTAATTTTTTTTATCAAATGTCTGCTGGGGTCTTAGTTGTTGGATCTGATTGTCTTGTTATGAAATTAGAATCTTTTTCAAAGATTGCTAGAAACTAGTCGCACTTGCTGGTAATTCTTTGCAATCATGCAACATGTTAACATAGAGATATGATGTGAATGAGCTAGAATTTGTCATACATCATGTTACTGTGACAGTGGACAGTGTCCTGGTATGACATCCATGTCCCAGCATAGTT
Source organism: Diphasiastrum complanatum (assembly GCA_029204225.1). Lineage (NCBI taxonomy): Eukaryota > Viridiplantae > Streptophyta > Lycopodiopsida > Lycopodiales > Lycopodiaceae > Diphasiastrum > Diphasiastrum complanatum. The sequence continues at coordinate 32,051,859 of CM055094.1, read as the reverse complement.
CCCTTTAGCTATAATGTCTTGTTGTACGTGTGTGGGTGATAGGTTTTTTTCTGAATGCTCATGCCAGCACAGTTACAAAAGTATTCTATTGTGCATGTGAGCCACAGCACATTTGAAGGGAATTAAACTGGTAGTGGGGATATCAATTTGATTCTACTGTGGAAAGTTGACTTAATAGTTGCATCTAGAGAAACTAGCATACTTTTTGTATTGTATTGGGCCTTTCTGGTGCGCACCAAAAGGATAATTCTACTGAGAGTACATCATGCCCATGAATAGCAAAAGTTGTATTATGTTAAGTTTCAACTGAATACTCTTATGAAGGAAAGCAAGAAATGGCATTGTGTCTGTGTTGTTTTTCATGATTATTTTTCGTGTTCATGCTACAATTTTTTTTTTCTTTTTGTAGATCTTTACACTCTATTGTTTATTTCAAATGCTTCCCAGCAAACATTGCTTTTCTTATGCTTGTACTTATCTGTTGCAGATCAGTGGTTCTCGCATAAAAATTGCAGGGCGCTTCAAGCCTTGTGTTCACATGGGCTGTTTTGATTTGAAAACTTTTGTGGAGCTTAATCAACGGGCACGCAAGGTGCTTTCATACGTAAATCTTGGTTCTTGAGTGATCTATATTTTTTAGGATTGGGAATGAAAAGCTTCTCTATGTAGTTTTGATATGGTGGGTTTTTTTTCTTGATGAATGTGCTTAATTTTAGCTACTTCGCATTCAAAAACTGCTCTAAGCTGTCTCAGCTTGATATTCATCAAATACAGTGGGGAACCTTCTGTACTTTTTCCTATGAGGCATGCTGACATTTATTTTTCGACAACATTACTGCAGAATGTTGTGCTTATCTTGGAAAATATTTAGTCCTAGCATTAGAGATATAAGAAAACAAGGCAGTTTTCATGCCTGATTGCAAACCTATCGATTGCTTCTTATTTGCCTTGTTCCTGTGAGATTCTTATTTGTTTAATGCTGCATTGCAATTCTTTTTGCAGTGGCAGTGTCCAATTTGTTTGAAGAATTATACTCTTGGAGATCTCATAATTGATCCTCTCTTCAGCCGCATTACTGTGACGGTATACAAGCTTCATACGTCTTTCATCTAGATGATGGTTTTCTATTCCTGTGAAATCCAACGTCCCTACCAAAGCCTTTCCTGATGGATCATAGAAAGTGATGCGTTGTGTGGCTATGTTATTTTTGCAGTTTTTCTTTTTATTGATGTGTGCTTCCTTTTTAAATGGCTGCCCATGGATGGCCTTGTTTATAATGTCAGTTGAAGACGTATGGAGAAGATGTTACTGAGGTGGAGATGAAAGAGGGTGGAATTTGGCGACCCAAACTTGAAGGTGAGGCCAAATTTCGTGAACCGTGGCGCTTGCTAGATGGATCGGTGTTCTCGGGAGATTGTGAACGTAAGTCTAAGGAGCAGGACTCCTCTTTAAGATTGGTGAAAAAGGAGGAACAGTCCCCTAAACAGCTGAAAACTTCAAAAACTGGCTTGAAACGAAGTCTTGAAAATGTTCACATTGTCAAGCCCAGAAAAGTTTCAAAATTTGTTGGCTCTCATTCCCTTCTTCAGAAACAAATGAATTCAACAGCCCTTTCACAAAGTCATAGTGCAACTAATTGCAATGAAGCCACTGCTCTTGATAATGATGGTGTCATCCAGGAGACATGTGCTGAATATCACATTTCTTCAACCTCTGAGCATCCTCCCATGCTACCAAGATTGTCCGAACCAGCTTGTGGACTTCAGATACAAAATGGTGTTCAAGCTGTTAATGAAAAAGATGCATTGATTCCTGCCGGTGAAACAGAGAACGACCACCATTGGAGTAGACCTATAAGGGGGTCTTCAGCATTTATTTTAAACCAGGTTGACCCGAATAAAATGCCAAGTGTTGGAATATTTAGCAACAGATTCCCTATGAATGGCAGCATTCATTCGCAACCACCTGATGCTGATCTTTTTCATGGAGGTCCTGTGCCAGGGCAGTTGTCATCTCCTCCAGACATAGTAGGCAATCCAATGAGCGTTGCATTGGAATCTGAGTTAATGGGAGATACCGAAGCTACTGTTCCCACACCATTCTCAGGTGTTGTATATGATTTTTTCAGCAATAATGCAGAAAATTTATCAAATGCTATTAGTAACCATCAAATGTCCAACTGTGAACATTCTGAACAAGTAGCTTCGTGCTCGCAACATCCTTCATCATTGGTCCTAAACCTATCTGATGCTCTTACTACTGTTGCATCTAATAGTGAGACTTTCAATCCTTCAAACTTTTCTCAAACTTATCCTAGTCATGAATATCAAGATGCTGAAGAATATGTGACCAATGTACCACACTTGAAAGCACCTCTGAGGTTTCTATTTCCTTCGCACCCTGTGAAAGAAATAACTGAATCCAACATTCATAATGACAATTTGTTGTGTGAGGAGGACCCTGGATGGTTTTCTTTAAGTTTGGGGATTGGCAGTTCTTATCAGCACCTTCCAGAGAAAACAGGTTCTGTGGCCACTGTAAATGGTGGGATGCGCCCTCTTGATCTTTTCCGTTCGAATAAGAGGAAAGAGGACATCAGCTTAACTGTGACAGGTGTGACTTCTTTTGTCCTTTTTGCATCTGATGTTGCTCTTCCTTCTTCTCTGCAACTTACTTCTACTGAGTTTTGGATTGTTGCTGATATACAGAACAAAGCCCATGGGACTGGAACACTCACGGAATTGATGACGATGGAGAGTCTTCAGAATAAATATTCCTGCAGGTATGGGTTGCCGCTGGTGTTTCAGTTTCTGGAACTGGGGGACACATTCTTGTCCACGTGATTCAATCAGGAGTATGGATATCCATGCTTGCCCCAAGCACGGATATGTAGGCGCAAAAGACCTCAGCTACCAGAATTGTGAGTTTCATGTTACAAGCACAAGCAAAAAGTTTGTTACTTCAGGCAAGATGTAACTTTCTAATGTCCATCCCTGAATAGCTTGTCTCCATTCTTGTTTCTGTGTCTCAATAATGGAAAAATATACTTGAGTTTGAAAATTGATAGGCAGTTAGCTCATATGTAGTCACTAATCAGTTTTAAGGTTATTTATGCAGGAAATCGATCCCTTCAATGATCAGGGTTCGTCGTACACTCTTTCAAGTTCATCACCACAGTACAGGTGTGCTTTCTGGATCCCAGTGGAATGTTCCTAAAGGATCAAGTTTTTAATGTGGTTTCAAAGTCTGCATAAAGTAATGGAAGGTATCATGGGTGTTTTGTCTAATCTGGTTTCTATGGACACATACTGTGGTTTCTGGTGGATTACATGTCATTTCTGGACTTTTGTGTCATTGTAAGTGTCTAAGAATATATGGAGTAAGGTGAAATGTGATCTTGTTTACCTTCAAAAGTCTTAAGAGAGCACTTTCTGTTGGCACCTTCATGGAAATGGTTCTCCAAATGCCTATTTTCTCTAGAAAGTTTGGATTGGTATTCAATCTCTTCACCTGAAAGTGGTACTTCAGTTTTCAACTTTGTAATATTTGGGCATGTTTGATAAAGTGAGCTACATGGGCCACAATGTTGCAACAAGATTGACAGCTGATGTGCTTGCTCTTGCTCTTGCTTACTTGATTTAGCTCCATGGACTTGTTTGTTATGAAAAAGTGGTGTGCTAAAAAAGTTGTTATTTTTTGAATGCTCATTGCGTCATGAGAAATTTCAAACAATGCTTAGAACATTGTTACAAAACTACGTATATTATTTTCATTGTAAACTGGAGAGAACCCCCCCCCTTTCATGAATACGTGAAAGTTGATGCAAGTTAGTCTGCATAGAAGAATTTCTGAAAAATTGATTTTTGGGGACCAGAATTTTTCCGGACTCTTTGTTTCCGGTTTCTTCAGGAGCCCACATTATGCTTGAAGTTCAGAATTTACTCTGTTTGAAGTTATAGCATGAATATGTTTATCGTCTGAGGAGAGTATTTATTGGGGCTTGTTCAAAAAACTGCTCAGGAGAAAAACAGTATGCGAAAAAGGAAGGCCACCCCTTTGCTGGTAGGATTCTTTGGACCTTGAATTGTTTTTGGCAGAAGACAGTTTGTGCTATTCAAAAGAATTTCTGTGTCATTTGTCACATGCACGAGCCATATTCTCACTTATGAGCTGCCATTCTATACATTAATATGATTAAGGGCAGTCTGGGGATGACCAAAGCTCCCTCCTGTTGGTTTCTGGAGAGCATTTCCCTTGGCCAGACTCTTTCTTTTGTAATAGAAGCCCTTGGATCTTAAACTGTTTTTGCACAAGTCAGTCTGTGTGATTCAAAAGAATTATTTCGACTTTTGGCTCTTGCATGAACCAAATCACCATATAGAGGACCATTTTATACATTAAGGGCAAATTGGGGATGACCAAACCTTCCTCATAATAGTTTCTAGAAAGCATTTCCTTTGGCCAGACATTCCTTTTGACTTGTCCTCTTGACATGGGATTTAATGCACCCAAAACGAAGGTAAAGAATAATAAGGTCCAACCATTTGAGCTTGAGCTTGGCCTAATTTCGTATTCTGAATTGTCTGAGCAATTGTGCAGTTAGTCATTGTCAACGTTTGCATGCAAGGACATACTATGTAATCTCTAACTGATTGTAGGCCATAGAATCAACTTGCAAAAAATGCTTTTGTGACTTCGGACAAAGCTTTAAAAATGTTTGTCAAAAACACGTTTCAAAACTTGGATTTTTTCAGGGCCCCATATTTCTGGCCTGTCAGGATTACAATTGAGTCACTTGTAGAATCATGGTTAAAACCTTAGAAGCAACTTTGATATGCCTCGTCTTTTGCTATGTTTCGTCTTTGAACTTGAATGTGATATTTCCGAAAGCTGTATAAAAATTTAGGCATCATATCTGAAAAAAAATTTACCATTTGTTTTTGAGTTTGCAGTTCGATAAAAATGTTAAAAAATAGGCATTTGCCGTTTGTCAATGTTTGTTTGCAACTATGTGGTGTACGCCATGGACATATAATAGCCATCATCATTATTTTGAGCTACTGAATATAGTTTCTATGCCTTATAAAATCTGCTCTCAACTGAGCTCCAAAAGCTTTCAACTTTGTGTGAATGTTTTTTATAAGAACATATGTCGATACGCTTATTGCCTGTGCTCGTTTGGTTGGTTGATAAGTCCAGGAAGCATTTTGACCAAGAAAATCCACATTGGTCTTTCTATACCTAAAATTATATTTATGGGTCGCTAATAATCATCTTTTTCAAATTGCAGTGAGTGTTTCACCTCAGGATGACTACTTTGCTTAGTCAATAGAACAAGCAGATGGTTAAAAAACACTTGAAAAGCATGCTGCTTCATCTGTTGGGTCTACATGATTTCAGAATATTCACCAGGTGGCTTGTTTCTGTCTACTTGTTTTTGATGTTGCAAGCCACAGAATCTGACATAGCTTTTCTGATGGACAGCATAAAGCTCGAAATGTTCGAAGTTCAAAAATCCTCATGGATACCAAATGTTTTCCTTCTATACCTGTGTTCCATGGGTGGCATAGAAGCTCTCTTCTTGCAGGCCATTGTTAAACGTCATTGCATCAGAAACATTATGCTCACTAGATGTAAGCTAGTTAATTTCTTGGTCCTTATGCTGCCTTAGTCATGTTGATGATAATTTCTAATTCAGTGGCATCACACAGGTATTAATATTGGTTATGGCTTTATTAGTCAAGTTCAGTACAACTGCTGCTGTTGAGAAGTTACAGACCAATCATGTTTTTTGCATTCAAAGAAGCGAGCTGCACTGTGCTCTTTCATGAGGATCTTATGAAGATGTAAGGAGTTTTTGGTCTTGGTAAGATGCAGAGATGATAGGAGTGGTCATAACGAGGCACGTGGATGGAGTGGAGATGAGTTGTAATACTTTGGATCGCAATAGATATTTCCATGAGTTCTTAGTGCAGAGCAAATGTGCCTGTGCTATGTCAGTTGGTTTGCAGCGAACATGTCTGGTCTAAAATTTTGTCACCCAGCAGGTTGAGTTGAGTAGGAGTATTACTGCAGCTGCTATGCACAGGCTCTTGCATGGTTGACATATAGGACATTGAGCTCCCTTGTTAGGCTTGGCCAACCCTTGATGTACAGCGTACTTTTACAAATCAACCTAGTTCAATCACTCGTTGTTACAAAAAAAATAAAAATCTGGTTCTATAGAATGTCTATGAGTAATTATGTTCGTACTGCATCAAAAGATGGATTGTTATTGTTTAATGAGATATGCCGTTTAAATCCTGTGGATGCATACCTTTTATGTACTCAGAAGTTAGCCATTCCTGCTGATTGTCAAAGATTTTAAGAGTTACTTGTGCAAACGGGACCAACTTCAAATTGCCCTTAAATTTGGTGTATTAACTGGAGCTTCAGGATAGCATACAGGTGATCCGACTACGTTTTTCCGAATGTTCGTCTTCCCGCATATTGGCTGCAAATTGCTTGCTGGAGCAATTTCTTACTGTCTCCTCCAAATTGTGATTAATTGTTGCGCAGGGTAGATTTTGAAGTCTGTTAATATATGCATCTGTGAGTAGTTGTTTACCCTTCTGTCGGTTGAGACAGCGTGAACCAGCAACACTTTATGAACCATAATGTGGATTTCACAACTTAAAAATCCATAGGTGGGCCCATGCCATGTATATGTGACTCACTGTCCCAGCTATATCCTGCCATACTCGCCTTGCTCCATCTCTACCATTTTTACATCTTCTGCTTGGCCGCCTTCCCTGTTCCTCAGGTTACTACCTCCCTCTTTGCGCAGCTCTCTGTTTCGTTTGCCTTGCTCTTATCCCTTGTTGCTGCCTCAGTCTCTCTGTTGGGCTTCGCTGGTCAAGTCGAAACTGAGAAGTGAGTTCGAATGGACCAGACAATGTTCCATTTGGAACATTCAAAATACTTCATTTCCTGACAGCTGGACTACTGATACTTGGAGCAAATTCAAAAGTCAATTCAAAATATTTGTTATTGCCATTGTCTAGTAAGCGTGAAGAAGGATTTGTGCTGTAAGAAATCGCTGTTATTTTTATCTCATTCAGGAGCCCATTTGATCTCTTAATGGCTTGTTTTCATCTTCGATTAACTATCACTCTACCTTGACTAGAACTAGATGTACCGATTTTTAAATTCTTTAAAATTTATCACCTTTCAATTAGTGTTTTCTTTGCTATTTATATCTGCCAAAAGTAACTGTACAGTAATTAGTGTATCATCTTTGCAGTATACATTGGTTTTAAATATTCACAGTACTTTTCTTGAGATTTTAGAAGATTACAGGAAGAATACCTAGTGCCCTTTTGAGTGCATTAGTATCTTAGCCTTGTTTATGGCAGTGTTTTCATCTGCTCAGGGTGCCCTTTTGTTTGTTGATTTTCGATTAAATGTATGGACGTGTTCCAATTGTATACTTCTTTGTTGGATTGTGTTTAATACATGAATATTAGCTATGCGCATTTTGTATTCAGAAAAGAATCATTTTAACTTCCAGCACTAGGAACCAAAGTGTGGATTTACTCTGAATATTTCATACAGCTACTATACAATTATAGTATCCACTGGATGATATTGATACCCAAGTTGTAGGAAATATACCCATTTTAGTGTTTTTTGCCTTCGAATGTGAGAGATAAACTCCTCACTAGGAAATAAAAGTGTGACAATGTTTCAAGAGGATAGTCTTCACAAGAAATGTTGAGATTCCATTATGTAATTAATATTTTTGATGCACAGTTGTTCCAGTTGGAATGAGCAAGGGTGAGAATTTTAGGAAAACAAACCAAAAGGAATGATTTGTCAATTATAGCTTAAGCAAAATGACATTTCATTAAAACACCAAAATAGGTTTTCTCTATGAGATGACAAAACATCAACAATATTGTAAACCCAAACCCAAAAACCACCAATAAAATTACATGAGAAATGGTGTTATTGAAAGCATTAGTTGGAATTGGAACATAGTTAATCCAATTTTTAGCTATGTAAATTTTGCATTCGAGTCTCTAACACCAATACTCAATGATTTATTCACAATAATATCAATATATTAGCTTGCCCCACATTCTCACGTCAAAAGTTTACATTTTCTTTGACACATTTAAATGGCTTCATAATTAGAAAATGTCAATTGGATTGCTCTTGGTCACACATGTTAACAGGGGCATGCATGCATACTTTTGTTATATTTAGTTCTTCTTGTCCATGCATATGACTAGTTTGGTTTGCGTATGATGCAACTTTGCTTGCATGCATCTATACTTACGTGGAAAACAATAACTAAGACTTAACAATCGCATTTACAAAAACAAATTGACACATTTTTTAGTAGATTCCATTTAGGATTTTTATATAGTAGTAGACCTTGCTATCATGTAACTATAAGTATATTTTTCAAATTGAGGTTCTATATGACGTGTATTATGATTAAGAATTTGTCTTGACAACCTTACAATTTTATTTTATATTTGACAAAACTCTACAATGAAATCTACTTTGATTTATGGTTGTCAAAATTTTGAGTATTTCTCGTTTGTATTGTTGATTGGAGCCTAATTCCCAACCTCAATTAGATGAAAGTAGTCATAATTTTAGGAGAGACATGTCCAATTTTGTAAGTGAAGTAATTTCGTGATTTTTGTTTTTCTTGTATGTCCTCTTTTGTATTGCCCATTGGAGTTAAATCCCTCAACTCAAGTAGAAAAAGGACAACTTCACCACCACCACCACTCATTGGAGGGCAATATTTTTGGATGTTTGAATGTGATGTTTGTGATTCTTCAAAACACTTTCATACAAAACATAGTGTTAGAAGAGCAAAGTGTTACTTTATGTTCAAGATTGAACATGTCTATATATACAAGTCCAAGCAATGGCAAAAACTACTGCAAAACTTTAAATTAAAGACTACACTGCCAAACTACTAGGAGTGTGAACTATGGACATCAAAAACAAAATGTTCGTATGTTTCACAGTATTTCGTTTTTTTATTTGGTGTAGATGAAGAACCAAAACTTCATGTATCTAAAATTGCATCTAACCCATCTATTGCTTAAGATTTTGTGTTGAATCACCAACATTGTATTTGCCATTTTTTTTTTTTTGGACATTTGCTTTTTCTTCTACCTCATTTCTCATGCATAAGTAAACGAAGCAATTTTGTCTCAAATGTGAGGGTAAAGAAGTAGTCTATTACATGTTGCAACAAATAATACATAAGATTTATCAATTGTCTTTACTTTGATTAAGTTATCCATGAAAGCACACCAAAATATAAATAGACCTAAATAGCATTGCTCCATGCAAACTTTTGGCTTCTTAGATGTACCTAACATGTTTATTAACCTAACTTTGTCTCAATATCATGGGCTGGCCTCTTTGCAAGTTGGATCATGTCAATTCAAAGGCATAAATGTTTCTAATTATCATTCTCAAGAAATATCTCTACAATTTCTACTATGTCTAATGCTTTTGGATGTTGATAGAAATGGATATGTAACTTACCTACAATTCTAATAAGACAACTTAATTAAAACCATAGCAAAATTTTGTAGATTAGAAATCTCTTATGACAAGGAAAGATGTGGATTATCAAGTTCACATCTAGAATTTTCATAGTTAGGTGGGCTGGAGGACAAAAATGTTCAAAAAATCAAAAGATGTAATTGATAACAAAATATTTGAAAAATAGCAAATTCTAGCTTGGTTGTATGTAAATTTTGATGCACATTGAAATCCACACGTCTGAATTCATGTTGTTGGAAATTAAGCCCACAGTTGCCTCCTTGGTGAATGACTAATTTCTATTTCATGATTCTTCCTGCATGTTTATTGATCATTGATCTAGGATCAGGTGGAACCGACTTTGGTTCTACGTCTGCTCATCTGATACCTGCAGGAATCACAAACTTAGACAACCAATCTATTTGAAGAACGCTTAAAACGGGCTTCCGACTGATCTCCAGCAAAGGGTAACCAATCCTGTTATAATTTCAAAGTTCAGATGTCAAGTTTAATAACTTGAAGTCATTGAAGACTTGGCCATCTTCAAGGACTTCCACAAAACTTGCATTTAGAACAAGTCTGCAGAAATACATTATCTTTTTCAACAATTTGCAGAAATACACTATGTTTTCCAACAGCTTCGGCATTTTCGCATTTTCCCGAAATGCGACATTTGCATAGTTCAAAACTTTAATTGTTTCTAAATGCACCTTCGGCTCTTTGCAAAAAATGCGACTAAAAAGAAAATCCCAAAGGTCATCTATTTTTCATGCGTTAAACTGTTTTGAAGACACCATCGTTTTTTTTTAAAACACAACTTCGGCTCTTTGAGAAAAATGCGAAGAGAGAGAGAAATCTCGAAGGTCGTCTAAAATAAATGAGGAACGTTCCAACGACGACCTCGTCCACGTCAACGATGCTGAATTATTGACCATAAATACTGTGTACAATTGTCACAGAAGCCATATACTTCCAAGTACAATGGCTTTCCTAATTAGGTGACAAGCATTGAATGTAATTAATACACGGATGAAGTCTATAAATAGCTCATCCAAACACACATTACGGGTTGCTCCATCCATGAGACACATTATTTGAGCCTCCCAATTCCGCTGCCATTTTTTGTTGTAATTGCTATTTTGTATTGTGCTTCAGTGTAATGTAGCAGCAGTTTATTTTTATCTGTGTATAACGTAGATGAATGCTTGTTGTGATTGAATGCACTTTCATTGTTGTTTGATCGCCCTTGTTTACTCACTTTGATCAAAACACGGACACGTCTACGACTCCTCAGTTTCTGATCAGACGATGGCTATTTTTTACGCCTGAGGAACGCGCGTTATCATACTGCTTTCAGTAGTACCACATGCAAACCATCTCTAATCTCTTCGGTGGACTGTACTTTTGTTTCAGAGAGTATGAATTAATTTTAAGATCCTGTTGGGCAATCAGAACACTTAAAGTTGTGATTACATTTAGCATAAGTTGTCTATTAGACTGTGTTTGCATTTAGCAGCTGATTAGAACGGGAGAGCTGTTCTGCAATATTCCTGCTCTCTTCTCCGTTCACGTTTTTCTATCTCCCTTGCCCCATCAGATTGGTATCAGAGCATAGTTCAAATAAAGCGAGAGATTAAGTTTGTTTTATTTGTATACTGTTATCATGTCTCATATAGGTAGCTCTTCATCTTCATCACTCAGTGAAGCTAGAGTCATTGACAAGTTCAATGGTTCTAACTTCTACATTTGGAAGTTAAAACTTAGAATAATGTTGATAGATAGAGATTTTTGGGATGTAGTAGAAGGTGCAGACCTGAAACCAGAAGATGGTGATCAAGCAAAGGCCTAGAGGATCAAAGATCAGAAGGCCCTAGCATGTATCACACTCAATTTGGCCGACTCCCAAATATCTCACGTTACCACGTGCAAAACCTCTAAGGAAGCACTGGACTTGTTATCAAGTCTTTACGAGACTCACGATGTGACCACGAGATTACATCTTAGAGGGAAGTTCTTTACTCTTAGCGTGTCTGATTCTACTGCCATCACTTCTCACATCAACAACTTGAAGTCCCTGTTAGATCAGTTATCAGCTGTAGGATGTTCTATTCAAGATGATGATGCCGTTATGACCTTGCTTTCTTCTCTTCCAAAGTCCTATGAGCACTTTGTGGTGATGATGTCCACACAACCTGACCTCACTCTTCAAAAGGTGATCAGTCATCTTCTTCAAGAAGAAATGCGGAGAAAGACTAGGCAAGAATCAAATGCAGCAGCAACAGCAGAAGCCTCACACTCAAGGTAAGCATGGTGGATCGTGCAAGAAAATTTTCTACAGATATTGCAAAAGTGCTAATCACGACATCTGAATAAACAAAACATTTCTATTACCAAAGCTTTGCTAGCTCTCAGCCCTCGCTCTGACGAAAATGTTCGTGAACGCGAAAGTCAAAAGGCACGAAGCAAAAATGTTCGCGAACACCATGGTGAAAAGACACGAACAAGAAAAATTCGCGAAAGAGAATTTTTCGAACTACAGGGGGAGAAAGTCAGACGACGCGAAAGTCAAAAGGCACAAAACGACACGAAAATTGTCGCGACACTCTTTTTTACCCTCACGCTCCAAAAAGGACCAGCAAGATCATGCAAGTACCAAGAAGTACAGATATCTGATCTGATATCATGACATCAACAGATACGCTCTAGGTCGTGGCTAATCTGCCACTCTTGTAATTCGTGATTAGTTGTAGATGTTTAATCACTATTTTCTGCACAATAATAAACAAGTGGGTCCCACCACTTAAAGTATTATTGGGCAAGCCTTACCTAGTGGGCCCTGCCACAATAAAGTGTACAATAGAATAATAAGTGCAAGGGCACCGGCGCCCGCGTGTGTAAGCCCAACCCAATGAGCACAAGTAGCAAGTTGTAATTTCTAGGAATAAGAGACTTGGGGCTTAAAACTCTAAAACGACATTAGAGGCTCTCTCTCTCTCTCTCTCTCTCTCTCTCTCTCTCTCTCTCTCTCTCTCTCTCTCTCTCTCTCTCTCTCTCTCTCTCTCTCTCTCTCTCTCTCTCTCTCTCTCTCTCTCTCTCTCTCAGTAGCAACCGAATAGTTTGGGGAAGATGTTTGGGCCTCCCAAACCTCTCGCTACTTGGAACTTTTCTCTTTCTCTTCTTGCTATGTAGGTGAAGGCGAGGTTGCCGCTCCCAACGACGAACCTCTATGCTACATTGACGACACTACAATAGGCAAGATCATGGAAGTACGCCAGTTGTTTGCATTCGAGCTCAACAATGCTTTTGATACTAAGACAGGTTCATCATAATTGATGAATGTCTGAGGGATATAAGGATTAGGCTCTTATCGATGTCGAGCAGACCTTAGAACAATAGTCAGTTGTTGAGATGATGATTCTCTTTGTTGTGCAACATGGGTATCTTCGATTGTTGTTGGAACAATCGCAGGTTGAGGCCTATCGATGGTAATAGGAGTCGTTGGAATGAATAGAGCGAAAGCTCTAATACTTGATATCTTTTGTGATATCAAATAAATATCATATTCTTCAGTTCCTTTCATCGTTTTAGTATCAGAGAATTGATTTCCTGTTGTTGGCATCACTACATCTTAGTGTCATCAATACAATCGACAGACTAAGTTCCAGATGGATTCTCAAAGTAAAGTTGGTCTTATTGCAGACAAGCTAAATGGATCCAATTATCATTTGTGGAAATTTAAGATGAAGACCTTGCTAATTGCCAACGAGTTATGAGATGTTGTTACAGGTACAGAAGTAAAACCTGAAGACGACACAGAAGGCTCAAAGTGAAAATCGAAAGATGGTAAAACTTTTGTGCTTATTATCCTCAATATATCAGATACACAGATTTGACATATAGCTGAAGCTAAAACCTCAAAAGACGTTTGGGACATCCTGAACTCACTATATGACGTGAGGGACATAACTACTAAGTTACATCTACGAAGGAAATTCTTCACATTCAAGATGTCTAATGGTGGTTTTCTTCAGAGTCACATTAACCAGTTTAAGGACCTCTTGCAACAGATGGCCGCTGTCGGATCAGTCATAGACGATCAAAACGCAATTATGACATTACTTTCAAGCTTGCCCTCTACATATGAGAACTGGGTGATGAGCATATCGACACACTCAGATTTAACTCTTACTAGAGTTATCACTATGTTGCTGCAATAAGACAATAGAAGAAGTCAAGACACTTTGTCTACTTCCTCCTCTCAGGCTCTATATGTCAACAAAGGCTCTAAGCAACAGAAGCAGAAAAGCTCCAAGAAGGCTGCAACGAATCAGAAGCTGACTCAAATTCAAATACAATCATCAAATCCACAGTCGAAGAAGAAGACGTTTTGTAGGTATTGAAAGCACAATAACCATGAGATCAAGGATTGCCGAATTCTCCAAGCAAAGAATGCAGCCAAGCAACCTGATCAACAAAAAACACAGTTTCATCATCTCCCTAGGTCGAAGTGGACAAAGGCGCATTCATGGTCAAAGAACAAAGTGTATTTTTGGATGATTCATGGTTTCTTGATTCTGGAGCAACTCAACACATGACCAATCAACGTGAGATTTTCAACTTCTACACACCGTACAACACGAGGAAATTCGTTCATCTTGGTAACAATAGTACTCACACTATTGAAGGTGAAGGTACTATAAGATTGTGATTCCAGCATAATCAATTCAAACTTCTATCAAAGGTCTTATATGTTCCTAATCTCTCTACAAATCTGTTATTAGTAAGTAGAATAACAAATTTAGGTCATAAGATAGAATTTAAATTTGTTCAATGCAAAAATTATTGATAGGAGTAATAAGATCCTTGCACTCGGCAAGAAGCAGGGTTACTTATGTAGATTGGAACATTGTTATTTTGAGTCTAGTCAAGCCTTGAAAACCTCTGTTTTAGTCAATAATGAAGAAACGAAATGTTTCTAATGCCAAAGCTTTGCTAGCTTTCAATCTTGAATTTTTGACAAAGATGACAAGACATGATACGACACGAAATCAGTTATGCTCCACGAACAGCCAAGAAGATCAGTCAAGTACCAAGGGGTACAAACATTTGATCAGATATTATGACATCAGCAGAAGTATTCTAGATTGTGGCTAATCTGCCACTCTTCTAATTCGCGATTAGTTGTAGATGTTTAATCTTTTCTAATTTGTAAGTTACATGACGCGACACGAATTTGTTCACAAACTATATACTTTCTGTTTGATGCATAATACAGTAAGTCTAATTCTAGTAAGCAAGACAAAAATACAAAATACGAGTCTATAGTGGGTTTCTTTGCTTGCCTAACCTCAAACCTAGATCTAGTCAATCTAGCATCAAAGAGACGAAGTTAGTTGTCACGCATAGATTCATTCCCATGAGAGCGATATTATAGTTCAGATTTCAACATGAATGGAAGTTTCACATCTAACTCTAACATCCATTAACCCTAAACATTAACACTATGATTCATTAACACTACGCATCCACAATAAGATAGCTTACTCTTTCTCTCTCTCCCTTTCTCTCTCATAAAAAGTATAATAACATACAATCCCATTAACAATCAGATCCAACAATTAGCAAACCCCAAAGAAAGCATGAGAGATGGAGAAAAAGTGATAGAGAGCAAGGACATTCATCAATCCATTTCTGAATAGAACCAATCTGCTTTATTGAAATGAGAAAATGAGCATGTGTAGGAGCTTGAGTTGGTCCCTTTTTATAATAGAGAGGAGGACCCTGGTTGTTGGAGAGGGGGGGGCGGGGGGGGGGGGGGGGGGGGGGGGGGGGGGGGGGGGGGGGAATAAATGACGAACACGAACGAGAAACGAACTCGAACAAGAAACGAACGAGAAATGAACTCGAACAGAAAATGTTCTTGCGCAGCGGAATGAACTATATGACTCTCTCCATAAGCATGACTACGCCTATCAGAATGACAGAACTTTAGTGATAGAAATCACGGTCATTCTAGATTACGTAGCCAAACATTAATAGATGAAGTGTCAGAATAATAGTTTGTCGCGAATAGCAAGACAAATTATATGTCGCGAATGATTTGCAAAGAGCTAGACTGTGCTCGACTGATAATTAGTCGCGAATGATTTGCGAAAGACAAGAGTAAATGTTAATTGTCTATTACCAGTAAGAACAACTAGAAAGATTAGACAGAATGAAAGATAAGCATAGCAATATTAACATAGATCTGAACGTAGAACAATGAACTATATCAAATTAAGTATATTATCATTAAACCTTAATTCTGACAAAATGAAAAATCAATGCTCACGGCATCTACTTAGTTTATGTCATCTTCTTCTACTGTCTTCATCGTCATCTTTACACGAATGGTGTCCAGTATATACATATTACATAATATTACAGGTGTGCAGATGTGAAAGTACAGTAGGAGATCGTGGGTGGCTGCAATCGTTGTCCAATCTATTAGCGCAACTGCATGGGGTGAGCGTGAAAAGGGTGCGACGTCAGCCAGTGCTGAAGTGAATGTTTATGATGATGCGAATAGTGCGTCACTCTTATGAATGGCCTTAAGATAAGATTTACAGGGTGACTTAGCTTTTAGGGCACTTTTGGCATTCAGTAAGATAGTGTCTCCTTTTCACCTATCACCTTAAACTGTGTAGAAACACAGTGTCGCGATTCTCTTGCCTTTTCTTCGTCTGTGTGAATTTGCATGTAAATATGCAGACTGCGTAACAACATTAGTAAATATACAACATGAATGGAGGCAGATTAAAATGGGATTTAGGAGAGCTAGAGGGAATAAATCCAACACCCCCCCTTAATCTGGATCCATGAATGCCTTGATCTTCAGAGTGAGCAATGCACAAAATCTGTTGTGTGCATTAACACTGAGTGCTTTCGTGAAAATGTCTGCAACCATGTCCTGTGTTCTGCAATACGTTAAGCTTACCTCTCTATCGAGAACCTTGCCCCTGATGTAGTGATATCTGATCTCAATGTGCTTACTCCTAGAATGAAATCTAGGGTTGACAGATAAGGCAATAGCACTTTGATTATCACAAAATATAATTGTAGGGCTGCTCTGATACAGATTGATGTCTGACAACAAATTTCTCAACCAAAACGCTGTCTTAATAGATTGAGAAGCAGCAATATATTTTGCTTCAGTAGAAGAAAGTGCGATAGAGATTTACTTATGATTGCTCCATGAAATAGGACCGCCGTTGAAGAAGAATGTAAATCCAGATGTGGACTTATGACTGTCTGCATCTCCTCCCCAACTTGCATCAGAATAGCCACTAAGCTGATGAAGATTGTCGTTGCTGACGTCTCCATAGCAGATGCACTGGTCCATGGTAGCTCGAATATATCTCATGACTCAAATAAGAGCCTTCCAATGGGTAATGCCAAGATTAGCCATATATTGGCTGAGTGAGCTTACAGCAAAAGAGATATCTGGTCTTGTACAGACCATTGCGTACATGAGCCTGGATTCATTGGTGAGTGAGCTAATTTACAATTCATCAAATTGTATCTGTTAAGAACATTGTGAAGATACCTTTGTTGAGTGATGTAAATCAGTCGATTTGCTTTGTCTCTGTGGATTTGAATTCCAAGACAGAAGTGAGCTTCTCCCAGATCAGTCATGTCGAATTTTGAGAACAACATATGTTTTGCATCCTTGATCATTTTGGTATTGTTGTTGAAGAGCAACGTATCATCAACATACAAGGTGATGATAATGAAGGATTGCTGCACTGACCTTGAATAAACATTACAATCAGCAGTGCTTGGTTTGAATCCTTGTTCAATGAGGAATGTGTTGATCCTCTGAAACCAAGCTCTGGCAGACTGTTTCAAGCCGTACAGTTTGTGGAGTTTACAGACATGATTTTTCATGCCTTTTAGAACGTATCCTTCGGGCTGGATCATGAAGATATCTTCTTGTATGACTCCGTTCAAATAGGCTGTTTGTACATCAAGTTGATGTACTTCGAGGTCGGCAGCTGCAGCATAAGACAAGAGCATTCGGATCGATGAATGTTTGACGACTGGACTAAAAGTCTCACTATAGTCAACATTCGAGATCTGGGTGAATTGTCGTGCTACTAGTCTAGTCTTCCTTCGATCAATTGCTCCGTTGGCATTATATTTGATCTTAAAGATCCATTTGTAATCAATAATATTGCAGCCAATAGGAGCTTCTACTAATGACCATGTTTGATTCTTGATCAGAGAGGAATATTCTCTGTCCATGGCTTCTCTAGTTGGCTGAGTGCCTCTTCGACTGTTGTCGATTCCTGCATTAAGAGACGGGTAGACTCAGGAGTATACCTTGTGGGCTGTGTGCGCACTCGGCTTGATCTTCTGGGATGATTCGACTGATGAACCGCTCCTAGGACTTGTTGCTGGGTAGCAGCAACATCTTCGTCTGATTCGCTGTCTCGAAGTGGGTCGACAATAGACACGCCTGAGCCAAAAGCTCGGACTGTCATGTCAATTGCAGGAGATGTAGGTTCTTCTTGAGCAATATCCTTGCCTTTGAGGTCGACAAATTGATCCTCAATAAAGACTGTATCCCGGCTATACAAGATTTGCTGGGTATCAGGATCGTATAGCTTGTAGGTGTTATTAGACGAAGTATATCCGATCAGGATGGTCTTGAGACCTTGGAAGTCCAATTTCTTCCTTGTGTCTTTTGGGATCTGCACGTAGGTAATGCAAGCGAACACTCTTAGGTTCTTCAAAGAAGGCTTAGAGCCTGTCCACACCTTGTGGGGTGTCTTGTCTGAGAGGGCCTTGGTCGAACATATGTTCTGGAAGTAAGCTGCAGTGGAGACAGCTTCAACCCAGAATCTCTTGGACAACGATGGATTCGATAGCATACACTTAGCAGATTCGACCAAAGTACGGTTCTTCCTCTCAGCTAAGCCATTAGACTGAGGACTGTAAGGAGTGATGAATTGCTGCTCAATGCCTTGGCTTTGGCAATACTCCAGAGATGTATTTCCCACCATTGTCTGACCTTAGGGCCTTGATCGTCCTTCCAGTCTCCTTTTCTGCATGCTCCTTGAAGATTCTAAAGCAGTTGAAGGCTTCTGATTTCTTCTTTATGAAAATACACATCGTCCTTTTGGAGAATTCGTCAATAAAGGTTATAAAATACTTGGCATCCTTCAATGAAGGATTTTTTATCGGGCCACAAATATCTGAATGTACAACATCTAGCAATCATCTAGCAACATGCTGATGGCTTGACTTACATGGTTTTCTAGTCTGTTTACCAACTAGACAGTCTTGACAGACAGGTAACTCGACTTTTTCGCGATGATAGTCGAGATCAAGAACAATAGATCTAGACATTCGTTGTACAGCAGCATGATTTAAATGACCAAGTCTATAATGCCAAAGTAAACCTTTATTTGAATGAATTGAAGTAGTGAGAGCTTGACTAGAGGCAGAAAAACAATGACTTAATTTATACAAGTATCCATGTCTCTTTTCGAGTGCTAGGATCTTGTCTGTCCTATCAACTACTTTACACTGATCACATTCGAATTCTACTCTGTGTCCTAGATCTGTGATTCTGCTTATAGAGAGCAGATTCGTAGATAACTTTGGTACATACAGGACTTTTGAGAGTAGCTTAGACTGATCATTTGCAAAACATAATCTTACAATGCCTTCACCTTTAATAGCTTGTGTGCTATTGTTGCCAAGGTGAACGAATTTTTGAGTACTGTAAGGTGTATAGGACTCGAAACAGCCAATGAGGCTAGTCATGTGCTGAGTGGCTCCGGAATCTAGGAACCAAGAACTGTCGCCAAATGCTCCTTGATGGTTAGTCATGAAGGCATCATGATCCGTTTCTTGAATAGGCTGTGGAGCTTCTGCAGCTGCATTCGCCACTTGATTCGACTGCCCTTTGCTGTTGTTCTTCGCTTGAAGTATGCAGCAGCCTTGTATTTCGTGGTTGTTTCGTTTGCAGTATCTGCAGAACAGCTTCTTTTTTGTCTGCGGATTCGACTGTTACTTGTGCTGAGCTGGTTTCTGGTCTGGCTTTGATTGCTTCGAGCCTTTCTTCTTGTTCTACTTGGTCGTGCTCTTGTTGGTGTACAAGGCGTGAGAATCAGCTGAGGAACTTGAGACTTCGTTCCTTCACGTGTCTTCCTGCAACAACATAGTAATGACTCTCGAAAGAGTCAATTCTGGATGTGTCGTGATGATCATCACCCAGCTGTCGTAAGAACTTGGCAAGCTTGTAGGCAGTTGCATCACTGCGTCTTGATCGTCTATGACAGATCCGACAGCAGCCATTTGTCTTAGCAGGTTCTTGAATTGATTGATGTGATTCTGCAGAGAATCACCATTCGTCATCTTGAGGGAATATAATTTCTTCCTAAGATGTAGCTTAGAAGCTATATCTCGCACTTCGTATAGTGTGCTCAAGATGTCCCAGACTTCTTTCGATGTCTGAGCCTCGGATATGTGGCCAATCTGGGTATCCGTGATGTTGAGGATGATCAACGCGAAAGCTTTTCCATCCTCCAGCTTCCATTTGGCGATTGTCGTGTCGTCCGCTTCGGGTTTCCCTTCTGCACATGTAACAACGTCGTACAATTCTTTTGCCATTAGTACAGTTTTCATCTTAAATTTCCACAGATGGTAATTGGCTCCATCAAGCTTGTCCATGATAGGACTGGCTTTCCCTTGGGAATCCATGTGGAAGAATTAGTCTAAGTGATAGGAGAAACTATCAGTGACTTAAGTATGAAAATCTGATATTTACAAAACAAGAAAACAATTACTCTATCAACTAGTAGAGTCTTGTACTGTGGGAGCTTATCAAGCTATGAAAATAGCAAGTTCAATACATTTGCACCTACATGTCCGAGCCTCTTGTGCCAAAGTCCATCCTTCTTTGTGTTTGCTACAACAATCATGTGTGCTTGATACAGGTTTATGCTTTTGCTCATGAATCTATATAGTGCCACATTTTTCGTAGGCACCCACCCCTCGGGTGTCTCGGGCTACGGTGCACATCTTTTTGCAGGCACCCACATGGTTCCGGGCACTAGCATGGTCTCTGTGCCACTTGCCCATCCCACCGACACATGTGACCATCTTTCTCGAGCACCCGCACACACATGAGAGTGAAAGCTAGTTTCTAGTTATATGGCTTATTGGAGAGCTCCGGAAATTGATTATGGGATATTGTTTTAGGTTGCCTAGTGCCACTTCGAGCATCCATTCTTAATAAAAAATAAAATAGATAAAAGTAGCTCGTCGGGCCGAGAGCCGGGAGCCAACACGAAAGCCTGGTGCAGTGTACAAAAAGCGGGGGAGGGGGCTATGCACACTCTATCGCGTGGGTTAGCTTGGCACCCAAAGGTTCTTTGGTCCCAAATTGAAGTTCCCATTGAAAATCAAGATGCGGTATTCCTTTCCCAAATGGTGCATAGTTGGAGGAGTAAATGGTGCCACTATGCATAGACAGAGCAGAGATCATTCCATATACGAGAAGAGATCATTCCATACACAGAGAGTATGAGTGGAGGAAGTGTGTGACGGAGAGGACCAATTCCACTATAGGGAACCTCATGGCCACACACAATATTCACAACAGTCGTCGGAAGACAATTCAACACTACGTTGTTGAATGGAATCAGCGCCTTCTCCCTCACATCCTCGACATCACTATAATATATGTATATATATATATATATATATATATAACCCAAACATCAGCAGGGAAAAACCATGACGATCATGATCAATAATAAGAATAAATAATACTCATTACTCATGTTCTGATACAACAATAGGGAAAGCATCACGATCATCGTCAATAACACTAATAATCATAATAATCATGTTCTAATTCCTGGTTCTGGAATGAGGAGGAGTCAAGAGTGGGCGCAGAGCAACCGTGTGGGGCCATTACTGAATATATCATCAATTGATGTGATGATTCACGTTTCTTTGCAAATTTGGTCCTAGAATCGAAGAAATTGGACACGCTGCTGACTCTTGTGGATTGGAATTTGGAAATGAATTGGAAATCATATATTTGGTATTGCGACTTGTTCAATGTTGAATCCTGGATGGATGGATGAGTGCTGGGAAGTTGCTGCCTGCTTGGATCTGGAAAAATTATGATCATGATATTGATGTTATAGTGACTTTGCTGGTTGAACCAGCTTTATACTCGTATTTCATTGGACAAATGGAAGTTTGTTTGGTTTGTACCATTTCCCCTTATCTTTTGCGATTACTTGTTCTTCAATTAGGATACGGCACAGCGGATGGTTACTGCCTCAGATGCTCCTGAATAGCACAAGTTGAATTGATGATCAATTACGGGAGGACCTAAATCTTTAGATAGTGTTATTCTGATCCATTGGATGGCCCAGTGGAAGCTGCGTTTCTGCGGGCCCCGTTGTTGCCAGAGCTTTTAGCATTACGGCGACATTTCGCTTTGACCAGCTCTACACCTTGACGTCCCCAGTAAGATGTATGGACAATCTTTTTTGTGCATGAGCTAGCTTGACTGAGGAACTTAGGAGTCTATTCATAGAGTTAGGCATGCATTCACTGCTTTCGTTTTTGGATTCCTAGCTTACATATTCCGTTAAGAAGTCCGGTTCATTGTTTCCATTACAGTTCCGCGAAATCTCTTGAGACCTTTCAAAAATGTTACGCGCTTCAGGCAAGAGCTTTGTTCTTTAAGAATCACGTTCTCAGAAAGAAGCCAGCTTCATGATAGAGAAATGCATGCGTAGATATCATCTGGCTGCGAGTTGTATGTGTCAAAATTGCCATACTTTGGAGAGAACATAACGCGTGCACCCAATTTCTAAGCCTTGATAGTGGTACTTATTTCATCAGAATTTTTCTAGAGCCAAACACACTTCGCTATTCTTCTTTTTGTCGAACTGTAAGCAAACATGAACGATTTGCTTAGCAAAACATTGCCTCGGAATGGCAATCAGAACTTGGAAAGTGGACCGGATCTGGAGCTGGTTAAGATCAACACGGAGAAAAGCTTGGCAGGGTTCTTTGAAGAAATCGGCGAGATGCAGACTAGCATGGACAAAATCAAAGAGCTTTTGAAGAAATTACAGGATGCCAATGAAGAAGGCAAAAGCATTCACAAATCGCAGGCGATGAAGGATTTAAGGGTGCGTATGGACAAGGATGTTGACGAGGTCTTGAAAACGGCTAAATCCCTAAAGAAAAGGCTACTGGAAGTTGAGAAGTCTAACGTAGCAAATCGGAAGACGCCTGGCTGCGAGGAGGGGACTCCGA
This sequence comes from Diphasiastrum complanatum, assembly GCA_029204225.1. Taxonomy (NCBI): domain Eukaryota; kingdom Viridiplantae; phylum Streptophyta; class Lycopodiopsida; order Lycopodiales; family Lycopodiaceae; genus Diphasiastrum; species Diphasiastrum complanatum. The sequence goes on along the minus strand of CM055094.1, from coordinate 32,028,966 downwards.
CTGATAGAACCAGGACCGCTATCACCAACAGCCTAAAAAAGAAGCTTAAGGATCTCATGGGGGAATTCCAAGTCCTGAGAGAGAAAATTACTGGGGAATACAAGGAAACAATCGAAAGAAGGTATTACACAGTTACTGGGAAACAAGCAGATGACGAAGTAATTGAGCACATAATTGAAACCGGAGAAAGTGAGACATTCCTACAGAAGGCTATTCAGGAACAAGGTCGAGGTCAAGTAATAGAAACCATTCGCGAAATACAAGAAAGACACGATGCAGTCAAAGAAATTGAAAAGAATCTACTTGACGTTCATCAGATATTTTTGGATATGTCCGTGCTTGTGGATTCCCAAGGAGAGGTGCTGGATATCATTGAGGACCAAGTGAACAGGGCTTCATCATTTGTTCAGAAGGGGACTACTCAGCTCTTCGTTGCCAAGAAGCATCAAAGAAACACCAGAAAATGGACGATCATAGGGATTATTTTGTTACTGATAATAATTGTTGCAATTGTTGTTCCAATAGTTAAGAAATGAATTCTCCAAGAACACTATAATATCATCGTGCAAGAGGCCAGGAAATTTTTGGCGCACTTTCATCAAAAGAAAAAAGTTCTGTATATTGCGATCTGGAAAATTTTGCTGATGTTAGGTATCAGTTCTACAGAGAGAGTGAGCGGATTTTTAAACTCAGGGAGCAGATCTGAACTGAGATCATCTTTATATATATCATGGATTGATGGCCGCCTCACGCTATTAATCTGTTCATTGGCAGATTACATCCTGTTGATTCCTGTAATTCTTGCGTTGTTCCGCATTCTTTTGTGATTCCTGGCATGGTTGTCACTCATGCCAGGTAACTTACTAGATTCTATAAGGCTTCTTCGCTTCGATCACAGTTTACTAAAGCTGACGAAACTTGAGCCAGTGATCATCAAAGTATTGTAAGTCTCAATATCTTCTGTAATTTAACAATCAAGATTTTGGTGTGTGCATTATATGAAGTATCAAGATGCCTTTTCTTATGTGCATTATATGTATATCAGGACCTGGCTTCCTTTTGTTGAGGAAATGTGGGCAATAGTAATGTGAACAATGCATGAATGTATATGTGAATTCAGCTAGCCTTCTATATTCAATCACTCTCACAAGCTGTGTCACAATATTTTTCAGAAATGCACCTATCTGTAATAAAAGCAAGCTGTTTCTTCTCCTATTTGTAACAGGTAACTTTCACGCAGTTGCTTTTCAGATCATTTCATACATGCTAAATGAATTTGTTCTGTTATTTAGATCATGAATGTGTTGTGGGTGTTTATAGGCTATTCTGAAAATAGCTTAGATTAGGTGAATCAGAGCCTTTACTAGCCCCTGCTGAGTTTTTTAGCTATTTTATTGGTTTCCAATTTGTTGTGGGAGGCTGCTCTATCATGCAACCTTTGCCATCAAGTGCTCTTTCCTACTAAGTGCATCAGCTACCACATTTTGCCTTCTTGTCTTATTTAGGATGTGAATGTTCAATTTGACAAAGAATTTTTGCCCACGAATCTATTTCAAGGCAAGCATTACTTTAGAGTCAAAGTATTGTCATGAGACATTATTAGTGAGCATTGTTGTGGAGACCTCTTTGGGGTTTCCCCACAATTTCTTGCATTTTTTTTAAGGTAGAAAATTTGATAGCAATGGAAGCAACAAATGAATGGTGAATAAAATATACAAAACCTACCTGTTCCATTCTTTGAGCCAACTTGTTTTGAATCTCACTTTTAATTTTACGAAATGCATTTTCTTTTTCCTTTGGACCATTTATGGTAGGATGACAATTATTGAGAAGATCTCTTGCATATTCCTCTTGCAATAATTTACCAATCACCAAATGGATAAAGTCTGATGGAAAAGACAATAAAACATAAATCAAGTATTCCATATTCTACTTACTGCGTAGATACGCGTACCCAACAAAGCACGAGTTAGAGGGTACCAAGGACTTTTTCCCCATTTATACTCCTTTCGTCTATATTTTTCCAATTTCTTGTCTTCCTCAGTTATTGATTATAAAAAGACGTTTTCATCACACTTGCACATAGTTCTAGTATTGAACATATAATCTTTCAAATTTGTTTTGATTATTGCATGTTCATTCATCTTGCAATGGAATATGTTTTAGTATATAATGTTGAGGAAGCTACATCTATATTAAGAAATCAATTACAACAACACACACATATTATTCACTTACAAATTAAAATGATGAAGGGCTACACACAAAGTGACTTTACTTTCATGTTTGACATCCAAAGTTTCTTTGGTCTCAAGTTCGAGCCTCCCCTTGGAAACCAAGAAGCACTTTCATGTTTGGAGTCTATAAACATAGCCACCAAATATATGATACTTAGCCCATGTCAAGTACTCCTCATGAATTAACTCTAGCCAAAAACAGTCCTCCTATGATTTCCTTCCCATACATAAAACATGGTATTCGACAAGAATTTGCTTCTAGTAACATAAGTTTCTATTTTGAATTATTATTGCATCGTATTGTTGATGCTCATTTTATCTTAAAAAGAGATAATGTTAGCTAGTCTTTTGGGCTTATTAATAAGCCTATATCACCACAAGCTCAAATGCTTGTAGTTAAAAGTCACATTCTCTTACATTGCTTCCATATTCTCACCATAAACTCTTACATTCCAAATTTATATCTATTCATGCATCTTGTAGTCTAATTTTATAAGGAATTTGAGTCATATATCGGATGGTGCAATAATTCATACAATTTTAGTTATTCAAATTGGCATGATAATTTCATATAATGAAGTTGCATTGGTCAATCAAGGCCATTAATTGCATTCATGCAACCCTGTCATTAATAAGTCTTGCTACAAAATGATTGATTACTTTCCATCCAATCTTACTCAACAATGTCCTATATTTTGGATGGAGGTCCATCCACCGCGGCGGATGGACCCAAAAAGAATGCCATTCCTTTTATAAGAAGGTGACATTTTCTCTTGAGGAACTATGAAGCCATAGATACTTTAGTTTCAACACCCATAGAGAATATGTTTCATCCACATTTACATCGATTGGAACAGATGTAGAAGATGAAACATTAGACCCATCTTCTAGTTTTTCAATAGAGATATAGAAAAAAGAATGCCATTCCTTTTATAAGAAGGTGACATTTTCTTTTGAGGAAATCGTAACATATATTCCTTTCAAGGATTCATGTAATTCAGAGAAATTTTTGTATCCCTCGTTTATCGACCTTGGCCTTCCACTCAGTGGTTTTAGCCTTTTAAAGAGACTTACATTCTTGGGGTGGGGCTGGTGGCTGGCTTATGGTCGATTCCCATCCTTTTCAGGGCTCGGTTAAGTTTCTTGATGCTCTTAGATGGCTTTAAACCCGGTAATGAGAGCTTTTCCTTTTGGAGAGCCTCCATAAGGGGGATCCAAAGTGATCGGCTCTTTGTCCTTGGCATGCATCGGTGACTCGGATTGATTATCAGTTTTTGGGTCTTTTACCATCTTAAAGTTGTTGTCCCACAGTGATACTTCTAGCTTGTAAAGAGCTTCATCCTCAACTAGGTCCCAATCTATGCATTCTCTCAAGATATCGTTCACGATTATCGGGACACTAGTCGTGGATCCATCGATTACAATATCCATTTGGCCTAGTACAACATTGCCTTGTGGGGTTCTGTTGCTTCGATGAGATCTTCCTTCGCTAGCGGCTTTCGTGGATCTAGTACCTCGGGATTTTGGCACAGGCTTGAAATGGTGAGAATCTACATATTTGAGGACATCTTCATCCTCGTATTCTTGAACTTCTTCTAGGGTGAACACCTAAAAAACTTATATCTCTTTCTACTACAAACTCCTTGCAGTGGCTCTTGGGGTATAGCCTCTAGGCTCATCATAAAAAGTGATACAGAGTCTTGATGGCCTTTGTTGGATTTCTTTGTTGGTTCTGCAAGTCTCTTGATCGAGATATCATCTTCATCAAAGAATGTATCTATAGTAGACCTTCGCTCAGGCGATCGCTCAACTAATGTGACATCAAACTATAGACAGTCTATCATAGCTAAGCCTTCGGTCCAGTTTACTACATCGGTTTGCGAATTGTCACATACGACAATCTTCCTCCAATGATGTCCATCATCTAACTCCTCGTCAGAATGGATTATAGTGGAAGAGCTTGCAACCATGGCTTGGGTCAGTCGGTTTTGTGATCCAAGTATCAAGATCAATCTTAACTGCAAAATTGCAATTCTGTAGGACGATGTGATTTTGTCCCCAGTTGTGAAAAGTTTGTGACGTTCTGAGCCATGGTCTACCTAGTAGGACACTGTAGGATTGGGGGGATTTGGCAAGTCCAAGACTACAAAATCTAGCACAAAATAAATTCTGGATACTTTTGTGTGTACTTCCTATGAAGGATTTCAGATCATTGATGATCCAATCCATGTCCCTAATCTTTGTTTACAAAAGAAAAAAATCCTACCAATCTCACCAATGTAGAAAAATCAGCATCCACACACAAAATGAGATGCAAACTCTAATAGAACTTGATCAAACATGAATCAAATGATAAAGTACTGTTGTTTTCCGTACAAAACTAGCAACCTACTGTATTTCACACATGTGGATCCAAAAATAACAAATATAGATCATTCTACACATAGAATTGCATGCAATCACAAGTAAAGTGCACCAATGGATAGTAGAACCCAAGAGAACCATGTATAAGCATGAAATGAGATAGATAAGAGAGAAGATGTGTTTATACACGAGTTTCCTCCTTTTATAAGAGGCCCAGAACCTATTTGGCTACTTGGTTTTCCCTCCAAAATGCTAACCCTACTATTTTTGGGTCTAGATTCAAAGTACCCAACATTTAAATTTGAATCCACTCAAACTCGCCTTATAACTTTTGCACACTTTCAAAAAGTGCTTATTCAAATGAAATTTGAAAAGTCAATCTCTGTGGCCTCAATTTGCCAAATATGGAAATATAGCAAATATGATCAAACTAGTTGAATCTTTCACACTACCTCTTCAACTAGTTTTGGCATGGACTTTGATAGCACTCCAAGTGATGTCCTATGCTTCATGAACAAGTCTTTTCCCAATGCTTTGATGAAGATATCAGCTACACATTCCCTTGAGGACACATGTTGAAGCTCCACCTCCTTTGCAATGACATGCTCCCTCACAAAATGTTGTTGCACCTCAACATGCTTGCTTCTAGCATAGTTTTGACCATAAAACTTTTATCCATCATAAGAATGATCTCCTTCCTAAGAATAGATATCCTTTCAATGATCATGTAGTGCTCAAAATAGAAACAACCACATATTGATATAGAGAATAGTGTCCACTTGGGATGCTTGTCTATTTCTTACATCAACTTTACATGTCAAGAAGTAACTAGTATACAACTGTATGCAACCCCCATATTCATTGGTCTCAACTCATAGCCTCTCTATGTGCAAAATAGTCATCACATACCATTTTCTAGTACTCATGTCACTATAGAAGTGCTTGGGTCCTCACAAGATTATTGATTAAATGACTATCCTTGAATGGAATTTTGAGGCATGACTAATAATCTTGATAACTAAAAGGCCAAAATGCCCATTTCAAGGATTATTTGAAATCCACGTATTTGGACATAAAATAACAAAAGTAGTCATGAAATTCACCATTTAGTATTGTGAATACTACTCAAGAATTTGCAATCAGTTTTCATGATTTAAGCATTAGCAATCTAAATATATTCAAGAACTTCATGATTCAAAATTAACAAAAGTCATGATTTAGTATTTCCAAATTCATGACTTGGTATTTTAAAAAGCTACTAATTGATATTCATGAAAGTCACAATATAATATTCAATCTCATACCGCTCGTAATTTCACAATATTCACAAAAGCTTTGATTCAACATTTACTATTTCTGAATCTTTAATGTACTATTCAAAAATGCATCTTTGTAAAATTCAACTAGAGGTGAGCCTCAAAGGAGCTTGGTCAAGTGAGTTTCTTGCATTTCTTGTATGAGTTTTTATCTTGTTATCATCTATATTCCTCCAAGATGTGTGTGTGTGTGTGTGTGTGCGCGCACGCACACACACACACACACACACACACACACACACACACACACACACACATTAGAAGATATTAGAACTTAAAAGGGGCTCTTTGTAAAAATGTTCTTTTTGTTAAAAATTCACAATTCTAGCTTGACTAGTTTTGGTCATATGACTTGTAAATAGTTAGATGGTCATGATGTGGCTTGTCACACGTGCCAAATAGCATAGGATTCCATTCATAAGGATGTTCTCAAGTAGACCTAAGTGTTAGAACCTTTGGAATGAGTCCAAATTATGCTTAGATACAAGGGAGAAAAAATAGGAGCTATTTTTGGTAATTTTTGCATTGTTGAGGGATCTCCAAGATTCCAACCCTAACTTGGTAGGGATGAAAGATCCACCAAAATTAGCATTAGGGATAGGTTTAGGGCTACTCATACCTGCCCAAAACCGTGATGGATCATGTATATATAGGTGATGATATCTCACCAAAATCAATCAAGCAATTTCATGTTTTTTCTCTCATAATGGTGCAATTGCTCTCTATGTTCATGATTGTTTGAGTACTTGTGATTACTAATGATTATAGGATTGAATGTAGGTCTGGTGTACAGTACTCAGACTGTGGGAGGCCGTACTTTCACACGTGTGAAGCCTTCTTCAAGGATTTGGGCCATTTAGTGAGGTTCAAGCATAGATTTTTGATGGATTTTGATGGTTCAACTTGTGCTAATCTTATGAAATCATAATCTATTGTTTCCCTCATCATTTCAAGTGTTTTAGGATCCTTATTTGCTGTAATTTTTACATGGTATCAGAGCCTAAAGGCTGAAATGAGCTAAATCCTTGGTTTTCATTCAATTTGATCACAATTTTTGATCTAAATCTTGTGTAGATTGGATCTTAGCATCTAGTATTGATTCTAGAACTCAAAGTGAGTCAAATACATTGGAGATTGGTGTTGTGTGACTTCATTTGCAGGTGTTTAGGTGTCTAAAACCAGAGGCAAAGTTGAATTCAATTCACATTACCAAGATAGCAAGTTTTGCTTGCTCCAAGCATTGATTTCTAAGCGAGTTTTGGAGGTGATTTCATAGAGGAGGCTTTCTAGCATTCAAGGAGAGGGAAGATCAGAGTTTTGGGGACTCTTCAAGGCTTTTCTAAGGTGTAGTAGGCACCTCCTAAAGTGATTTAGGTTCAGTCCAACCATTGCTTGACTTATGCACCAAATTAGATCAATTTTTCATCAATTTTGATCATTTTTTGCTTGTGATTGGATAGTAGATTGTGTTGCATCCTCATTAAGTTCCATTTAGATCTTTTACAAGTGATTTTGGAAGTATATTAGGTTGCTGAAATTCACTCTTGATCAGATCATTTGGAAGCTTTAATGTTCTTTATAGAAAGAGGGGCAATTCTACTAGTATTGTCTACTTCAATCAAGCAAGTGCATTGTTTCTAGTATTCTATGATTTGATTTTGTTAGAGATCATTCTTAGATCTTTATAGGAAGTCTATTACTGATCTTTTCAGGTCCCTAAGAAGTGGGATAAGGTAGACCTTCAATCAAATCAATAGAAGTAACCTTCATTTGTGTCAAGTCCTTGATTAGGAGACTAGATGGCATCTATAAATGCATATCTTTTGGATACTAATGAAAGGCTCAACAAAACTAACTATTCCATATGGAAAGTTAGAATGGAATCTATCATGATCATGCAAGATCTGATGGAAATTGTAAATGGTAAGGAGGGTGAACCTATTCATCCTCAAGAAAAAGCCAAATACATCAAGAGGTGCAATGTTGCACTACATTGCATAAAAATGAATGTTGCAAATGAACTCTTAAGAGAGGTAGGAGATTGCACTTCAGCTCAAGATGCTTGGGAGACTTTGCAAAAGGTCTATGAATCCAAGAACCAAACTAGAATGTTAGCTTTGAAGAATCAAATCTATAGAAGCTATCAAAAGAAAGGAGAGAGTGCACATACTTTTGTCCTAAGAGTAAAGGAATTGAACAAAGAGCTAGCCTTTATAGGTGACCCTATCAAGGATGAAGAGCTTGTTCAACTCATATTGAATGGACTAAGCTTTGAATTTGACAATTTGGTTCAGGGATATGCAATTATGGGTAAGCTACCCATACTTGAAGAACTCCAAGGCACACTCATGGCCGAGGAATCAAGAAGGAGCCAAATGCAAGAGAGGATGGATAGGCTTTCCATCCAAGGTGAAGATGACCAAGCTCTCTTCACCAAAGGCAAAGGCAAGTCCAAAGGCAAAGGATCAACATTCAAGAAGTCTACAAAGCTTGAGGATCAAGAAGGACCCCCAAAGGCATCTCCATCAACCACCAAAGTCAAGAAGGACAAATCAAAGGTGAAGTGCTACTATTGTAGCAAGGTGGGGCATTATGCCTCGGAATGCTTCAAGAGGAAGCAAGATCAAAGCCAAGCCAACATGAGCAAAGAGGAGGAGGAGGAGGAGAGTTCACATGAGGACTCTCTCATGATGTCCATATTTTCTTCAACAAGCTTCAAAGGAGAAGATCCTTGGTGGATTGACTCGGGTGCTAGTTCACACATGACTAGTAAAAGGGAGTTTTTCTCTTCTCTCTTATCTTATGATGGACCTATAAAGTCTATCTATACAGCAAATGATGAAGCTTGTAAGATTGAAGGAGTTGGTAGCATTCCCCTTTGCTTAGGATCTTCCAAAAAGATCAACATAGAAGGTGTTTTGTACATTCCTAAAATAACAAAGAATCTACTAAGTGTTGGCCAAATGGTAGACAATGGTTTCAATATTGACTTTGCTTCAAATGAATGTTTCATCAAGAAGAAGGGTAAGATAGTGGCTAAGGGCACTAGACTTGGCAAACTTTATAAGTTGGATGCATTTTTGGATACTAATGTTGTCATGTTGGCCGAGAAGAGCAAGATATCTACCTTTACTTTATGGCACAAAAGACTTGGACATGTCAACTCGGGTTCCATGGAGGCTATGATCAAGGAGGAGTATGCTTTAGGCCTACCAAGGTCTATTGGGAAGGAAGACAAGGTTTGTGAAGCTTGTGCCTTATCCAAGGCACATAAGAAGGTGTTTCCTAACTCCATCACAAAGTCATCTCATCCTCTTGAACTCATACACTCGGATGTGCACATTGCTAGCACCAAATCTAATGGAGGTTCATCCATGTTGTTAACCTTCATTGATGACTACTCAAGATATTGTTGGGTGTTCTTACTTTCCTGCAAGTCTCAAGTATTTGATACTTTTGTAAAGTTCAAGTTGTTTGTGGAAAAGCATCATAATCATAGCATCAAGATTCTTATAAGTGACAATGGTGGAGAATTCATCTCCAATGAGTTCAAGGCCTTTTGTGAGGAGGAAGGGATCAAGAAAGAGACTTCTTGTCCTTACACTCCTCAACAAAATGGAGTTGCTGAAAGAAGGAATAGAACATTATGTGAATGTTCTAAGGCTTTAAGATTAGATGCTTGTTTGCCCAAATCCTTTTGGGGTGAGTCTCTTGTATGTGCAAACTACTTGATGAATAGGGTGTCTTGCAAAGCAATTGAAGGCAAGACTCCTTATGAGATGTTGTATGGAAAGAAACCCAATCTTAATCACTTGAAAGTTTTTGGGTGTATATGTTATGTGCATGTGCCATTGGAAACAAGAACCAAGGAGGATCCATCTTCCACAAGAGGGATCATGCTTGGATATGCAAGCTCAAGCAAGGGCTACAAAGTCTATCTCCCATCCTTGAACAAATTTGTTGTTTCAAGGGATGTCATCTCTGATGAACATCATATGCATATGCTTGAAGAAGGCTCAAGTGCTCCAACAATCAAGAAGAAGATGGCCGAGGAGCAAGATCTTGGTTTTGAGGAGGAGCTCATGGAGGAGCAAGCACCAAACCCACCTATCACACCAAGGAGATCTTCAAGGGCAAAAGTGGAGCCATCAAGGCTCACATATCAAGGCAAAGGACAGCAAGTTGAGGGTATCTCATCCACTTCTTATGCTTTATCTAGTTTTGAAGAACCGTCTAACGTTGAAGATGCATTGAACTCCAAAGAATGGTATAAAGCTATGTTGGATGAGTATGATGCCTTGATTGAGAATGAAACTTGGTTGCTTGTTGAGAGACCTCAAAGGAATGTAATAGGATGCAAGTGGGTCTTCAAGCTTAAGTTGAATGCAAATGGGAGTGTTAACAAACATAAAGCAAGATTAGTTGCAAAAGGTTATGCCCAAGAGAGAGGGATAGACTATGAGGAAACTTTTGCACCCGTGGCCAAGATGGTCACAATAAGACTAATCATTGCACTTGCATCACATTTTGGATGGATTCTATGTCAAATGGATGTCTCTAATGCTTTCTTGAATGGTTTTTTGGAAGAGGATATCTATATGGAGCAGCCACAAGGGTTCATCAAGCATGGAATGGAGAACAAAGTATGCCATCTCCAAAGAAGCATCTATGGCTTGAAGCAAGCCTCGAGATCTTGGAATTCAAGACTACATTGCTATCTTATTTCACTTTCTTTTGTTCAAAGTGAATATGATCCCACTCTTTACATTAAGTTTGATGATGTTGGTATTGTACTTTTACTCATTTATGTAGATGACATCATCATTAGTGGAAATAGTGTTGATGGTATTGAAAAAATCAAGATAGATCTATCCTTAGAGTTCAAGATGGTAGATCTAGGGTGTCTTCACTTCATCTTAGGCATAGAAGTACTTAGAGGGTCTGATTTTATCTTTATAAGTCAAGTAAACTATGCTCAAAGTCTTTTGAAGAAGTTTAAGATGGAAGTATGCAAAAGTGTTGACACACCAATGGAGCAAGATGTAAAAGTGCCAAATGAAGATGATGAAAGATCCTTCATGGACATCACTTTGTTTAGGCAACTTATAGGTTCCTTAATGTGGATCACTATAACTAGACCAGATCTTAGCTTTAGTGTATGTAGGTTGAGCCAATCCATGCAAAAGCCATTGAATATCCATTGGAAAAAGGCTAAGAGGATTCTAAGATACATCTCGGGTACATTGGATTTTGGGATTCTATATAGAGGAGATGTGATTAACCTTCATGCATTTAGTGATTCAGATTTTGCAGGGGAAAAGAGGGATAGGAAATCAACAAGTGCCTATTCAACTTTCATAGGAGAAGGTGTGGTTTCATGGCTTTCAAAAAAGCAAGAAACTATATCTCTATCTTCGACCGAGGCCGAGTACAAAGCTTTGACAACCACTACAAAGGAGGTACTTTGGATCAAGAGATTATTGGTGGAACTAAAGATCATGGATTCAGAGGAGGCACCAATCATCTACAATGACAATATATCAGCCCAACACCTTGCATCTAACCCAATCTTCCATGCAAGATCTAAGCACATTGAGATATGCCATCACTTTGTGAGAGAAATGGTGCAAGCCAAGGAGATTGCTTTGGAGCATGTTCCAAGCAATGAATGTGTAGCTGATCTACTTACTAAACCACTTCAAAAGACACCTTTTATGAAGTTCAGATCATCACTTGGAGTGATTAGTAAAGCAATGATTGAACCAAGCTAGATAGTGAGGAGGAGTGTTAAAAATTCACAATTCTAGCTTGACTAGTTTTGGTCATATGACTTGTAAATAGTTAGATGGTCATGATGTGGCTTGTCACACGTGCCAAATAGCATAGGATTCCATTCATAAGGATGTTCTCAAGTAGACCTAAGTGTTAGAACCTTTGGAATGAGTCCAAATTATGCTTAGATACAAGGGAGAAAAAATAGGAGCTATTTTTGGTAATTTTTGCATTGTTGAGGGATCTCCAAGATTCCAACCCTAACTTGGTAGGGATGAAAGATCCACCAAAATTAGCATTAGGGATAGGTTTAGGGCTACTCATACCTGCCCAAAACCGTGATGGATCATGTATATATAGGTGATGATATCTCACCAAAATCAATCAAGCAATTTCATGTTTTTTCTCTCATAATGGTGCAATTGCTCTCTATGTTCATAATTGTTTGAGTACTTGTGATTACTAATGATTATAGGATTGAATGTAGGTCTGGTTTACAGTACTCAGACTGTGGGAGGCCGTACTTTCACACGTGTGAAGCCTTCTTCAAGGATTTGGGCCATTTAGTGAGGTTCAAGCATAGATTTTTGATGGATTTTGATGGTTCAACTTGTGCTAATCTTATGAAATCATAATCTATTGTTTCCCTCATCATTTCAAGTGTTTTAGGATCCTTATTTGCTGTAATTTTTACACTTTTTACTTTGCACACTTTAAACATCCAAGTGGTCCAATAAAGTACATCCACCTATGACAAGTTTTAACAATGTTTGGCAGATTGAAATTTTTTTGTCTTTCCCAGCCAAAATTTGGTGATTTTCTAAAATACTTATCTTCCTACTCAACGGTGGTATGATATCCTAGAATAGTTAAAAACGGACCTCCATTGCAATGTCATCAACAGATTCAAAATACATTGCAGCTTCACAAGCTAGCAAAGAGGTAGTCTGGTTGAGAAACTTATTGTCTAACATCGGTCTTAGATCTCAATTTGCTTCGACAATTATTCAGTGTGACAATCAAAGTGCTATTGCATTATCAATTAATCCTAGATTTCATTCTATGAGCAAGCACATTGAGATTAAGTACCACTATATCAGGAGCAGAATACTCAACAAGGAGGTAAGTTTGAGATTTTGCATAGCGCGGTATATGGTAGCTAATATGTTTACAAAAGAATTAAGTTAGAAAGCAGACAAATTTTTTTGTGCTATCTTGAGTTCTAAAGTCAAGACATTCAAGGATTCAGATTAAGGGGAGTGTTGGATATCTATACTCTCCATCCTTGATCTCACATCTAATATAGATCCATTCATTTGTTGTAAATACCTGTATAGTTGCATACTCTACATAAATACATGTGTTTTTAAACAATCTACAGAAATACATGGAAATCACAAACATGTTTCAACTCAACAAACCTCAAATCGACAATCGTCATCATCAAATCGGCTCTGATCCACATATGTCGAACCCATCGAAGACACTCGAATTGACAACTGTTAAACATAATGTCGAAGCTTTTATTGAATCAATTATCAACTATCAATTCGACTACTGACTATTGACTATCGAGTCGACCATTTATCTTCATGACCCCATGATTTTCACAAAATCTCCAACAAAACAGATTTTGCCCACTACCGATTGTTAACAGCCCGTAGTGCCTTAATCCAAATTGTAAATCTATTGATTTAGCACTCTTGTAATTGGACTACTACTATGTATAAATATTTAGCACATCATCTCATCAAGATGATGTATAGAAAAATTATGAGGATCCTATCAATAATGGAACCTTAAATGCAGGTATAGTAGCACATGTGAAAAGTACACTTGCAGTCCACTATCAACGAACTACCTCAAACTTTGAAGCAATCACTTAGTTTAGGCTCACCCTCTCAAACTATTTCTTTAGCATTTTGGATTGAGTTTTGATCAACAATTAAACTCTTGTACTTGGCTCTAATACCATGTTGAAACTAGTTTTTAGGACCCGAAATGGATCTACAAAATATCCTCAAGAGTGATTGGTTACTTGGTTAATCAATCTATTGCAAAACTAGCACTCAAATCTTGATCTAGATTGGCAATTATGATCTAATCAAGCAAGAACAATCTAATTTTGATCAAAACACTATAGAATGACCTCACACATGTGAATTACAGTCTGTAGTATGGCCTAATAATAAAGAATCGAATTTACTAAGTTTGGATTGCATTCACATCAAAAAATCTCAACACAAATGATGTAAAACCTTAAAATTATCAAGTGCTCCAAAATCATGATCTCTCCCACATTGATTGAATGATTTGCAAGTACAAAGAGAATCCTATCCTTGGTTGGCTGAGCAGTTATAGCACGTGTTTAGGTACCATGAGGTCATTAGGTCGACCTACTCAAGTCACTTTGACCTAACTATTAAGTATACAATCTATGGTAGTTAAATCAACACCAACTTCCTTGATTTTTAGAGGTTACTCCTAAATTTTAAAAAACTTGACCAAACTTTCTATCTAAATCCTATGGTTAGGATCTAATGTTGTGAATAGCCTCAACACATGTGGGACTGGTCTATGTACAGTTTTACAAGGTCCAATCAAGCTATAATTTGCCAATTTTGCCAATTTTAACAGTTTGATCTACTTTAGTACTATCAATCTCAATTGAATGGTGTTAAGGTATGTTATACATTATGCAAATTTTGATTTTTTGTTTGTTAGTATTTAGATTATGCCAAATAGGTGATATATCATTCAGTAATTGATTGTAAACAATTTCTCATGTGCAGGTAAGAGCAAGGCAGGAAGAGCATATCAACTGCAAAGACAACCATCGAAATTGAAGATCCATAAAAAATCGTAATTTCCTATAAATATATTTGTATAATTCTTTTCTATACGTCATTTTGGAAATATATAAAGTGTGGCTCATCCCCGTGTAGTACATGCATTTGATTGTTCAACTTGAGTATTAGATACATTTTCAAGTTGATCATCTTTTTTATCTTTAATATCTATATCTGTTTTTCTAGATGGAGGTAGTTTCGGTGGAGAATGTGTAATTGTAACTAGAAATGAACTTTTGATGACAATTTTAATTGTCTCCTACCAAAAATACATTATCCCTATGAGGTGACTTTGGACAAGAAAATTGCAAAAACCAAAATAGATAAGCAAGTGTTACAAGAAAACACAAACGTATATTATCAATTAAAAATAAGTGATTGTAAATTATTAAAATAAATATTACTCACGTAGATTCAAAAGTTTATCTTGTTAACCCAACCAATTAAAAAATATTTTTAGACACAACGACTCTATGCCATCATGTATATATCTGCACAAATGTACATTATAAGTGAAAGGATGATCAACTATTTTGACAATGATAGCAGCCACAATTTATTTTCAAACGACACAACTACTCTATGCAATTATGTACATATCTGCACAAATGTACATTATAAGTGAGATGATGATTTTGTAAGATAGACACTATAGATGCTTTCACATTGATTCTTGTTTTTAGACTGAGAGTCAGAATAAGCTCTTAGCTATTACAAAACTAAGAAAGTTTTGAGTATGTGGTTTCACTCGCAATTGTCTTGTGCTCCAACATCGACTAACTTGCATCTTTATACTCTTTCTAAATCTAATCATTGTCTTATTGCGTGCAAATCAATTTCAATATGTATGCAAGGCCTTCTTATTATGTCTAATTTAACTTACTATTTTGTCTGAATTGTCTACTTTTTGCTTCCGCAATATCAGTCGCAAGACTAACTTTGTGTTTGTCTACATAGTTGACACTATCGATTCTAATGACTTTCAAGTTAGAATCTAGTAGAATCAGTTGAGTTGTTCGAGTCACCATTCTGATTTGATCCGATAGAGGCGTAGTGCATGCACCGAGAAATCGTTCGCTGCTCCATCATCCCAGTTTGTCATGATTCCCAGCAACTACTATGGGTGCCACTATTGTAGTACAAAATTTAGCAATGCTTAATGATTACAATCTTGTCAATCTCAATATTTGAATGATTAATAAATGGTATCTTGCTCAAACTAATGATTGAAATCCCTTGTCCTTTGACATAATAGTACTTTAATGACCGTCAATCCTTGACTCACATTGTCATGATATCATTAGAGAATTATTAACGGCCTGAGATTTTCATTCATAACTTTGATAAATGTATGGCAGTGAGTAACAGAGAAAGGGTATAACTATAAGTTCCAACTTTTTTTTTCCAATTTCGTGATCTATTTCTCATAAAGTCTCTACATTTTGACTTTTTCTCGTAATTTGTTTTATACTATTGCCTATGAAAATGAGTATATTCAAAATGATGTTGTGCACAAATATAAGTGCACTAACATTTTCTTCTTCTTATTGTAGTTACGAAAAAGACAGGAGCTAATAACATGCTACAAAGATCTGCCATCAACAATCACTATTGTGGAAGTGCAATAGACTCAAATGCAATCTTGTTAAATCAATGTATAGACACTATATTTCAATAAGAAAAAGCCTTGGTTGGGAATCAATACAAATGTTTTGAAAGAGCAATCAATGCATCATTTGTGAAATGCAAATTTTTTGGAGTTCATGTATAGACTCTTTATTGTAATAAAAGAAAGCCTAAGTTGGGCAAAAATGGCCCTTTAGGTAGTCTGGGCGATAGGTTTGACACCATGCCATTTAGCTTTAGGGTTCTCACCGCCTCCCTCACATTATATCGCTCACTCTCTTGCTAACGGTTCGGCTTGATTAGGCTGTGAATAATTATGCTATTAAATAGATTAGTTTATGAATGATTAGGTTGTTAGACTCGATTGGATCATACTCAATTAGGCTTTCAATTCAATAAGAATTTTAACAAAAGAAACGCAAACAACGTTGCGGTAACATCATCTAAAGATCTGAAGTAATTGTAATTCGAGTAGTAGAAATTAGGGTATTAGGCATTAGGCAATAGGGTTTACACTTTAGGTATTAGGCATTAGGCAATAAGCATTAGGGATCAGGCATTAGGCTTTAGTTCATGTTTTAGGTTTTAGGCATTACGATTACACTTTAGGCATTAGGTTTTAGGCATTCGACATTAGCATTAGCATTAGGCTTTAGGCATTACCATTAGGGGTGTGTGTGTGTGTGTGTGTGTGTGTGTACTATGTAATGGCCCTTTACGGCCCATTCTATTAGGCTTTAGGCATTACGCATTACGTTTTAGGTTATAGGTGAAGACGAAAAAGAAGAGGAGGAGGAGGATGAGGAAGAAGATGATGATGATGTGGAGGAGGAGGAGGAAGAAGAAGAAGAAGATGAGAGGACTTACATTTGTCTTGCTTCCTCTTGCTTCTCCTTTCGTGCTGATTGGTTTTTCTCTCTTTCTCTTAAAAAAATACACCTATTCAAAGTTGGAAAGGCAGATTTAGATCTCTGGAAGGGGGGTGCCCTACCTCTCCCCATATCTGGCTGCAAGCTGAGGTGAAGGTTTCCTTCACCAGCTCCACCTTCATCTCCCTCCATCGGTCACAGTAGAAAAAATCTAATAACTTCTGATCTCAACAGAACCTGAAAAATCTCTCCAGTCAAAATGTGTATCAAATAATTGCACCCATTTTATCTTTCTATAGTAGAGATCTAACGGTTGGATCGTTCCATACATGCTCCTAAATTCTCGATCAAAAATCATTTTATTCTCACTTTTCAAACGAAATTTTTTTTTATAACTTTTTATCAAAGTGGAATTTGCAAAATCGCTTCGGTCAGATGTTAGAAAAAAAAATCATTGCGCTCATTTTGTCTTTTTACATCAAGCAGATCTAACGGCTAGATCATCTTTAAAAGACTTCCGCACTCTAATAACCCTAGAAAAGCCTCTCTCTCTCTCTCTCTCTCTCTCTCTCTCTCTCTCTCTCTCTCTCTCTCTCTCTCTCTCTCTCTCTCCTCTTCTTGCTTGCTTTTGATGTGTGTGTGTGTGTGTGTGTGTGTGTGTGTGTGTGTGTGTGTGTGAGAGAGAGAGAGAGAGAGAGAGAGAGAGAGAGAGAGAGAGAGAGAGAGAGAGAGAGAGAGAGAGAGAGAGAGAGAGAGAGAGAGAGAGAGAGAGATGGATCTTAGAGAGTGAGGGAGAAAGAGAGAGAGAGAGAGAGAGAGAGAGAGAGAGAGAGAGAGAGAGAGAGAGAGAGAGAGAGAGAGAGAGAGAGAGAGAGAGAGAGAGAGAGAGAGAGAGAGAGAGAGAGAGAGAGAGAGAGAGAGAGAGAGAGAGAGAGAGAGAGAGAGAGAGAGAGAGAGAGAGAGAGAGAGAGAGAGAGAGAGAGAGAGAGAGAGAGAGATGTTGAATAGGGGAGGTGGAGGCTGGGGGAAGAAC
This sequence comes from Diphasiastrum complanatum, assembly GCA_029204225.1. Taxonomy (NCBI): domain Eukaryota; kingdom Viridiplantae; phylum Streptophyta; class Lycopodiopsida; order Lycopodiales; family Lycopodiaceae; genus Diphasiastrum; species Diphasiastrum complanatum. The sequence goes on along the minus strand of CM055094.1, from coordinate 32,010,900 downwards.
CAATATGTATGTATGGGAAGGTATGCATCCTCCTCCTCACTTTTTAGTTCAAAAAATGTGTATGCATGGGTGAGGGGATGAGGATGCATGGGACCCTCACCCATGCATACAAAACTGTATGTAAGTTTAAATATATATATAGATTCTACTTTGCTTAGAATGTCCATTGTCACTTTAGCATTAGCCATTACTAGTAAGACATGTTCTTCCATGTGTGGTTGTAGTCAAATCGTCTAGGTTGCGCCTTATCACACGTTATTTTAAGATCTTAGTGTTTATGTTTTTGTTCTTGACAGTATGGAAGTCATAAAGTATGTTGTAATATAATTCGAATTTACCACCAAGAATCATTTACGAAATTTCTATAAAACATTTTCCAATTTTTTTTTGTGCGTGATTGATTCTCATGGTTCAATTAACTTTGTTTCCCCATGTTAGAGTTTGAACCATATTCACAAGAAGTTTCTTTTCTGTGGGTCCTCTTAAATCTCGAGTCTAGGATTTATTTATTTTGTGCTTGGTGTTCAATTCTTGCTTTATTTAGTGATTAAAATCATCCAATCTTGAGTTTAGAACAATCAAATTGCTCGAATTCGACCACTTATCCATGGAATTGACCTCTACACTCAATATTTAAGAAACCAATAAACACTAGTCACATTTTTTCAAGTGTATGATATGACAACTAGCAGCAATCATTATCTGTAAGGTGGGTTATGTTATAAAATAAACATGAAGTAATAAATCTGCATATAGGAATTTTTTGAATGAGCGATTTATCAATGTGCCCTTGTAGCTTTTGTAAAACTCATACCTGAATGTGGAGCTAGAATTTCTTTAGTACACTCATGCTGTGTACGTTATTATTGCAGTTGAGTCCGCGAGATTTTGAAGTTGTCAAAAGGGTAGTCAATTACTTTCTACATGTATCAAACTTGGCATATTTTTTTGTTTTAGGGTAATTGCACTACACTAAGCTTTCTTTCACGTGATGATTAGAGTTGGAAATTCGTGACTTATTAACCCTACACTTTCAGCACATTTCAAACTTACATATTCACAAGAAATGTCACTTCCATTATAATGTTTGATACTAATGCATTTTTTAGTATGTGCTTGGTTGATCTTTTATTGCAGCGAGTCACACATTCAGATCGCTTGCATCTAAGAGCAGACTAGAAGTGCTTGCACTATATCTATTGTGGGGACGATCATACATTCGTTTTCACATTTGCTTGAGGTAACTAATTTTTATTTCTTTGAATTCACTTTGAGTGGTGGTTGTGTCATTCTCTCTAGCACACTTCATCTCAGGTATGTGATTTATGTTTTTTTAGTGTGAAGTTTTCCATGCTATACTTGGAATGAAAATACTAGAATTTTTGTTGCATTCTTCTCATAGTATGAATCTCAACCAATTGCTCCATGATTTACTAAATCATTAATGTGTTAGCTTCATATATAGCTTTCAAGTAGAAGATGCTTGAAATATGGTTTAAGGTTCAAACTACTACATTTTACCATAAAATAGGTCATCATTTTATGGTGCATTATAAATCTACTTATCGTACTTCATGACATGTTATACGGTTTACGATTTGTGTCATTATTCATTCATGCATAGTCATCCATTACTTTACAATGATTCTTGCATTTGATCATGAAATATCAATGAAGAAATTGATAGATAGAAGAAACAATAATGAAGATAATAAAAAATATATACGTATGTGAATGAAAATATTGCTAAATAGAAGAAGCGCTAATCAAGATCATGGGAAATAGAAACGTATGTCAATGAATATACTAGTAAATAGATTCACTTGCTTCTTCGTCCATGGGCATGTTGGTCCAATGGAATTGGTGTGTGTGCGCACTGAGAATGAGCTGTGTATAGTTCTTTTTTCATTCAATTTGTCATGGCTTCAACATAATTAGTTAATTGTGTTCCATGTTTCAATTTTTGCAAATATCCTTGCATTACTTGTTAAGACTACTCTGCTTTGGAAAGATTTAGTCAAATTACATTTGCACCATGGCATTGGCACTTGTCCTTGTTAAACGAGGATGCATAAGTTTGTGCATAAGTTCTTTGCAACAAATCCCCTTGTAATTGTCAGAGGTAGAGTGGTTGAAATTCTCGCGCTTATGAAATTTAGATAGTTTAAATTCGATCCCATCAGTTAAGATGACTCAAATTTGATGCCTAGCAGTGATTCAGATTGCAAGACGACGATTCAGATTGTGTCAACGACGGATCAACAAATTCTTCTTCAATGGAGCAATACCTCGAGACATTCTCATAAGAAAATGACTCAAGCGATTCAAAATGAAGCAATAAATGAAACTTACGAGAACATTTAAAATAATTGCAAGGTAGCGATTTATGTCAATGACAGATCGACAAATTCTTTTTCAACGGAGCAATTCCTTGAGACAATCTCATAAGAGAATGACCATTTGCTCCTAAAGTTATGCATGTGTACATTCCATGACCATTTGCTCGTAAAGTCATGAACTTAGAATCTGGTGACCAAACCATCACTCCCAAACTCTAAATCCTAAACTCTAACTTCACGAGGGCTTTGGAATCTTGCTTATAACTTCTTCGAAATTCATTGGAATGCGATTCTACGTTAGAGCTTCATTGGAAAACTTCAAAATTGCAAAGCGGCGATTTAAAATGTGTCAACGTCAATCAACAATTTTCTCTTCAATGTAGCAATCCCTTGAAACAAATTTATAAGAGAATGACTCGAGTGATTTAAAATGAAGCAATAAATGAAACCTTAGAGAAGAGCATACATAATTCTAAATTTAAAAACAATGGGGTCCAGTTATGCATTTCTAGTAGTCTCATCATTGCATGTTGATTTCTATACAACATGAATCTTGGGGTAAGTTTTCCTCTACTCAAGGTAGTACATTTGAAAATAAACATCTCCAAATGTTAATTAATTCTCGAATAGTTTTTCTTAAAGTTCATCTTGGTAACCTCGATGCATACAAGAGTTATGCATGTGTATGTTCTATGACCATTTGTTTCTAAAGTCATGAACTTAGAATTTCATGACCAAACCATCACTCCTGAACTTTTAACCCAACTCCACCAAGGCTTTGGAACCTTGCTAGTAACTTTGTTGGAACTTCATTGAAATGCGATTTTATGAGAGCTTCGTTGGATTACTTCAAAATTGCAAGGCAATGATTCAAATTTTGCCAATGATGGATCAAGAAATTCTTCTTCAGTGCAGCAATCCCTTGAGACAATCTCATAAGAGAATGACTCGAGTGATTTAAAATGAAACAATAAATGAAACTTCAGAACAACAAGAATAGTTTTAAATTAAAAAAAAACTGGAGTCGGGTGACCATGCATTTTTAGTAGTCTCATTAGTGTATGTTGATTTTTATATAACATGTACATCAAGGTAAGATCCCCTCTACTCAAGGTAGCACATTTGAGAATAAACATATCCAAATATTAGTTTATCTAATATTTTATCTTAAAGTCCATTTTGACAAACTTTCAATCAAAGCCTTAAAGCATTGAATACTTCAACAAAATTTGAGTAATTTGGCTACCAATTGGTTTTACTTCACCATAGAAAAAACATGAAAGTAATTTCCTTGGATGAAAACTTTGCTAACACTTTTTTTTAATGTGGAAGAAGAGTTTGATGAGTTGGACAATTTTTGTGTTGAATAAGAGTTTCGAGAAATAACCTTAATGGATCAAATTATGGAGGTGTATTGAGTTGCAATTTTTGTGGGACAAATTTCAAGCACCAATAGAATTTTAAGATGAAATGTTTCAAGTTTTGTTCAGAGATATGAGCCGAGCATGGGTTGGAAAGAAAAATGATAAAAAAAAAAAAAAAAGTTGAGCCTTAGTAAACTGGTGCAACTCCATCAACATGTAATAAGAATCTCAATGGAGTGAAGATTAAGATTATTTACGTACTCTCGAGTTATTTCAACCCAGCGAAGAAGACATTTATACAAAAAATGTGTCCTATTGTGTGTGTGAAGAAGATGCGCAAAAAAGACAAAAATTCAAGTATGAATTTTTGTCATGTTGTGAGAAGTGTCCAAAATGTAGTCTACAAAAAAAAAGATTTACTTTTTTTTTACTATGCATCTATTAGTTCACAATTGCGATCGTTGACAAGAAGTTGAACCATATGTCATGAACTAATGAGGATGTGGTGCAACAAAGAGCGGTGGTTGGAGAAAGACTTAAAAGAGCTTCATGAACATATATATGACTTTTGGTATGGTGAAACATGTAGAGCCACACAAGAATTTTGGAATCCGAATTCAGCTTATGAGTTGCATGTAATTTGTGAGGATTATTATTGTAAAAAGACAAATACAACATTCTCCAAGAAGTCTCAAGTACTTCAAGATTGCTAGAATGAAGATAGAGGAGTATATTACTTTGTGTAAAAAATGTCATGGTCATATCCAATGTGAAAATAAAAAGGTGTAGGTATAGATCTTGTATATGTTAATCAATTGTTTTTTTTAGTTTTTTATAAGAGTTTATGTAGCATTATGAAATTTAAGTAAAATCGTTTGTATTTTGGTAGGGCGATCTTTCAAGTTTTGCCCTACTTTTGCACTCTGATGACTTTCAGGCCTATTGAACAACCCAAAAAGATTATGGCGTGATTGAAATCACTATTTTTAATATAAAAAAAGACTATATTGTAAATATTTTACTTGTGATGTTTTTGCTCCTCAGTTACAAGAAGCCTATTTAAAACTCAGGTGATGTTTTTGGTGTATTTCTATGACCAATGGTGGATGAATTAAAATCTCTTTTTGTGGAAAATATTAAATTATATTATAGCTACCTGTTAAAATATATGTCGTCGTTGGTAACCAAATAATTGAAGTGCATGAACAAATAAAACAAATACTATTCATATAAAAATCTTTTTAAAAAAATTTATGGTCGTACATATGTCATGTACAACTCTATAAAATTAAAAAGAAAAATGGTTGATTTACTTTTAGTTTTTTTCTTTCTTTTGTTATTTCGAATATAATTTATGAATAAAATGTATGATTAGAAAATGTTGGATTCATTTCTGTTTTATTGTTTGAATGATTATTTTTTACATTTGTGTACACAATTGTTTCGTTAAGAATAATGACAATTAAAGTCAATAATACAAATTTTTACGAGATTTTTAAGCTCATCATGAAGTTTGAAGAGCTAAGAAAAGTATTTCAACTAGTCATTACAATTTAAGATAAAAGATTAAGTGGTAAGAGTTCATGTTCGCGAGTTTTGAAGAACTTCAATGCATCGATAAGGGTGTAGAAAGTAATAAACGTCGTTCTGGTTATATCAATAATCCAATAATTAATATTTTTATATATGACCAGACTTTTTGAGTATTAAAAAATAAAAATCGAGATTGCGAAAAGCTATATGGCAGACATTTGTTGTGCTAATACTTTTAGATTAGTATGTCGTCTTTCTAGAAAATCATAGATGTGTGAACAAGTGGTTAAAAATTGTGTTTAAAGATGAGAGTATATCGCAAGATCTACGTTATAAGTCAGTTGAAAGAGAGAAGCTGAGAAATATCATCAAGCAAAACATTCAAAAAATTAACTCTTCCGCTTATCAGGTGCTACCTATGTCTGAAAATAAAAAGATATAGATAGTTGTATATGGGCAAAAAAATAAAAAGCAAATCGTCTATCACTCAAATCGCAAGTTTTATGACATGTAGAAGTAAATAATTTTTTTTTTCATCAAACAAAATTTCAACGTAAAAATGCCATGAAATCGTATTTAAAATAAAATATGATTAATATTTAAAAAAACTGTTAATTTTTATTTGTGTAATTTTTATTTGCATACAAAAATGGTTTAAAAAAAAAGTTATTTTTTGTGGTTAACTTGTATTTAACTTTACGTAATTTACAAAAGGTTGTTTTGAAAAAAATGAAATTCGTATTTCAAATATTATTTTTGCGCATCAAGATTAAGTAAAACATTTTAAAGAATAAATGGTTTATTATTATTTAATTTTTAATTAAGTTTGTTTTAGGCAAATTGATGCATACACGATAGTTCACTACACGTAAGTATTTTTGTTTAATTATTATTTTTAGATAGGTATTTTCTGAAATGAAAATTGCATTGTAAGATGATACACACGTGTGCAACGCAAGTTATAATTTTGACATATCACTTGTAGATGCGATAGTGAGCTTTTAAAATATATTGCTATATTTTCATAGGTTTATATTTATGGTTTGCATGCTTATGTCTTTATTATGATAGTTAGTTTCATCTTGTGGCTTACATTCAATTAAAACATGCACAAGTGAATAATTTAAACAGATCAATAATTTAATTTCATAGGCATTTTTGGAAATGAAAATTGCATTGTAGGATGATGTGCACATACATGCAATGCAAGTTGCAAGTATTAACATATCGCTTATGAAAGCGATGGTGAATTTTTAAAGTATATTGCAATTAGCTTATTTTACTATTTGAGTGTTGGACTATTCTACTTATCGAGTGGCTCAACCGAATAATTGATCTTTAATCTTCATCTAGTCTATTATTCGGTTCTGCAGTTTTGCTCGTGTTTTTACACAATCTACAGAAGTATTCGAAAATCGCTCAACAGATGGTTTCGATATATTAGACATCATCCGACATATTAGACATCATCCGATATATTGATGAAAGACAATTATTGTTCTACTTGAATTGAAGTTACAGACTTGTCCTAACCGATTAGCAAGTAAATTTTTGGGAAGTTCTAACTGGATGAATGTTAGATGACACAACTAACTCAAAGTGAAAGTCGAAGGATGGTAAAGCTTTCGCACTTATTACTCTCAAAATATTAAACACTCAGATTGGCCACATATTTGAAGCTCAAACTTCAAAAGAAGTATGAGACATCATGAGCTCAGTATATGATGTGAGGGACATAACTTCCAATTACATCTATGAAAAAAAAAATGTTATACTCAAAATGTCGAATGGTGATTCACTTCAGAATCACGTTAACTAGTTTAAGAATTTCTTGCAACAGATGGTCGTTGTCAGATCGATCATAGACGATCAAAACACAATTGTGACATTGTTTTCAAGCTTGCCCTCTACATATGAAAACTGGCTTATGATCATATCGACACACAGATTTAAATCTTACTAGAGTTATCATTATGTTGCTGGAAGATAATCGAAGATGTCAAGACATTTCATCGACTTCATCATCTCATGCTCTATATGTCACCAAAGGCTCAAAATGACAAAAACAGAAAAGCTTTAAGCAGTTTTCATTAAATAAAAAATCGACACAAAGTCAAGAACAATTATCAAATTTGTAGTCGAAGAAAAAGGCGTTTTCTAAGTATTGCAAGCGCACTAATAATGAGATCCAGGATTGCAGAGTACTCAAAGCTAAGAATGCCAACAAGCAACCAGATCAACATGCAAATGCAATCACATTATCTTTCGATCTCGACATGGACGAATGAACATTTATGGTCAAAGATCAAAAGACACTATTGGATAATTCTTAGTTTCTGAATTCTGGAGCTGCTCAATATATAACTAGTCATTCTAAGCATTTTCACTCCTATACAATTACAATACAAAAAGATATATTCATCTTGACGACAATAATACTTATACTATCAAAAGTGAAGGCACTATAAGATTGAAATTCCAATATGATCAATTCAAATTACTATAAAATATTTTGGATGTTTCTAAACTCTCTACAAATCTGTTGTCAATAAGTAGAATCACTGATTTAGGTCATAAGGTAGAGTTCGAGTCTGATCAATGCTAAATTATTGATAGGACGAGTAAGATCCTTGCACTCGAAAAGAGACATGGATACTTATATATACTGACATATTGTTATTCTGATATTAGTCAAGCCTTGAAAACTTCTGCTATTGTTAATAAAACATTACTATGTCATCATCGTTAAGGACACTTGAATCATACATATGTTTCATACATGTCTAAACAATCTCTAGCACTTGATCTCGACTATCCAGCCGGGGCAAAGTGTTGGAATTTGATGCTCAGCCTCAAATCCCTTTATTAATGAGCATTCTGAAAACTTTACAAAAACAGAAAAAAAAAACAGAAGGTTCGAGTTTTTTAGAAAATTGAAAAATTCAGTATTGGATTTTTTCGACCCAATGTCAAGCCTAACGAACACAGATTTTTCGACTATGGATCTCATCGGATCAAGGCGGAATTATCATACATTCCGCCTACATTTAGGGTGCCTGCATCTCGTGCAACATCCATTTCTGCATCATCGGCACCTCTTACTACATCTGCTTCCACAACACTGGCTTGGACGCGTCCATGATATGGCAGGGGGTCTTCCTAGAGTGGCACGTAGATAGTGAGGGAGGCCGCATGACTATGATAGAGGTGCATCTCACATTACTTTGTCAGGGACACAGATTGAGGGAGAAGTTTTATATGACTTCAATCAAGCTGTGATAGAGGAGGATGAGATAGATGATTTTGATAATCCGGATGCCACACATGCATTTTAAAGACATGTTGTAGATGTTGTCATGTTGTTTATTTTCGTTTCATTCACATTGTATTTTTTTGAGGTCAGACCCCAGCCGTATGTGGCAGGCTCTATATGATGAGATTATACATAGAGCATCTCACTTGTTTTTCAGATGGATGGTCAGTTGATGTGCATTGTGTACACTGATGAAATGGTTTACCATGATAGCCTCCCCCTCTCTTTGTCTCCTTCTCTCTCTCAACAATGTAAATATTTTTTCAACTTTTTGGGCCTTTTTTTTGTCTTTTTTTTGGACTGTTTTTGGGGATGGGTAGTGAAAAAAAAAAGTGGCCATTAAATAATTTGAAGTAAATAATCTTAACTCTCTACAAATTTGTTTTTTTTGGAAAAAATTTGGCATTTTTTTCGTATTTTTTTTGGGGGTGGGACAAAAAAAAAATTAATAAACTAATTACTTGTACGGTTCACCACGGTTCCAAGTTAAATTTTTTGAGAATCGTACAATTCACTGTACGGTTTTCAGAACTGTGGTGAATTGTATACGGTGCATTAATTCTGACTTAAATATAATATTTAATATTAAATCTATTGTAAATTTTATTGTAATCAATTGTATTTAATAATGATTGTGTAATTATAAAGTCCAATTAATCATAATTATTTTTTTACAAGTGTATGGTGGAAAAGATTTTGATTCACTAAACCAAGAGCATTATAATAGTTTAAAGGAACGGACAAGAGAGGACATGGAGCCTGAGAATTTAAAAAAAAAAATTACAAAAATTTGTTCGTACAATTGCACGAAAAAAGAATTAGGAGATTATCTTTTGTATGAAAATAAAATAAATGTTCATAAAAAATAAAAAAGATGTTTAGTATTGGAAGACATTAAAGTCAATATGTAAGTATGTTGGGTTTTTTTTTGTGATATTCAAATGAGTTGTTTTTGTTTTGTGACTTTATAAATACCGAGTAAAATGATTTGTGTAAATTAAAAAGTTGAGTTTATTGCTTATCTTCTCGAAAAAAAAACATTACAATAAAATGATAACTAAAATTGTAAAAATGCTATTTACAAAATTTGAGTAAGTTAGATACACAAAATAATTTTAATTAATTTTTATATAAGAAAAATAAAAAAATTTCTACTTGAAGTTTTTTTTAAAAAAATGGATATAACTAGAAAAAATAAATACATCTAAGAAGTTTAGTTGCAGCGGATCGTGATCCGTTGCAAAAACGATCCGTATCGCCAGCGATCCGGGACCAGAAATTATCTCGGATCGCAAAAAAATTTGCAAATTTTTCTCGTTGTGGAGGGATCCACAGCTAGTTGCAATCCAAATGACCAATGAATAGCAGCAGACGTCTGCTAATGAAATAACTAGCAAATATTATATTTGCAAATCCGTATCTGCAAAAACAATTTGCTTCAGTATCTAATTGAAGTGACTAGCAGATATTGGGAGTTAACTATCTGTAACCAAGCAACAAAACTGCTCTTTTGAAATCCTTACACATGATATCTCATGTTGACAAGTTTGAAAACAAAAAAATCAAAAAAATTTGTGTTCCAAAAAATCCTAATGGAAAATTTCGGATCACGTTTCGGAACGCGATCCGGAACGTGGCCTACATCTTTGCTACTAAGTTTACTATCTCAAATTTTTTATATAGAAGATTTAAATCATTTTAGATTTTCCTAGTTACATTCTTTTATATAAAACATTTAATAGTAGATTTCTTTGGAATGCAAATTAAAAATATATATATATATATATATATATATATATATATATATATATATATATATATATATATATATATATATATATATATATATATATATATATATATATATATATATATTAATAATATATATTTTTATGTTGATTTTTGTATAAGAAACTATATGGAGAATTATTTATTTTTTTATGTAGAAATAAATAAAGTATTGTTTTACTTGATAATATAATGGTAATAAAAACATGCTACTAACTCTAATAAATTTTTACAAACAAATTTGATTATCATTTTATTGTAATACTATTTCTTTTCAAAAATTTGAATAATAAACTTAATTTTTTTAAAATTTATAAAATTTATTTTTGACAACTTTCATTATCATTTTATTATTGTAATGTAAACAATATGAATAATAAACCAATTTTTTTTAATCTACATAACTTATTTTACTCAATATTTATTAAAAAATTTTTTGACTAGTTAAATCAAAGAACAATTATGTAAATTAATCATAATAGTAGAAAGTTAACATGAAAATTAATTATAACAATAAAAAATCAACATACTTACGTATTGATTTCAATGTTTTCCAATAACAAAGAACTCAAAATTAATATTGTTACATATTAATGTCAATGTCTTTTAATATCGAACATATTTTTTGTCTTCTATGAACAATTATTTGTTTTCATACAAAAGACAATTTATTAGCTCTTTTTAAAAAAAAAGTGTAATCGATTTTTTGTAGCTATTTTTATGTAAGTCAAAATGATTAAAAATTAACTAAAGATTTATACTTCACATATGACTTTCAATCATGAATCATGATCTACTTGTCGATTATGCTAAAACATTTTATTTTATCATCATGTATAAATTTCAAACTAGAAAAATTATTGATGTGTTTTAATTATTCACTTATCCATGTCTTAATTGGATGTAAATCACAAGATGAAAATAACCATCATAATAAAAAATAAAAATACAAATCACACATATAAACATGTGAAGACATGAAACTTGCGATTTGAGTGATTGATGATTTTTTTTTCTTGATTGGATGGTTATCAATGCTCAACTATATATATATATATATATATATATATATATATATTTCTTTCAAACATAGGTAACACCTGAAAAGCGTAATGTTTTGATTTCTTCAATGTTTTGCTTGACGATATTTTTTAAATTCTCTCTTTCAAGTGGCTTGTGGCGTAGATCTTGTGATATACCCTCATTCTTAAGCATAACTTAAAGCCATTTGTTCACACATCTATGGTTTTTTAAAAAGTTGAGACGTTGATCTAGAAAGTATTTTAACGACAAATGTCTATGAGATAAATTTTCACGATCTCGATTTTTATTTTTTGGTACTCAAAAGATCTAGTCATATGTAGGGCTATTAATCATTGGATTGTTGACATGAGCAAAACGATGTTCATTTCTTTCTACCACTTTCATTGATGCATTAGAATTTTTCAAAACTTGCGAACATGAGCTTTCACCACTTAATCCTTTACATTGAATTGTAGTGACTAGTTGAAATATTTGTTTTAGCTTTTCTCAAATTTCATGATGATCTCTCTCTCTCTCTCTCTAACAACATTATGAAGCGATCATTAAGATCCATCAGGGTTTTCATAAAGGTCTCGGAAAGATTTGTATTATTGACTTCACTCGTCATTATTCTTGAAGACAAAACCCCGTGTACTAAAATGTGTGAAAAATAAATCATTCAATCAATAAAACAGGAAATGAACTCAACATTTTTTTAGTATATATTTTTAATCATAAATTGTATTTGAAAAAAAAATGAATGAAATAAATCAATTATTCTTTTTACCTTGGAGTTGTACATGACATATGTAAAGACCGTAATATATATTTTTTTGAAAAAGAGATTTTCATATGGATGGTACTTGTTTTATTTGTTCATGCACTTCATTCCTTTGGGTAACAATAACAGATCAACTGTATATAAATATTTCAATCTTTTTACATTTTTTTTTTAAATTCAATTTTTCATTTACATCATTATCTTATCACATCTTAACCATGCCAATCGTACTGTCTTGTTTTTAGCATCCAACTCTCTTAACACACTGCACTAAAACGACATTGTTTTTAAAGATAGCACACAATTTGGTAATCTTGGTTTAACAATCTCTTTCTTGACTCAAGGTCTTTTATTTTATATATAATAAGACTCGACCCTTGAGAAAAGGCCATGAACTTATGTGATAAAGACCCAATTGGTCTAATACAATTGTAATTAAAACGAAGACAAGTCCTTGGCAAAACACTCATATTTGTGATATGATCAATCAACAAGCTTTTTTCACCATTCTCGATTATGATATGTTGTTTGTAATACTCTGTACTAAAAAAATCATATGCTCTCTATTGTATTGCATAAAAAAAAATGATGTAATTCGTGCCTCTTTTAATGTCCCACACTAATTTCAAGTGTAGAACTTTTATAAACTTTAACAACGACATCATCACTAATTGAATATAATTCTCCTTGAAAAAAGACTCTCTTATAAATTGTAATTCGTCCAAACTGCTCATGATTTTTTTTAATATTCCAAAAATGCTCTCCATATTTCATTTTTTCTTGTTTTGGGACGCAATAGTTTTTTTTTTTTCTTTGTAATTGCAATTCCTTTGTTTCTAAAAGACTCTCACATGTATAACTATGACTATATGCAACATGTGATTCTCAAATTTTTTTCGCCTTGCAACAGATGGCACTTTGAAAATTCCGTGCTCGTGCCATATGAAACATATTAAAGAAGCTTGAGCATTTTCAAATACATATCCTTTTGGAAGAACTAAACAAACATGGATTTTATCAAACATTATCTAAAACGCATAAGACCATCTTTGTCCCTTTTAATGTGCTCAAAAACTATAGTAAACAGTCTTATTTTATAATATTGGATATATGATATCTCATTGCTCTAGTTATTTGATGAGATATTCACATAATAAAAAACGAATCACAAGGCTAATTCCATGCATCTTTGTCAAAATTGAATGTGTAGAAAGGCACTCTACCACAAACTTTGAAAAGCTCCATGAATTAGCAAACCCAATTCCAAACTTTCCTTGAGAAATCGGCACTCCAAACTAGAATGCTAATCCAAGTGCTTTCACTTTCCAATCCGATATAGAGCTTGTTTCCAATCTCATCCAAAACTGCATCTTATTCGGGCTTTGATACCAATGTAAAGACCACTAAGGAAAACCCCTAAGACGAGGATAGGAAAACACAACAGAAACACATAGAAGCAAAACTTCCCAAACAATCATGGATCTAGTCCTCGAGCCATGCAATGTAGAAGCAAGAAGAGAAGAGAGCAACCGGTAACCTGAATCCAAGTTGTCAACGAGATAATCCCTACCTCAATATATAAAGAGTAGATTCATGTGCATGAGCTCATGCAATCTCCATGCAGATCAACTATAAATAGGTTATATCCGTCACACGTACATGCACTACTCCATATGTCTCAATTAGAGTGTTTGGGTCGTCACAAGCAGGCCTCAACATGGAATTAAATTTTGGCGTGGCTAACAAACTCGAATACCAAAGGATCAATCTACCATATTAGGACTATTCCATGTCTTTAGTTGAATATGGTCATAACAATATTATAACTATCCTTTATAAAATATGTCTAGTCATGTGTCAACGTTTTTTAAGAGTTGTTGACTTCATGCTATACTAATGATGGTTACTAGAAATCATTCTGTGCAGTGTAAAATTGGTCTGTTTAAAGATGGTGGCCAAGCCTTTTGTCGAAGGGATCAAACTCAACTCTTTTCTAAGTGATAGGAATGAAAATTATGTTGGGCATTATTTTTATGATGAAAACAGATATCAAGCCAGGTATCCACCACCTAAGAAATTGATTCGAAAAATTGTTGAGGCATTATCATAGGCAAGGAGGATTTGTAGCCAGATTGAGGAAAAAAAATTTAAAAAGTGTTGGACTACCAGTAGAGTCAATTCTTTGGAAGTTATATAAATTCTACAATTTCAATCTCTCGACAAATTTGGTTTATAATGTGATGATGTGCACCCTGTAATTAAATCTATTCAAAAAATTCATACTTATCATTATTAAAGGATCAAGAAATTATATGAAAAGGGCTATCGAGGCAAATAGTTATAGAGCTATTCAAAGTTGCTCTTTGTTCCATTCATTATGGACATTGGCCAAAATGCCAAGTACTATGCAAGTTTCAAAACAGAGGAAAATAAAAAATTCATACAATGGTGTTTACCTCATATCTTGAAGATTGTAACAAGTATACCTATATCGTTGCACGATTTAGGATTTTTGTTAAATGATGTTGCACATATTTTCTACAATTTTAGTCATGATCATGAATGGTCAAGAAGAGATATAGAAGTGGTCAAGCGTTTGTTGCTTGGATTTGATTTAGTTTCGTGAATATTCCAACTCATTTTTTTCGTATTGTTTGTAAGTAGTAGAGAGATTTTGGATGATGTTTATCGTCATGAAATGCATGATATTTGCTAGATCCATGATTGATTTAAGATTGGTTGAGAGGTTTTGCTCCTATGTGTCTCTTGTTGTGTTCTCCTATCCTCATCTTAGGGGATTTTCCCTAGTGGTCATATAATTCAATCCCTTCTACAAAAAGAGATTCTAATTCATCCACCAATGGTCTTAAAAATACACCAAAATATGACTTGAGTTCTTAATGAGCTTCTTACAACTGAGGGGCAAAAACAACCTAGATAAAATATCTACAATAAAGCACTTTCTTGCATTAAGAATAGTGATTTCAATCATGCCACAATCTTTTCGGGTTGTTTGAGATGCTTGAAAACTATCATAGTGTAGAAGTATGGCAAAATTTCGAGGATCACTCTATCAAAATACAAACAGTTTTAGTTAAATTCCATAGTTCCATATAGACTCATAAGTTTATTTAGAAAAACAATTGATTAACATGTACAAGATCTGTACCTTACACATCTTTTTTTCACATTGGATATGATCACGACGTTTTCACACACAAAGTCATATATTTCTTCATCTTCATTCTAGCAATCTTGAAGTGTTTGAGACTTGTTGGAAAATGTTGCATGTCTTTTTACAACAATGATTTTCACATTACAGACAACTCATAGATTGAATTTAGATTCCAAAAGTGTGTTTGTTTGCTCCGTAGGCTATAAGTACAGACACACTTCATTCTCACACCACCGAGAGAGAGAGAGTTTCTGTATTGTGAGATTGGAGAGGTGAATAGAGCGTCGACGGATATTTCCCTTGACCTTTGTTCACCGCATTGCTGAGTGTGAGTGATTTCAGATCTAGTAGCAATCTCGTATGCATTACTTAAATCATTCTTTGGTCAGATAGTACAATAGTTCATTACAATCGTTTGCTGTGTTTTCGTAAAGTTGATCTAAAGAACTGTCTTTAAACTAACTTACCCATCTGCACGAATACTTTGTATTCGGCATTTGAGTAAAGTATCACTTGGTGCAATTTTCCACAGTTGCTGATAAGAGAAGTATGTATGTTTGTGAAATGCTATTCCTTGCCTGAGGAAGTGAGTTATTGATCTGTATTCGTGTTAGTAACGAAGATAATTGTTTCTAACATATTCGTGAGCTACTTAAGTTCTTTAACCATGACTGGACTTTAGTTGTTGAGGACTTCTGTCTAGAACAATTAGTTCAAGAATAAGATTAACTTTTTGTCTGTTCGACATAACAGAAATCCCTACTGACACCTTAATCAGTCAGAGTGTAATTCATTTGAGCTACTCTGATAACATTTCATTAGCAAAACGCTTTTCATTCGGTTCGATAGAGGAAGATTGTTGTTTGGAATTCATTTATCAACACACACCACCATAAAAGTAATACTGGTTACTTAGAAAAATGTCTGTTGACAACCATATTTTCATTCGATTCCATTTCATTCGAAATAAGTCAAGACTGTACCAATTTAACAACTTTTAAGTGCTATCTCCTTGGGGAACGACATAAATACTACATAAGTCTAGCAAATCTAGATTGGTATAGTACGACATATACCAATTTTTGGTGTCGTTGCCGGGGATAGCAAAATAAAGTTGATGCAAACTGACAACTTCATCTCCATTCCCAGTGTATGTCAGATAGAGCTACTCGCCTAGAAATATATCGAAAACTTTGAGAAGAATTTTTCAAAAGAATTCAGGAATCTTTGCAAAGAGGAGAATCACCCTTTTTAAATTTCAATTTTGAAAACTTACCAAAAAACTCTCTTCTTGAAGCTTCTGTTGCAGCTGAACCAGGTTTTGAAGTCGTAAATCCAGAGCCTGATCCTGATCCTAATCAAGAGCCGAAGCCTGAACCAGAACCAAATATGGAAGGCCATGTTCCCCGTTTCACTTCAATCTCAAAGATCAAATATGATTATTTTAAAGGAATATCTTCAAATAATGCTGATAGTTATGTTTCGCAGTTCGAGTCAATCGCTAACTCGAATAATGAAGGTGCTGATGTAGATAAGCTGTGGATTTTTTTTAGTCTTTTGAGAAAGCAAGCACACATATGGTACAACCAAGTTGAACCAAGACGTGTCGCCACCTGGTTACTGCTGAAAGTTTCGTTTTTAAACCAGTTTAGAGAACTTGGTTATTTGTCCAGAATTCTCGGACGACTTAAAATTGTCTAGGAGAAGAAAAAAAAATCTCCTCGAAGGTATACACGAAAAGTAAAGAATCTATTTGGAAAACTAACTGGTGTGTACCCTATCACAATGCAGATCGAGTGGTTTTTGGCAAGACTACCACCAAAAATTGATCGATACTGTAGACAAGGAGATATGATTTCTTTATTAGCATTCATAGCGAGTGCTGAGAATTATGAGACTTCCAAGTTAGCACGTAAAAGACGTTCTACCAGATGAACTCAAAAGTCTAATCATGACTCTAGCGGCAGTGGAGATGAATCTAAATCTGAATCTAGTTCAAGTTCTTCGAGTTTTGAATCTGATTCCAGTGACTCATCAGACACAGAAACTGATGATACCGATCGCAGAAATAAACGAAAGTCAAAACAAAAAAAAGATAGTAAAACCAATGAGGATAAGTCTACGACTTCTAAAGTTGAAAAGCTTTGGAAAAGTAATATGGCTGATCTTAATAAGAAGTTCAACGATTTGAAGGTCCAAATTTCAGAAGTTGCAGACAAGAGACCGAAAGCTTCTTCTTCAAGCTCAGGACTATGGTGTACGAAATGCGGTTCATCTGAACATTCTAAAGAAGAATGTAGAGCTGTGAACATAAGTATGCTGAAGATCCTTCTCAAGATGTTCTATTCATATTTCAAGATGATGCAATTACCAATTATGTTCAAGGTACTACAACACTACAATTCTAGCTCTAGACATTGCTTCTTCAAATGTTGAGACTTTTGATCGACGTAATTCTAACTAGATTGCTGGTTGTAGGCCCTTCAAGAAGAAGGTGAGCACTAGCTGAGATGATACCTCAGCTGCTAGCCCTATGTTCAATTGTCAAACGAGTTCCTTGATTCATCTAACGTATAAGCGCACTAATTCTCCTGGTTCTTGTTGTATCATGTTCAAAGTAAGCATCATACAATCAACATCGTACTTGAGTCCAAATTCTTTCAAGAATGACTGATAAAGTTCATCCAAGATGTTAATAGATGCCACAAGTAGATGGTAATACCATCTCCTAGCTTCTCCCGTAAGGATTGCCGTAAACATAATCATTTGATGTGCAGAGTCCATGATTCTACTGACAACCATTGACATCTCAAATTCTCGGATATGGTTATGGGCATCTTCATTGGTATCTCCATGGAACTGGGGTAGAGGACCTATCGGTTTGAGGTTTTTCTTGGTATCGTCTGGAATGACTATGGGTGTTGACAAAGCACCTACTACACGAGTGGCTAGTGTAGAATTAGGATCTTGCCTAGTGGGAGGAGCATGCAGTTGGAGATTGTCACTTCTACTTAAGGTCTCGTTTTTAACTTCCCAGTTATCATACCTTGTCTCATTGGAGGTTGATTCAATTGCATCAACTTTCATGATCTCCCACTTAGATCTATCACTATAAGCCTTGAATGGATTAGGGATCTCGTTTTCACTACCATATTGGGTCAATGATTCCCCTAGTTCTGTTTCTGATTGGATGTCCTCAAGATGGTCTAGTATTATTCTTTCTGCATCAAAGTCATGTGAAGAATATTCCCATTGCCAAAGGCACGTTGTAGGGGAATCCTACCTCGTTTTATACTTGGTTGTTCGGTTCAAATCGCTGAAATCTAAAGACCTCTATGCAAGTTGTATTTTGACGGTCCGCTCAATTGGGGAGGTACTAGGAGTATTGCAATAATTCGTATTGATATGCCACAATACACTCGTTCAGCTTCTCTTAACCACCCTTGGTTTTCAATAGTATATCCTCTTTGTGATGTTGGGCGGTTCTTTTCTAGATAGAGTAGATTCAAGGTCGATGACTCATTCACTTAAAAAGCTTTCTTCCATCCCCTATAGGCCCTCCTTGTCATCGGTTTCATTCACAACTACCTTTGGGAAATTTATATTCCATTTCATTCACATGATAATTTCAATGGTATGATCCCTCTTGTATTGATTAATTGACTTATCATCCCTATGATATTCTTAGCTTCATGTTGATATTCTTGACTAATGGCTACCTCAAAGGTCCATGATTGTATACTTAGAGTCGATATCACTTAGGCTTTATTTGAGATAATTCCATAGAACCACATTTGGATATATTCTTACATTGACAAACAACCCATCTGTCCCTCCTTTATGTAAAACATTGTGGTTTGGGCCCATTGTAATGCCTTTCGGCCCTAATATCAAGGGTAGGTCCATAAAAGTGTGTGGTTTCCATCAATCAGTCATAAGCAAAGGGCCTGGGTGATATTTGCTAGGCTCGACTTATGGTGCTCGATATAGGGGTTCAGTTCGGTTTGTACGGTATTTCTCAAGTTTCTCAATAAGACACATCATTTCACTAATGATTTCAGCACAAAAGAAATGGATGCAGTTGAAATTGTATGCATGGTTATTTCCTCACTGTGCTCAGGGGACCGACACATCTTGGCTATTAGGTGTCCGGGTGCTCTTGCCTCCCAAGGCCCGTGTGTTTCAACGGGTGTCCTGGGCGGGGTGCTCTAGATGATCCAGTAACAGAGCAACAAAGATTTTTTCCTAACTTGAGAGGTGTGTTTCACCCTCATTGAGTATAAAAGCCACCTCTATGTTTCAAGAAAGTCGACATTGCTTTAACAACAACATAAGAGCAATCACATACACAGCTCAAAAAGGCATACAAGCACTATTGAGTATTTTGGACTACACATCTGATAAATACCAAGCCTATTAGCGAATCCTTGAGTGCACACATTGTTATGAACTATCGAGCCAAGAGAAGTAGTATCATGGAGTTTTCAAATCCTAATCAAGAAGCAACATTACTAATCAACTGATTGTCAACTCATTTAGAGAATATGAAGGGTACACATTGACGTAACCAAGACTTATTTGTGCCAAACCATGAATACTAAGTTACACAGTTGCCTCAAAAAGTAGTAAACATGTCATACTTCATAATAAGTCCCAAGCAAGTATTAAAACATCGTTAGCAGTCGTAGTGGGCGCACATTCATGATTACACATACCATTTATTCCAAAAAAAGGACTATTCAATAAGTTGGAAAAAAAAAAACACATACCTCAGTGATTTTCGAAGATGGTCAAGTCTGGGGCCGCAATTGCTCTAGTCGTCACGATGATGGGTCACGTCTGATACGTGTCTACTTCGTCATTTTGAGGATGAAAGATTTCGGATCCTTCTTTATGTGAAAAAACTTTTGCATGGATGAAAACAAAGGGGCCCCTTCCTTTTGCTTTACTTCTTATTCACAATTCTTCACCTCTTCTTCTGCTCACGGCCTGTCCTCTCCTCCTCGCTGTCCCGAGCTCTTCCTTCTCTGCCTACTCCCCTGATCCCATCTTCTTCCTTCGCTCTTTGCTCTAGCCTGCTGCTCTGCTCTAGCTGCTCGCTCAGGCTGCGCTCTTCTTCTTGAAGATATAGCACAAATGCACCTTGGACGAGACCCTTCAGAGGGTAGTATGAAGTCATTCCCTTTGGAAGTAAGATGACCAATTGGGAATTTACTTAGAAAGAAACTCGTCAAGACTCGATTATTATTTAGAACTATGAATGGGAAATCAGAACCTACAAAATGCCTCAAGATAAGATTTGAACAGTTCATAGACCACATTACACTACCATAGCATGAACGTCAGATATCGAGGGATGGGTTAAATCCATGTAGTTATGGGCTAGTCAACCGTGAAGTTTTACATGGTAAAAGTGTAGATTTAGAATGTGAAAATTTTAGATTCACTTTTCAGGATAGACAAGATGAGATGAATGACAAGAGGCCCCCAAAACACCCAAGGGGAACACTTATCCCAGAGGGGACTAGGGCGAGAGTACTAACGATAATCCAAGGCGAGTTATAGGTAGACCCATCTAGGAAAGATTGGATGGAAGGGTGTGAGCAGCAGGTGAGTCTTGGGAAGTCCACTAAGTCTGAGGACATGATATCTTTCGTATCTAGCAACCAGTGTGACCAAGTTGACAAGAACATCAAAAATAACTACCAAGAAGTACAAGAATTAGTATGGATAGCCCCTGTAGATAAACCCTCTATATCGAGATCCCTAAACTCTTTACAACAAGACAATGAAAAGAAACGCAAATCTCTTATACCTGATGCATTCAATCTAGACTCTTTTGATGTTTAAACCTTATTCGAATCTCAAGAAACCAAGGTAGATGATCACGAGGCAATAGATTCTGACATATTTCTTTGGGATCATGGATTACCCAACTATATTAGTGACAAAGAACCTGAGCATGAAGAGAATATGGTGATAGGTTATGACCTAGAACCTTTTGCCACAGATCCTACATATGAATGGCCGAACACGTTGAAAAGAAATTGAGCAATAAACATTGACTTACGGCATAGAACTGAAGCTCAAAATGAGTATCCAGATAACAAGATTGATATTGTGGTGGGTAGATGTTGACATGAAAAGAGCTCACCTTACCTTTGATCTCACCTAGGGGGTAAGGGATAGTAGGAAGTTTATGTTTTACTTTTATACATTTATTTATTCTATTAACTTTTTATCTGGTGACTTTTTCTTTGTTTTAGATATTGAAAAAAGAAAATCCTTGATGTGAGCTTTGTTCTATGCGGTGTAGAATTAGGATCTTGCCTAGTGGGAGGAGCATGCAGTTGGAAATGGTCACTTCTACTTAAGATCTTGTTTTTAACTTCCCAGTAATCATACCGTGTCTCATTGGAGGTTGATTCAATTGCATCAACTTTCATGATCTCCCACTTAGATCTATCACTATAAGCCTTGACTGGATTAGGGATCTCGTTTTCACTACCATATTGGGTCAGAGATTCTCCTAGCTTTGTTTCTGATTGGATGTCCTCAAGATGGTCTAGTATAATCCCTGATTCGTCTCTTATAACCATTGACATTTCATATTCTGATAGTGAAAGTGCTTGTTCTAATTGTAGATCAAAGTCCTTGTCTTCCTGGTTTATGCCAAGACTTAATGGTTCATGTTGCAATAAAGAGGTTTATGAAGTCGACACGGTTTTAGGGTCTGACAATTGTAAATTTGACTGTCTTTCTATAGGTGGGGTTGGACAATAATCGGTAAGAAAATTTATGGTAATGAGAGTTCTATAGCCATGGAAAGGTCAAAGAAATCTTCTTCCTCATTCTCCTCTGAGAGTATGGTTATGTGTGGATCTGGTAATGTTTCTATTGGACTTACACTTGGAGTTCAAGGGGGGTCTCGAGAGGTAAGAAAATTTCTGGTAATGAGAGTTCTATAGCCCTGGAAAGGTCAGAGAGATCTTCTTTCTCATTCTCCTCTGAGAGTATGGTTATGTGTGGATCTGGTAATGTTTCTATTGGACTTACACTTGGAGTTTCAGATTCTATCAAGGGGGGTCTCGAGATATATCTACTTAAAGGCTTTTCAACTATTATGACATGTTTTTTTTCCATCTCAGCTCTCTATGTCTAGCTCCCTTGGCATAGAATTTCCTCTTACACTCTCATCGTGATCAAGGACTTCCAAAAACACATCTATGGTTTTAGTAATTTCTTGTTCTGTTGGTATTTCAAGGGTATCTGTCGGCCTATTGGGTTCACAAGTCTCTTGATCATCAAATTCTAGAAGTGGCATTTCATCATCTTTTTCCAAGCAGTTGTCTACCTCTATTAACGGAGGTCCCAAATCATCTCCAGATCTAGCTATTTTCTCATTAGGCAGGTCCATGGCCAAAAGTCCACAAAAGAGCTTCTCAACCCATGAGAAGTCTTTCATTGTTATCAGGTAATCAGTCCCCATTACTTCGTTCACTATGTGTCTCTATCAATTCCTTTCAAAAAATGGGTATTGCAAGAGATTCGATAGTCTGACTAGGAATTCTATCATCTTGAGGTATGAGGCCTTCATTAGTTCTATCAAGCGCGCATATGGTACTCTGAATCGTGATCCATTTGAGACCTCATCTTATTAGCATATCTTAGGTTGTAGAAAGTAGGATTGCTTACGTACATGGCTCTGTGCTATTCCATTAGTAGGGTCAGCAAACATCATTGTGTGATGCTAACCACGTCAACCTGTGGTAATATGGTAATTGTCTTTCGAAACAATGTATGACATCAGTCAAGCAGCTTGCACTAAAATGTTAGGCATGCGGCGAGTCACATTAACGCTCAACAATGGCGAACATAGGTTTCATTCATTGTTAATTGATCAACTTCATCAATATGGTAAAAATGAGTTAGCTGTCTCCAATCAACAACAAGCCAATATGTAATGTAGACAACAACATGAACAACTACCTTCCAAGCAATAGTCCATTCAACAAACAACCTTCGAACTCCCGGCAGACGCACCAATGTTGGGCGGATCTTTCCGTCGAGGGATTGGTCCCGTCAGAAGATCCCCAGCGGGGAAGGGCCCACACTGACCTTACGCGAGTGATCAGGGTAATGTCGTTTCCAATCCCGGAGGCCATCCTAATCACCCCGTACTCCCAGTTCAATGAGAGTTTTCCAAGCTCTCAGAGGTATGACTGCTGAGAGATGACATGGCTACTCAGTTCAGTGCTCAATTTGACTTTCCAGTTTCTTGATCTATAAAGCAATGCTAGATATTGTGTGCGCTTTTGGTGCTACTGGTTTGGATTTCGGGTAGGATCTAACCTGACCTTGGGAGACGCCACACTAGAAACCATTCAGTTCTAATAGGATCCGGACCCCCGTGGAAAGCTAGTAAGACTCAAAGGGATTCTAAAAGGGAGTCACGGGAGGTCCATCACCCTAGATCCAACCTACAAGTTCAATCTATTATCAGTGGTAAGGCCAACTGTTATCTTGCAACATACTTTGGGCATTTGGATGGTCGAAAGAGCTTCCTGAGAGCTCGAGGCATTTTCAATCGACTCATGATTTTGATGTCAGATTTGGTAGATGGGTCGTATGGTCAAGATGTTACTACAGTGCTATCAAAACTTCTTTCTGCATCAAATTCATTGTTAACATATTGAATTGAACTTGAAGGATATTCTCATTGCCAAAGGTATGTTGCAGGGGAATCCTATCTCGTTTTATACCTGGTTGTTCGGTTCAAATCAGTGGAATCTCAAGACCTCTATCCAAGTTGTATTTTGACGGTTTGCTCAACTGGGGAGATACTAGGGGTACTGCAATAATTTGTATTGATATGCCACAATACACTAGTTCAGCTTCTCTTAATCACTGTAATAGATCCTAACACTATAGTAGGGCAAACATTAACTGATCCACCCAACCTTGCCTACTCCTTGATATAGAGTAAGCCCCTCCTAGCCCAGTGTGAGGACTGGTAGCATGCAACTGCCAAGTGTCAACCACGTGGCACTGATGTGGCCGACTGCACGTCGGGACCGAACTGGGAAGCCTATCCTGCTGACAGGATCCCTAGGCTGTGTTAGGCCCGCCATGGCTATGGACCGTGCTGGGGCACACTACTCACACTGTCTTGCCCTGTTGGTCATGTACGCTGGACACGCCCCTGACTGTGGTGTCTGACCTATCTGTGTTCCCTAGGGTTCGGCATTGGTTACGAGCTCGTAACACTCCCTCCCCCTTAAGAACCGTCTTGGTCCTCTAAGACAAAGTCTGGAAAAATCTTGCGAAGGACGTTGCCTCTTTCCCAAGCGGCATTCTCAACAGGCTGATCATTCCACTTAACCAGATATTCTCAGTATAGAGTATGACGAGTCTGCGTCTCTCTGCTATCAAGAATCTCCTCTGGTTCATGTGGAGGCTGCTGAGGATCCAATGGGAGAACTAGAACACTGTCCCCTACCAGATTGTCTGATCTGGTTAAGGCTTTTCGTAACTGACTTACATGAAAGACTGGAAAAACCTTACTGCTGTGTGGGAGTTCTAGTTCATAGGTGACCTCGCCTAGTCTCCTACTGATGGTAAAGGGACCACAATACCTTGGAGACAACTTAGCACACACTCCTGATTTGAGGGTTTTAGAGTCGACTAGGACTCTCAAGTAGACTTTCTCATCAGTGGAGAACTGCACATCCCGTTTGTGTGGATCTGCATAATGCCTGGCTTGATCCTGGGAGTGCCTAATGCTACGCTTAGCATGTTCTATCATCTGGTTTAGGTCCTCTAAAAAGTTTCTGGCTGCTTCAACTTTTTCTTGTTTAAACTCTACAGCTATGGGTGAGCGTGGTTGAAAACCGTACATCAGCATAAATGGGCTGTATCCCGTAGCTGAATGTTTGGTACTGTATAAGCAAACTCTAATATCGAGAGATACTCCTCCCAATTAGTCTGCTTCTTGCTGACGTATGCACAAAGCATATCCTCCAGCACCTGACCCTCTTTGTTTGACCGTCCGTCTGTGGATGGTCGGTGGTACTCATATTAAGTTTAGTATGGAGATGATGGAATACTGCCCTCCAAAAATTTCCAGTAAACTTACTGTCTCGGTCGCTGACTATGCCGGAACGTAGGCCGTACAATTTAAATAGCCCGTCTGCAAACAACCTCGCTAATTGGAGCTCTAACGATTGTTTTGGTCGGAATGAAATGAGCCATTTTGGTCAGACGGTCAACTGTGACCCATATAGCGTCATTACCCTTTTGGGTTTTAGGCAGGCCCACTATAAAATCCATGGAGATACTCTCCCATTTACCAGCTGGTATTTCTAAGGGATGCAACAACCCTCCTGCCTTTAAACGCCCTGCTTTGTTTACTTGACATTTTTTGGCAACTGGTTACATACTGGTGGACGTCCCTTTTCATACTGGGCCAGAAAAATTGCCTACGAAGAAGCTCATAGGTCTTCTGTATGCCTAGGCGTCCCGCACTAGGATTTTCAAGACATTCAGCCAAATCAAAACAATTGTGTGATGCTATGATTGGCTAGGTTCTAGTGTAGGGTAAAGTTTTTAAAATGACGTTTTAAGAAATACAAAATCAAAACCTATATTGTGTAATGTGGCCAAAACTAGTTCAAAATAATTCTGATAGCACTGTAATGCTATGACTGGCTAGGTTATGATGTAGGGTAAATCTTATTGGGAAGGGAGTTCATGTGGCCCAACGACCCACACCTGCCGAATTTTTTCTTAGAAGGTTGACCAGATTGTCTCATTTTTATAAATAAAATTATTCAACCTCTTATGAGTTTGTTGTTCCAATTTATTTGTTGTAAATATGTTCAGTCTCCTGATATTTGTCAGACAATTTCTTAAAGTTTAATAAATATAAAATATTGTTTTGTCACTTTGCTTACATGTGAAAGGACTATGTTCGAGTTGAATAAGTTAATCAAGGGAATACAAAGGCAGATATAGTCATTAAAATATTCCCACAAAAAAAAGAATTTTATAATCTGACTCCAGAACCAGTTCCCGGGGCTGGCGCCAGTTCATCCAA
This sequence comes from Diphasiastrum complanatum, assembly GCA_029204225.1. Classification (NCBI taxonomy): domain Eukaryota; kingdom Viridiplantae; phylum Streptophyta; class Lycopodiopsida; order Lycopodiales; family Lycopodiaceae; genus Diphasiastrum; species Diphasiastrum complanatum. Next base: position 31,984,489 of record CM055094.1, on the reverse strand, counting down.
GAATACGGCAGCTTCCGTTGAGGATGATGATGAGTCCGAGTATACGTCGTCAGATGACGTTGAGGATTCTGAGTCTGTATTACCCAAGCAAACCCAAGTGGTTGAGGGTCAGTTGACTCAAGGATTCAAGGTTGCAAGTGAAAAACCTGAGACAAAATTCTACCATCCCAAATGCCCACACTATCCATGGGATCTCTGTTTTGATTTTATCATGAATAGTCAACATTAGTATTTTTTAAAACATCATTATTATCATTTCATAGAAACTCTATTTTTCTAATAGAAGAGAATCACATTTCGCGTGCCAGCTTGAGTGCAAAAATACAAACCCATGATGAACTCATGCGCATCACTTGTAAAGAAAGAAAAGTTGAGCATATAGTAGTATTGGGAATATTGGCCCAAGACCTTGACAAATTATGAAGGGTATACAAAATCCAAACTACTGATAACAAAGGCAGCTTAAGAACTTGGCTTTGCATAGAGCTCTAGGCAAGTTCATTATTTAAAGTGGACGTAACAAGCGAGACACTGATGCAACAATTGATGCAAACATTTGTTTGTTCGTGGATCAACACCACCAGGTCCTTGGCCAGATATAGTCTTCCCATAAGCCTTACAAGTATGAACGAAATATTCCAAGTCATCTAAGGTTGCGGATATATAATATAGAATCTTTGAGCAGCCTCACAAACTTTTTAACCTACTCAATCGGGCTTGTAAAAAAGGCATCAATTATTTCCTTCCTAATCTGTAATAGACAAAAGCTCCTCCAAAAAATGGTGGGAAGTGAGAATGAAAAACAACAAAAGAAAGAGGAATCCTCTCAAGTCCCATCTAGCACAAAGCAACCTAGACCAATCTGAGAAGGGGGAAACTGAAGGGAAAGATTAGTAAATCAGTGGCATCATAAAGGACACCTTCAAAAGCACCAGGAGTTGGGTTGTGTCAACCACTGCAAACGATCTCATTGGTAGAAATAGCTCTAAGCAATTGTGCTTAACAAGAAACCATAAACAAACACACTTGAAACCTTAAAAACTTCAAGAGTCGAGACTCGGATCACAGCAAACCATTCCAGTACGCTGAAAATTCAGCATCAAGCCAGATTATACTAGTATAAGTGAAATATTACTGTACAGAGCATGTCATGTTCAATCTGACAACAGTGTCATTCCACTAAGGGCCAAAAGCTTAGCAATCAGGGATTCCTTTTTAGGTTCAAGAAAATATTACACACAGCCTGATCTGGCCAGCATTTTGTCAATAGATGTACAAGAACCAAAACTAGGTTGCATTATTTGTCTAAAATAGTTAAGACAAGTTAAGCGTCAAATGTCCTGGCCAAGATTAACTACTTTCTGTATATTCACTATCATCATCCGTTTCTATTAGTGCTTCCAAAGGCCTGTTTCTTGACAAATATGAATGACTGCTGTGAATCAAACGCAGCTGAGGTTCAATAGTATTTACAACATTCCAATCTTCCTGTGACAGGGACCAAGTGAAAATGTCAGAATTTGACTTGATCCTTTCTTGCTTCGAGCTGCAAGGCAGCACACTTGTTCCTCGTTGTATACCCCATCGTAGAATCACCTATGATATGAAATTGACACATGCTAGAATAAATCAGAACCTCACGCTCTCACAAACTAAGGTCAGACCTGTTTATACAGACGAACCTGAGCTGGAAATGATAGTTATTACTTCGTCAAAGAACTATGATGAGAAATAACATGAGAAAATAAAACATGGTCAACGATGATGGAAACTATGAATTTCATTTCATATGCTTATTTTAATATGCACTTTGGCATACTCTAACGAAACAAACTTTCAAGAGCTTGTTCTGCTTGCATCTTTTTCTTCTCTTTATCATGCTGTTTAGCAAATGTGCTTATTGCCCTGTTCTGATGCCCACAACTCTTAAGTACGACAAAGTCAAGGGAATTATCTCTCCACAAATCTTAGTCTAGACAACAGGCCCATTTTGATTCTGGGTTTTGCTAAGTGAGCTTCAGCAGACTGAACTTTATGAAGCTCAACACTGCATGTGTATGGTTGAACCATGTGTGTGTGTGTGTGTGTATGATTAAGTTCATACAAAGTCTAGGATAATATGCAGATAAGGTACATGGAATCTATACAGACTCTGGAGTCCATCCACAAAGTTGAGATCATCCGTTCCATCATAGCATGCAATGCACAATCCGACAGGTTTTTTAACACCCACAATTGAGTGCAGGTCACAAGACAAAGGCCACTCAAACAGATTTTCTGTCACACCAAATAGATCAGCATGCCAACTTAAGGCGTTGTGGACATACAGTAGATTAGGGAATATCGTGGGCTCACCACGCTGTTGTACACCAGGATCCTTTTATTCACAGGGCACTCATATATCAATTGAGATCATTTGATATTTTGAGGCCCCAAAACCCTTGTAAGTGGGCACACCAGTTTTGGAAGGAATATATGAAATCCCTCCATCCTAAGTTTGGCATAAGCCCTAATCCTAGAGATTAGAAACTCTCATTTGGTAGTTAATTGAGATTTGTAGAGTTGAGCTTTGAGTCAAAGAGCTCCATATGGGAAATCTTTATGGGAGGTCTGTCTGCGCTATTGGCAGTTCATGATATTCATTAAGTATTCTTGATTGGAGATTGCTTTATGTTTGTCGTTTGCTGTCTTTTCATAATTAGTGTGAAACTTTTTACTGCAATAGACATAATACTGTTAAACGATCATGATCGTGAATTGCGAACTTTAAAAAAGTAACAAACCTGAGCAGGAGTCTTGCCAAGACGCTCTGCAATACTAGCAATGACAGAAGTCCTCAATAGTGGCACATGTACAGAACGGGATTTAGTAAAGATGGGTGCACTTGGTGCTTCTATTTCCTCTTCTCTTCTATTTGCACTGAAACTGCTTAAGCTCGTATCTGGAACACCCAAAGGAGTATGGGCTGAGACATGAATCCCTTTGTTTTGGCAAAAGTTAACCAGCTCATCTTGTCTCCAGAATGGATGAAGTTCAACCTATGGAAACAACAGTACCAAGGGTGTTAACAAAACTCTCATGTTTTATTGAAGCTAATATGTATGTCCTTAAAATCAGTTATGAGAGGCTAGGAGGTGTTCTCATATCCACTGTCCCTTTTTCTATAGAAGAACTAAAGAAAAGAAAAGCCAGGCTATGCTTTGATATAAACAAAGAAACAATGGGGAAACAGATAGATAATTGCTAACCCAAATGAATCAGGGTATACCAAGGCAATATCAGTTGGCTGTGTTGGATCTTGCATTATGAATATCATATGCTAAACAGTCCCCCGTCCCACAAACCACAAAAACAAAACCTGGCTTGGTAGAAGCCCATAACAAACAGTGTTGCTGCCTTGCTCTCAAGAGAACAATTATTCAAGGTTACTGAACACAGTGGTAACAAAAGTCATGCAACTAGAGTCTGGACACAATTGCGAGAACTATTGCAGTAAGCAAGCATCCAGCAAATTCATTTTTAATGGGTTCAACATTTGCATAGAATGATGGAAAAATCAATGTCCTGCGTTTAATTCCTTACAAGTTCTCAACGCAAACAATGTCCAAAAATAGTCAACATCCAAATATAGCTCGCAAAAAGATACTTCACTGTCAAGCTCTTTCTAAAGCACTCATCTTTCTTGCAAGTTGTGAGGATGCTGGCACCAAGGAGCTTGCTAACCAGAGAGCATCAGCAGATAGGAATCATTCGGTTATGGCATATGGCAAACACCTACCAGATTTCACGTCAAAGCTCTAAAACATTAAAATGACTTTGTGGCCGGGGCGCCAGCCTACATATATACTCTCTCTATGTGAAAAGCTAAAAGCATAAAGCAAATAGCAAAGACAAAACTCTATTTGCTAATATTAGTACCTATATTGGGTAAAGACCCAAGATGTATTTCGAAGGGGTACCAAATAAATATTAATTCCTAACACTCTCCCTTAAATGTTTACTTTGTTATCTATTACTCCTAGAAGTTTCATGAACTTCTGACTTTTGAATTTTTTCTTTGCAATGTCCTTTTGGTAAAGATATTGGTAGCTTGCTCTTCTGTAGGCTCCACTTCCCCTGAAAGTAGATGGATCCTTGGTTTTCAACAATGTAGCCATGTAAGCAAAGTGTACATCCCCATCCTTACGATGATCCTCTTGTTGAACTTCATGTCGATCCTGATCTTCATGTTGCTTTTGAAGCCTAGCCGATTCAGGTACTTGAATTGGTGTAGGCGATACATGTGTCAATTCAGACTCCTGTAATGACTCATCACAGAAGATGGGAATTCCTCCATCTTGCTTCCTATCATAAGGTATCTTTGTATCTTTATGAGTTCCATCCTCATCAAAGATTACATCCTTGCTTATGATGACTTTCTTACCCTCCAAGCCATACAACCTGTATCCCTTCTCTTGACTATCATATCCAAGGAATAAACACTTGGTCGCCTTAGAATCCAATTTGCTTCTGGAATCCTTAGGTATGTTAGCATAAGCAATACTTCCAAACAATTTCAAATGACTTACATCTGGTTTTTGCCCCGTGTAAGCTTCCTCTGGAGTTCGATTCTCTACGATCTTTGTAGGACTTCGATTTTGATAAGCCAAGGTAGACTATTAAGCATAATGGATACTAAAATTGAATCTTGAACTCTTTTTCCAACTGCAATAAGTTGTCCTCTCAAACCTTTTACCCGAGTAAAGTAGTCCATTACTGATTCACATGTACCCATCTTCAATGTGTGTAGCTTATTAGTCAAGAACAAGATTCATGACTGATTTACCGTCTCATACAAGTTCTTCAGTATATCCCAAGCCTCCTCAGGTCTAGTAACATCTTTGATGTGAGGAATGATCATATCTCTAACCGACAAGTTGATAATATGATGAGCTTTTCTTCTACATCTTTGATACTTCCACAACTCCCTCTCAATGTTAGGAGGTATCTTGACGCCTATGACGATCTCCCAATATTCTCGATCCTGGAGAATATTTTGCATCTTGAACTTCCATATACTATAGTTCGTTCCATCTGGCTCGCTAGACTCCGGCAACATAGCATCGTTCAACCCTGCCATTATACTGATGTTTATAGCCTAATTTTTCAGCAATCAGTATCTTTTCAAATTCAATAAAAACATTAGCCAAAACCCTGCAGCGATGTGGCAGAGATCAGGTCCGAAACAGTAGCCGCAAAGATCAGGTCTGAAACAGTAGCAATCTGGCAACGATCAGGTCTGAAGCAGCAGCAGCAGAGATCAGATCCAAAACAGTAGCAATCTGGCAGCGATCAGGTTTTTAAACAACAGCGATTTGGTCTGTTTCCAGTGATCAACCTGTTTGCCAGCAATGAAGCCTGATCTTTAGACAACGATCAGATCTGAAAAACAGCAGTTTGGATCTGTCAGATCTGAAAACTAGCAGTTTGGATCTGTCAGATCTGAAAACCAACAGTTTGGATCTGTCGGGCAGCGATCGGCACTGCAATAGACAGCAAACAATAGCAACGACTTTGATTCCAGCTCAGCGATCAACAGTTCTGGCAGCGATCCTACAAGCCACCAGCAATCTGCACCTCCAATAATCTTCTTCTTGCAACCCTGCAAAAGCAAACTCTCTCTCTCTTTCTGAAAAATTCTTGGATCTTGACAGCTCCACGGTCACAAAGCCTGCTCTAATACTATGTCAGAATTTGTCATACAAATTCTAGATGGAGTTTACTAGTCTTACTAGCACTCACACAAACCAAGCATAGAGATTAAAGAGAATTCAGATTATAGAAGAATTGAGCAAAGCTCTAGAACACTGGAATGACTTTGTGGCAGGGCGCCAACCTACATATATACTTTCCTAATCTATGTGAAAAGCTAAAAGCATAAAAGAAATAGCAAAAGACAAAAAACTATTTGCTAATATTCGTACCTATTTTGGGTAAAGACCCAAGACGTATTTCTAAGTAGTAAAACAAGTTCTAATCTAGTAGTAGTGCACCCACCTACTGTTGAAATAAATGCCTATTTTGCCCCTTAAGGCTTGTATACTTGTAACTTGTAAGTTGTGCATAAGACATGGGGGTAAAACATTTATGTACATAGTACACCCGACTTGTGCTAATTAGGCAAGTAATAACGAGTAGGTTGAGGACCCATGTGGGTTCTAGAGCTAGAATTAGCAAGGCACCACCTCTATACATTACATGCTAAAAGTGGCCCTTAGTTTGGAGGGGTTTCCACGCCCTACTACTCTTTGAATAATCATTTGTGTGAGCTTTGAAGTCCTCTCTCTCTTGCTCTTGTCTTCTACTCTATAGCTGGTTTTTTCAAGCTTTCATAGTGTGCTTACTGTGTTGGTATGATACTCCATAGCTAGGCCTTGGATTTTGTTACCTACATGCATGAGCAATGAAAAATGGCTCACTATAAATAGTAATGACTCCTATAATACAACTTACTAAAATTAGTAATGGCCCCTAAAATAGCACGTAGGCATGGCCAAACTCAGACTAAGGGGTACCAAATAAACATTAATTCCTAACAAGATTGTCAAAACATTAGACATTGTCCCAACAGGCAATCAAGGCATAGCAACAAAGAACTATATCAATGTCATGCCTAGGACGCTAACTAACATAACAAAAGAGACGCCAATCTTCAAACCTGTGGAGTCTGCCATCAAAGTCATAGACAATCAACTTCATCATGCATAGAGTTGACAAACTACTCACTTCGTCGATGCCCAAGAGTAGGTGCTTATCACATGCACATGCACATGCACATGCACAAGCACATCCACATTAGTTTTCATACATTTGTACAAAGACCAACATATTGAGCTTCTCTTCTCCAAAGGTGAAGGGAAGATTCGGTCATGATGCACGCTAGCATCCAAGAGAAGACCCAATTAAAGAAAATTTGTACTTCCTCATGAAAAAATAAAATAAACTCATATTTCATCACTTCAACTTGCACAAAACTTAACTCATTGCCTAGACAAGAAATTAGGGCTTTAGGACTGGATGATAGCGGGTGAATATACCATACATTGTTCTTCTCCAACAAGGATTTTCTCTCCGCTTCTTTTTGTATCAGTTTGGGACGACAAAGATACTAGGGAGCAAACTAAAGCTTTGTATTAAAATCAATCCAAGTACAAAGATTCAAGGTGTCTTCTTGTTTTTGAAATTATTTGGTTTCTATCCATGCCATAGTAGCCAAGTTATGTGGTACAACCTTGCTTGTCTATTTGAACTAATATCACTTGGGAGTTATGATCAATCAAAGTGATTGTTTGCTATAGTTGTTGAGTAAATTTCCTAGATACCATCCAAGTCATAGTTGATCATTCTTGTGGTGTAGCAAGTGAGACCCATTCTACTAGGAAGTTCCAATTTTAGTTGGACTATATATGGTAAAAGCACGAACACCTATCTATAGCAAAACTTGTGCTCCAAATCAAGCACTAGAATCTCGAACTTGAGTCTAGCTAAATTCTGACTTGACTTTACTAAATATAGATAAAGGCCCCAAGAATTAGCACACAGGCATGGCCCAATAATCCTAATTAACCTAAATGACAACATTAGGGGTAAAATATTGTGAACATTAATTCTAACATAAAGGAGGAGAACAAGAAAAGGGTGACGTAGGTCAACCAAGAAAGTGCTTGGATACCATGTTATGAAACTACACAAATGCACGGAAAGGCATTTGCCAACCCCCTCACCCCTTGTGGATCTCCTCTTCAGGGGGTGAGGGGGGTACACGCAGAAGCACTCTAAGTATGATTTAAAATTGGGTTCCTCAAAGTGAACTCTTGCCACTTCTTTGGACTTGCAGCTCTTTCTACAAGTTATGATCACTTTGCTCCAGTCTCACTTCAATTAGACCACCTGTGACCTTATCACAACATCATTTCTGCACTTTACCTATCCATGAATGGCAACACTTTTAAACTTTTGCATATCAAAAAGAATCCTTTTTTGCATATGAGCACTCTCAAAGGACGTAGATCTTCAACTTATAAATCTGAGATCTCATCTGCCAAGAAAAACCCTCACCTTTGATGTTCATGAACTGCAAGTGATTGGTGTCATTCCAAAATTTTGACGCGTTATTTTGTGATACCAACTCCGATAACCTCAACATTCTCCAGAAATCTAGAGTTTGATGCTTGTTAAATAGACTCCACTAGATTTTGAAAAAACTTCCTCTTCCCAAGACAACCTTCGACCAATAAATCGACTATATACTATGGGACAAGTTCCATGCACTTTATCTCATGACAAAATGCACCTGAAGTATATAGCAATGTACTGAAAGGAACATTAAAGATCTCACTGCCACTTTACATGTTCTATTTGTTGAATAAATAGTTAACTTATAGTAGTACCAATGCCACCTTAAATGCCACAACTATATCATTAGGAGGAAATCCAAGTCCAATCATTAAGACCTTTTTCAAATAGCTTTCCAAGATGATGCATTTTATCAATAAAATCAATGTTCAGATACGTTGTCTTCATCTTGAAAGTAGAGCTCAAACATTAGACGTGCATTGACGTGCAAGATCTCTTATAGGACTCAATGATCATCTAACGTAATTTGCTGGGAATCTTCTAATAGACTGTCACTAGAGAGTGTCACAGCAAAACTTTATCGTGGTTCAATCCTTTCTTTATTGATCATAGGGAGGAGAAATTTCTCTAAAAGCTTCATGGTCTCATCATACTTATGTTGATTGCGTCTTAGGCCAGCATAGTTGAAAATTTGAAATCTTACAGCAGATTCTGTTTCGACAAAGGGAGCCTGTCAATGCATACTCGCTATATTGTGAAATTTATTGCATGGAAAAATGGCTGAAACAAGAAGATAAATAAAACCATAAAAGATACTTTCTAGATACCTGACTTAAAACCGTAAAAGATCTTTTCCAAATACCTGATTCACAGCAGGAACGATGTTTGCAAACGTGAGAAGCTCTTCCAACTGTGGAATACTAAAGTTGCTGACTCCAATTGCAGCAGCTTTGCCTTTTTCCACTAGGCTTTCCATAGCTAGCCAGGTGTACTTCATCCGCCTTAAAAACTTCGAGGGATCGCCAGAGGCCATGGGAGGTGGATCTGTGGCATCTGCCAACGAGGACACATCCGGCCAGTGCACCAAATAAAGATCTAGATAAGTCATTCCTAGATTCTTCAGAGAAATATCCACGGAAATTTCCACTCGTTTAGAAGCACTAGTTGTGCACCAAAGCTTGGAAGTCACAAATAGATCTTCACGCTTTAGGCCTGGTATTCCGCCACCCAAAGCATCTGCTAAAGCTTGACCTACCTCTATTTCGTTGCCATAAAGGTGAGCACAATCTAAATGCCTGTATCCAACCCCCAGAGCGGTGCTCACTGCGACCTTGCACGATGCGCCGTCGGTCTGCCATGTTCCTAAACCAACTGCGGGGATCTTTGCTCCGGTGTTCAAGCTGAACGAGGCCTGAACATCCATGCCTGTCTTGTCTAAACTAAAATTAAAACTTGCACGATCAACCGAAAAAGCCTCTGAAGAATTAAAACTTCAACAACTCGATGTACCAGATGCCAGATCTTTCATGTCGATGTTTCTTTGCCAATCTTTCTTCACATCTACTGAAAATAGAGCTATTCTGACCATAAACATAATCTAAATATGCTCTGGAATCGGGACACCACCCTCAAAGACACCAAAAGATGCTCCCTCACGGATTTATCAACATAAAATTGCAATTAATAAGCAAGAATGCCGATTCCCTCTGTACTTTCTGCCTTACAATTCTGCCATCGACGCTCCGGATTCTTACTTTTCCAGAATAACATAACTTTTGTTTGCAATTTAAAGAAGAATGTGTCCCCTTCGAGAATAAATTTAACACAAACATGCCGTATCAGCTAAGAACACTCGACCGACCTCCCTAAATTTCATAATCATGCTACAATCTAATTCGATTCTTGAACCTATAAGAGCTTAATAAAGAGGCAGTCTCAGCTGCTCTGCTTCCGCTACAACAAGTACAAGTTTCTGCGCATCTTACCAAAAAGATCTGCAGATCATCAATTCTCGTGAGAGTCAATATCAGAGACTTTGGATCAATGTCTCTGTCAGAGTCTGTCTCATCTCCATCTCCATCTCCATCTCCATCTCTACATTTTTCTCTCTCCATCTCCATCCCTTCCCTTTATTTTAGGGACACTTAGTTCAATTAACCCTCACAAATCATGGCTTGCCATGTGGTAGAACCTTCCAAAGGCCTTCCATTCACTAGGTCATGCACATGTTTTAAATGCCGGTTGCCCCCAGTGCACATCTCTGGAATCGAATCGAACGGATGTGGTTGGTTAAGTGAGCATCTCAATGTCTCACTTAACGACATGTCGGATGTGTATCTAAGCGCAACACGGATTTTATTGCCTACACATTTTTTTTAACCAATGCTTCAATAAGTGCCAATCAATAGCGTTGATATATCCCATAACCAATTTTGCTAATTTTTTAAAATTTTCAAAGCATGTGCCTAGTTCCAAAAATAGAGTTCTCCTATACCTTAGGGAGATCATCTGCTTAGCTTGGCATCCAAAGTTTCTTAGGTCCCACATGCTCAAGCGGCCCTTGGAAACCAAGATGCAATCCTTGATGGAGGAAAAATGGGGCTCTCCCCCTCTCACACTTTTCGTTGAGTTGTTACCATGTGACACATAAGGTGGCATGAGACCCTTGCCATGTACGGACAACTCAAGCCCAATTTTTGAACTTGGGGACAATGAATGGCATGTTGAGTTGCCACGAGCAATTTAAGAAAAACAAACCAATGGTAGGACAGGGATTCAAAATATTGCGACCCTCCATTTAACGCTTACTAGCCAAGTTTGAAAGGGGGCTGGTTCGTCAATTCACTTGCCAAGGTTTAAAAAATGGGCGGCAAATGAAAGGGCTAGGCAAACGGACAGCCTGTGAGCTTATTCCACTCCTTGTGGCAATCATTCATTGACTTTATCCAAATGCATCTCAATGTCATTAGGTGAGATCTCTCTCTCTCTCTCTCTCTCTCTCTCTCTCTCTCTCTCTCTCTCCTATTCACTTTTCATCTTTTTCATGTTCATTCATAGGAATCTTATAAAACTGAGATTCTATCCTCGCTTTATCTCTTTTGTGTCAATTGGATTCTATGAATTTTGAAATGATTGTTTTTATTGTTGCATTGAGTTGAGTTGTGACTTGCAACTCTAGCTGAAAAGCAATTCATTCAGTTACACGAGATTATCTCGAATTGCCCCTAACTATAGCAAAGGGCCCATATGTCACATGGCAACTCTAGTTTGATCTAGAAAGGTGGATAGTTCTCTTTTTGAACCAATGACAATCCTTTCTTCTCCATTTGATGTTTGTCGAATCCTCTAATTTAAAACTATCATGAGTCTAAGTGATGGCCTTTCAATTATATTTATTTTAGAAGCCCTCATAGGTGGTGAGTTGTTGGTGTACTCCACCCAAGTTCGATTGTGTGATCCCATGGCTTAATACCAAAAAGCATTATGCTTATTTTAGGAGCTCCCTAATTTGAAACTATTGCGAGTCTAAGTGACAATTGGTCTTTCCATTATAGTTATATTTGGTGTTGAAACCCTTGCCACCATGAGTAGAGTGTTATTCAAAGACATTCTTCATTGTATTTAACAAACAAATGGTCACAACAAAAACAAATTTGAAATAAATGGCACTTACTTGGCCATGCCTTACAAAGTCTCTAACTATGTTCAAGTTGGTCGAGTTTGTGAAAATTCTAACATTAAAAAATGCAAAAGCTTGAAAATCGCAGAGCGTATTGTTACCTTAGTATGCAAACATAGAAATTTTGCATACATGCATGCTTTTAGCCCTATATGGCAATGATTGGGGACTCTTTGGTGCAAATTATTATGTGTAACAACGATATCACCAAGCACATGCATGACTTTAAAAAATTATCCTACACATACATCATTCGATTACGTTTTAGAGCATCATGGAAGCACCACATCTCTTTATTGCCTTGATTCAAAAGTGTCACATGCAACCTTTTGTATTACATAACATAAACTATTTCATTGCATAGGAAAGTCATTGTACCTTTCCATCTTCTCAAAAGCCCTTTGTTAAATCTATTTTCAAAGTCAAAGTTGTAATCTCTCTCTCCTCTCTCCCCCCCCCCCCCAAAGGCATAGCTAAGTAAGCACCTCAAATTTTATTGCATAATATCAAATGATTCTAAGACTATCACTTCATGCATTGGTTTTCCTAATTAATAGGTGATGGTGCAAAAATACAAGGTTCACTCTTGTTTGATTAAAATTTGGCAAGGCTTGGATTTAAAAGAGGATAGATGCTTCCTTGCCTAATAATGCCGAATTGAAATGTTTCCTCATAGAAAATATCGCCTAATAATATTGAATTGAAATGTTTCCTCATGGAAAATATTGCGGAGTATTAGATTCAACAACAACAAAATTATTTTAATATTTGAGCTAGTTTATATTTGAGTTGTGTGTGTTTGTGTATAAGTAGATGATCTTTTGTTGGGTGCCAAACTTTTTTTAATGTTCAAGCTACTTAAATGCATATTACAAGATCTATTCATTTTGGTCTTAAAGCGTAGATAATTATATATGGACTTCTGTTGGATATCCTATTCATCAAGTTTCTAAGTTTTGATGCCTAGCATTATTTTGTTATTTTCATACATGAATTATATTGATTTTGATAGAATTACAATGTTTACTATACTATTTAGGCACTATTGACTTTGACTAGTGTGAACTAGGCCATTATTGGGCTCATTAGATGAATTTTTATTGTACTTTCTCTCTTTTTCATTGTATTGTGGTTTATTTCTTCAATAATGGCTATGCAAGCTTATGATTTTGCTTGTGTTCGGTGATGTGCATTGTTGACATGATATCAGAGAGCGCCAATGATCTTACGTGTCTGCTTATCATATTATGCTTGTCATAGGCTCCGCAATGAAATGAGAAAGTCCTTCACGGGAGGTGAAAGCTAGAAGAGGCAAGGTGTGAGAAATTTTTTTGTTTTGGCTATTTTACAAGTGCTGAAGCACATAAATCTTCAGTGGAAAATGAAGCATCAATCTTGGAGGCATAAGAAAGGCCAAGGCAGCATCAAACAGATCAAAAATTTATTGAGTGGAGAAGTTTCATGCTTCTTATCTAGTTATGTGTGCAAAGTATTGTCTGTGAAGGAGACTTCTCTCAAGAAACTTGCTATTTGACTATGTGGAAAACTACAAATCACACTATGCAGTGTGTAGTACTACTATTCACGATTAGAAAGTATTTCGGATTTCATTGAGTGTAGCCTAGTTTTGTTCACTTTTTTTGAGACTTGTGTGTGAAAGCTCATAGGGTCTAGAAAACTTCGTATTCTCCATTTTCAGTGAGAGTAATATTGAAAGGTCGCCAAACTGCAAGGAGAATTGAATCTAGAGCTCATTGTAGAAAAAATTGACGACTTTGATGAAAAATTGAGTTAAAATAGTCATTTTTGGGACATATATACAATGTTCTATAGTTCTGTCGCAAAAGGTGCTAGTATGGGCAGAAATGCCAAAAATAGGGTCGAAACTCCAAGGCTTCCAACCAAACCCACAAATGGGTCAACGACTACCCCTGAAGGCTTGCAACACAATTCTATAATGAAATGCAAGAGATGATGCCTCTTCTCCATCCCTCCTTGTGGTTGCATAGACATGGTTGAGTCAACTAGTCTCTCTACATGAGGACTCTTCTCCTTCCATCCTCGTGTCGGCATGGACATGGGGTCAACTAGTCTCTCTACCATAGGATAATAATGTATCCAATGGCCATTCATACTTGGAGGCATCAATTGAATCTGAATCATCACCCACAAGCAATTGCGGCAAGGCATCTGTGCGGCACAATATGTAAACACCTATCTGAATCATCACCCACAAGCAATTGCGGCAAGGCATATGTGCGGCACAATATGTCAACACCTATCATGTACATTGGTCAAACTCTCAATCATTAATACAAATATTATAAACATTATCACAAATTGTTAAACCCATGATGCTATTCAACATATTTATACCTGAATACCTATCACACTCATTCCAAATCTATCAATTTCTCAGAGAATAGCATGACTTATCACTTTTAGGCCACATTTCCTAGCAACCCCAACTAGTAATGGAATTTCTAGCACTCTGACAATCGGAACGACCAACCCATCATCGTCAACCATTACAAATGTAAATTGCATAGTGCTCTCAAACAATCGATCATCCAATTTATTCCATGCAAGGTGTTTGCTATTATTAGTGGCATTGACACAATCGATAGTTGCTAAAGCATGACCCCAGTTAATAATATCAGTACTCTGCATGTAATGACTCTTTATGGTCGAATCGATACTATCAGGGTCATCATAAGTAATTGAAGACCAATCGTCTTCAATATGTGCAAGTTTTATCTTTCCTGCGACATCAACAGAGGTTCTACTATCTCTATTGCCAAAAACTATTTTGTTCTTCTTCCAATCTTGAATCACTCCGACCATTTCTAACCAAGGCGTTCCAAGAAGGAATTGATAGGTGTGCGGTTCATCAGGAACATCTAGTACTACACACTGTTGTAATACAAAGTCGTCGGATGCAACACTGGCGGATGCAACATCGGATGCAACACTGGTGGATGCAATTGTTGTAACAAGTCATCGGATGCACTTCCGACGCAAAGTCATCAGATGTAATCGTCAGATAGAAATATTTTTGGAAGTCGTTGAAGACAATTCTTTGCTTGACGTCGGGTGCACGTCGGATGTAATTTTTTTAAATTTAAAAGCAGCGGGTGCAAGCAGCAGTTCAACCAACAGGTCTTCCTCCCTTGAAAAAAATGCAAGATAGGTGGGGAAAAAGGACTGATCCCTACTATGTGCCGACCAAGAGAAGAGATCCTTGGAAGAAAACGAAGCCAGCCGAGCGACAAGTCAATTGGCCTATAATTCTAGGAATTGACTCAAGCTCAACCCTTGTAAAGTATCAAGACGTGCTCCTAAAGTTTGGGTATACTTATAGGGGAAGTGCGGATACCATAGTCCAAGAAAGAGCTAACTATTGCTTATCTTTAGCCTTTCTTGCGACGTTAGAGTGCTATTGGAATAAAGGTCTGCCACCCATCAAGTTGGACGTCAACCAGCCTTTACAAATGAAAGATGCACATCTAATGATGGTGAGGCTTTATTTTCGAGTCGCATTTACTTCCAGTCAGTACGTGCAGATGATCGAGAAGTGGTATGGAAATAAGTTCATACCCGAAATGAACCCGTACTTGGGACCTATTTTGTTGGGTGCAAAGATGAGGTTCATCACATTTGAAGCCATCGGAAGGAAGGTCGGCTATGAGAAATCTCTTGATAAAAAAAAAGCTGACAAGGAAAAGCAAGAGACTCTCAGTTATGCAGGGCTGTCCTAAAAAGCTATTGAAACTTGAAAATTTGCTGAGACATGCAAAATCGAAGCCAATAAGTCCTTGGTTTTACGTAGGCAAGTGCATATCCATGCCTTTCCAAGAACCACACGTCAAAGCTGAAGCAATGCAGTGGGACCTGCAACACTATAGGGGAGGATAATGGTAGCTGATGCCATGCCCCGAGGTGTCGATGGAAAACCTCTCCACTCAAAAGGGCTTCCAGCAGAGATGAAATTGAGAGCCGAGTCTGAGAGCACAAGAATCATTAATGCTAGGCTAAAAATGTATATTCTGTGAGTTTCATGGTAGTTCCCAAAAGATGGAAAGCCATGTGGGAGCTAGTAATTTAGATTCTCTCAGATTAAGTTATGTTTTTTAATAAAGAGGCCTTCTATTATCAAGTAAGAGGTGGAACTTAAATCTTTATAGATTGGGGTTCACTCAGTTGTAAGAGGTGGAATCCAAAATATGATAAAATTGGATTCACCAGCTCGTGGGTCTAGATAGAGGCCTCCTCCACAAGTTTCCAAGCACTATATATTGTACTGAAATGTTGTTGCATTGTTAATTGAAGATCGTCTTATTTGCATTACCATCTACGCTCCATTTTCATGCATTAAGTTCGAATACTGATGTATGAATGTGTTTTGTTGCTGATTCTTCTCCTTTAAAGTCTGGATTTGTAATTAAGATCGAGTAGATGTGCAAGGCCTTGCGGTAGATCAATATCATTCCAATTTGATGCTGTTTGGTGCTTGACTCCCTGAGGATTTTTGTTACAAGTGTTGAGTGAGTAACAGTTGTAGCAAGCACTAAGAACCGAAACAAACTGTAGAATGTAGGAACTCGAATTCTGATAGATCCAGATTGAAGTTGAGCATCCATTATCAGTAGGATGGAGATCAGGTCGTAGATATACTAATTGACGGGTGGGTACATCACCATTGCATTACTACTATATTGCAAATCATAGAAGTTTAGAAGCAAGCAGACCCTGTCGACTGATAGCTGGCTAGAAAGGACATTCCTAAATCCCACCTGAGGTAGTTGATGATCCACTTTATGATGTTCTCAACACTTTAAGGATTACACGACTGATGATGTCATCATCAATATGGTAAAGCCAAAACGAGAACCTCAACTACCATCAACTTCTTTTGAGGGACCTGCCAAGACTGTACCTCTCAATTCAAAGGATGATAATGAAGATATAGACTGTATCGTGCAAGTAGGAGCCCACCTGAATCCAGCCCAATTACAGGATTTGGAATAGTTATTGCGCAAATACTGAGATGTATTTGCGTGAAGTTATAAAAAAATGAAGGGGATCCCTCCTGACGTTGCAGTACATGTGTCTCTGCATGTCACTCCAACAAGGATTATCCGAAACTACATCATCAAAGTCAGAACTTAGTTGCTCCCAAATTGGATTTCAAAGAACTTTTATATGATTCTTTATAAGCACACTTTGCCCTGAGAGTATTTCCATTGACAATATGAATTTGTTGGAGTTAATCTTCACGTCGACTCACTCGAATTTGATTCTTGAGCACCAATGTACTATGTAAATATATTCGCCCTCTACAACGACATGAAGCCTTACTCGCATAAGTCGAACAATCTGTGCAATAAATCGACTTGAAGCAGAAGCAGGATTGACTTCGTCGAAGTCCCCTTCATCGACTTTATCGACTCGACTTCATCGACATCCTGACATCAAACTCCATCGAAATCGACATCTTCTCAAGAGCAAGCCAATCGACTTGACTTGCCCAAAGTCTTCGACGATCGTCGATGATTGTCGACTATTACCATTCAAAATGGAGCTCGTCCTTCGTCCTGTTCAACATAGACCACATCACAATTCATTTCAGTATTGTGTAGTAACTACATTACTTCACGCTTGTTGCCCACACAATTTTTATAGCTATCACATTTATATGTACATAATAGCAACATATTATGTATATATGATGATGTAAGAGGAAAGAGTCAATTAGTGTAAGCGTGATTCAGAGTTTCCTCGTGAACTCCATTGTATCAAAATTATCTCTCTCATATTGATACTCGCTCCATGACTCACTCAGAATATCTAATCTCAAAGGAAACATGGTTGTCTTACATATATAACTGTTTCACTCCCTTCATGGTTGTCTTCGACACTTTCTAAGATATTCCTCCTGTCGATCTAAGTAATAGTCTGAATCTATAGTTTGGTAAAGATCCTGTTATAATTTGCATGTTGATTTCTCTCTATTTATTCTGCATACAAAGAAATTCAACAAGCTGGTCTTTGAGTAGTTTAAACCCAACTAGTTGGCATTATCAGACTAGTAGGAACCCAACAAGTTGGTATCAGAGCCATCGTTCCAAACGATTATTAGTATTCAAGACTATTTTATAATTTCTAAGATCATTCATCATGTAAGGTACATCTTCGAAAATCCGCTTGATCAATAAGTTCAACGGTGATGACTTCCACTTGTGGAAATTCAAGATGAAGATGATACTCACTGAAAAAGAACTTTGGAGATACATCAATGGTTCAATAGCCAAGCCGGCTGAACTTGACATGCTAACCACCTGGGAAGCTAAGGATGGCAAGGCTCTTACCATTGTATCTCTAAAACTTAAAGATTCACAAATAGCTCATGTAGCAAATTGTTCTAGCTCCAAAGAAACTTGGGACATTCTTATTGGTCTATATGAAACAACAAATGTATGCTAAATCTGGTCTAGTACACAGCATTACATACATTAGAGATCCTATTAGTGAATGATAAGGGTACATTGCACATATAAAAACAATGGCAATATAGCATGATCATTTGCAATAATAATATGTTTCATAATATGAATCAATATATTACAAAATTGGTGCTTTGATGTCGCACGAGTCTTTCTAAATCTAACATCAACTAAAACTTATAAACCTAATCTCCTTGTCGTCATCGTGACGTCCAATCTACATGAACACAAGCAAACAAACTACATTAATATTTAATACTTGATCGTATTAAATTAAATAAAATTGACGTCGAAATATAAACCACATTAGTATAAATACAAAAACTAGTACTTACATTTGGAGGATGACCCTCGCTCTTTAGTTTGTCGACTAATGCGTCATACGATTTTTTGAAGGCAAATTCGTACTCCTCCGTAGTTGGCAGATGTCCATAGTTCGCCAACTATCCATGCATTCAATTGAAGTTGAAATTAATTTAGGGCTACGTTGAAGCAGCTAGTTATAATGCATATTAAAAAATAAAATCATATAAAATCAAAGATAAACTATAAGAGTAGTGTAAGTTCACTTACCATGCTTGTTTGCAATCCCGCCTTTCCGCTTGAGCCCAACCTAGGATTGCCTATCCCATGCATCCTAGCGGTCGCATCATATTTCTGAATCTTGTATTTATCCGGTGTTCGTTCGTTTGCTTTTACACGGTTCCAATCATTTTTTGAACACCAGGAAAGCTTGGATTGCCCGTTCCTATAAGCTCGTCGTGCCATATCATGATGATGACTAATCCATAAGCTCATATGCTTATAAATTTCCTTTTCCTTGAATTTCTCTTTTTGTTGATATTCGTCATGAAGGTACCAATAACCTGTCGTTTATCGGCAGCAGGTTGTTCGGACCATTTACTAAATAATGTGTCTCCAGAATGACGTTGGCATAAAAAATAGAGTCGGTCCAAAACCAACCTCCCTTTTCTATTGGCAATTATATTGCCTTGAGGATCCACGTCATAGTAAGGATTTGTGGATGACTCTTCGATGGGGGCAGGAGTCGCGGGCTCTTGTGAGAGACCACCCTCATTTTGGCTAAGCATATTTTGCAGTTGTGTTTTTTGCTCGGGAGTTAATGATTCATATAAATTTTTTACAAAGTCTCCCGAGCTTTCACCACTGTTTGACCCCGACATGATTACTACATTTATAAACATACAATACATTATAATAAACCCTAATATATTGAAATGAAGTAGGAAAAAAAAATCGATTACAGAACTTTAATGCATATTGGAATGGGACTTTCATACATGTGTTAACAAAAGAAGAGAGATACGCGTGTGGAGCTCAAACCTGTACCAAGACTGGCATAAGAATCATGCAAGCGACAATGTATAAGAATAAGTATATCTAAAAATTAAAATATTAGAATCATACAATAATTTTATGTTATTTGTGTTTTGTATTTGTGCATATATGCAGTTTATCACAACGAGATGATTTACATTTAGATCAGTGTAGCGATGAAGACAGTACTCAATTTAACAGGGTAAGTAATAATGCATGTGTTCTTGTTCATAAAAACTTTGTTATTATAAGTTACAATATTGTGCTAAAGTGACATGTACTTGATTTTTGTTTCTCGTAGAAAAATTATTTTCAAAATAAATATGATGCACATGTCTCAAGTGTGATGGACTTAAGATGCGTGAAAAATGCATTGTTAAAAATCATTTGTGGAAGTTTGGAGAAAAGAAAAAAGTCAACCATCGAATTTGGAAGACGTTGAGGTTTGTTAATTTTATATGATTGTTTTTTATTATAATCTTCGTCAATCTATATATGTCACTTATGAAATTTGTTTTATGTGTGTAGCCAATACATTGAATGCCATTTCACGAAGTTGATCCATCCGGATTTAGTTACAATCAATGTCAAGTTTTGATAGACATGAGAAAATAAAGAATGAAACAAATTGAAGAGGCAAACACAATTGGAAAAGAGAATAATCAACTTAATTCTAATGATTATGATGATGAGGTGCAACACGATGAAGCAATGCACAACATATTTGAATCTTACTTTGAAACAAATGAGAATGATGATATGCATGCATCTTCTAATAAAAACGGAGATCACGAACAATTTGAGATGGATGAAGACGAGATTCTATTGCACAAGGAGGTAGACACTCTTCTATATCTTGGAGCATCCATTTCGAGACTAGTTACATCAATTCTTATTCTAAACCTTCAAGCAACATATAAATGGAGTGATCGTAGCGTGACATCTTTATTCGGGTACTTAACGCATAACACAACTATTATACTTTATAGCATATTTACATTAAGTTAATTTTTTTTCTTTTCTAACAACTCACATTGCTCTTTTTTTAGGTTGTTGCATCGAATACTTCCGAAAGAAAATGTGATACCTAAAACATGAAAAGAGGCATGAAAGATGATGATCGCGCTTGGAATGGATTACAATACAATACATGCATGTCTAGAAGACCATATTCTATATAGGTGAACATTCAGAAAAGTTTCAATGTCCAGTTGTAATGCTTCACGTTTTCGAGATGATGTACAAGGGGATAAACTGCCACGAAAAGTGTTACGACATTCCACGATTGAAATGTTTATTTCGATGTAAATCTTTGGCACAACTAATGGATTGGCATGTCAAAAATCGATCTACGGATGATGTGATGCGAGTACCAAGTGATTCACCTGCATGGAAACATATTGAAGACCAATGGCCCGTGTTTAAAAATGAACCTCGTAATTTGAGATTTGGCCTTGCTATGGATGGCGTAAATCCATTTAGCGTTCAAGCGTCAACTTGGTCCACATGGCCAGTTGTGCTCGTTAATTACAACATACCTCCATGGTTGAGTATTAAAACGGAACACTTGTTATTGGCTTTATTGATTCTAGGAAAGTACAAGGCCAAGAACATGGATGTGTATCTTGCACCTTTGATCGATGAATTGTTCATTCTTTGGAATGGTATTCATGCTTATAACATCTCGAGACCTTTACAACAACGAAACTTCGTTGTTCGTGGAATTCTAATGTGGACGATGCATGACTACCCCGGTTTAAGCGAATGTTCAGGTATCTATATAATGAATCTAATCCGTTTTAGGGTTATCGTTTGAGTATATTTAACTAAGCTTATGTTTAATTTGGTTTATGAACTATGCAGGTTTAACCACATCGGGTTACAACGCATGTTATATTTGTGGACCACTTTTGGAGTCTCGACATAGCACAATTTGTGTTAAAAAAAGTGGTGTACAAAAATCATCGCAAATACTTGCCGCCTGATCATCATTTTCGAAGGTTCAATAGGCGATTTTTTGGAGGGCAAGGAGATAATCCTCTAACTACACCACCACCCCCACGCATGGGAGTAGCGGAATGGCATGGTGAATGGCTTAAATATCACGACGTTAATTCTTCATGAAATGAATCCATTGATGGTATGAAATGGTTGTCCATTTTTCATAAATTACCCTATTGGAGGAATTTATTGATAAACCATCTATTGGATCATATGCACATATTCAAAAACGTCAGTGAATCCTTATGGAACTACATCATTGGCATAAAAGACAACTCTGCAGCTCGTAAAGATCTACAAGCGGCCAATGTGAAAAGACCCTATTGGATTCAATACACCGAAGGTGGAGATGAGATTCTACCTAGCGTGCCGTGAATTCTTACAAAAGAGCAACTCTCATATGTTAAACATGTCATAAAATAAATGAGAACTCCAACAGGCTATGTACATTCTTTATGCAAGTCATTTACCAACGATGGTAAATTAAGTGGATTGAAATCACATGATTGGCATAAGATGTTGCAATTCATACTTCCACTTTCTATTCGAGGTCTTTCAATGATGACGTACGAAATATGCTTTACAATTTGTCATCGATGATAGGGTGTATATTTTTTTAAGCACTTGCATAAATATGTGATATTTTAATTTTTTTATGTGTTAAACAACCTAATGTACTATCAATCTTGTAGGTGGATTTCCTCAAAAGAAATAAAAAATATTGAATTGGATTCCATGAAAATCCAAATGATTGAAATGGTATGTTTGTTGGAAAGAGATTTTTCAACTTTCTTTTTGGATATACAAGTTCATCTTCTAGTGCATTTGGTCGAAGAAGTATCAATTGTAGGACCTGTGCACACGAGATGGATGTTCTACCTTGAGCGCTTTATGAAAGTTTTAAAGGGCTTTGTGAGACGAAAGGCAAGGCCAGAAGGTAGCATTGCAAAAAGTTGGCTTGTACAAGAATCCTTGTTTTATATCATCGGAATAATCTCACAATTGCATCCTGCAAGTCCAAAAATGTGATGTGAAGAAGAAGATGAACGTGGTGAAGGTGAAGTACCACAAGGAAATGGTGTGCAAAAAAAACTTTCACCTCAATTAAAAGAAAAAATTGACACATTCATACTATATAATTGTGGACAAATGGAAAAGTGGATTTCAAGGTATGAAGAAGCCAAAAAGGAAAGAAACATAACATTGAAACGAAGAAGAAATATCAATTGAAGAAGAAGAAGGGCGTTGGAGAACGACAAACCTTTGGAGCCTTTACCTTCAAAATGCTCTCGTGAATGAGTTTTTGATACGATGCTAAAAGCATTCAAAAATGGAGAAGAAGTGACCGAATTAGAATGGAAATTTGTTCGCGGATGTGGATGGAAGGTTAGTGGAATATTGTTTATGTAAAGTTTTGTTTTTGTACTACTCAATATATGAATAATATTTCTAATTACACACATTTGTTTTTTTTTTTGTGTGTTTTAGTATACATCATACACTGCCATGTGGGCATATGGACACCATTACCATGTTGAGAGAGTTGACAACAAGCGACGTACATATGATTGTGATATAATGGCCAACTTTCAACAAGAGAGTCATTATAGTGCGAGAGACCCTAATATCATTTCGGGTGACCTAGACTATGTCGGCACATTGCAACATATTTATGAAGTCGATTACGAGACTCACGACAAATACTTTATTTTTTACGTAAAATGGTTTAAGGTCATCTATCGTGGAAGCAATGCCACCATTAGAAATGATAACTCAAAGTTTTTTTCAAATCGACTCAACCAAATGTATATTGATGGACTCTCATGACACTTTAGTATTGCCACGACATTGCGAACAAGTGAGACTCTAAAATTTCAATGTCATTAATATTCGCAATCCAATTATTTATGTATCAATCTTATAATACTAACTTAATTTTTTTTAATTCTTTGGCAGATTATATTCCATCCAGATTGAAGAGATCCAAGATGGTGGTATGTGATCCAACTTAATGCAAGAAAACGACGCGTGTTTGAAGAAAAAGATATTGTTGAATTGGATACACACGACGAACCATCACTCAATTTTGGCGACATTTTGGAAGAACCTGAACCACTCATCCAAACTCCAAATGATATGTGATGACGAAAATGATGTAAATGATGAAAATGATCTGTGATTATCTATCATTCTTTTTTTTATATTCATCGCAATATTTTTTATGTATATTTTTATAGATAGAGTTGAATGTGATAATTATAATACCTGAACCTTGCGGTTATGTCCTATTTCAGAATGTCACCACATATTCCCTCCCTACGGGGTGTAGATTTTTTTCATGCAAGTTGGAAAGATTAGAACCTCGCCTTTAACGGGAGAAAAGTAAGGGCTACACACCTTCCTAGGATTGGGGATTTTAATTATCTACGTTTCACCTTTGCATATTAATTAATTGCTATAAAATACGATATTGCTTTGACCAAAATGAAAATTACGAATTACATTTAATTTTTTACTATGTTAGATAACGTATTCTAATAATAAGACAAATTGAAACAACACAAACTCACCGGTAAACTCATTTGAAGCTTAAGTGCAAACATGTATATCTATTTGTCTATGAACTTAAATTATAGATCAATGCAAATTTCAAAACACATACACATTCTCTCAAACACACATACACTATCTTAAATAATTCTAACAATCTATTAATAACAATATCTATAAAACACTATTTATTTATCTATCACTCTTAAATACCCTAAACTAATGCATAATACAAAACACACACACGCACATTCTCTCTCTCTCTCTCTCTCTCTCTCTCTCTCTATATATATATATATATATATATATATATATATATATATATATATCACATCTTAAATTTTAAATCAATGCAAAATATTGAACACACACACACAATCTATTCATCTACTACCCTAAATCTTAATCAAATTACACACACATTCTCTCTCTTTCTTCAATACACACTCTCTCTCTTTCTTCAATATGTTAAATTAAAAATGCGAGACACAATACATACACACTTCTTCCCTTTTTTTTTTTTTCTCTCTCTCTCTCAAATCTTAAATCTTAAATCAATGTAAAATGATTAACATATTTACAAAACACACACTCACTCACTCACTCACTCACACTCTCTCTCTCTCTCTCTCTCTCTCTCTCTCTCTCTCTCTCTCTCTCTCTCTCTCTCTCTCTCTCCATTTCTTTCATCTATCATTCTTAGTCCTAAATAAATAAAAATCTTACAATCTATTACTACCATAGATTATGTATTTATCTATAATCTTAAATTCTACATCAATGCAAAATGT
Organism: Diphasiastrum complanatum; assembly: GCA_029204225.1. Lineage (NCBI taxonomy): Eukaryota > Viridiplantae > Streptophyta > Lycopodiopsida > Lycopodiales > Lycopodiaceae > Diphasiastrum > Diphasiastrum complanatum. The sequence goes on along the minus strand of CM055094.1, from coordinate 31,959,512 downwards.
TAAACGTTATCTCAAATAATTTTAACAATCTATTATAAACACTATAAAAAATTAATCTATTATAAACACTATCACAATCTATTATAGAAAACTCTCTCTCTCTCTCTCTCTCTCTCTCTCTCTCTCTCTCTCTCTCTCTCTCTCTCTCTCTCTCTCTCTCTCTCTCTCTCTCTCTCTCTCTCTCTCTCTCTCTCTCTCTCTCTCTTAAAACTTTATTTAAAAAAAAAAGACTCCAAAATCTTTCAATATCTTCAAATAAATGCAAACTTTAAATACACACACACACACACACACACACACTTCATCTCTTTTTATCTTTCACACTCTCTATCTCCTCTTAAAACAAACAAATAAACATCAACCTCAAACAAACAAACAAAAAGCAAAACAAACAGAAATCAAGCACCAACTTTAAACAATGATCTTCAAGCACTGATCTTCAAGCACTTTCAAACACTGATCTTCAAGCCCTCAAGCCCTCAAGCACTAATTGCCCTCAATCACTCCAAAGACGCTCAAATTTGCAAAAGACAAAGTGAAAGAGAAGGCGCTGGATCGCGCGAATTAGAAGATTGAAACAGACGTCGGAATCCAACGGCCTCCAAACATGTCGGTATCCGACGTCTGTGCCGATTCAGGCCCGAACAAATGTGCCAGATCCCGTGGACAGGTTTTTTGGCTTTCCGACGTGGACGTCGGAATCCGACGCACATCGAATTCCAACGTCCACGTCGGATTACACGTATTTGTTTTTTTTTTAAATTTGTGACAGGTCATATCCACATCTGCAAGCCGGACTCCGACATGTCGGACTCCGACGTGCCTTTGAAAAATTGGTTGCCGCCCATATTTCTTGATCGTCAGACTTTGATTTTTGGATTTTTTACTTGGACGTCAGACTTCGACGTGTCGGATTGCGATGGATTATGAATTTTTAAGCATACGTCAGACGCGGAAGTCGAAATTTGCGCAATGTGTTATTGTGTTTGGTGCATTTCGAGGTCTTCTACGATTGCTAACACAATCAGAGTCCTGATTGATTGCATCTTGACAACAGGACTGAAGATTTCTTGATAATTCGCTCCTTGAACTTGAGTGAATCCTTTAGCCACCAACCGTGCCTTCCATTTAGCAATGGAACCATCAGAGTTGATCTTCTTCTTGAAGATCCACTTGTTGTCGATACTCTCTTGTGAGTGAGAAAGTCGACCAGTGTCCAGGTCTGATTCATCAAAAGTGAGTTGTACTCATTTTTCATAGCTTCTTGTCACTTCACAACATCCTTGGAGTTAATTGCTTCGGCTAGGCTCTCTAGTTCTTCTGATGAAGTCCAAAATGATTGTGTATACCTCTTGGAAACTGTTCGAGCCCGTGAGGATCTGCGGACGTTTGATTGATCAAGATAGATGATGCTTCTTCTTGAATTTCTTTAGATTTGTTCGAGTTGGCTTGGTCTGGTCTAATGATAGGTACTATCTGCTGCTCGGCTTCTGTAGCTGAAGCTGTAGGTTTTGTAGAAAGAACATCATCGTTGGAAGAATTCATGCTACGTAAAATAGGATTGAAATGACATAGCATCGTTTATCGATGGTTGTTTGAAATCATAGTATGTATGTTCTTGAAGTATTACATCCCTAGAGACAAATACTACATTGGTGGATGGATCATAAACTTTATAAGCTTTATGTTCATCAAAATAGCCAATGAAAATACATTTATTTGTCTTATGATCCAGTTTCTTCCTAAGCTGTTTAGAAATGTGAACAAAACATATACAACCAAAGATTTTTAAATGGCTGACACTAGGCTTGTGCCCATGCCAAACTTCATAAGGAGTTTTGTTGTTGACGGCTTTGGTGCTGGATCTGTTTTGCACGTAACAAGCTGTGGCAGTAGCTTCTGTCCAGAGTTTCGTAGGTAGGTGTGCTTGATGTAGAATGGATCTAACTGATTTGAGAAGAGTGCAATTCTTCCTTTCTATAATCTCATTTTGTTGAGGTGAATAGGAAGTGGTGAACTGTCTTCTAATACCATGCTCAGCCATGTAGTCGGACATCTCGTTAGAGGAGTATTCGCCTCCACCATCAGTTCGGAGTGCCTTCACTTTTGTACACGTTTGTGTCTCAGTCATGGCCTTGAATCTCTTGAATCATTCAAAGGCTTCAGATTTGTGCTTAATGAACATGACTGTAGACCATCTAGAACAATCATCTATGAAAGTTATAAAATAGATTGCATCTCCTAAGGATGGAGTTGGCATTGGACCACAAAGATCGTTATGTACAAGATCCAATACATGCTTTGTTTTGATGAAATATAATTTGAGAAACTTGCTTCTAGAGTGTTTGCCATAGACGCGTGATTCACAAAATAAAGATATCCTATCTAATGAAGAAGAGAAATACAATCCATCACCTAAATTATTGCAACGCATATAGGAAAGTGATCTTGTATTCACGTGTCCAAATCGACTATGCCACAAAATAGCATTATCGTTTACATTTTCATTAGAGATACTAGCTAATGCAACTGAATTAGAGAGCACATAAAGATTTCCAACTCCAGTGCATGTAGTCAGAGTAGTATCTTCCTCGAATATTGTACACTGCTTAGATGAGAAAGTAACAGCGTAGCCCTCATCAATTATCTTAGAGACTGATAACAGGTTCTTTGATAGTTGAGGAACATAAAGGACGTTGGGAACACAAATAGATAGATTATTGTTGAAAGTGATCTTCACTGTTCCTTTGCCTTCCACACGTATGGTGTTTGAATCTCCGAGGTAGATGAATTGATCTCTACTGTAAGCTGCATACTCGATAAACCATTCCTTGCGAGAGGTCATGTGTTGGGTAGCGCCATTGTCCAGGTACCAGCTATCATAGTCTTCATTGTTGTTGTTGTAAGCCAATAACAAATGTGTTTCTTGCTCCTTGAATTTTGCCGCGTTGGAGGAGCCTGGCTATTGTTGTTATTGTTTCTTTGTCTCGTTGTAGATCCGAATACGACACTTCTTGATGTCATGATTGGCTCTCTTGCAATATCTGCGAAAAGGCTTCTTGCGCGATCCACCATGCTCACCTTGAGTGTGAGGCTTTTGTTGTTGTTGTTGCACTTGATTCTTACCCTTGGAGTAGTCTTTCTTCTTGGTGTATAGAACCATGGATTTGTCTTTGATAGACATGCTGCTAGTCTTTCTCCGCATTTCTTCTTGAAGTAGGTGACCAATCACCTTTTGAAGAGTGAGATCAAGTTGTGTGGAGATCATCACCACAAAGTGCTCATATGACTTTGGAAGAGAATAAAGCAAGGCCATGACGATATCATCATCTTGAATAGAGCATCCTACAACTGATAACTGATCCAATAAAGACTTGAAGTTGTTGATGTGAGAAGTGATGGTAGTAGAATCAGACATGCTAAGAGTAAAGAACTTCCTTCTAAGATGTGATCTAGTGGTTACATCATGAGGCTCATAGAGATTTGATAACAAATCTAATGCATCCTTAGAGGTTTTGCATGTGGTAATGTGGGATATCTGGGAGTCGGCCAGATTGAGTATGATACATGCTAAGGCCTTCTAATCCTTGAAATTCCATGCCTTTGCTTGGTCACCATCTTTTGGTTTCAGGTCAGCACCTTCTACTACATCCCAAAGATCTCTATCTATCAGCATCATCCGGAGTTTTGACTTCCAGATGTAGAAGTTAGAACCATTGAACTTGTCAATGATTCTAGCCTCATTGGATGATTACGAAGAGTTACCTATATGAGACACGTTAACAGTAGTACAAATGGAACAAACTTAATCTCTTGGTTTATATGAACTATGCTCTGATACCAATCTGATGGGGCAAAGGAGATGGAAGAACACGAACGGAGAAGAGAGCATGAATATTGTAGAACAACTCTCGCGTTACAATCAGCTACTAAGTGATGTTGCAAACCACCTTCATCGGAATGAAAGACATGATTGCTGCCATCTTCACCAAAGCCCTGCACAAAGGACTCTTTGAGAGACAGAGGAGCAATCTCGAGATCGTAAAGCTATCATGCTTTGAGAGGGAGCTGAAGAAACAAAACATTTCTAATTACAAAGCTTTGCTAGCTTTCAGCCCTCTGCTTGACGAAGATGTTCGCGACCACGAAAGTCAAGAGACACGAAACACGAAGGTTTCGCGAACACAAAAGTCAAGAAGACACAAAACCGAAGGTTTTGCGAACACCTGACGGAAAGACACGAACACGAAAGATTTGCGAACGAGAATATTTTGCGGTCGAGCACGAGAAAGTCAGACGACGGATACGAAATCAATGACGCGACACGAAAAATGTCACGAAAGACTTTCTGCCCTCACGCTCCAAAGAGTACCAGCCAAGATCCTGCAAGTACCCAGAAGTACAGATATCCGATCTGATGGCATGACGTCAGCAGATACAATCTAGGTCATGGCTAATCCGCCACTCTTGTAATTTCCTGATTAGTTGTAGATCGTTAATCACTCTAATCTTAAAGTTACGTACGACTATATACTTACTAGATGATACTTGACACAAGAGAATGACAGAACACACATACAGTGTAGCAGTCTGATGCTTGTAAGCAATCAAGACAAAAATACAAACAACAATCTAATAGAAAGCTTATGCAAAACACAATCACAGCTTAAAGTGTTTTTGATTGCCCAACAAGATCTTAAAAATTAATTCATACTCAAAACAAGAGTACAGTCCACCGATGGTGTGTGTGTATTATTACTGAAAAAGAATGCAATGTGAAGTGTAGTTCTGAAATGGATGGAGAGAGTAGTATGATATTGCGAGTTTCTCAGGTGCCAAAGATAGCCATCGTCTGATCAGAAACTGAGGAGTTGTGGACGTCCGTGTTCTGATCAGAGTGAGTAAACAAGCGCGATCAAAACAACGATAGAGTCCATTCAATCACAACAAGCATTCATCCACATTGTACACAGATAAAAGTGTATTGCTGCTATATTACACTGAAGCACAACAATGACAATTACTAAACAGAATGACGGCGTAACTGGGAGACTCAAATAGTATGTCTTATGGATGGAGTGTCTCTCATGTAATATGTGCTGGGATGATTTTGCATTTGTGTATTAACTACAATAAATGACTGTCATTTAATTAGGTAAGTTGTTGTACTTGGAAGTATGTGGATTCTGTGACAACTATACATAGTGTATATTGTCAACTTGTAGGGAATGTTGAAATGGATGAGGGCATCACAAATTCTCTCACTTCGCTTTTTAGGGGAAGTGGCTTTCTCTCACTTCGCAAATTTGGGAAGTGGCTGGGAACGTCCCTTGTTCAAAATAGACGACCTTCGGCATTTTTCTCCATCTTCGAGATTTTTCTTAAAGGCGAAGGTGTCTTTAAAACAGTTTTAACTCATGAAAATAGATGACCTTCAAAAAATTTCTCTCTCTTTGCATTTTTCGAAAAATGTGAAAAAAGTGAAGGTGAAGATCAGCCGGAATCCCATTGTAGACGTTATTAAGATAAATTGGTTGTTTGAGTTTGTGATTTCTGCAGGTATCAGATGAGAAGACTTTGAACCCAAAATAGGTTTCACCTGACCCTAGATCAAAGATCAATAAACTTGCAGGAAGAATCATGAAATGGAAATTATTTGTTCACCAAGGAGACAAGTGTGGGCTTAATTTCCAACAATGGTTTTGAAGGGTGATTGTTCTTTCTACTATGAGTGGCCAAATATGCCACTTGAATTATAAAGTCCTACACACCGGATACTATTATAAGCATGCCAATACAAGCAACAAACAAGGGAACGAATGGTGGACAATGAAGAAACAAAACGTTTCCATTTACAAAGCCTTACTAGCTTTCAGCCCTCGGCCCGACGAAGATGTTTGTGAACACAAAAGTCAGGAGACATGAAACACGAAGATGTTCGTGAACACAAAAGTCGGGAGATACGAAACACGAAAAGTTTCGCAAACACAAAAGTCAAAGGACACGATCACGAACGGTTTGCGAACACGAAAGATTTACGAAAGAGAATCTTTTGCGGTCCTGTACGAGAGAAACAAAACCGACGATGCGACACAAAAAATGTTGCGAAACTCGTTTTGCCCTCACGCTCCAAAGAGTACCAGCAAAAATCACACAAGTACCCAGAAGTACAGAAATATGATCTGATGGCATGACATTAGCAGAAACTCCCTAGGTCTTGGCTAATATGCCACTCTTGTAATTCCCTGATTAGTTGTAGATGCTTAATCACTCTAATCTTAGATTTACATAGAGTGACTATACTTACTGAATGATACTTGACATATAGATAATAGAATACACATACAATGTAATGAAGTGATCTGATGCTACTAAGCAATCAAGACGAAATTACAGAGTCCATGTCCGCCTGCGTGCGAAGACAATTCTGTCTAGGATCTGTAGATCCAACTGTCCGCTAGTAGTTGTGTCTGATCTCGAATGCAAATGCGTCTGCTGTTAATCGTGTGTCTGAGTTTTTCTTGTTCATTTGAATTCCACACCTTGGTTGAAACTATGTTGAATGCTGCATTAATTTAATAAACGTAGATCAGCAATGCCTGACTACATTCTGGAGGACTGTAGGAGTGATTCAGCTGGCAGTGTCCAACCATCGCATTCGAACTCCATCCGAATCGCAAGAGAGTCGTGGTTCCTTCACGAAAGCTTCGCGATTGTGACCGATTTCTCATCAGACAAACCAACCCAAGCAAATCTAGATCGAACATATCTAGCCCCCAAACTATGGATCAATCACACTGAGGAGAGATGAATCACTCTAGCATCATGCAACTACCAATCACAAAATCAAACATACACTAGTGAGAGTCCAATAGGTATACTTATACCCTCCAAGGCCCATGCACCACTAGTAGTGCATTGTGACACCTCACTGGACACCTCTTCAGCCTATCTGGGCCATGTCATCCAGTTCCCCAATGATTAACTGATAGACCCATACAAGTCCACCATCAAGACTTTAGGCCTACAACCATCAATTATGACCTTATACACATAAGGGGCCCAATTCCCTTATAGTCACAATTAACTTACGATTTGTTGGTCCACTGATCCCTAGCATGGACACGCTACCCGAGACCAGTCGTGGGCATGACATGAATCTCTATCAGATTGATAATAACTAAATAATGAGAGGTTCAATAGCACTTGAGGTGCGCTTGTTAGTATAAGTAGAAACAATTTTGACACGTGTTCAAACTGACCACTTTAATTGAACATGGCTTGTGCTCCTATTTACTAGCCATTGCTCACAAGCTAAATCCGGCCATGACTTATAGCATTCTAAGCAAAAAATATATAAGGGTCATTATGAAGATGGCAATAAAAGTTTACTAATCATACAAGAGATGCCATGAAGAAGACTGGGCCATAGGTGGTCCTCACTTGAAGTCATAGATAGTCCCCAAATGAAGAGAGAGAGAGAGAGAGAGAGAGAGAGAGAGAGAGAGAGAGAGAGAGAGAGAGAGAGAGAGAGAGAGAGAGAGAGAGAGAGAGAATTGGTCGTTCTTCACATAGGAGAATGGATATTCCCAATGAAAAGGTTATTGGAGATTTTCCATATGCAAAAAGGATTTGAAGGATTATTGTTCATGGTAAAAAAACATCAAATAGTGCAAACATTTGAATTTCTCCAAAAATAACAAGGTCCCAATCAAGGAAGAGGTAGATTTGACCTTCAACCTTCAACCTTTTTAATACTTCAACCTTTAACCTTTTTAATAAAGTGTATGAAGCGCGCGCTGTTTAAAAGTCACTTCATCTTTTCTTTGGGCATACAAGAGTCCATAAATAAAATCCTAAAAGTTTGTTATGCCTCAAAAAGGAGTCACAAAAAAAGCCCTAACACGTGAAAAACTGTGGCCCATGACAAAAGTTAAACTGTAAAAAGAGGTCTTTATTGCCATGCTTTACGCTTGATAAACTTTCTAATCATGACCTTTCACAACTAGTATACAAGGAGGCTCGATCTGATGGCCTCACCACAATTCAAGGCATTATTATCGAGCGCAAAAGGTCACTAAAAATACGGTGTCCAATGCAACACATCCACACATGAGATCAAATTTAGGGCATCTTGAATATTATGAAAAAACAAAACCCTAATATGTAACTTGAGATGCAAGTAATAACTGGAAGCTTCAAAGTGTCAGATTCGGACGCGTGGCGAACATCCAAGTGGGCGGACGTCGAAGAGCTCGTGCGCTTTAGCCCTCTCCATCCTCCTTTAAGCGTTCTTTCATTACCCCGTTTTGTCTAAGGTCGAGTTGCGAGGAGGAAGCTGGGATTTGTTGATCTTTGCGAGCATCATCGACGCAGCTACAGGCGCTACTGCTGAGATTTGCGCAAGCGGCAAGCAGCAATCAGTATGGCAACTCGTAAGTTGATTGCCTATTCATAAGTTTGTTCAGCAAAATCTTTAGGTATTTCGTGTCATATCAATGGGGTTCAGAAAGATGATGCACTTATCATTCTCTTCTTTTCACGTAAGTCTTTTCATCCTTCCTCTTTTGCTCTTTGTCATGTTATGAAGGAGGTTCTTTATCGACTTGATTTCCAGTTTTAACGTTTTATATGCTGTACCATATTTGTTCAGGTTGTCAGTTTGAAAACAGCAGCGATATAGGAGTCTTTTCAAAATTAACCAATGCATACTGCTTGGTGGCAGTTGGAGGATCTGAAAATTTTTACAGGTATCCGTGTCTCTAGCTTCAAATCGCCGCTTGCTTGAGCACCCGTATAGTCACAAAGATGTCTGCTTTTATCTGTAAATTACCTTCTGTACATGTTTCTTTTTGGAATGTGCTCTTTTACTAGGTTTATGATAATATTAGATGTTTTTGTCTTGCTGAGGCCTGCTTCCCTCTCTCAAAAGATTTCAGTTTTAGAAATGCAATGTTCAGAATGACTAAGTAACCGTATGTTCATGTTTAAAAGATCACCTTGTTCATGATTGTTAAGTAGCTGGATCTTGCAGTATGTACTTTTTGTTATATATGCATAGTTTTGAAAATGTTTCTTCTATGTAGAGTTCTCTGTATCTCTCAGCTATTTCTTCATATTTTAGGTGGCCTTATTGTTTCTTGGTGGTCTTGGCAGCACATTTGAAGCAGAATTGGCTGACGTTATTCCTGTAGTTAAGGTCTCTATAGCAGGCACACGTGTAATTGGCCGAATGTGTGTTGGTAAGCTGCTGATATTGTTTACTTTGTGCTACCTTCTTGAAGCGAGGACCCTTGAGAAGATATTAATCTGTGAATGACTGTCTTATATGGCTTGACAGGAAACAAGAATGGCCTTCTTTTGCCCAATTCTGTGACTGATCAAGGTTGGTAAGATGAAATGTTTCAGCATTTGAGTGAGTTTTTTTATCTCCCTAGCATGGGTACATGGTTGCCTGGTAAACTCCACCATGACCTTTTTGTTCATTGCAGAGCTACTACACATTCGGAACTGTTTACCTGATGGTGTCGTTGTCCAGAGAGTTGATGAGCGGTTATCTGCCCTTGGCAATTGTGTGACGTGTAACGACTATGTTTCTCTTATTCACACTGATTTGGACAGGGTGAGTCTTGTTGTTTAGTTCCAATCGTTTCTGTCTTCAAGGATTGAACTTTTAGCCTTTAAACTTGTCGTCAATGCTGCTCTAAATAATCTTTCAACAAGGTTTTTTGTCTCAAAGATTTGTGTTGCATGAGCTAGGTTCTCTTCTGTAGATTATTTTGACTTCAATCTCAATTTGACCTGGAAAACAACTTATTTTGTGCACTATCATACTGGCAGTACTAAAAAATTGATGAGCGTGTAATTAATTTATCTGGATAAAGCTTTCTATAGATGATCACTTCACTTATCTGTATTTCATGATATTTGTATTGTCTTTGATTTTATCCGTAATGGAACTGGGAGGGAGGCCTGTACACGCACGTTTATTTATTTTTATCATGTGACACAGTAAATAAAACATACCCCACATGGAGACTTAGGGTCTGAGCATATTCTGTAGTATTACCTGGCTAACTGAAGGTTGTGGTTGGGCCATAAACAAAGTTTTATCCGCATTACATCTCTGCAACTTATTATGAGTAACATGTATTTCAGTCTTGAAAAAGAATTCCTTTTTCCAGGTATATTCAGCAGTCCTTGTTTGTTGTTTCTATTAGTTGACTGCTTTCAATGCTACTCAAGAGAGTGAGGAAGATTGCACTTTATGGATTTGATGAATCATGATGGTACAGACAGGAGGAGCATTCATTGATTTGAGCCATGGGAAGTGCTTGATTACAAATTGTATTCACTGAGCATCCTGATAGAGTAATACTCCTTAAAGATATTTAGGACACTTTATTATGCTCAATGCCTGCCAATTGTCTCCTTTAAAGAGAAAATATTTGCAGATGATTGACACGATGATATTACAAACCGAAGTGGCATGTTGGCATAACCCATGGAAAAAGCTTGATTTAAAGCTTGTATTCACTGAGTGTGCCATCAGACTCTTCATCCTTTGATTATGCATTCACTGAACTCCAATTTTTTTTTGGGCAAAATCTTATAGTAGTACATACGGATGAGGGTCCGGGCCGGATTGCCCGCGTCCAGCATCCGGCACCCGGACGCGTCCGACCCCCGGATGCGGGGTCGGACGCACCCAATTTTTTTTTTCGTTTTTTTATTTAAAAAAAAAAAAACAGATGCGTCCGAGGGTCTGGACGCGTCCGGTCTGGACGCCATTTTTTTTTAATAATTTTAATTTTTTTTTAAAAAAAAAATTAAAAAAAAAAACCGGACGCGTCCGGACATGGACGCCACTGATTTTCGCAAGTATCTTCTGTGATGTGGAAAGGAGATCTGATCTCTTCCAGTGACTTTTCTTGTAGGAATCTAGTTATCCGGTGAATAGAAATGATCCAATCCAGATCCCACCGCGATTTAGCAGGACTAGCAACTCGCTGGAAATCACCTTACATCCAACGAGCTTCCAATAATCTTTTTTGCCTTGGAGCGTCACGATTTCCCTTGAATTTTCCAATTTCCAATGTTTTCTAATGGCTTCAACAACCCTGAATGATGTGTGGATGTGCTCTTACTTCTCTCTCCTTTCCAGATCTTGCTGATTAGTAGGCAGCTTCTCTTTCTACCGATAAGCTCCAGCTTTGTAGCTTCATTCTCCTGCAACGATTTGTTCTTTTCCAATGAATTAGCGGCTCTCTTCTAATTTTCAACAACCAGCCACCAATCATATCCTGTCCTACTGCAATTTGTAACAATAGAAGCAATATTGATCCTGTCTTGTCCTTTATTATCCTCTCTGTTCCAGCAAACCTGTAGCAACTTCCTACACAATCTGCAGCAATGATCTTTATCAAAACTATAACTTTCTTGCATTCTGAACTTCTGAGAATTGAGGCAAACTTCGTAGTCACCTCATGCCACACAAATCTTCTGCTTGCAGCATCGAATCTCCTCAGAAAGTTGCTACCGTTGTAAATGAAGATCGAAATTGAGAGCTGGCTATGGGCATCACACCTCCTAACTTGGAAGATGGTCGTATCAATCTGCATATGGTGATTGATCCTATTCCTTGAGTATCTCAACATTTGGTCAACCTAAATATAGGCCCCTAGTAACAGCTCACAAGCGTGGCCTTAAATGACCCTAATTTAACGTAGATGACAACATTAGGGTAATAATGTAAACATTAACTCTAACAAGCACATCACTCAGTTTAGAGAGTTGCGTTCACTAAATTTTAATACTGAGCAATTGCAACTATGGCATTTTGATTCAGTTGGAAATTGGAATCTATTATTCGATGTTTCAAGTTATGAAATTTGACAATTCAAGAACCCTAAATTCTCAATGTTGCAACTTGCATGTTTGATTCTCATTTAGTATTTACTGTAGAATAGAGTCTATAATCTATTAGACTTTTTACAAACTTGATGTTGAAGTTTGACTTGGATTTTTACAAGTTAAAAGAAATCAAGTTTTTATGGTGAGACAAATTGTGGTCGTTTCATTAGCCTTTGCACGCCATGGCTTGCATACTCCATCCTTTGTGGTAGAGTGAGACGGCTCAAACAAATTGTGATTCATGAATCTTAAATCGTGACGTGCAATTCGAATTGTGAATTGTGATTCGTGATGTAAATTGTGTAGGTCAATCTTGGTGAGATCATTATTAGAAAGGTTTCAAAACTGCCACTTGTATCTCAGGACGAGGAGGATGTATATAGGTTATTTATGAGGATGGTCTCCTATTTGCATGTTACAACTTAGTACTTATATTATATAAGCTATAAGCTAGTACTTAGTATTTACAAGTTGCTATTTAGTACCATAGTTGCAGCGAATCGCAATTCGTTGGGTCCGCGATTCGCGAATTGCGATTTTGAACCGAGAATCGTGAAATTTTTTTTTTTGTCTGACAAATAGCTTATGGCTGAAATTTTTTTAGGGGAGAAATGGTCACCAGGGTTTTGCCTCCCAAAAGTGCAGTAGATAGGGCACAAACAGATCTTATTTCTACGGGGGGGTGCCCCCTTTGCCCTCACGGTTCTCTGCCTCTCTCACTGGAACCATCTGTGATCGTAACGAACAAGCTAGAGGTTAGTTTTGAATTTTTATCCTTGACAGAGCCCAACATGGATCAATGCACCTAAACTGGACCATCCTGCACCTGAAACAGTCGGCAAACTACACAGTAATAATGCTCTTAATTAGAGCTTTCATCTGATACCCATGTTGCCCAAAAAAATTTAAAAACAAAAAGAAAACGATTCTGGTTTTTTTCCGAATTGCGATTCAGAAGCGTAGTGCATCCATGTTTAGTACTTAGAATTTAGTAAATTAGTACTTACAAGTTACTAGAATCTAGATTCTAGAGAATTTACAATCTAGAGCCTAGAGTCTAGATGTTACTGAAACCGTTTGAAATTCATACCTGGATACTGGAAAAATAAAAATATTTGCAATTTCATCTGTTCTGATTCTCCCATTCAGTTTCCAGGTCGCGGTTTTGGCCCGATTGAGTCGGTTGATGCTGGCCCAGGAATACAAGATGACTGACATGGGTCCAGCCCACTATTGTCTCGAAATCCAATACTTTCATTTCACTGTTGCATCCTGTACACTGATTGTGGGAACTATAATGGTGTTGCATTTAAAAGCACAAGGTCACACATTCTTGAATGTTCTTGGAAAATCAAATTGTCTCAGTTCGGAACACAAACGCTTACATTTTTTGGAATTTAGCTTTCAGAGTTTGATGGGGGGTTTAAGGAACTCAAAGTTTGGGCAACTCTCTACAAATTTTGGGTTTTATACATGTACAGAAGGTTAGAAAGTACATAATCTAGTTCCTTATCTTACTAAGGTGAAAACAATCTCTCTGTATTGAATGATGACCTGAAGAAAAGGGTTGCGTTTATCCTCAAATCAGTTGACTATTCACTTAGTTGTACCGGCACTTAAAACTGGCAGCTCAAGGATCACTAGAAGATGAACTGATTCGAGGAGCTGATTAGGAGGAACTAATGACAGAGTAGTAATAGTTTCAATACCTGATCAGTTGAGCTCTCCATTCTCCTGCGTATACCATTCCTTCTCTTCTCTTCACCTCTTAATTTTTTTATTATATAATTTTAGTTATTTGTGTGCACATATGGACTGTAGATAATGCAGCATACATATACATATATATCACATTAAACATTTTTGCTTTGCCATAATATTCTTATGGGCTTAAATAGCATAATTGGTTCTTGTTATGAGGAAACTTAAAAAAAAGTGTTTCTGCAACAAACACATTGTCAGATTCTTGTTTGCAACCATAGTTTCCCATTCCAGAACAGAACGCGTTCCACAACGAGCAAGAAAAGAATTTGCCTTTGGTACGTACTGAAAGAAGTATGTAAAAGAACAATTATTCTGAGTTTCTATGACTTTAAAGTTTTGCCTGTGTCCATGCTACCACGATAGGTACTCGTTCTGTGTTGTATTAGATCAGAAGTCTAGGAGTATCAGCATCTTTGGCTCAAGTGAACTTCTTTTTGGAACTCAAACTGACTGTAGTGAGGCTTGCTGATCTTGATATGCTAATTGTTTAGTCCATAAGCCCTTTCTCCAGCAATGTTGTCCAATTCTGTAAGCCCTGGCCCCTTTGTCACCATTTGTCAAAACTCAATTCTGTAAGTCCGTTTGTCAAAGGCATGAATTGAAAGTTGTAAAATGCTGATATTTGCTGCCTCTATCTAAACTAGCACTGCAGATCTACAAACATGCCTCTATGAACTGCCAGAACTATGAACATGCCTTGATCTACGAACATGAATGGCTTTATCTGTTCTGTTTGAACTACGGGATTTCTGCCAGAACCAGACATGCCTCACTCTGTTTTGGGTTTTGAACGATGAGATTTCTGTTTTTTCTTTTTTTAAGTATTACATAAAAAATAAAAATAAAACGTACTGCACCAGTATGTTCCAGAACGTACAGTACGTTCCGACCTTGAAACGTCAGAACAGGTTTTTGAGTTCGCAACTGTATGCTTAAGAAACTCATCCTAAATATATTAAGACCGTTCTGAAGTGTGTAATTTATATGAACTGCTAGTATTATGAATGTGTGAGTGCTCCTGGATCTGGGGGAAGTTATTGAAGATTTTATGTAAGTTTGCAAAATTGGTTTAGTTCACAAAATACATTCAGGAACTTCTTGATCTTCTCAATGTTTGGATGTGGTGGAAATTTGAGTTTTCTTGCCCCTGGCAGGAAACTGAGGAGTTGATAGCAGATGTGCTTAATGTGGAGGTATTTAGGCAAACAATTGCAGGAAATATTCTTGTTGGCAGCTATTCAGTCTTTTCAAATCGTGGTGGTCTGGTGAGTTCCTCACATCATGGAATTATCAGATATGTTTGGAATGTGTAGTTATCTATCAATTCTGAAGTCTCCATAGTCATGTGAAACATTGCTGATCATGAAAACTTGCTTTTTCTCTGGCTTCCAGGTTCACCCTCATACGTCCATCGAGGATTTAGATGAGTTGTCATCTTTGCTTCAAGTTCCATTGGTAGCAGGTACTGTGAACCGAGGGAGTGAAGTGATTGGTGCCGGCTTGGTGGCCAATGATTGGACAGCTTTCTGTGGTCTTGATACAACAGCAACTGAACTGTCAGTTGTGGAGAGTGTTTTCAAATTAAGAGAGGCTCAGCCCAGTGCCATAGTTAATGAATTGAGGGCCTCACTCATTGACACACTAGCGTGAAGTATTGGGTGGCCAAAAGGCATCTTGGGATCTATGGAGGGTGCTAAGCAAGTGTTCTTGCAATTTGCAGCTGAAAAGCAAATGGTTTGCAAGGATTTGTTATAGGGCATCTCCTCTTAGTTACAACATGATCTCCTGGGTACAATTTTGCATTTTTTCCTTTTATATCCTCATTTATGTGGCTGAGTGGAGTCAAACTCCAGACCTGAAGGAAAGGAACGGAGGCCTTCACCAATATGCCAGTTATTGGAGGATAGAGTGCCAATATCTTTAGGTCATTGTTAAGCGTCTATTCATATATTGGAATTTGTAAGGTTTTCCTTGCTTGTGGATGATCAACCATACTTGGTGTTTATGGGCTTTGTTGTGCCATTTCCTAGAAAGATTCCAGCATTGCTCGAGCCTTGAAGCATCCTCTTTGAATGTAATGTGCACTGCTATCCCAATAATTTGTGTCTGCCAAACTTTTAGTTTCTCTTGTTTTTCCAAAGATCAGCTTGTTTGGACCTTGCAATATGACATGTTTCCTAGAAATTTCTTGACTCAAGAAAATTTTCTTTGACCTGTTATACGGGAGCAGTTGCAGTATGACAGTGCAATTGTGTACACTTCCACACCAGGATTTCTTTGTGTATCCACATTAAGGGGGTTAAAAGTGGTGTGGCAGACACCAGTGTTCCTTTTTCTGCCAAACTTTCAAGTTCAGTTGATTAATTTAGATTACATATCGTTGGACTTGTTTACGATTTTACATGCTTCATGGAAGTTTCCCAACCTAAGAAAAATCAGCTTGCTTTTGGCTGTTTGGTGTGTTTTATGTGTTAGCAGTTTGCGGTATTGTATTGTAATTGCTATGTAGCAGTGTTAGGGATTTAGAATTTTTGTGGGGAGTTTTTCAATCGTTCATCTTTGTGATGATGGTACACATGACAAGATGTTTCTTATATACAAGTTTGTAGAAGCTTGCATGAAAAGTTAGCCTCACTAATGCCAGATTCAACTTAACTCTGTTACTTTTGCGACTTAATAGAAGTTCTGATCTTAAATAGTTTTCCCTTTGTTTAGTTTCAAGGATTCTTTAATCATTCAGGACTGCTTGTAAGTATATTCCAAGCATTTCTCATTTTTGATTAGCAATTTCTGGGCCAAAGTTGAAATATCTCCTATTGCAGTGAAGCTTATTGCTGCAGTGCTTGATTTATTAGGCTCATCGCTCAGGGAGGCCATGATAATTTATGTGAGACCACAAAGATGTCTGAGTATATGCAATTGGGAACCAAGATGAAGCTTTCTAAGCATCTCATTGGGCTGGAGTCACTGACTAGGTTGAGAAGTCTTTGGAGAAAAAGTTTGAGCCTGATTCTTCATTGCCATGGGGTCAGTCTTATCCAACTTGGCCATGGTGGGGGCAGATTTGGCTACATACTTCATTGTCAATTTTTCATCTATTTGTTAAAGCTTCATGATCTCTCATTTCTCCCACTCCCAATTTTTCAATCCAATGCAAGCACATGAGACACAATTCGTTTGAAAAAAATAGTCTCATGAGACGTTAAAGCTAGGAATCATACACGGTTCTTTCACCATTTCTAGTTCACAAATGTTTTAATGGCATTTGAAATCCTTTTATGCTCGCTTAGCTACAAGGTTGTGGTCATTTGCTTGAACAAGAGGTGTGAATGCATCTACAAAGAGATCTAGAGGCGTGAGGTGAGATTTATCCTTTGTTGATTATCATTGGTAACATTTAACACGTACTTTAATTTGTCTAGCTTGAACTAATTTGCACATGCATCTTTGTTTCTCTAATCATTTTTACAATTTATAGAGCTTGAATGTTTGAGTTATTAGGACTAAAATAAGAATGAGCACAATCGCCAAGATATCGATATTGTTAACTATGGATAATCCTAATCTTGTACTAGAGACTTTTTGCTTTTAATTTACTGGTAACTTACCTTTGGCCACAATATGAAAACACTCTTCTGGTAACTTACCTTTGGCCACAATATGAAAACACTCTTCTAGGAATAGAGCTGGCGGTGAAAAACCATAGATGGACTTGTCAAGTGTTTTAATTTAGGAAGTGGCACGTGAGCAATCATATACTTAGCCGCTTCAACTCCATTCGATTGAGGTGAATAAGAAGTAATGAATTGTTGCTCAATGCCATTGTTAAGAAAATACTTTTTGAATTCGGTTGAGATGTATTTTTCATCATTGTCTAACTTTAATGCTTTAATTTTTTTATGAGTTTTGTGTTCAGCACGCTCCTTGAATTGTTTGAAGAGGTTGAAAGCCTCCGATTTTTGCTTAATGAAATACACAGTTGTTTTTCTTGAAAAAATGTCAATAAGGTAATGAAGTACTTTGCACCAAGCAACGATAAAGTTTGCATAGGGCCACATATATCTGAATAAACAATATCTACATCTTTTGTTGCATGCTTATGATTTGATCTGAATGGAATTCTACTATGCTTTTCGACAATGCAATTATGATAGACAGGGAGGTCAATCTTCTTGTCTAGATAATCGAGATGAAGTACTAACAATTGTCTAAACATGGTCGATACAGATGTATGATTCAAGTGAACTAACCTATAGTGCCAAAGTAATGCCTTATTAACTAAAACAAAAGTATTTAAGGTTTGATTTGTTTTGCAATAAAAATGAATAAGTCTATATAAGTATCCAAGCTTCTTTTCGAGTGTAAGTCTTTTTCGTCCTATCGAATTTAACATTATCATATTCAAATTTTACCACATGACCTAAATTGATAATTATGCTTACTGACAACAATTTGTCGACAATGTAGGTACGTATAGAACATTTGATTAATGATTTGAATTGATTATGCTGAAATTTTAATCTTATAGTGCCTTCACCTTCGATATTATGTGTACTATTGTTGCCAAGATGAACGAATTTCTTGGTCTTATAAGGCGTATAGGATTGAAAATATTCACAATGATTGATCATATGTTGAGTGGCTCCAGAATTCAGAAACCAAGCAAAATCGATTTGCGCTTTCTGATCGTTGATCATAGATGTTCCTTCACCCATGCCTTGAATAGGGGATTGAGATATAATTGCAAGTGCATTAGTCTGTTGATCTGATTGTTTGTTGTTGGGGTTTTTCGTTTTCAATATCTTGCAATCTTAAATTTCATGAGTAGTGCATTTGCAACTTACAGAACATCTTTTCTTCAACTGTGGATTCAATAATTGCTCCTGAATCTGTGTTGGCTTATGATTCGATAGTTTATAGCAGCTCTTCTTCTGATGTTTAGCGCCTTTGTTACTTATAGAGCATGGTGTTGGTGGGAGAGAGAGGAACAACTCCCCCTTTATGTGGACTGCTACTGACTATCAACAAGAACGATCCCTCAGAGCAGGAGATGGTAAATGCAGAATAGAGTTACAACTAATGCGTTACCGCTGAAGTAATTGCGTGCTCAGATGAATTGTGAGTACAATCACCAAAGAGGATTAATGGTGTGGAGAATTATTGTTGATCAGTTTGAAGGTGAGGTTCAATCCAAATCAAAATGTAATAGTGCAGAAAGATAATGGGACGTAAAAGACAACCGTCGTCTGATCAAATTTGGAGGAGTCGGAGACGTCCGTGATTTGATCAGAGTGAGTGAACGAGCTAGGACAAGTAATTAAGAAAGTGCAATCAATCACAACACACACACACACATATCCATGTTAGACATAAATAGTAGGTGGTGTTGCTTCTATATTACACTGAATACTTGTCATAAAGAGCATGTGCTCAGTATGGAACAAGAACAACACAATTGACTACGGGCTAAATGTGGCGTAGCTTCGATGCTTGATCTTCCACTCTGTTGCACACCCCTTACTAGTGAATGCGAGCTGGATGTGTATATATACACTACGTACTTGTGATTACAAGAATTGCTTAACTAATCTGTAATTACAAGACTATTTGGACAATTTTTAGCTATTTAAATTCTGGATAGATCTAGCAGAGTCATCAAGCTATATTTTGAGAAGTTTGAAGATTATGCAAAATCCAGCTTGATTGTTTTACATTTTCATGTGCATATGTAAATCACGCATGTGTGGAGTATGTTCTCACGTGTGAATAGTAGGCTTAATTGCATTCGATCATTTATGTCATAAATTAGCTTGTTTCACAAAGCAATGTGAAAGTAGGCAAAAGTTAGGCAAGAGCATGCCAAGTGTCATCATGAGGATGGACCTCAATCTCCTCATGACTTACACAAATCAAATGCATGTTTAGGCATAGGCAAATAGACATCCATCTCGATTCCTATGAGGTATTGACACATGTCATAGATTGTAAAAATGCAAAATTGCAAATGGTGCACCATAATTCAAAATACTCATCCTATTGGCTTTTGAGGTCCAACAAATTGAGAGGTGCAAATCATGAGTCCAATTATGCTTAGAGATCACCACATGATTTATTGAGTAGGAAACTCGAGCTACCACTGAATGGATGTGAGCTTTCATTTTCCTAGTAACACTTTTGAGCTAATTGATTATCTCTCTCTACCCGAGAGTAGGATGTTTTTCTCACTCTAAAATCTTGAGTAACACTTGCTTCGTTTTTTTTTTAATGAATATGCGTGAAACTTGCTTGTATATAATGGATGATTACTTTTTGTGTACAAGAGCTCTTGCCTAGATCCAAATCTTGTTTGATAGCTTGCTAAAATCTGACTCAGAATGTCTGATGCATATAGTGTTTCGAGCCATCTCAACACTTTCAAAAATCTTATGGGGCAAATGACTGCAACTGGCTCAGTCATTGAAGATTCTAATGTTGTTATGACTCTATTATTGAGTCTACCTAATGCCTATGAAAATTGGGTCATGGCAATATCGACCCAGGAGCATCTCACTCTTTCAAGAGTAATTTCAATGCTTCTACAAGAGGAGATTAGAAGAACTGTATCATTCTCAGGCTCTATATTCAAAAAATCAGAAGTTTAGATCTAAGAGATCAGGATATACTGACAAGAAGAGCAACATGCAGTATGGACCAAATTCTAGTTCAAGATCGAATTTCAACCTCTTCATTGTTCCAACCAGTGCAGAAACTATTTTGCAGATATTGTAAGAGGATTGGCCACGAAATAAAGGATTGCCGAATTTTGAAGTACAAGAAGAAGAAGAAGAAGCAATTCCAGCAACAAGCAGATTCTGCTACAACAAGTCACTCAATCTAGCAACAGGAGGAAGATGATTCAGCCTTTGTGACCAAGGTCGAAGAACAACATGATATCAATTGTTGGTACTTGGACTCCGGAGCAACTCACCATATGACTCACCATCGAGACTGATTCCAGGACTACAAAGCATTCACCCACTCAAGAGTTGTGCAGCTTTGAGACAACTCATCTCATTCTATCGAAGGTAAAGGAACAGTCAAAGTCGAATTCAAAAAGGGTGAAGTAAAGTTGTTGTCCAATGTTCTTCATGTTGCTAACCTTACTAAGAATCTACTTTCAATAAGTAGAATCACAGATTCTGGTCGAAGGGTCGAATTTGATACAGAGGGCTGCACCATACTTGACAAGCCCAAGATATTCTTCATGTTTCTAACCTTACTAAAAATCTACTTCGATAATTAGAATCACGAATTCTGGTCAAAGGGTCGAATTTGATACAGACGGCTGCACCATACTCGACAAGTGCAGGAAGGTTTTAGCCTTTGGCAGATGATGTGGCTACCTCTACAAGCTTAGTCACTGATATCCGACAAACAACCAAGCTCTTCACACATCGACTTCTGAATCGACTGATATGATCTGGCATTTCCGATTAGGCCATCTAAATCTCAATAGTATTCATCGACTCAGAATTTAGTGCAAGATCGTCTTTATGTGAGCAAAACCGACTTCTCCTTGTGAAAGCTATATCATCAGCAAGCAAGCAAAGAAGTCCTTTCATGTCCGATTCAATTCATACTTCTAAAGGTTTGCTTGTTCTTGTATATAGCGACATTTGTGGCCCAATGCAGACTACTTCGACAGAGAGAGCTCTTTATTTCCTAACTTTCATTGATGATTTCTCTCGATGAACTGTCACCTATTTCTTGAAGAACAAATTCGAAGCTTTCAAGTTCTTCAAACAGTTTAAGACGTTTGCTGAAAATCAGACTCAGAGAAAGATCAAGGCTCTACGTACTGATGGAGGGGGAGAATTCATCTCCACCAAATTCAAGGACTTCTGCAAGGCAAATGGAATACATCAACAATACACTACCAGCTACTCACCTCAATCCAATGGTGTAGCTGAAAGGAAGAATTGGTCACTCATCGAGAGTGCCATAAGCATGACCCCATGCCTCGCTTTAAAAGAATTTTTGAGCAGAAGCTGTTACTACAGCAGCTGATGGGGGATGAGATCGAAATGAATCGCGAAACTGTCGTGACCGCGAACTCGACTCTCTTGCGATTCGGATGGAGTTCAGATGCGATCGCTGGACACTGCCAGTTGAATCACTCCTACAATCCTCCAGAATGTAGTCAGGCACTGCTGATCTACATTTGTAAATTAATACAGCATTCAACAAACTCAACCGATGTGCGGAATTGAAATGAATGGGAGAATCAGACACACGAATAACAGTAGACACATTTATGGCTACAAAGTCATCTATTGATTTTTCTTTAAGCACTGCGTGCAGATCCACGCAATGCGTTGGCGTGAGAGAAATACAGTTCTCTCACGAATGGATGTCTCACTTACTAGCGGACTTGTGGATCTCTATGGATCCTGATCACAGAACTCGTCTCCCATGCAGGCGGATTTCTTGTCTGTATTTTTGTCTTGATTGCTTACTAGCCTCAGACTACTACACTGTATGTGTGTTCTGTCATCCTCTTGTGTCAAGTATCATCCAGTAAGTATATAGTCTCTCTATGTAACTTTAAGATTAGAGTGATTAACGATCTACAACTAATCAGGAAATTACAAGAGTGGCGGATAAGCCATGACCTAGATTGTATCTGCTGACATTATGCCATCAGATCGGATATCTGTACTTCTGGGTACTTGCAGGATCTTGGCTGGTACTCTTTGGAGCATGAGGGCAGAAAGTCTTTCGTGAAATTTTTTGTGTCGCGTCGTTGGTTTCATTTTCGTCGTCTAACTTTCTCGTGATCGACCACAAAAGATTCTCATTTGCGAATCTTTTGCGTTCGTGTCTTCCCGTCAAGCTTTCGCGAAACTTTCGTGTTTCGCGTCTTCTTGACTTTTGTGCTCGCAAAACCTTTGCATTTCGTGTCTCTTGACTTTCGTGTTCGCGAACATCTTCGTCGGGCAGAGGGCTGAAAGCTAGCAAAGCTTTGTAATTAGAAACATTAACACTCTATGAGGTATGGACAGGATTGAAGCCATCACTCAAGCATATCAAAGTGTTTGGATGCATTGCCTACGCTCAGGTTCCTGAAGATCTAAGAAAGAAACTGGATGACATTGGCTAGCAGAAAATTGATCTTCATTGGCTATTCCCCAGATCACAATGCATACAAACTCTACAATGTGAACACTCATAAATCGTTCACCAGTAGAGATGTCATTTTTGTGGAAGACAAATTTATCGACCACAAGGGAAAATTTCCATTGACTTCCAGTCCAAGAGTCGACAACTTCGAACTCAGGACGGATCACAAGGTTGACACTGACTCCTCCGACAATGAGTCACCCTCAACAAGACGATTCACATCAGAAGACCGAAGTTCAACTCAGAAGATCAAACCGGTCTAGGCTCCATCCCGAATCATGGATGATCCGGCTTGCTACTTTGTGCAGGAACCAAACAGTGTTTCTGAGGCAATGTCAACACCTGATGTTGGTCACTGAAAAGTTGCAATGGACATTGAATTCGATTCTCTTATTGAGAATCAAACATGGAGTGTTACTGAGCTTCCAAAAGATCGAAACCCTATTCCATGCAAATGGATATTCAAGGCAAAGTATGATGTTGAAGGAAGACTCAATCGATACAAGGACAGACTTGTCGCCAAAAGCTTCTCCCAAATCCCATATTTGGATTATTCGGAGACCCTCAGTCCTATCGTCAAGCATGGTTCGATCCTCCTACTACTCTCCTTTGCAGCTACAGCCGATCTCGAAGTTCACCAGATGGATGTCCAAACTGCTTTCCTCAATGGATCTATCAATGAAGAGATCTACATGTCACAGCCAGAGGGATACGAGCTCAAGAGTAAGAAGCACCTAGTTCTATGGTTTGAACAATCACCAGGATCTTGGTTTCCTAGGGCAGATCCGTGCCATACGAGCCCCACGGACATCCCATGTAACACATTTGGGAGTCCGAGCACTTAAAGGCTTTGGCAAATCCATGCCATTCAAGCACATCAAAATCAAACTCTGAAAACATCCCTATCTTACTTATACAGGCTGCACTTTTATTTTCTTAGAAAAGAACCAACCTTGCAAAAGATTAAAAAAGACCATAATCAAAAAGATTTGCAGCATGGAATGTAGGCACTTTTCTGGAAAAACTAAAAAAAAACTCATTTTCGTAATATGTGATGTTACCAACGTCTTAAAGAGCTGCATTGTAGTATTGGGTGATACTACCTTCCATATAGCTTCATAGAACTTCATACTTGAATGCGAGGTGAGGTGATTTCTTGTGAGCTACCCATCTTCCACTGCTTCAAGCAAAACCCTGCTTACGTACTACCGATTTAAAACCGAAAGTGATGGATTAATGGTAGTGCAACCTTTATTATGTAGCATCGTTATCTTGCAACGGTGTTAAACTCAAACATAAGTACATCCTCATAATCAGCTAGTATTTGTGTGTCAAGAGATGATGGAGTCATTAGTTCCTAGCCTGACTGTTTATTGAATGTAGAAAGTAGTAAGGTATTAACATTTCTCATTCATTTTGGTAGTTGTAGTTATCAACAACCAGCACATTTCGTGCTTACCTTTCATCTACCTAAGCAAATACTGTGAAAGTACAGTAGTTTGGGGACCAAAAATGGATCTTAATTGATCCACAAGAGTATGTGCTTGCTCAACAATGCACCAAAAAATTAGACAACAAATGTTGATCTAGATTGGCAATTTGACACATAACAAATATTGATAATCAATAAACAAGATCAAAGACCCAAATCCGAGTCCACACGTGTGAAGAGCAGGCTCCAGTATGGATTTACAACAGAGATTGAATTGCTTGAAGTAATGGTTTCATTTGGTTCACAATATCAATGTACATGTAGAGCTCAAACTCGAGATTGCCAATGTCTCCCAAAAATAACCTCTTCTCACGATGGAGAGATGGAATACATAGCAAAACTCACTTCCTTTGCTAAGTTAGGTGAAAATCCAGCATGTAATAAGGAAGTAGACTCAACTTTTGTGCCCTAACACGAAACCCTAGCCTAGATCCTAGAGTCATGCTTGGTAGGTGCATGCTTGGTAGAAATCTCATCACAAATCAAGGTCTAGATCCTACAAAGTAGGAATCACTACCAAATGGACACAGCCACTCCTCTTGACTCGAGCTAACCTACATTAGGTGTAGATTGCCATGTGCCACTCTTGCCATACAAGTGTCAAACAAGAAAATATAGACAAAATGTACAATATTTTACATAAATAGATTGCCAACATAGGCAAATTTTCACAAATACATCTTATGTTATTTTATTATAATCACCAGCACGTAATGGAATGAGCATAATCATTATGGGTGGCCTACTACGAAAGGTATTCGTAGAGACAAGTATAAGCATTATCAATCCTTTTATCATTAAGAAGATTCGTGGACAGCGATGGAAGTCCATCACACTTCAGGTGGCTACCATTTATGAAAACAGACCCACAAAAAAAATGCATGGGCAGTAGTAATTTTCTCTTTTATAGAAATCCCAATACCCTTTGGTGCACCAGGTATTAGAAAATGCTCACCGTTATATTGAATTTTTAGCATGTGCACTGATCATAGTCGTTTGATGAGAACCAAATTTCCTAGCAAGAGACTTAGAAGTTTTTTTTAAAAAAGACTTTTTTTTTGAGGCCATATTTCTAAGTAAAGCATAATAGGACATTTTTGTTGATATAGTATCATAAGGAAAAATTCTTTTTTTTTTTGCAACATTTCAAAAAACAGATGATGTGTAGTATAAATATAGTAGAGAGAGAGAGAGAGAGAGAGAGAGAGAGAGAGAGAGAGAGAGAGAGAGAGAGAGAGAGAGAGAGAGAGAGAGAGAGAGAGAGAGAGAGAGAGAGAGAGAGAGAGAGAGAGAGAGAGAGAGAGAGAGAGAGAGAGAGAGAGAGAGAGAGAGAGAGAGAGAGAGAGAGAGAGAGAGAGAGAGAGAGAGAGAGAGAGACTTCAATCAAGAAAGTTTGCGACTAGGCAGACGTTTCAAGGAGCATACCTCCAGCCTCACTCTTGAAAAGATTAATGTTTCAAGTGAGTTAGGCTTCATACTTGGTAGGGTGCTTGATAAAAAAGATTTTCCACCAATTTTGAACTAGGAGTAATTTTGTAGATTGTGCAAAACTTAGAGTATTTTTGTAGATTTTACACAGTGTATAATAAATTTGAAATAGTTTGCAGATCAATAAGCTATTTACAAGGTATTAAAGGATCTATGAAGATGAAGATGATGTGAGTAGGAGTATGATTAACTCCAACAAGGCTTTGGGCTACATTCTATTTCCTTAGGTGAAATGTCACAATAAATAACCTGTGTTGTATGAGTAGAAAGTAGTTAGCTTAATTAAAATCACCATTAAATGAATGTAGAAAGATTGTGTTTGAAAGTGGACCAATGAGGTGAAATTGCATATGGGCGTTATCCTCATTTGATATAAGGCCCAAAGTCTTTGTATTTTGATACTTTTTCCCTCATTTCTTAATTCAAAGAGTTGAGATTTCTCTTGCTCTTGGATTCATCCTTCATCCTCTCTCCCTCTCTCATCCTCCTCAGCTCCTAATCCTCTTGTATCTTCTCCTATTTCTTTGTCTCTTGTTCTCCTCCATTCTTTCGGACTAGGCTTCCTTACAAACCAAGCTATTTGAAGCAAGTTTCATTTCTATAATTCTAAGCCTTTCTTTTGTTTATGTTTTGCAAGTAATCAGTTTTATTTTTGGTAGTTTTAAGCTCTCCGTTGGGCTACATCTCTTCCACTTGTAGATAACACTATTTCAAATTTATGTTAACAAATTTGACATTCAACACCACATGATAGAAATAGATGCATATTAACCTAGATCCAAACAAGACATCATCAATCATTACACATTAGTATCAGGTACTATGCAGAATCTAGATAAACTTGTGTTGTCAAGTCTTTGGTTTATATGGACAAATATGCTAATGAGCACTATGAGTTGGAATGAGATCTAAAAAATACAAATAGCAAGAGTAAATCTTGGCCTAAATCATCGAGGATTTGTGGATAGATGTTGCCACAAATTTATTGGGGTGAAACATAAGTCTTGAGGAGGTGTTACACTTTTAGTATGACAAAGGGCACATAACCTTGACGTGGATAAGCTCAAAGTGCATGTGTAGATCAAAGGAGCATTTCAAAACTTTAAGCCAAACTTGGGAGGTAGACATCGTTGAAGAGAGAACATAAAGCCAAAACTCGATGTTGTTGGTAGATTTGAAGAGAAGAATTTTTTACTTTCAATATAAAGGTTATAATTGTAATTGAGACATTGGGTGGATGGCATTCAAGAGTGGAAGAATGAGAAGCGGGCAAAGAGGCCAAACATTGAGCTATTGATTTGAATTTCTACAATGATATTTAGTGATCATTAGAGGAGTTCTGAAATCTAAAACGACCCTTTGTAAAGATGCTTTTTATTTATTTTTTTCTTAATTTTGTCCACCATGTGGCCCAATCAAAATGCATATATTTGAAATCGACGTAATGTAGATGAAAATAAATAAGTTATAGAAATAAACTTTTAAAAGTTTTAAGTTTGTCATCGGGCAGGATGGGAAAATGCTATTGGTAGATAGTGTCTACCCCGAACGTGTGAATCTGCCTGATGACATTGTCTCTAGTTAAATATTTAACCACATTGGTTGATATGTTGGTAAATTTCAAACTACACAGGTTTACCAACAGTAAGTTATCACATGCTTTGGAATCGGTGACCCCATGCTGTTTCCCAATATCCTTGCATCACAGTTAGACAATAAGCATAGTTGCCACATGTTGTTACTGTGGTCCACTTACCCGTTCACATTTGATAAGTGTCATATAACTTTAAATCGATCTGGTATGTCATAGATTTGAGAATTTGGCGCTAAAATTTGGCAACAATCACTATGGCCAGGAGACCAAGATCCAAAATTGAATCAGTGATTCTTCACAATGAGAAGGATGAAGCTGGATTTTGGAAACCAACAAGATACATAAAAAACTCATGGGTTCTACTGCATCCGTCCTCAAAAGGCATGTTTCAACCAAGGAAGAAGGCAAAGATGACATTCAAATCTTATTGGAAAGCAAAGATCCTTGATCTTAGGACTTCTCCAGGAGGGCAATTAATCTTAGAAGTCTTGGTTCAACATGTCTATATGCATTCAAAACTATATCTACAAGATTTTAGTATTCATGATTGCCAAAAATGTAATTGTAAGTTCAAAAATTGTTGGGATCTATATTTTAAAAATTGTTGGAAACTTGTAGAAATCATATCAGTTATCATGTGTGTATTGCATTTTTGCAAATTTATATCCATCCAACATTAGTGAATGGGAGCCAACACAATCCCTAGCAGGTATATTGGATGTGATTCATTAGGATATTGGAAAATTACATTAGAGAGGAAGAACTTCTAAGGAGCTTGCAGATAGTGATATATTCTTCTATGAGTCCAAGTACATCCCAGATATGCATGGAGGTTTTGAAAAGTTTGAAGATATCCCACTGCCACATTTTAAAAGTGATGAATGGCTTGCACCTGATAGTACTGTCTCAAAATCTTTTAGATGCAAATTACTGTTAGATTTGAAAAACTCAATGAAAGCGAGCACTGGATGAAAAGTCAATAGATGAAGTTGGTTTTCGTCGTTATATGTATTTGTTGATTTCTTTTCAAATGCAAATGTTCATAGAACACCAACATTACTTGTTTGTAAGGATGTGCCAGATGACACTCTTTCAGAGCTGATGGATGTGGGTTGGGAATGCAAGGCAGTTGGAGATATTGAATGTAGAATTAAGAAATCTTCTATGATATTTCATTATTGCATTGCAAGACAAATGCTTAGTCTTACATTCAGTTACCAGAGATTGAAATGAATAAGTGGGACCTGGATGTCACTAGATTAAGACCTTCAAATGGATGGTCACACAGATAAAAAAGAAGTCCACATTTTCAACAATGAAGATATGCTAACTACAACTGAAGTGGAGGATCATTGGAGCTTGAGTTATATCAGACAAGAGTTGGTCTTAATGCACTATGAAATTCTACCTGAACACTTCAGATTCATTATCAATGGAAAGTTATAACATTTTCTTGTGATGTGCAAATCAGTCAATGATTATATATGTAACTCAATTCAGAGAATAACCAAATTAACAAGTTGCTTATCTTTCATGCAGATATGAAAAGGATAGGAAAGCACAACACTCTGTAAGGATCTTCCAATAGATATCAACATTGTACCCCGCTTAGCATGGATTGAAAGAAAAATGGAATCTTCGAAAAAAAGTGCCAAATAGTCCTCCACGGACTTTTGCAAACACTGCAGTGCTCCAGGTGTGAACCTAACAAGACTTTGCAGACTATCCCTGGTAATCAGACGGACAGTTCTGTAGAAAGGGACTCTTGGTATTAGGAGCAAGGTGGATCTCTGATATTTCTTAATCTTAGAGAGCCACCTGCTCCTACTATGTCTGGTTTGCTGTGGTGGATTAACAGCAAGAGTAATAGTGGACACAATGCTTGGAGAGAAGAAATCCCTTTGGTTCTGTTTGACCCTAGACATCAGGCTAGTATTGGTTCTGTGCGTAGTTATAGCGATATGTACTAAT
The DNA here is from genome assembly GCA_029204225.1 of Diphasiastrum complanatum. Lineage (NCBI taxonomy): Eukaryota > Viridiplantae > Streptophyta > Lycopodiopsida > Lycopodiales > Lycopodiaceae > Diphasiastrum > Diphasiastrum complanatum. The sequence continues at coordinate 31,930,131 of CM055094.1, read as the reverse complement.
GTATCGGTCTTTTGCGAGGGTGGACAAAGAATAAAAAGTAGCGAATGAGGGAATGACGCACAGAGCGATATGTATGGTCATAGTATCGCTCTTATGCGCACGCAGAGAGACAAGCAATGAGAGAGCAAACGAGGCGCGTAGAAAAGCGATATGACATGAATATCAAATGAAAAAAAAGTGAAAATGACTTTCGCGCTCGAGACCATTTGCCCTCGGATTTCACACATGTGGTCACATGTGTGATCTGAACCATCCAATCAACAATTGCCATGTGGCATTCACACGTGGGTCTATAGTGGCCCAATGAAACCTCGACATGTGCCATGTTCTAATGAATTAGTTCTTGACACCTGGCCGTAGTACGACTTCGCTCGTGTGGCCGTTATGAGCCAATTGTAGGATGACACGTAGACAGTTGACTGTTTGACTTGCACTTGTGAAAAACCTATAAATGGCATGATCCTCGCATTTTTTTTCGTCTTTCTCGGTTTTCTCTCATATCGGTTCTCTGCGCGTCCCGTTTTCTCTCTCATTGTCTCGTCTCTCTGTGTGCGTACAAGAGCGATACTTCAACCGTACATATCGCTTTTGTGCGTGTGTAGTGTACTCCTTTTTTCATGAATATTCTCCTCTCGCATAGAACCGATAATAGGCAATGGCTTCCTTGTCTGATCCTAGTCAGAGGAGTCCTTGTTCACCAGATTTCTCACTAAGTTTGGTATAACTGAGTGAATAGAGTACTTTAAGTCCGTCTTCCGGCCTTTCTTATATGTGTCAATACAACACATCAAATTCTGGATGTTTTTTATGACCAGTATGTCAGATTTAGGGACATAATTAGTATCCCTTTAATCTCTTTGTGTAATTTGTTGTTTAGCATTTCACTGACCTTGTATATACTTTTCCACATTATAAGCAATGACTAGACTGGATGTACACTAAACTCTTTGACCAATTTAAGAAGTCCAGTGAATGTAATTGTTTTAAACGAAAATGTTGTTTTCTTGAGTATCAAACCGGACTTGTATTTTTCATGTTAGTACAAATTCTAGTAGAGTCAGATACATCGATTCATGATATTGGGATCCCTTCATCCTCTAGTACTGAACATTCTATAAAGGATACCAGTCATTTTTCTTTGATAATCCGGATAAAGACACTGACTATGTGAGTGTCTGATAAGCCGATGGATGCTTTCATTGGCTCTAATGCCAATATCGAGGAAAACATTGTTGATGTACATGCTAAATGCTTTTTTGATTTGTCGAAATATTATATAAACGAAGATGTGTATATCACAACAGCAGATCTATGTGTTTTTTTCAATTATCGGGAGGATGAGGTGCTTTGTCTATTGTCAAGCACATTTCTGAGTTCTTTGACATTGTTGATTTTGAAATCGAAGACTGCTGCCGGGCATTGACTATGATGATGAAGAAGGTATTCTGATTGGTGTGGAATGTTTGTCCTTGGCTATAGCAAATGTTCGTGATCATGGACGAAGTTTTCCATCTGATGAGAAATATATTTCATTTCAGGCCCAGCTGGGATTCCCTCGTCCATCGGTTATGAAATTTGCAGATGGCTCTTCTTCAATAGGTGGTCACAATATAGATCATCCCGATCTAGTTGTAGCAGATGATGATGAATGCATAAGTTTAGAAGTTTTACTGTATTTTATCTAGTGTATGTGTTCTATTAAATTTTATAAACTAAGAACTCCAATTTTGTTATGCAGAATACACTTTTGATCGATGACTTTGCTACTCATCGAGGGGGCTTCAGACAACATTCATCATCTTTCCACAGGGATAGTGGTCTCGGCCACTACTTGAGCCACTTTCAAAAAAATGAAGTTTGTGTTGCTCATTCCAAACTCAATCCAGTTGGAGAGACTATGATAATGACTGTGAAAGCCTTATCTTATTATCTAGGTGGACATAAATTTGCTAAAGCAAATAGAATAATTTTTGTGAAGAAATCGTATGTCTTAAACATATTAGGATTTGTAGATGGCAATGTACCATTAAGGAGTTCCCATTATTCATTGTATGCAATGTATATAGAATTGAGTGGTAACAAGGATAATGTGCATCTTCTGGATGCATATGCAAGTAGAGAGTTACTGCATGATAGCACAACAATTGGACAAGATGAAATATCAGATCCCACTGAATGAAACTTTGTATATATTGAATATTATAAATACAATTTACATTTGTAGCATCTTTGTAGCTCTGAATTTTTAGCTTCTTTGCTACTCAATGAATTTGCAAGCTTTTCTAAATTTGTTGTAATTTGAAGATTTGTTGATCTGTTGAATTTGAACTCTGCGGTAGAACCACTGACATAATTGGCAAATATAGTTTCGTTTTTCATTGGTTCCTCCATGTTGTGTATTTCGATGAAATGTTGCCCGTGCTTGCCAATGTGACTTCTTCAACCCTTGTGATGACCAAACACTTAGGCTTCCATATGTGTTTGCAAAAAATGATGTATGATCTCTTAGTATGTGGTGTTGCCCATGTCAAAATCATTATGTCAGTCTTATGCTTGGATCAAAATATATAGTTGAATTGAAAGCTGCTTTGAGCATGCATACTAATTATTCAATGAGTGATGTGATCTTCTCCCCATGCTTTTGATACTGCATCAACAAAATCGACACAGGTCTTTTGCAAAGCTCTCTTATCAATATTAGAAAATTTGTCTTTTCTTAATATTTTAATCATGCTGTCAAGCTTTCTCCATACATCAACTTTTAATAATCTTGATTTGTTGATCACCCCTGAGTCCTGAGTGGCAGCAACGATATCTTTCCAGACTGAGTGTTGAATGTTAGAAGCCTTACCAATATGGTTTGATAGGAATCGACGTGCTTTTTCTCCTCCGATGCTTGGCTTAGTGGGCATATTCCCTAACTTTCCAAAAAGCTTTTCATCTTTCTGTATTTTGACATGTCCCTTATGAAGTCCTGCTTTCGATAAAACATCTTCTAATCGACAAATAGCTTCCTTCGCTGATGATGATGGCTTACTATTCCACACAAAAATTATATGAAGATAAACAAGCTTCTCTATTATCCTAACTTCTACATGAAGAGTGCAGACATGCACATTTTTCAAGGGAATAGGCAATACTGGCTTCCAATTTGGATCTGTATTTTCTCTAGTAATTCCTGTACTTCTAGTTACATCTTTTGCCATTTTCATGCAGTATAAACAAGGATTTTTAGATGTAGCACCGTGAGAGACATTATACATGCATTTCAATGTTTTCAAATCACCTGTTAAGTGCCATTCAACATTAAAGTCTCCAACTCCTGGAACATTGAGAAATCCTCCTTCCATACGGTCCTTGATGATCCTAGGGTAAGATGTCCTAGAGAATATCCATGATAATATATCATGATTCTCCTTCAAGACCTGTCCAAATCATGAAACCAGCTTAGTTAAATAAGAATTCTTACTGTCCATTGAATCTAATCTAATAATGAGAAAAATTACCTGAAAAGCTACCAACCACCATATATCATTTTCGAACTGATGTAACTAGATGAGTTATTGAAGACTCATGTGGGATGAGTGAATGTGTCAGGATCTTGAGGATACAATGTTCTGTCTGTCCACAAATCCAAGTTCTTCTTTCCTTTTTCCCTATAACGGGAACGATCATCAGCAGATATTGGAATTCCTTTGCCTCCTCTTCTCTGCAAAGGTGCCAAATCATTAGGGATATCCAAATGTAGATGATACAATGTCGTCATCAGAAAAAAAAAAAAAAAAAACAAGAAAGTAATCCTAGTCATCAAAGCACTAAGAATAAATTTTTTAAAACAAAAAAAGGTACTTATCTTTTATTACATTATATACTCTGTACCATCAATTCATTGATTTTGCTTTTCTGCTTGATTCAAATTTGGAGATGGCACGATGACGCTCATATTTTCATTCCAATGTGAAGACGACGTTCATATTTGAAGATGGCGCTCATATTTTCATTCCAGTGGAGGGAAATATGCATGATGCGGCGCTCATATTTGAGATCCAATGGAGGTAATGTATATTCGAATTTAGACAAGTTAGACTGTGAACAGTTTAGAGTTCTTAACTGTGACTTTAGACTACTATGGTTAGATCATTGGGAGTTGGGGAGGCCTCAGGAGTGGTGGGAGCAAGCAAATAAACAATATTGTTTTTTTATTTTGATTTTTTTCTTTATCCTACATGGCATTCCTTAATGGGTCTTTTTGATATTGAGAACTCCTCTAATGCGACATGAGGGTCTTTGGACTACTATGGTAGTGGGCAATGTCAAAGAGTATCACCTTGTCACTAAGGGATTTCATAACCATAACGTGTGTCTACTCAAATCTTATAAATCAATGGTCCAAATTGAGTTTGAGGACCACCATTACCTAGGGCACACTAATGAGACCTCATTTTTTTTTCTTACAAATTTGATTGGGTATGATTTTTAACTTTTAAGAATATGGAGTCCTCGTGGATGGAAACCTTGAGAATACGTAACCCTGATGGATGGAATCATTAAAAAAATATTGAGAATTATGTATATACTATTTTTTGTGTACCATAATGGGCGTTTAGAGGATCATTGTAAGGATATACTCACTTGTCCTTGTGGCTATGTGAGGTCCTTAAGGAATTGAGTGGGTGGTTCCTTAAAAGCTCAAAAAGAACTAGTTGCAAGATATACTAAACCAACCACCAAGATCTTGATGGCACTTTATGATTCTACGCCCTCCACCGTTGGATTCTGTCTTAAACGTTCAGATCATGCCACGTTCTCTTCATTAACCATTGAAAAGAGTCCGCGTGGCAAATTCAACCACGTGGCAATCATCCAAGTGGTCGGGGTAATATATATATATTCAGTGGCACTAAGCCTCATCGAGACTTCAGCCGAAGCAACACAGTCTCTTCATCTTTAACCGTCTCAACGAGAGAGAGAGAGAGAGAGAGAGAGAGAGAGAGAGAGAGAGAGAGAGAGAGATGCTTCTCTAATTAGTTCCACTGCAGTACTATGATCTTCCTTGCCATCAACAGATAGAACAGACGCTAGTATTCTCAGCAATTCCAGCTTTAGTGCAGTCTATTTGTGAACTAAAGCTCCTCAAGGATCATACCTTCATCTTGCATTTTCGTATGCATATTTATTGTTTGTCCAATCCAGAAAGACATTGCCTCAGAACCCTTTTTTGCTTGGGCTTGAATGCGTGCATTGGCACGAGAGCCAGGAGGACACTTGCATTGCTTTGTCCAGAGATGGGTTCGGTTTGATCAAACTGTTATGGTACAACAACAGGTGTTCCTGCATCCTGTTCCTCAAAGACTCCATTAAAGAGCATATGGCTTCATCACCTGGTGAGTAGAGTATTTCTTTTTTGTGTATACATCTCTGAATACCGCAACCACGTCTCTTGCACCTGCTTCGAGGTATTCTACGTCGGTTATAAGCTTATCTGAAAACCATTATCATGGCTTAAGAAACATACCAGCCACTGGAATCATCATAAAGCTCCTCAATAGATTTCTTTTAGTAAGATCAAGACACGATAATTCCTGTCCAAGAGCCATATTTCTTCCATAAATGCTTGTTTCAAGGACGCAACAGATTACGACCATCCATTCCTTGAAATGAATGCATTATTGTGCTCTAGTCAGCGTTTGAGTGGCCAAAATTCCAAGGCTATCCATACCAGATTGCTGTACAATTATAGATGGCTCAAGCTAAAGTGTGTAAAAAGAAGTGTACACTTTCAGATTACTCTCATCGCAGACCTCGGCTTTCCTTATTAGAAAAAGGCGCGTCGGATCCACACAGACAACAATTCTACCATGGGCTTGTGAACACTCCGATCACAACCCACCTGCAGGGAAAGCCTCCAAGTCATGCTTATCACCCTCAGCTCGTTCATGCACCCCTTCCATCCTACCATAGAAGATCGAGCTCGATCACTGAAGTTGTTCTTGGAAACAAAGTGAAGCGCATTGCTCTTGAGGATGAATTTAGCTATAACCGAATGGCATCAGATGTCACAGAACAACTTCGCCTTCCTCCTCCATCTCACGCCATGGATTCAAACAATGTTGTTCCATGGTTTGGACGGACCAAAACTTACGTGACGGATCCATCGGTGGATGATTTCCCAGGTTTGAGAACTAAAGCTATAATATAAATTATATATGCTCTTTACATGATGAAGTCAATTTATCCTTTCCATTCTGTATTTCAATTTTGTGTATCTCATCGGCTCTGGTTGCTTTTGATCTGCAATCAAAGACTGCAGGAACTAAATATCAATTCGGATTTAAAATAGCTATGAGGTATGATAAAGTCAACCAGTGAAAGTTCAAATCAATTCTGATTTGCAGTTGCTATCTTTCTACTTCCATGTTAGATTTATATTCCTTTTAGGGTACGATAAAGTGAAGAAGAACCACACTAATTCCGCATAAGCAGTTGTTACGGGTTTGAACAGCAATGCTTTCATGACTTGGGTTTCTTTTCATTTTGAAGTCTTTAGAATTCCATCCACGGCTTCTAGAGAAGACCACATTGAATTATTAGAGCAATGGAGCTTTATCTGGGTGGTATTCCACTCAAGAGTCAAGATACTGAGAGTTTTACCTTTACCTTGATGACTAATCGCCATCCACATAGACTAGAATACGTGGTGCAGTACCCTCCTCCCAGTTATATGTTAACTAGTGTACTCTGTTGGATGTACCCTCCCAGTTATATGTAAACTAGTGTACTCTGTTGGATTTTTTAGCTGATACCGTCTCATCATTCAGTGATTGAAAGATTTCTGAAATGCGGCCCCCAGATACTCTGAGGTGAAAAATATAGTCTAGCGGAGAAGCTTTAAAGTTCATTTCTCTGAGAGTTTTTACTTCCTTTTGCACGAAGTATACTTTTAAAATTGATAAAACAGTACCATTTATCATGGGTAATCTATTGGATCCCATTTTAAACAGGCTTGGCATGCAAGCAAAGAAGAAGCTTCACAATAGACAGCCACGGCATCAGCTCATTTCATATTCTGGTTGCATAACTTTGTTAGGTTCGTGCTCCCAAATGTATTTAACAAGTAAAAAATTTCTGCTCTGCCTAATTGATGCATTCTTGTTCTGATCAAACAGTGAAGAAAACTGAAATTATTCGCTCTCCACTATCTAGAAATACCGAAAGATCTGAGAACTGTCCTTCAAGCAATGGGAGAAAGTCTGCAGACAAAATATCATGTTGCCCACAGACATCTGAAAAATGCCCTTCAAGTCTGGGAATATCTGAGCGGGACGTAGATGGAGCTCTTGAAATAAATGCAAAAATGCCTATGCGTCCTCATTCCAGTGCTGAAGTTTTGTTGCATGAGGAACATAAGAAAGAGAAGAACGAAGATAGAAGTGTGTGCGGGGAATGAAGGTAATTGGTTGAAGTGCTAACAGCAGCTGGTTCAAATTGACTGCCACTTATTCAAGTTGTAGTCCCCAATTTGAGTAATACAATATGCATATAGATCCAAGCTCGACAATGAAATTTATTAGCATTCAGTGCTCACAGATAATTTGCACCTGACCAATGAATGGGTCTTCTGGTCTGCTTCTGATGATAAACCTGATGAAGGATGTTAAAAGTGGCAGGGATGAATGGTCAAGCTATTGTGGAAAATGTTTCATATAATATACCTATTTGCAGCAAGGTTTATTGCTTAAAATCTTCGTGCAAATTCAGATCTCATCATAACATTGAAACTTAAAATTCTTAGCAGCCTAAATTAAACAAACACATTATGCTTTCAGAATTCAGGACAAATAGCTTGCTAAAGGATCGGAAACATGTTGACACTTTCCATGGAGAATTGTCCATTTTTTTTTATGATCTTATTTGCTTGGGTTCAGATTGCAGTGATGGTCCAGTTTTACTTTAGGTAACATCAGCATCAGACTAGGCAACAACAGCATGATTTGTCAGAAAAGGCATCACCCTAAATATGGCGAATTCCCTGCTGTTATCTTACCATATACCAGACAATTGAAGAGTAATTCCCAACATTTGGTCAACATGGAAATCCATATATACTAAACTGTCAACTAGAGTCTTCACAAGATGTCAACTACTTATTTGGAATCTTGAACTTAGACTTGTGAAGGAATTAATAAGACTAAACTATAATGTGTGTTGTCACATGCTTGAAAGAATTTGTGTAGACATCACCCCATATCCAAAGTTATAATGTAGCCATCACCCCATATACAATGTTATAACCTACTATGACCTAATATAAGAGATTGGATGAGTAGTATACTCTCGTCCTAACAAAAAATTATCCATGTTTTCAATTACTATTGAGAGTTGAATTGTTGTCTTCACATATCCCTTGCTCTCCCTAGTGCCAAGTCTTCTTTGTATGGTGTTAATATGGAAGTATTGGCCATCATATGGGTTTTTGAATAGAAACTCAATATTGGCCCCACAATGTGGCATGTTTGTTAGGTCTTTTTTTTTTTTGTAGGAGTTTTTTCTCCCTCCTTTGCACCGAGCATTGTGGTGCTTAACTTTGTTAGTTGTGGTTAAGTTGCTTGATCACTAAATAGCTTCCTTTGCAGAGGCCTCTGGCTCGGAATTCCATGCAAACAAAATGTGAAGATATATTATTTTTTACGCACCGCCGCATGCAATGTACAGATATGAACATTTCGTAGAGGAATCGGTAGTACAGGTTTCCAATTAGGATCTTCTCGATCTCTTGATATTCATGTACTCCTTGTCATGTCTTTTGCTGTTTTCGTCTCTTCGGAGACATCCGATAAAATTCATGCAGTACAAACAAGGGTGTTTAGAGTTAGCGCCATGAGATACATTGAACATACATTTTAATGTCTTCAGATCTCCTGCTAAATGCCATTCAATGTTGAAAGTGCCAATTCCAGGAATATTGAGTGGAACTCCCTCCATGTGATTTTTTATTGTGGCAGGATATGATGTTTCATTAAATATCCATGAGAGAATGTTATGGTCTTCTTTCAGCACCTATAAGAAAATACAAAAACGTGATTAGCCTCATAATATTAACACAGAGAAGATTTTAGATATGAAATCCATATTCAAATGATTATCCCTATTTATTATGCAAAGGAACTGCTATATCCGAAATGCTGCCAACCACCAGATATCATTTTCTGATTGAACACCGAAATTGAGGCCTTCTGAGTCTTCTAAATTTGAAAGTGCTCCATTCATGATTGTGAGACTGACTCTTTCCATTTTTTGTCTTTTTATAATTTCAGACTCATCTAACTTGAGAACAACTATCAACTTGTTATTGACATTCTCATTTGTAATACCGTAAAAATTTATGATGAATGTTAATAACTGATTAATGTCAATAAATAAATTGTTGAAATTGTTATATGCTAGACTTTTTCCTTTCGAGCAATACACTTCATTGATATGAGATGGATTACCAACTATTGTCTGCATACCATGGTTTAACATGTCTTTTTTTTTTAAAAGATGAAATGGTCGTGGGATTGGAAACTTTTTAATATTTACTTGTGCAAATGCCTCCGTTATCATCTTAAACATTGCTGCATATGCTTCCCTACTGATGCTAGAAAAGTCACATGCTCCCTGAAGCAATGTAGTGTCTAATATTTTTCCAACTTCATCCATAATGCTATCAGTAACTGAAGCCTTAATCTTTTTCATTTTATTATTATTTAACATTGATTTCATAGATTTAGAAGTCAAGATAGAGCCTAGTGAGTTTTCAATTGAAATCTCATTGGCCAAATGGTCTTCAACAACCAATGCTGATCTGCATTGCAAACATAATGTTCATGAAAATGTCAGTAGAAATTAGGACACTCATAGTATTCACAATAGTATATAATAAGCAAATCAACAGAAAGTTGAAATGAATAAATAACCAAATTAGTGATAATGAATGAATCAAAAAGTTCAAGCAATATTCAATACCAAATAAGCTATAACTTACTGGAATGCATGGATTCGTCTTTTTCTATGACCTCCTCTGGATGATAGATCACATATATCCTTGTTTACCAGTCTTTTCCTCTTGTTGCTTCGGACCTTTCTGTTGAGCACATCCGTATCTTTAACAAGAGACAAATATGAGATACGCATGGATTGAAATACAATTTTTATCTCATCATTACTAGTTGTATAATGATGCAAAGAAGATTTCAACCTTTGGATCTTCTCCTTGAGCATCTCATTCTCATCCAAACAAGTTTTCATCTTTGTAGATTTTTCTTCGCACTCCTTTGATATTTTCCTTGATTCCTCTTCCAAATAATGTATTCTTTGCATTGAATGTGCATTCTCGTAGAGCATCAAATTCTCACAGTAACCCAAAGACCATTTTTACCATGACACATAGATTATTAACTGACTCACCGAATGAAAATCTGGATGTTGCAATGAACATGAATCAATAGGATACAATGTTCCTGATACTATAAATCTACATGTTTTAGCTTTTCCTCCCTGTATCGGACCATATCAGAAGTTGATAAAGCTTTGTCATCAGTACAGTAGTATAGTAACAAACAACACAATGACAATAACAAAGCTGGAGATGGCGCTAACGACTTTGTTGGAGATAGAGATGGCACTAAACACTTGTTTTTGACCCTGGAGATAGAGATGGCGTAGGTTTTTTTCAGAAATGTCACTCCTAATTCAAATTTTTGAGTGTTCCCAACTATTGGGAGAAAATATTTCAGCATTTTGAGAAATTGTATTTTAACTGTGGTTAAACACCAGTGGAGTTTGATGTGACTAAACTAAGGTGATATTATAATTCCTTTATAGTTATTTTTTTCTCTCCTACATGGCATTTCTTATAGGGCCCATATTTTCTCTAATGGTTGCGGATCCTAATGCAACCCTAACTCTAGTTAATAAGTGGGAGGGATTTGGCACCCTGTGTGTGTAAGTCCAACCCGATGATCACATAGAGATTTGATTAATTAGAAAGTTAATAAAAGGACTTTAGGCCTTTTTGCGAGACTTTTAATGTCGCAGGGTGTCAAGTTAGTGAATAAAGTTGGGTTTCCCTCCAATTTGGATGGTTCCCACTCTTTTTTAAATTTGAATAGTTAGGGAGGCATAAATGGACAAATAGGATTCAGAGGCTAGGGTCCTCCTCTCTACTATAAAAAGGGACCAACTCGAGTTTTTTACACATGTACATATCTTCATTTCAATAAAGGAGATTGGTTCTCTTGTGAAACAGATTTAAGAATGTCCTTGCTCTCTATCACTTTTCCTCCATCTCTCATGCTTTTATTGCGTTTTGCTAATTGTTGGATCTGATTGTTATTGGGATTGCATGTTTTTATACTTTTTATGAGAGAAAAAGGGAGAGAGAGAAAGAGTAAGTTATTTTTATGGTGGATCTAGTGTTAATGGATGTAGTGTTAATGTTTAGGGTTAGTGGATGGTAGAGTTAGATGTGAATCTTCCATCCATGCTGAAATTTGAACTATGCTATCACTCTCATGGGGACGAATCTACGCGTGACAACTAACTTCATCTTCTCGATGCTAGATTGATTAGATCTTGGATAGGCAAGGAAAGAAACCCACTACAATTTTGGCACCATTTCCGGGGAGCTACGCCAATTTTTTCAGTTTGCAGCATGTTTTTTGGATGATTAACTTGCATTAGGCATCTTGTCGTGGCATGAATAGTGTTAAATCTACATTTAGGATTAGTTTGGGAGTGATTTTGCCTGATTTGAGTGGATTTGCTTGTTTGAAATCTAATCTGATTGTGGAAAAGGGAAATCTACTCAGATCATCAATCTTAAGATCCATTTGGATCTGAGATATCCAGAAAAACAACAAAAATCGGTCAAATCTACCAGATGTTGGTCAAAAGAAGACAAAAATTGTCATCAGAGCTAATAACTTTTTGCCCTCTTTCAGAAAACATTTGCCGAGTTGCAAGCACCTTCGGTTTTGATCATAGAACCTTCAGTTTGAAGGGCAAACAATCCTTCCAGCAGATTTCTAGAAACATTAGAAAAACCATAAAAAAACACCAAAAAAATCACCAAAACTCTAAAAATATAGAAAAGGAACCTTTGTCCGATTCGCTGTGCATAGGTGTGATTTAGATCTATCCACTGCCAGGTCAGTGAAAAATTATATCAGAAAAAAAAGGTTTCTCGGAGGGTCAGTTGTCATATTGTCATATTTTTTTCAAAAAAGTCTCTTTTTTGCAAAAATACCAGCATTACTCTTGATTCTTTGCCAGAACCTTTGCCAAGTTACCAAATTATTCTATTTAAAATAATTTACTATTTTTGAGTTCGACGAACATTCATCCTATCCAGATCATACAAAATCTTTATTTTTACCCTCACAAAACTACAAAAACTGTCTTTTTGTATGCCAGAAAACTTCGCCAGTTCTACCCTAGCTTTATCTGTGTCAGATTCTGAGTCTGAGAGTTTGGCGAAGGTTATTTCTATAAAATTTGTCTGGAAAAATTTGATTAGAGAGTTTTTTTTTCAAAAATAGCACTGCTGAACCTTCTTCGAGTGAATCTTCGCCTAGGGAACCTTCACCAGTTCTATTTTTAGGTTCTAATTTTCCAGATCAAGTCCCTGTCAAATTTTGGGTCAAATATGATACAATTTGATTTTGATTTTGAGAATTTTTTCATTTTTGAGAAGTATCCATTGGTTGATTTTTGGAATCTTTTTCACGATATAGGAATCTGATTCTTGTCAAGTGGAAGAGATCTAGCAGATCTGATCTGAGATAGTTTTGATTGAAAATCTAGATCCAATTTCATTGTCTGTTTGATTTAATCTGTAAAGATGGCTGACCTTGGAGGTGCTCCTCAAAAAGTCAATCCAATCATTGTTAGAAGAGCACCCCGTTTGGATCTACCCAAATACAATGGATTAACAGATCCAGTTAGATTGTGGCTTAGTGAAAATATCAGCTAGTTCTTCTTCTGTGCTACAATGAACAACATGAATTTCACGACTCAGTAGCCTCTCACGTATGAAGTGATACTGAATCTCAATGTGTTTAGTTCTCGCATGGAACACTGGATTCTTTGCTAGCTGAATGCCACTCTGACTGTCGCTATGTAAAGTCGTGGGACTTTCAAGATTTGTCTCAACCATATAGCTTCTTGTGCAGCACTACACATTGCCTTATACTCTGCTTCTGTGGTGGAAAGAGCAATTGTACTTTGCTTCTTACTAGACCAAGAAAAGCAATTACCACAAAACTGGAATATATATCCTGTGGTAGATCTACGATCATCGTAGTCACCTCCCCAGTCCGCATCCACATAGCCACACAACTCAAATAAACCATCACGCTTCCTGTAAATCAAGCCATACTCTGAAGTGCCTTTCACATAACGCAAAATGCGTTTAGCTGCCTTCCAATGCGTTTCCATAGGTGCTGCCATAAACTGACTTACAATACCAACAACATAACATATATCTGGTCTAGTCGTGGTAAGGTAAATCAAGCTCCCTACTAATTGTCTATATAGCGTAGCATCAAATGACTGTGATTCATCAAGCTTAGAAAGCTTTTTACCTGGTTTAATAGGAGTGTTTACTAGTTTGCAATCCTGCAACCTAAACCTGTGCAGCAACTCTTTGACATACTTCACCTGTGTTAAACCCACTTCATGTCCTTTTTGCCACACCTCTATTCCAAGGCAGTAATGCATCAGGCTGAGATCTATCATATCAAATTGTTCCATGAGGTCTTTCTTGATCATGTCTATCATCTCTTGTTTATTTTCCGTAATAATCAAGTCATCAACATAAAGAGCAATCAAAGCAACCATACCATCAAAGCATAAGACATATAGATTTGGATCAGAATGTGTTCTCACCATCCCCTTTGAACGAAATTAGGCATCAGTCCTGCTATACCACGCATGTGGTGCTTGTTTAAGACCATAAAGCGCTTTCTTCAAGCGACATACTTTATTTTCCTGTCCTTTCGTTACAAGGCCTTCAGGTTGATCCATGAACACTTCTTCTTCTAACTCACCATTTAGAAAAGCATATTTCACATCCATCTGATGCAAAGGCCAACCAAAATGTGAAGCTAAAGCAATAAGTAGACGTAGAGTATTCCACTTACAAACCGGCACAAAGGTCTCCTCATAGTCGATGCCTTTATTTTGTGCATACCCTTTGATCACCAATCTTGCTTTGTGTTTTGCTATACTTCCATCTGCATGGTACTTAGTCTTGTATACCCATTTGCAACCAATGGGTTTCTTGCCAACTGGTGGTTCTACTAAGTCCCATGTGCTATGCTTAGCAATTGACTCCATCTCCTCTCCCATGGCCTTGACCCAAATGTCATCATCCTTCGCTTCAACATAAGTCGAAGGTTCTTTGCTTTGAATAATGCTAGATAAGAGAGCATAATTTGCTTCATACCTTTCAGGTAGTATCTTCTCTCTTGTTGATCTTCGTAGCTCTCCCTGGTTAGATGATCCTGGAAAGTCATCTATGTCGCGGCTCTCCATCAATCTCTCAAACCACTTAGGGAGCTTTCTGTCAGTGATCGGCTTCCTGGTGAAAATGTATCCCACGATACATCCTTCTCCTTGCGTTTGTCACCTGCAACTTCAATCCATCTTGCACCAAAAGGTTTGTCTCTACCTCTCCAACCTGTTTCTTGAGGTTGATTAGTAGTATCTTGAGATGTATCCTCATGTTCATCACTCGAAAGGTCAATGAATGGATCATCATCAGGTGGTATCCTCACTATACCATCTTTCCCACTGGATGTGTCTATCTTCTCAGCATCCTCGTCTTCATACATCTTGGATTCATCAAAGATAACATCACGACTAATATGGATTTTGTTTTCGACTAGATCAAAACATCTATAGCCCTTCACACGATCATCATATCCTAGGAATATGCACTTGATAGCTTTTACATCAAGTTTATGTCTCTCTTCCTTAGGAATGTGTACAAAGGCCTTACATCCAAAGATTCGCAAGTGGTTCACCTTTGGCTTCTTCTTCGTGAATGCTTCCTCAGGTGTTATCTTTGGTATGGCAATGGTAGGACTTCTATTTTGAAGATAGGTTGTCATGCTACATGCTTCTGACCAAAAATCTTTTGGTAGTTTCATCTCAGCTAGCATAGATCTGGCACTTTCCACAATTGTACGATTCTTGCGCTCAGCTACACCATTGAGAGCAGGAGTATGAGCTTGCGTAAATTGTCTTTTAATTCCACATTGATCACAAAGATCATTGAAGTCATTAGACTTGTACTCACCTCCACTATCTGATCTTAGGATTTTGATCTTCCTACCTATTTGATTTTCGACCAATGCTTTGAAGCTCTTGAAGTTATCAAATGCATCTGATTTCTTCTTAAACAATCATGTTACCATCTCCAATTTTCTCATCAAACTGAGGCTTCCCAAGTTCAAGTGACCAAGCCTCTTGTGCCACAACTCAGTTTGCGAAGGAATGGACGATAGAAGTCCATGTTGCCCCTTGATTGTAGCATTCAACCTGTACAATTTTGTGTTGGGCTCTCTTACTCCATCCGCAATAACTTTGAACTTTTGGTTCGCATCCTTCACAAAGCAACGATCATGGCGAATTCTACTTTCAACTTTTGATCAGTAATGACTCCAACAGAAAGTAGATTCTTCCTCAAACCTGGTACGTAAAGTACCTCCCTGATCATCCTGCTTTTGCCATCACGCAGTTGGATTGAAACTGTGCCTATCCCCTTGATCATGTAGACCTCACCATTTGCTTGTGAAACAGATGTTCCATTATCCAACACCTTCAAGCTACTGAACCAATTCTTGCTACCTGTCATGTGTCTTGTGGCTCCTGAGTCAATATACCATGTTTGATAATCTTGATTAGATGACAATGCATATATGAAGATGCTAGAGTCTTCAATCTCACCCTCATCGACAAGGTTACCTGCTTATTTTGGTTTCCCCTTGCCTTGTTCTGTCAAGGATTTGCGACATTCACTTTTCCAATGGCCCTTTTTACCACAATGGAAGCACTTGTCTTTCTTCTTAGTTTTGCTGGAAGATCCCTCATCCTCCTGAGACTTGGCAAATTGCTGCTTAACTTTTTCTTGCCCTTGCCCTTGCCTTGTTTTTGGCGTGTCGCAAGTGCCTGATCGTCAGTATTTTGACGTCTAGCTTTCACCATTTCTCGTTGTTGCTCTTCCTGCATCAAGATTCCTGTGAGCTCGTCAAAGGTTGGCAATCTTTCTCTTGATGCTATTCCGCTCACAAACATCTGATAGGGTTCTGCAATGCCGCATAATGCATTGTGCACCAGCTCCACATCACGTATGCGCTCACCAATAGAATGCAGTTCATCTTTCATTGTCTTGATTCTGGTCATGTACGTCTGAATGTGCTCTCCTTGTTCCATGCGGGCACTATTCAACTTTGACTTCAAAAACATGATTCTTGACGGATTTGACATCTCGAACTGCTCCTTTAGCACATCCCATGTCTGTCTGGGTGTAATAGCATCACAAATGTGGGTAATGATGTGATCCTTCACTGACAAGTTAATGAAGGTCAAAGCTTTCCTCATCTTTTTGTCGAACACTTTGATGTCTGCTTCATTTGGCGGCCTTCTCTCATCACCTGTGATGACTTCCCACATGTCTTTCTCCATCAATATGTTTTCCATTTTGAATTTCCACACTACATAGTTGGAAATCCCATCCAATTTGCTACTTTCACTCAAAATGGACTCTTTCATATTTGCCATCGCAAAACTGCTTGAAACTTCTGCCTTAGGCTAAGAACAGTATGCCGAGGCCAACAGTGATGTCAGAAGTTGAAAATAATGATTTGCAATTTTTTTCTTACCAGGCCACTCGCCGCTTTTCCACCAATTTAAAAGCCAAATCGGCATCGCCTTCCGAAATGCACTCAGTCGTCAACTCCCAACAACGTGCCCAGTGGAATGGTGAAATCACTTCTGACGTACCGCACTTTTGCAAAATGCTATGGATGATGCAATTTGGGAGGAGGATGAAGATTCAGACGATGAGCCAAATATCAATATGTTGACTTATACAGCAAGGCAGACCACTACGACATTCACCACTATTGCATCAACGAATGTCAACGCTACTACAAAAATGATGTTCAATGAGTTCGAGAAACTCGGGAAAAACCGGCAGAAACAGATGGAAAAGTTGCAGTCGCAATTTGATGAGAAGATCAAAGCATTGGAAGATTTCCATGGACTAGCAAATAAGGAACCTGAGAAGTTTGCAAAGACTTTTCCTATTAGGAAAAATGTCTGGTGTTCTATTTGTACAGGAAATCACACAGTGAATGAGTGTCCTCAATTGAAAAAACGAACGGAAATCAGTATATGACATTTGTGTAATTCGCTTGATCATGAGACTGTTTTTTGCAACTTCAATCCTCGGATAATTCAACAATGGTATGCCTAGATGGGATATCGAAAATCACATTATGGAGGAAATCCGGCAGCTAGACCTCATCAATCTGCTCTTGGATACCCGGAACAGTTAGCCTTACATGCCCCACCAAAGCACCCCGCTCCTCCTGTCAATTTGATGGAACCAGAACCTTACAGAAGTGCCGAGCAATGGAACTATGGTAATGATAAAAAAGGTAGATCTTCAGAACATTATGCTATTTATGTTGCCGCACAACAACAAGCATCTAGAAACTGGACCAGAGCACCACTTGGATGCTTTGCATGTGGAGAAAATCACAGAGTTGCAGAATGTCCAAATAAAAGAAAATTTGTACCATTCTGTCATGACTATGGTTATGGGCATTGCTATAAGGAATGTCCAGCAAAACCGAAGCCACCACCGGCTACAGCTCCTGTAAATTTGATAACAATCAAGCAAAGACCAGTAGCTCAGAATAAACCAAGTGTACCCTTGATGGTGGTCACCAGAGCACAAAAGCAGAAAGAACCAGTAGCAGATCCAGTACCTATTGATTCTATACCATTAACTGATATACCAACAACATCTAGAGTCTATCCAAATCTTCATGCAGAAAAAAAAAATATCAAGATATGAGGCAATGGATTAATGGCATCTGCAAGAAGAAGAGAAGTTTAAAGCTGTTAGAGCAACAGCCGAAGTTCGTTCTTCAGCATTGCAGCCACCGGACTATTCACGAACAAATATCAATGCTCAGTTGCATCATCATGAAGAATCCTTCAAGATTACTAAACCAGAAGCACCGCAAACAGAACTGCTCATAAATAATTTGTCTAGTAAGATCAATATTTCGTTGGGAGAGTTCCCAAAGTTGGTGCCAAAAGCAAAAGAAGTATTAGCACAAAAGTTAACTCAAGCTGAACCAGAAGTTCATCAGGAGCCGCTTTTTTGTGCTAGATTTGAAGAATCTAATGAAGTACTCCATGTCGGAGCACTTTAGGAAAGTGAACAAAAAAATATCACCCTGCCAATACAGCATAGACAATTTTCTAATGAAGCAGCTGTGATAGATGGCAGTTCGGGAGTTAACCTGATTTCTACAAAGCTATGTGCAAAATGGGGCCTTACAAAGATAAAATCTGCGACTTTTGCCATTAAGCTAGTTGATCAAATGACAGTTATACACTCATTAGCCAAGAAGTGGATCGCCGGAGCCCACTATTGTTTTTTGCCGCACAATTTAGATTTCAATACTACCCGACTCGATTTCATGGAGAAGGTGCAGTATCATTTAATAAAGATTCAACATGAAGCAAATAAAATCTCACAATAACTGGATCTCGCAGGTGTCGTGGGACCGCCACCAATTTTGGTGGGGGATACTGTTGGAGGGTTTGTGGATTCCAAGGCAACCCTAACCCTAGTTAAGAAGTGACAGGGATTTGGCACCCTGCGTGTGTAAGTCCAACCCGATGCTCACATAGAGATTTCATTAATTAGAAAGTTAATAAAAGGACTTTAGGCATTTTTGCGGGACTTTTAATATCGCAAGGCCTAGATGTCAAGCTAGTGAATAAAGTTGGGTTTCCCTCCAATTTGGATGGTTCCCACTCTTTTTTAAATTTAAATAGTTAGGGAGGCAGAAATGGACCAATAGGATTCAGAGGCCAGGGTCCTCTTCTCTACTATAAAAAGGGACCAACTCAAGTTTGCTACACATGTGCATATCTTCATTTCAATAAAGCAGATTGGTTCTCTTGTGAAATGGATTTATGAATGTCCTTGCTCTCTATCACTTTTGCTCCATCTCTCATGCTTTTATTGTGTTTTGCTAATTGTTGGATCTAATGGTTATTGGGATTGCATGTTTTTATACTTTTTATGAGAGATAAAAGGAGAGAGAAAAAGAGTAAGCTTCATTGTGGATCTAGTGTTAATGGATGTAGTGTTAGTGGATGGTAGAGTTAGATGTGAATCTTTCATTCATGCTGAAATCTGAACTATGTTATTGCTCTCATAGGAACGAATCTACGCGTGACAGCTAACTTCATCTCCTCAATGCTAGATTGATTAGATCTTGGGTTGAGGATAGGCAAGGAAAGAAACCCACTACAACACAAACTTTTCTTCAGATACTACAAGAGAACTGGACATGAGATCAAGGACTGCACAACTCTAAAATTCAACAATGAGAAGAAGAAGCGATTCAACAACAAGCGAATTCTACCTCAACCAGTTTTTCGATACAACAACAAGAGGAAGATGAAGCAACCTTTACGACCAAGGTCGAGTCAACAAGATATCGATTCATGGTATCTCAATTTTGGAGAAACTCACCACATGACTCACCATCAAGACTGGTTCAAAGATTATAAATCTTTCACCCAGTCTCAAGTTGTGCAACTTGGAGACAACTCATCACATTCGATTCAAGGTGAAAGAACAGTCATAATCAAATTTTAGAAAGGCATTTCAAATCTGACTAAGAATCTGCTCTCAGTAAGTAGAATCACTAGCTCAGGTCGAAGGGTCGAATTCGATACAACCGGTTGCACCATCCTTGACAAGACACAGAAAGTTCTAGCTTTCGGGAGAAGAAGTGGCAATCTCTGCAAACTAAGCCATTGTTATTCTTCCAACAGTCAAGCTATTTACACCTCAACATCCAAATCATCTAATATGCTTTGGCATTTCAAATTAGGCCATTTGAACTTCAACAATATTCAACAAATCTCAACTCAAAAACTGGTACAGGACCTACCTTCTGTCAAGAAGCCAACTTCTCCTTGTGAAAGTGTATAATCAACAAGCATGCTAGAAGTCCTTTCATTTCTGACTCAACTCATACTTCCAAAGGCCTACTAGATCTTGGACATAGCGACATCTGTGGTCCGATGCAGATTGCTTCCAAAGGAGCTCTATACCTCCTAACCTTCGTCGATGACTTCTCTCAAAGGACTGCAACCTATTTTCTGAAGAACAAATCAGAGGCATTCAAGTTCTACATATAGTTCAAGGCATCTGCTAAAAATCAGACCTAGACGAAAATCAAAGCACTACGCATATATAGAGGGGCAAATTTATCTCCACCAAAATTAAGGAGTTCTACAAGGCCAACGAAATACATCAACAATTCACAATGAGCTACTCACCTCAGTCCAATGGTGTAGCTGAATGGAAGAATCAGACACTCATCAAAAGTGCCACAAGAGCATGCTGGCCCATGCCTCTCTTCCGAAGAAATTTTGGACAGAAGCTGTTTCAGCAGCCGCCTACCTACAAAATCAATCCATCACCAAATCCTTGAATGGCAAGACACCTTAGGAGGTGTGGACAGGATCAAAACCATCACTCAAGAATATCAAAGCGTTTGGTTGCATTGCTTATGCTCAAATCTTTGAAGATCTCAAAAAGAAGCTAGATGACAAAAACACAAATCGATTTTTGTTGGCTACTCCCCAGACCACAAGGCATACAAGCTCTACAATATGGAAACAAAAATAATAATTCACGAGCAGAGATGTCATTTTTGTGAAAGATCGATTTATCAACCACAAGGAAAAAGCTCAGGAAATTTCCGATACATGTATCGAAGACATTTCCAATCCATGTATTGAAAAAGACTCCAAGATTGAAAATCAAGAAATTGATACAAACTCGAAAAATGAGCATGAACATCAGGAGGTCAAAATTCAGCCAAGAAGATCAAATCGAACAAGATAGCCTCCATCCAAATTTATGGACGATGCAGCCTACTACTTTGTGTAGGAACCAAATACAGTTTCAGAGGCGATGTCTACACCTGATGCTGATCAATAAAAAACAGCGATGGACATTGAATTCGATTCTCTGATAGATAATCAATCATGGACAGTCACTGAGCTGCCAAAGGGAAGAAATTAGATTCCATGCAAATGGATATTCAAGGCGAAGTATGAGGCTGAATCGATACAAAGCCAAGCTAGTTGCCAAAGGCTATCACCAGATTCTAGATCTAGATTATTCCAAGACCTTCAGCCTAGTCGTCAAGCATGCTCCCAAAAGATCGACTTCTTGATTTGTATTTTTATACAATCAAGGCCCAATCTCGTGGAACAACCGAAAGCAGACCTCAATAGCATTATCATCAACCGAATCAGAGTACATTGTCACCACGAATGCTACAAAGGAGACAATTTGGTTGAGGCACCTGCTAGTAGAGATTGATCTTGCACAATCACATCCAACGACCATCTTTTGTGACAACCAAAGCACCATAGATCTCTCTCCCTCAATCCGAGATTTCATTCTCAAAGCAAGCATATCAAAATCAGATATCACTATTTGAGAGAGAAAGTGCAAAGCAAGGAGGTATCCTTAGTCTATTGCAGGACAAAATCAATGGCAGCAAATTACTTCACAAAGGCTCTGTCAAAGGAGCGCCATCTCAGATTCAATGACAGTTTGAATCTAAAAATCAAAATTTTTTAGGATCCACATTAAGAGGGAGTGTTGAAATTTGATGCTCAAGCCTCAAATCCATTCAATATTGAGCATCCTGAAAAACCGAAACATCAGGTTCAAACTTTTGTTCAGAGGATCGAAAAATTTAGGATTGAAGTTCTCAGAATTTTTTGATACTGGATTGACTCAAAAAATTCGATATTTTTCGAGTCATTGTACATTTTTTGATACTTGTAAATTTTGATACTGTCGGTCTAAATCCAACCCAACGACTTCACATTGACAGTCTGCCCACTTTGTACGTGCATTAACTATAATGAGGCAGTTGTAATAACTGCAACAGAAGATAGTTGTAGATATTTTGTAAGATATTATCCTAGAATCTTCATTAGAAAACTTTTGTTGATTATTCGAGTTTTTCTGTAACAAGAGTGATCACTCTAAAAAATAACTGTAAGTTAAAGTTATCGCTTCAAGCATTGTACCCATTGTTTGATATTAATCAGAGTGCAAATTCTCAGTCCTACTATTGTATCGTTCCGTGTGCATTTGTCTGAATTGTTCAAATTGAATATCTACTGTTGTTTGTGGCGTTTCCAATCCTACATGCACCCGCTCGAGCTTCCGCTAACTAACCCACTGATTTCCTACAGTTTAGTGTCAAAATTGTGGATCAATAGCATAAATAACATTTATCATGTTGTTTGTAAAGCACAGAATGGTAAGATTAAGTTCTATCATGATACATTCATGGTTGGTCATATTTGTCAACCAATACAAGCATATGAAAAGTGTGAGTAGAGTTCTTTGGCGTACAAGCATGCTTTTCTCCCTTGAGAAACATAGTGATTTAGCCTCCTTGTGTTGATCTACTAAGCAAAAAATGAAGTTTTTTTCATCAAATAATGATGTTGTTGGGCCGCCCTCCTCTTGGCTGGAGGCGCGCTTGCTAATAGCTTATAATCATTCTTGTTTCAACGAGCTAATTATTTATGTAAAACATGACTAGCATACATATGTTTTCAGCTAAGTGTAGCTTTTTTCCAACGATGAACAAATGATGATGAAATCACTGATAGTACAACCATTCTAGTAGTGTTTTCCAGTGACTAATTGATGCCTAGTAGTCACGGCCAAAATGGCCAGATTTTTTTGCGTATATCAAAGTATGAATGTGCATGATGAATCATCAACAATATACTCCTTTTGTTCTTGCAAGCACACTTTATTTTTTATGATGAAAAACAATTTACAGTCTCCATTTTACTGACTACATAGTATCCTTTCTAATGCTAGTAATATTAAGATTCGATTCAGTCCTTCTAACTAACATGTTGACTCTTTGTTAGCCTATTGATCGTTTGCACCAGGCTACTAAATTTTCATTCCTTTATATCTTTTCGATATTACTTTGGAAACAATATGATACTTGAACACAAAAGTTTTTGCTATTTACTCCTCTCAAGTACTACTACACTGAGTCAATACAATACTCTTTTGAATGTCTTATTTTATTAAATGTCTTATCTTTCCCAATGCTTACTAGGATAAGATAATACAATAACTAAATTTTACTCCATAAGACGTCTAGGCTTGCTGTATATCCTTTTAAAGAGGACTCAAATGTTTTTTCATTTTATGACCTTCAATAAAAACATACAAGTGTGGAAGAACCATGAACATCATCACAAGAGAGCCTACCTACTACTATTCATGTATGAGATTCCATAAAGTTACGTCCATTAAGGACTTGAAACCTCCAAAGTTCACAGGTGCAATAGTGGTAAGGATCACAAATGTAGTGAGAAACTGGCTACAAAAATGGGAAAAAGCCTTTGGAATGTGTGGAATTACCAATGAGTTAGAGATCATGATCACTGATGCTACCTGGGAGACCGCGCATGCTTTGCATGCACAATACCCTTCTTTTACCATCGTGGACGATGTTTCTTGAGGAGAGAAGAAATGTTATCTACTTATATTTCTGCCTCAGTGTGAACACGTCAGACTTGTGAATTGTAAATTCGTAAATATTAAAATGGCTCACACCAACCTGTGGGTGGGGTTTTGTAAAAATGTAAATAGCAGGTTTTTGGTAACTTATTGTCCCATAGGGTATTGGGTCTTAATTTAGAGGCTGTTGAACTAACCTCCTAAAAAGTAGGAGAGTTGACCAATCAACGGGACACGTGTCATATGCTCATTGGGACACTTGGTCCAGTGCATGAGTGACACAGGTCGAACGATACTCCTACTCACTTGCCAATGTGTCAGGGTACTACCAAGTGGCAAGTGTTGATTGTGCATGGGGCTTGCCATGTGTCGACGATAGGAAAGGGTCAGAGTTAAGTGGGTGCTTGAGGATTGTGTATGAGCCTAGAGAGAGGCATTCCTCGTCACAATCTATGCAACAGGCGGCTGGGAGGAGACTTAGCAACAATGCCCTTATGTGTTTATTTGGATAGTTTGCCATGTACTTTGAAGAGAAATCAATAAAGTGGATATTTGGAGCCTACTTTGGTGTGCTTTGAGTTGAATTCAGATAGCTTTGTGATACTGAGTACCGGATATCCATGTCAAGGACTATTTCAAATCCAGGACATGGTCGTACATTCACACAACATAAGATAGATCTAGATCTACAATCTATAAAACAGAAGCCGAAACAATCAAAGTCTTAAGTTTCTCAAAACTATGATTTAGTTCCTCATTCTATACAATAGGCGGACCAGTTTTATTCCTCTTTTTCTTTTTGTTAACAATCTCGTTTGTCATATTATTGAGCAGTGCCACCACTGTAGCGTAATTCTCAATAAATCTCCAAAAGAAAATCATAAATCCTAAGAATGATTAAACTTGTTTAACGAATTTCAAGATCGACCAATTAACCACTATTTTGATTTTATCCGCATCAATCTTTGTCCATAAGTCGTGACCGAGATAAGCCATCTCATGCTTAAAGAATTCGCACTTGGATTCCTTAGCGTAGAGTAACACTTGCCAGAGTTTCATCAAAACAATTCCTCAAAGGTCTTATTGTAGATGTGAATATCATCTAGAAACACTCCCACAAACTCTCCCAAATATGGACGAAACAAATCATTCATCATTTTCTAGAGCATTTGTTAATCCAAAAGACAACACAAAGAACTCATAATGGCCAAATCCAGTATGAAATTCAATCTTTTGGACATCTTCAGATTTAACTCTCATCTGGTGGTACCCTGTCCTGAGATCAATCTTGGTGAAGTATTTAGCCCACCTAAGAAATCTACAAGGTCATCCATCATGGGTAATGGATAGTTATTCTTGATAGTCACTTTGTACGCACATCCGGAAAACTCCATCCTTCTTCACATTTAGAAGAAGGGAGCGCCCCATGGTGACTTACTAGATTGGATTCGTCCCATCCTCAAATAGTTTTCTATTTGACTTTCAATTTCTATCTCCTCTTTGAAATTCTGAGCGTGTGTCATCGACAACTATAAATAGATCATTAGATAAGTTCATTTCTATAAGTTCAATTCAACAGTTGTTCATCAAAAGTATCCATTCTTCTTCTTCTCCTCTCCATTCTACCATAGGCATAGACTGATCAAGCAATCTTTCCTTGAATAAAACTTATCATTATGTACATCGTCAACACTAGGGAGAAGATCATTAGCATCGAAATCAATTATATCTGAAAATTCATCAAGCTCTTTGCCCAAAATGCAAAGAGTCTCAGCTTCGGTAAGTAAAAAAGATCCGATATATCCGATATTGTCAAAAAGGGATTATTATCTATATTATAAGTAGGCAAAGTGATCAAAGATTGATCCAAAGGAGAAAGGGTAGTGGGTGTTCTAGGGCCTATAAAAGTAGCCCTATTTCGAGCAGGATCAAAATCAGAACAATCATCTAAATTAACACTCGTATCAATAAAAAAAGTATCTATATCTACAATCTTTGACTTTTCAGACTTTGTACCATTAGAAGAAGCTGCTTTAGAAGTGGAGGGCACAGCCTCCAAATCGTCAGAAATATTTAACAAAAGGAAAAAAACAAAAGCAGACTCAACAAATCTACATTTTTTATTATGAATTGGGCACTCATCTACAGACTTGAAATCATTATGTAACTTGGTATGGCATTCTGTAAAGCTTAGATTTATAGACATGCTTGTCGAGTGCCACCAGACCCTGATAATGAATCATGTCCTTAGTTTGAGATTTGATAAACTGAGCAGGGACTTAAATCTGAGATATATCTCAGAAAATGCCTCCACACCAGGGATCTCAGTTATAGAAGGTAGAATAAAAAGAAAAGGAGAAAAAAGGGATTTGAAATAGTCCAACCTATCGGTAATACCAAATTCATTAAAAAAGAAAACAAATTGGATTCAAAATTAGACATTTCAAACAAAAATAGCAGAACTAAAGTTCCAAATATCGCTCTCAAGCGCAAATAGCAGTTAGACAAGCACGTCAAGACAACGTGTGCTCGAGAGAGATATTTGAAGTTGGAGTATCGGTTCCGAGCGCAAGAACACAAAGCAGAAAAGAAAAGGGATGCGAAGCGCGCTTGAATGCGATACCGGACGATGTAGTATCAGATCCAGGCGCATAATAGTCAATGAAAAGTAATGAGAGCAAGGCGCGCTTGAAATCGATATCTAGCAAAGCAATCGTAAATTTGCGTGAAAATCCGAGCCGAAAAAGACCTATTTATAAAAAAAAAAATTGCACGTGTGGAGGAGTGGCGAAGGAAACGTGTCGACATGTGATTGGTCAAAATAAATGCGCCGTACCTAGAATGATTGATCTGACATCTGTCACGTGGGAGAATGACACGCGTCGATAACGGATTCGCGCACGTGGCCTCATAATTGGGTCATCATTGTCAGTACGGACATTCCACGTGGCCCAATAATCTAACGACACGTGTCTTCACCATCTTTTCACACGTGCAAAAATTTCATATATATAAGTCCTCGAAATTTTCATTTTTTTTCGCAAAAATTTCGCCTTTAGCTCCCGATATCACTCTCAAGCGCGCTCTTTCACCGTTCAAGCTTCCGCCCTCTCACAGTGCGCTTGAGTCCGATATCGTTGGTAGTGCAATATCGCTTTCGAGCGCGCATCTCTTTTCTTCAAATAATCTATGTAGATCTTGCGCTCAAAACCGATATTCAGTTTTGGTATCGATCTCAAGCGTCCTTTCATCGCAAATTTTTTTGTTTTCATCCACTTTTGTTTTGTTCAAACTTCTTTTTGTTAATTTTCTTCTTCTGAGAATGATGGCCATGACCAAATCCACTGCCCATGCCATAACCACTGTACAACCATCCCATTCCCATGTTTTCTCTGGTACTGGCTGTAGGCGTGGCAGGAAGCAGGTCTGGCTAAGGGAGATAAAAAAACTTCAGAGATCAACTGAATTGTTGATCCCTAGAGCTCCTTTCGGCCGATCTGTTCGGAATGTCACTCTGTTACTTGGGCTGAATGTTTGTTTTGTCGTGACAGCCATGCAGGCCTTACAGGGTGTTGTAGAAAATTTTATGTCCCAATTTTTTGAGGATACTTGTCTTTTGGCAGTGCATGGTAAGCGTGTCACCATCATGCCAAAGGATTTCGTCATTCTCAAAAGGCTTTGTAACAAATATTCTGGTCTGCATGTTGATAATGCTAGCACCTCTAGAGACCTGTCTCTGGATAGAACCGACGTGCCTACTACCTCTAGGAGGAAGAGAAAGCAGCCTGTCCCAAGAAGGCTAGATCTCAAAGGCCAGCTGCTTCCCTTCCTCCTAGACGTATCCCAGCCAAGAAACCCCATGTCTTCCTGAGCTCTGAGTCAGATGCTAGAGCATCTGACTCAGATCGAGAATCTTCACCCCTTCCTCCTCATGTTAATCGTCCAGCTCCTCAGCAGGTTTCATCACCAAAAGTGTTGATTACCCAAGAGGAGCTAGACAAAATAACAGAGAAATCTGTAAATATTGTTTCCACTTCTGTTTTTGCTCCTATACATAATCTTTTTGTGAGAATTCCATACGATCTAGCCCAGGTTTTTTTATATTTTGACCATTATAATCAATACGAGGCCTACCTAGCTAACAAAATTGATCTTCTCAACAATTTTTTTGATTTTTTTCTTCCAGATACACGTAGAAGCTTTAGATTAGGTCCCAAATTTTGTGCCGAGCTAAAAGATAAGACCTCAGAAATTTCAAATGTGATAGTAGAGGCCGGAGTTTTTTTTTTGCAGAATAGTATTAGTTTCGATTCCCATGGTACAGTTTTTGTAGTTAGTCCATTTCTCATGGGAGCGGTAAAGGCGAAAGAAGCCAATTTTGAGAAGGTTGTCTATTTTATCGAGTACAGTCCTATGGCGAAATTCTATTTGAAACCATATGAAAATAAGTAAGGATTGCTCTTTTGTTTTTGTTGTTTTAATTTGATTGTTGTATGCTTCATTGCTTTAATAAAAATGGAATTTTTTCATAAATATGAATTTATCGATATTTGTATTTTGATTGTTGCAGTCGGCATTGGAGCCTGAACATTCTTTTTGTAAAGATAAATAAGGAGGGAGTATCAAATTTTCTATGTGTAAAATTAAACTCAACTGCAAATACACAGAGAAAATTTGATTCTCTACTTCATGATCGTTCGGGAAATACCGACAATGGCAACTTCAATTGGAGAGATAACCATTAAATCTCTCAAGGTATATTCAATTTATCTCTGATATGCATGTAATTCTTTTTAATTCAAATGTATTGTTATAGCATAATTAAAATTTCTATCATAATATTACTAATTTTCGTTCTATATATGCAGTGTGTACAACAAAAAGACGCTTTTAGTTGTACATGGTTAGTCTTGTACAATACGAAGCTATTTTTTGAATGGTATAATCTACAAACAGATGTAGATAGTGAAAAGGTAATATTCTATTCATTTGTAGTTCATTTCATTCTGATTCATATTTTATTACTATCATTGTTTGTAATTTGCTGATTCTCGTGTTTTGTGATGACAGTTCACTCTTGAGTCGTATACTCCTGATGATGTATATAGATGTTGGCAAGAGTTGATCAGAACCTATGCCCAGTACGGTGTGTAAGCGTTGCACCTGCAATCGAGGGCCCTCAAAAGGAAGCTGCTCCTACCTTAATAGCCTTTCAGGTTGCTCAAGATGCAGATCTTATTTTATATGATCAAAAAAGAATAAAAGTCCATCCTAATACAGAGGAAGGCAATTTTGTAGCAGATATTCCTCTTGCCTTAAAAGGCATTGAGGCCCTTCCCGAAACAGAGGAGGGCGAGATTATAGGAGCTGTTGCCTTATCAGTTCCTAATACTGATATAGAAAATATAGAAAAATTGATTGAATAGAGATCTATTTGTAAATAGAGAGATATCAAAAAAAAAAAAAGATACAATCATTTTACTTGTAAACAATCCGTTTATGGATTTTTTTTATTGATATCACAATGGTTTTTTACAATCAGCTTGTGTCCATAGTCTAATACTGGAATGCAATTTTTATGTAATGATAAAAAGACATGATGATTGGCATGTATTTGCTGATAGCGAATCTCAATGTTCTTCCATAAGTTGGATTGTTTTGCCAATATCTCTGCATTTGATCTCGAGCTCATGTCTTTTACGTACCTACATAAAACTAATACAAAGTTAGTGAGAATTAGTACAGAGTTTGTATTAGAAAGTTTTGATTGAAATTATTCATAAAAGATCGAGTATTTACAGTTACTTACGAGTTTACCATTGAAAATGAATCTAAAGTCTGAAAGTACATCATCTTGTAGGAGCAATAGTTCTCGCCGGATGTAGTTTAGACTCCAATCTTCTTCCACCTCAACACATGTCAAAACAGCATCATTGTATATAATTTCAATATTTTTTCGTTTTGAATGTCCACTGGCTTCCAAGTCTTGATCGAGTGGCACCCATTTACCTTTATTTTTTTTTTCCATCTTTGATAATGGAAGCATAAGCTCAACATTTGTTTTTCAATTTGATAACAAAAGCACATGGAAGACATTTTTATTCTACATTCTATTTCTCCATCTAATCTTTTGTCCCAGCCTTCATCCATAAGTTCAGATAATAAACTATCTGATAAATTTTTGCATACAAACATCGTTGGAGTTTTGTGTACATTGACACTTGAAAAGAAATCCACAAATATATTCAAGGAAATAAACCAACTCAATCTGACTATTTTTTATCTCGTGCTCATTTTAAATGAATTTTTTACATCATTATATATCTTGCAACGAAATGATTCTAAAACTATAGCATCTGGTGCAATCCATTCATCACTTTTAAAACTAGGTAATGGAATTGGTACTATTTGTCCAAAATTTCCTTTTGTATCAGGTGTCGCGGGAGCGCGTGCGTGGGACTAATTCGTGTTCGTCCTCTCCTTTATCACAAACAATTTTCTGTCTTTTAAATTTCTTATGTGCGGAAGCCCTTACAAGATTCCAGACACTCGACTACGCAGCACAGAACATATTCTATGCTAGCAATCATGATATACAGCACAAGACAAGATGCACAAAAATAGAGTGACTGAATTATCAGTTTTAGTTTAGAGTGAATTCGTCAGTGTCACGCTCGTTGGCGGAATGGCATTCTACTCTTTCGTTGTATTCTACTCATTGGCAGACATTCATACATAACTATGGTGTCTTTTCTTTCTTACTCTATTCGCTACGTCTCTCTCTGTCTCTTACAGATTTCTGTATTCACTATTTTTATTATGATCCAGAGAGGATCGGTTATACCTCCACTATGTGGAGTTTACAAGATAGCTAAACATAGAATCACATCACTAGTTAACGCTAATCAACTAGTTAGTTAGTCTGTGTCGTTGCTACTCATTTCAGCTGGGCGTGAAGCCCGTTGAGCTGCCAGCTGGCAACACGAAAGATTTTTCTTAGTCTGTTTCGTAATCTCCCGTTTGCTTTTGTTCTTTTCATAGTTTTCGTTTCGCATCCCTTTTTTGGCTTTGCGGTCCTGGAGGTGTGTTTGTGATTCGCGATTGATTCGCGAATCGTTCGTGCTTCGAGTCAAAGACACATTGACTGTCGCGAATTGTTCTCGTTCGTGCTTCGAGTCAAGGTCATGTTGATTGTCGCGAATTGTTCAACCTTGGTGTCTTGTTCGTGCTGCGACAAAGTTGTAGGAGTTCACCATTTCTGACACTCCCTCTTGAACCTTGCAGCTTTGTTCGTTTAATCCAATTGCCTCTCTTTGCTTGGTAAAGAGTGGCTTGTCGAGCGGTTTCGTGAGGAGATCTGCAATCATATTTTCTGATTTTATAAACTGGACCTGGAGCTCTCCTTTCGAGATCAAATCTCGAATATGATGGTACTTCAGAGGAATGTGCTTCATCTTTGAATGAAAGACAGGATCCTGGGACAGATGGATGGCACTCTGAGAGTCCATCATCATCGTGTTGGTCCCTCTTGTGGTATCCCGATCGCCTCCAACATCATCTGCAGCCACACTACGTCATTCGCCACTTTCAAGGCTGGGACATACTCAGCTTCGCAAGATGATTGAGCTATCAGGGTTTGTTTTTTGCATATCCAACTGATTGCAACTCCACATGCTATTGTACATCCCCCAGTAATGGACTTGCTATCATCTTTTCAGCTCGCCCAGCTCGCATCACTATAGTAATGCAGCTCGAATCCTTTCTCTTCGTTTCTAGCTCTGTAGGTTAATCCAACATTCTGGGTACCCTTCAAATACTGTAGGATTCGTTTGGCCATTTTTCAATATGCTAGACTAGGATTGGAACAGAATTGGCTCAATGCGTAAACAGAGAAGGCCAGATCGGGCCTGATACAAATTGTTAAGTACATCAGACTACCGATTAACTTCTGGTAGGGTATACCTGCCATCTTCTATTCTTCCTCTTCTGTTTTTGGGCAATCTTGTTTTGTGAGCTTGGCTCCAGCTATCATTGGTGTGGCTTTCTCTTCACAGTCCATCATATGGAACTGCTTCAGCACTTTTCTGGCGTACTCTGACTGACTCAAGTGCATTTCGCCATTTGTTCGATCTCTTCTGATCTCTGGCCCTAGGCATTTTGTTGCTTCTCCAAGATCTATAATTTCGTAGTTTTCAGAAATTTGACTCTTCGTGTCTTTGATCAACATCAAGGAATTTCCTATCATCATCAAATCATCCACGAAAATGGTCAGTATCACATAATCCTATCCTACTCTTTTGATGTAGACATTATAGTTTGGTTGAGTAGGATTGAAGTCTAGAGACTTCAGAAGACCATCAAGCTTTTTGTACCAGGCTCGTGATGCCTGTTTTAGACCGTAGATGCATCTTTGCAATCGACAGACATATTGTCTGTTGTCGGGGTCTTCATAGCCTTCAGGTTGCTTCATGAAAATTTTCTCCTCTAGATCTCCGTGGAGAAAGGCTGTTTGCACATCAATCTAGTGAATTTTTAGATTGTACTGTGTGGCGTATGCAAGGAGCAGCCTTATGCTTGTCATCTTGACCATGGGCGAATACGTGTCGAAATAGTCGATACCATATCTCTGCGTGTAGCCCTTCGCGACAAGCCTTGCTTTGTAGCGGCCAATGGTGCCATCTGATTTCAGTTTCTTCTTGTACACCCATTTGTAGTCGACTATTTTATTTTTAGGCAGTGGCTCTAATGTCCATGCCTCATTTCGCCTCATCGACTCGATCTCTTCTGACATTGCCTGTTTCTAGAATTCTCCCTCTGGACTCTGGATAGCTTCTTGGTATGTAGCTTGTTCTTCTATGAAGCTGCAATAATTCTGGGCCGAAGCAATAGCTGTTGCAGTACATCTATAGAACAGATCAACAACCACAACTCTGGATTATGACAATTGAGCCTGTACCATCATGCATCTGGCTCCTTCGACTAGCGTTCTGTTTTTTCTTTCTGGCACACCGTTGTATTCTGGTGTGTATGCAGGAGTGAACTGGTGTTCAATCCCCTATTATTCGCAAAATCTTGAAAATTCTGTGCTTTTGTATTCACCTCCATTGTCAGATCTAAGGATCTGTATCCTTTTTGAGGTGTGTCGCTCTGCGAATGCCACGAACTTCTTGCAAGAATCAAATATTTCGGATTTCTTCCTCAAGTAATAGATCGTAGTCATTCGACTGTAATCATCTATGAACATTAGAAAATATTTCGAACCTGAGAGCAAATATGTTTTCATCGGTCCACACACATCAGAGTGGACAAGCTCAAAAACTTCCTTGGCTCTTTTTCCTTCGTGTGTAAATGGATTCCGATGTTGCTTGCCTTTCTGACAAGCTTCGCAGAACTCAGCCTCGGGCCTTGATATTTTGAGACCTGTGACAATGTCCTTTGTGCTCGTCGTACAGGCTCCGCATGTTCAGATGATACAATCTCCTATGCCAGAGTTGATCTTCGTTTCCTAAAGCATTTAATATGCTACCAATCTTTCCCATGCTGCATGGCTGCTTTCGCAGTCTTCAATCTGCATGAGACGAAACGATGATCGCCATTGCACGCTCATCCTTTCTGATCCATTCAGCTCTTCTCGGGTCTCCCTTTGGAGGCTGCACCTCTGAGAGCTCGGTCACCAACTAGATGCCTTTGCCCTTAAGGAGCGTTTTGATTTTGAATTTCCAGATTCTGTAATTTGCGCCATCGAGACTGATTGCTACTCTGGTCTGGATTGTCGTAGCCATATTATGTTGTCTGGAAGAATCACTGCTGGGATATCAGTAGTGACCACCTGGTGGC
Source organism: Diphasiastrum complanatum (assembly GCA_029204225.1). Lineage (NCBI taxonomy): Eukaryota > Viridiplantae > Streptophyta > Lycopodiopsida > Lycopodiales > Lycopodiaceae > Diphasiastrum > Diphasiastrum complanatum. The sequence goes on along the minus strand of CM055094.1, from coordinate 31,896,407 downwards.
TCTGATACCATATCGCGGGAGCGCGTGCGTGGGACTAATTTGTGTTCATTCTCACTTCGTCTTCTTTATCGCAAATAATTTTCTGTCTTTTAATTTTCTTTTGTGCGGAAGCCCTTACAGGATCCCAGACACTCGACTACGCATCACAGAACATATTTTATGCTAGCAATCATGATATACAGCACAAGACAAGATGCACAAAAATAGAGTGACTAAATTATCAGTTTTAGTTTAGAGTGAATTTGTTAGTGTCACACTCGTTGGCGGAATGACATTCTACTCTTTTGTTGTGTTCTGCTCATTGGCAGAATTTCATACACAGCTATGGTGTCTTTTCTTTCTTACTCTATTCGCTACGTCTCTCTCTGTCTCTTATAGATTTCTGTATTAAGGATCGTTTATACCTCCACTATGTGGAGTTTACAAGATAGCTAAGCATAGAGTCACATCACTAGTTAACGTTAATCAACTAGTTAGTTAGTCTATGTCGTTGCTACTCGTTTCAGCTGGGCGTGAAGCCCGTTGAGCTGCCAACTGGCAGTGCAAAAGATTTTCCTTAGTATGTTTCGTAATCTCCCGTTTTCTTTTGTTCTTTTCGTAGTTTTCGTTTTGCGTCCCTTTTTCGGCTTTGCGGTCCTGGAGGTGTGTTCGTGATTGATTCGCGAATCGTTCGTGCTTCGAGTCAAGGTCATGTTGACTATCGCGAATTGTTCAAGATCATTTTCCATCGCCAGAGCGCATACCTTACTGCTCCTTCCAATTTTCTATCGTGCGAATTTCAGTATTCTGAGCGCCCATAGCTCTAATGCGTGGTGTTTTCTCTGATTTCAATCATCAAAGAATCGTGAAGCTTCGCGCAAGTGGGCCCGTAACCTATGTTAGTTCAGTACCTGCAAGGATTAGCACCTACGCAAGAACAATGATTATAATAAAAATGATCAAGCATAAGCAATAACTATGAAGCGACAATCACACGAGAGACAAGTGATGATCCAAAAAGACGCTTGATAATCGGGCATCCATCCCATTATATTTACTCCAAAAAGTACATCCAAGTCTACAGGTGGCCACATAGCTAAGTACCGCGACCGCCCCACCTAGCTAACCTTTCACTCTAATCGGACAACTAACTGAATGGGCTCATGAAATGCTCAAAAACTCACACAAGTATCATTCTTGGAGCAAGCATTTTGTGACTCTAGTGTTAATGACCAAAAAGCATTACCTAACTATTGATCTCGAGGTTGGGGCATGTAAGATATAATGGTTCTTTTTTATTCTCTTATTAAGCTGCTTGTACAATTGCCTATTCAACTACAATATTTTTTATACTTTAACATTCAAGAATAGATTTAAAAATCAAAATGCCAATGATGCTTGCTTATGTAATGAATTAGAGCTCACAACGATTAGATAGCAAAAAATGAAGAAACACACATTCGTGGATTTATTCAATGGAAGTAGAATTGCATGTGCATGTGTCATCCAAAAGATTAATGTGCATTGCATGTGCACGTGTCATCCAAAAGATTAATTTGCAACCCCCCACCAATGGCATTGTTGGTGAGGCAGGGAAGCTTGCAAATACCACTGGAGAAGAGATAGCAACAATGTTAGATGAAGACAATGAAGAGACTCAAACAACCAAAGAGATAGCAACGATGTGAGATAGAGATGCAGAGACTCACTAGCAAAGAGTCTGAGAAGATAAAAGAGGCTTATGGTGATATGATTCACAAAGGTTTTTGTCTAATGTATTTGATTTCTAAAAGGGATGAAGTCAAGAGAATTTAGTTAATTCTCGATCCACAAGGCATTCATAGCTAAGCTACCCACATTCTAGTCATTGTTTTTGTTTTGTGTCTATTTTTTAGGAGAAGAACATAACTAAAGGTAAAACCATTCACAAAAAACTTAGACCAAGGACTAAGAAATATTTTGCATATTCAATAAAAATCTATAGCATTTTAAACTCTTCATCTCTATTAAAGAAGAATTTAAAAAATTATTCATTTTGCATTGCAAGATTTCTTTTAAATTGGACAAGATTATTACAAGACTTCTAACATCAACATGCATATCAAATATGCACATAATGCTTTTCAACGATATGTGAACTCTTCACGAGCACAAATAATATTCATGCTACATGTAAATTCTTCCATTGTATCTCCAATAATCTCCCTTGTGAGATTTAGGATGACACAAGAATTCCTTCACGATATGATCCTATGCATTTCTCTCTGGTGACAAAATTGAACATTCAAGAAAATCTTTAATTATATGAATACATGAAAATTCTTCACAATGAAAAATAAACACCACATAGTTTGAGAATAAACATTCTATTGAAATTTGGCTCTAAACTTGATAATATTTCATGAAAGATCGCCTACAAGTTCTTGATGCTTTTCTTCTGCCACTAAACACCTGCCCTCAAGTACAAGGTCTGTCTTGCCTTCTAGCCTCTTTTTTTTTCTCTTGAAAAGTTAACCGTAGATTAATGACTTTATACAAAGTATAGATAAACACTAGACTTACAAAAGAAAAAGTTTTTCTTCCTCCTAAAAGAGAAGCAGCGGAGAGATGATGTGATCATCATTCCCGAATTCCTTGCTATTTCTGTCTAATCAAATATTCCAAAGACTAACAACTCTAAAACACTGCCAAAAAGCATCGACGTCAGCATCCTCAAAAATGATATCATTAAGCAACGTGGCTGAACCTTTTAAATCTGACATGAAAACGAGCAATGAGAAGGTTAGTCATTGTTCTCCACAGAGGGATATAGCAATGAAAAAACAAGTGAGAGACATCCTCGTCTAGTGTTTTGCACTTAGAGCAGACATGCAATACACTGCCCCTAAAATTGGCTCGAACATGAAGAGAAAGCTGGATAATTCTAAGAGAAAAGATTCTGAATTTGCCCGCTCTAATTTTATGGGTACAACGGAATCTTGCCTTCCAATAATGAGGGGGATCATAAATATTCCACTTAGAGTTACACCAGGAGAAAGAAAAGAGAATCTTGACTTCTAGCCTTTAGAAAATCTTTTCATCTAGTACCCTAGCGCGTCAGGGTGTGCCAGCCAGGGGCTGGCCAAAAAGGTGCAGGCGAGCGTCGTGGCGCCAGGGCGGGTGCGCCAGGGGGCAGACAGCGCCCAGGTGGCACCAGGCAGGGGCACCGACGCCAGGTGGGTGGCGCCGGGCAGGCTGGAGGGTGGCGCCGGGCGGGCAGACAGGTGGGTGGCGTCGGGCAGGCAGGCCGAGCAGGCCAAGGTGGCACCGGGCAGGCAGGTGGGTGGCGCCGGACAGGCCCAAGTGGCACCGAAAACCGAGCAGGTGGCACTGGGCAGCTTCACACCCACCTGCACACATGTGAGTAAGCAGGTGGGTTCAGTTATATATAAGTACTGGTTTATCTCATAGATTTGCTTATGGGATAAACCTTGGTGCCCGACACGTGGCACCAGGGCAAGCAGTTTAAAAAAAAAAAAAAAACCTCCTGGCCTGGCCCACCCTGACGTGTGGGCAGGGTGCTAAAAATAAGAGGAGCCATGTCATGTTGGCCCTATCTTTTTTTGGACGTGTCATGTTGGCCCTAACAGAAATATTGCATGGCCACGTGTCAGATTAGCTTAAAAAAAATTTGGACACGTGTCGCACAACATGTGTTTGGACATCATGATGTGGCATGACATATGTCGTGCACATACTCATCGGTGGTATGTATATCATCTTCGTGTTGAGCGCGTATTGGTCGACTAAATTTTTTTCAAAATAGTGGAAACATATTTTGTCTTTTGTTGTGCTTTTATATCAAATGTCCTCTACATTTACACGACTTGTTCGATTTTTCAATTCAAATATTAGAATATTCTTACTATTCCAAAATATCATGTTTCTATTGAAAATATAGCATTTCACTTTCATTTATTGACTTATGTGACACACATTTTAACTTGGATTATTTTCATTGATTTTATTTTTTTCAACTTGGGCTTTAGAATCTTTAGCCCCCCATGAAAGGAAAAGTTTGTAGCCAAAAAGCACTTTTCAACCGAAATGCTATAAATAAGAGGAAGCTAAAGGTGTTCTAGAATACCCAATGGATTCAAAGTTAAAAAGTTTGTCTCAAAAATTACCAAGTACAATACGACAAGAGGGCAATAAGGATTTCACCAAAAAATTTAGCATTTCATGACCATAACTAATCATCTCATTAAAAATGGTTTTGATTGTGGAGATAAAGAGACTTATCATAAACAAAACATATAGAATAGTAAGATTTTTCCATTGTTAATTCACCATGTCATATTGGATCATCTACAAAGAATTTATTCCTCACAAACAAATACATATATCTTTTTCCAAATTGGTGTATTTAGATGTACTTCCCACTTACCAAGCTCACTTTCATTGTTCAAACTATAGGGAGAATATCAAGTAACAACTTATTTTCATCAAGTTTTTGGTGAGTATATGTTTATCCAAAGTCAATGTCAAATCCTGTACTTCCAAGAAAATCGTCAGGACTGTACCAAATCATTGCCAGCCAAGTTGGACGACCACTTACTGTCGAAAGAAAGTTAATATAGTAGATTTTCCATTTACCTGATTTACATACCTCACCCACCACCCTCAAAAAAATCAAATAAAAATGTATTGTAATACTTTCTCAATAAAAGTGTCTATGACACATACATAGAAGCGACGACACTTAGTGAAGAGCTCTAATGGTGGCCGACATGAAGGAATCACAAGATAGTGTCAAGTTCAGAGTCCAATTCAAAACTATGTTATGGAAGTCTACAACATCTAGCATATGGATCAACATGGCCACATGACCTTGTTGGCCCTGCCTTGTTGGCAAGGCTTACTAAACTTCAATAGCATACAATTTAAAATTGTCAAAGTTCAATGCTTAGCCTATCTATGTGAATGTAAATTCACATATAGACTTGATATGTAGACCGATAGGTAGCTTTTGCTCAATGATAGTCAAGAGCATTGTAAGAGTTTGATATAGCGAGAGTTTGTTATAGTCAACTACACAATAGGATCATGATGGGTCTCAGCCAAAAGTTATACAACATTGGCCACGATAGCTCCTTCATGCTTTAACCACGTATTTTCTTTACCAACATTGACTAGGTTTACTCTTCAATTGAACCCCCACATTTGGTGTTTTATTGTCTTCTTTAGAAGACTTCCCAAATTTTATTCATTGTGATGTCTATAATGTTTGCTAGCAATAACAGTGACTACAAGGGAGTTTACCTTGTCTAGATCTACCAAGTTTGGAGACATCCTCATTCAAGGAGAACTTGAAATCTATCATCTCCATGATCCATAATGTCCACTAACTACTACCCACTTTCATAGTTACCATCCATATTAGATACAACTTCATTAAGGACCCGATGTTGAATCCTGCAACACCCACAACATCACTCATAATGTGCTTAGCTTAAAAACATTACCAACTATGATTGAACAAGCATAAAGAATATGCATGCCAAACTTGGCATATTTGATAGTGTAAATCACATTCATATGAAGTTTTTGTTCGGAGGTACAATATCAGCTGAGCTTACATGAAGTTTCATAATAATCGTGTAGTAGCTTGCTCCCAGTATCTACTATTGGAGTCCTAGCATATCTTGAATAGTCATGCTTACTTGGAACTGTTCTTGTCAAGCCATCAAGAAAGCTTGCCTACACATGAAGCAAAAATGCAAAGAATCACGTAGACTTGATAAAAATATAACAAAAAAGAACTATCCTACGACTTGTTTGAAATAACAACTCAATGCTTTTATGTGCATAAACCGTTATTTTAAGTGTCAAACATAAAGCATTCAATATGGCGAATCAAAGGGAACACCTGGATGAGCAGACTCTGCAGATGGGATAGCCACGGGGAGAACTACGTTGTAGCGTGCCTCCTCTTTGTAGTAATTATTGAAACCAACAACATCCTTTATTTCATCAAAAGAAGGAAGACTTTCTGGCCTAGGGAAACAACCACTTTTTAAAGCCAAAAGGGCATCCTGACAACCACGCACACAATTAGTCACTTTATATAGTAATAACCATAAAATGCAAATTGAAATCTAGTAATAATGCAGCATTTGGTAAGTTTTAGCATGTATCTATATATACTAAAAGAATTTGGCTTTCCGAGCAGCTCACGCTGCCCGGAAACCCATGTTTTTAAACTAAAAAGAGGTTGGGGAAGGGTCGAGGCCACGGGCAGGGGAAGGGGCACGGGCAGGGGCGGGCAAGGGGATGGGCACGGGTCCTCACATTCGCCGTTGGCGGGCAGGCGTTACTAGTCAGGACAAAAAAAAAATAGCATCCAAACCCATGCACAAATAAAGATCAAATGACACCTTTAACATTGTTGCATGAGCGAAGAGCTCGCACTTCTCACTTAAATAGGTACAATAAATACATTTTTTCTTACTTTCCCAAATTTTGGTCTATATATCTAGTGCACAAAGGCTATAAGTAGTAAAAAGAGATATCAAGACATGACTTTACAAACAAAATGAAGTTAATAGATAAGATAATCTTTGAGAGAGAGAGAGAGAGAGAGAGAGAGAGAGAGAGAGAGAGAGAGAGAGAGAGAGAGAGAGAGAGAGGGAGACACACACACACACACATTTAACAGTTGACTATTCCCCCCCAAAGCACAATTGATCATCACTCAGAGTATCATAAAATGATGACATCAAAATATCAAAACGGCATCATTTATGGCTAGAAACAAGTTGCTGGAAATTTGCAGTTTTACAACGGAGATGTTGCTACACACTGTAATCACATAAATGTCAGAAATGGTGAACTCCTGCAACTTTGTCGCAACATGAACAAGACATGAAGGTCGAACGAGAACAATTCGCGACAGTCGACGTGTCTTTGAATCGAAGCACGAACGATTCGCGAATCAATCGCGAATCGTAAACACACCTCCAGGGACGCAAAACGAAAACTACGAAAAGAAACGAAAATATACGAAGAGAAGTCTTTCACGCTGCCAGCTGGCAGCTCTACGGGCTTCACGCCCAGCTGAAACGAATAGCAACAACGGAGACTAACTAACTAGTTGATTGGTGTTAACTAGTCTTGTAATTCTACGTTTGGCTATCTTAAAAACTCCACATAGTGGAGGTATAAACGATCCTCTCTGAATCAAAATGATAATAGTGAAAAGAGAGAGAATACAGAGATCTGTAAAAAACAGAGAGAGACGTTGCGAATAGAGTAAGAAAGCAAAATACCATAGTTGTGCATGGAAGTCTGCCAACGAGCAGAACACAGCGAAAGAGCAGAGAGTCAATCCGCCAACGAGCGAGACACTGACGATCTCGCTCTAAAACCAGACTGATAATATAGTCGCTCCATTTCGTGTATCTCTTGGTCTTGTGCTGTGTCTCTTGATTGCTAGAATAAAATATGTTCTGTAACGCGTAGTCGAGTGTCTGGGATCCTGTAAGGGCTTCCGCACGAAAAGAAAATTCAAAGAAATTGTTCACGAATCAGAAGAGAGAAGCAGAACATGAAACAGTCTCTCTCTCTCGCTTCCGCGACATGGTATCAGAGCTTACAGGTCATCACTACTAATATCCCAGCAGTGATTCCTCCAGACAACACAATATGGCTATGACAATCCAGACCAAAGTAGCAATTAGTCTTGATGGTGCAAATTACAGAATCTGGAAATTCAAAATCAAAACAGTCCTGAAGGGCGAAGGCATCTGGTCGGTGACCAAGCTCTCAGAGGTGCAGCCTCCAGAGGGAGACCCAAGGAGAGCTGAATGGATCAGAAAGGATGAGCGCACAATGGCGATCATCGTTTCGTCCATAAATGAAGATCTACTCATGCAGATTGAAGACTGCGAAAGCAGCCATGCAACATGGGAAAGATTGAAGCATAAGTATGAAGTGAGGACTGCAGCTTTAGTCATGCACCTTCACAATCAGCTGCAATCACTACGGTGGGATGGCAACCAGATGGATCAGCACGTTGAGAAGATCAGAACGATCTTCGCTCAACTTGCTGCATCAGGACAGGAGCACCAAATCCCAGCACCACATCAGCTGATGTACTTCATGAAATCTCTACCGACGTCCTATCAACCGCTGAGAATGCTCATACTGAGTCTACCAGATATGACATTCGACAAAGCAGTCAGTCTTGTCGCTGATGAGAGACTGATGAGAGACGAAGGAGAGGGAAGCAGTGATCAAGAGAAGGCTCTCTTCACGAAAGGAAAGAAGAAGAACAAAAACAAGCCAAGATTCGAGAAGACGAAGTCCTCGAATCAACAATCTTCTTCCTGCAATCACTGCCACAAACCAGGCCATACGGCCAACAAATGTTGGTTCAATCCAGCAATACCTTGCATGCACTACAAGAAGAAAGGGCATTCTGCATCGACTGCAAATTCAACCCAAAAAGAAAAAACAAAGCTGAAAAGGCAAACGTTGCAGAGTCATCAAAAGATGCTGAAAGAGGTGACGAAGCTTTCACGATACTCGACGAAGCTTCGACAAGCTACTCTGAACACGACTACGATGTAGTCATTGATTCAAGAGCAACATCTCACATAACCTGCAACAAGAAGATCTTGATCAACTTTCGCGAACTCGAAAACGACAGGGCAGTGATTCTAGGCGATGGAAGCAGACACGATGTCAAGGGCATCGACTCTCTACAGCTACGAACACTGTCAGGCCAAGCAGAGCTGCCAGAAGCACTCTATGTGTCCTCACTCAGAAAAGATCTGCTATCTGTCTCCAAGATGGCAAATCTAGGCATTCGAGTTTTGTTCGACGGCAACACTTGTCGTATGATCGAGAAGACGACAAACAAGTTGCTGACGGTCGGATGCAGAGAAGGAAATCTCTGCCAGGCCAAAATAATCGACAACTATGAAGCATATTAAATGCTTCAGAAAACGAAGATCAACTCTGACATAGAAGAATGTATCATCTAAACATGCAGAGCCTGTATGACATGAGCAGAAAGGACATTGTCACAAGTCTCAAGATTTCAAGATCTGAGGCTAAGTTCTGCGAAGCTTGTCAGAAAGGCAAGCAACATCAAAATCCATTCACACACGAGGGAAGAAGAGCCAAAGAAGTTCTTGAGCTTGTCCACTCTGATGTGTGGACCGATGAAAAATAGATTCGCTCTCAGGTTCGAGATATGTTCTAACGTTCATAGATGATTACAGCCGAATGACCACGATCTACTACTTGAAGAAGAAATATGAAGTATTTGATTCTTTCAAGAAGTTCGTGGCGTTCGCAGAGCGACACACCTCGAAAAAGATACAGATCCTTAGATCTGACAATGGAGGTGAATACAAAAGCACAGAATTCTCAAGATTCTGCGAAGAACAGGGGATCGAACACCAGTTCACTCCTACATACACACCAAATACAACGGTGTGGCAGAAAGAAAAAACAGAACGCAACACTGTGAGCTTACAGGTTGCTTATTTTCCCCTGTAAGTGTCTCAGTTTGTTTGAGGCCCAAATTCAGTCAGTTTATACTTTAAGTTCACTGATCTTCCTAGATTTTTCAAACAGAAACCAAATCTAAGTGCAATCCTTTGGGACATTTACATAATGGTTTTTTCAGTTTTTCAGGGAGCTGAAGCTGAACTAAGTTCTCGAGTTTTCTCCAAACTTAATTTAATTCACTCTACTCATCCAGTGCAGGGTTGCATTTATGAAGTCCAGTTTGAAATCTGTACTGTTATAGCAGATATACTTATGGCATATAAGCATCCAGCATAAAGGATTCTACGACTTTCGTGGGAACTTATAGGAGGCTTTTTTCATTACAATAGGAAATTATTATCCATCCACAATCTATGGTCTTCACGTTCCAAACTCATGAGTTGCTTAAGAACATAGTTGCCCGTTCTGGAATGGAACGCGTTCCGTTTCGGAACATGGGAAAATTTTGAAAACAAATTTGAAACCTGGGTCCGTTCTGACCCAGGTTTCAGCATATATTGGTTCAGCAGATTATGGTGGAGCATCTTCAAAAAGTAGGTATTCAAATGTCTCACCATCATGACCTCCCATAGTGATTGTGGAACAGACAACTATGCATGTAACAAAGTTACAACCAATTTCCGGTTTGTACTAATCCTTAGACAGCAAGAATTCCTTAAGAATTCACATTGGTCACCACTTTACCTATCACAGTTATGCATTTTACAGTCTGGAAACCACACACAGAGCAAAATTGGTTACTCAAAAGCCTGTTAGACACAACCACTGCTTAGGAGAAAGATTCTGCCCACAAAAAAGGCTTGCAGTCAATGGATCCAAGCTGTACCACAGCGATTCTGCTCACAAACCCTCCTGTCAGATAGATCGCACCAGCAAGTGTCATGTTTTTTTTTATTAAAGAAAAAAAAAGGTTCTGACGCAGTACGTTTCGGAACGTACAGTACGTTCCGACCCAAAAGGGTCGGAATGGGTTTCTAAGCTTATGAACAAAAATCAGGAGATTCAAGAATTTGATTGCTACATAATAAGACGAGGATAACAAGAAAATGTCAGAGATACCCACTGCCGCCATTGCAGTTCCTTTGTCTTGCTCGTCCTGCACAGTCAAATGCTTCACTTTCTTGCCCATCTTTTTTTAACTACCTCCAGTTCCCTATTTGCCCTTTATGAAATGTCTTACAAATTCATCTTCTGCTCCATACATTCATGACACATGTGGAACACACCTCCGGTGCTCCCCAAGGAGCACCAGTCAAGTATCCTTGTCTTTGACCTTCCCTTCTACAACATTGATCTAGACATGCTCCCAGTATTTAAGTTGCCTTACCAAAGCAAAATTTTGGGTTTTCGTTGCCATTTCCAGGTAACACCACACTAGGCACACTCATCAAGTCAGTTCCTTAGAAATTCAGTTATATTCTCCAGCGATCACTACTAATTGGTGATTAGTATTTGCTATCTCATTGAACCTTGATAGAGCACAATAAATACGAAAAGAATGCTAGTTACTACTTACAGACATACATTTGTATACTGATAAGTGCATAACCCGCTAAATTTGTCAATATCAAAATGCAATTAAAAAAGAATAAATCACCACTACTAAATATGCAACTAAGGAATAAAAGGAAGACGGGGAATATATGTGCAAAATGAACCCTACATTTGAATGTGATAAAACTGAGTGCAGCACTAGTTAAATACCTGCATGGCACGGATAGAAACGCCCAGCAAAGATAATGGATAAACAACAATCTTGAAACCAATGCTTTCAAGTTCAAGTGGTGTCAACAAAGGCGTTTTTCCTCCTCCCTCCAACATATTTGCCTGTTGGAAAAATAGTTAGGTGGTTAGCTGAACTAGAAATAAACATATGGGCCAGCGCAAGTTCCAATTTAAAGCATGCTAGTCTAGATAATCTTATTGTTGCATCAAGAATCTGTGTTATTGTCTTGATTTAAATAAGATAAAGCTAGGGTATTGATGTATGTCCCTTCAGAGAAATACAAATCTAAACAATCTGTGCATAGCCTGTATAAAATCTCTTAGATATATCGTTCAATTTTGATCTAGCCAAGGTAAAGAACAATGTTTGTTATCTTAATAGTAGAGGACATAGTCATTGATCATTATGTTTTACTTGAGCTCTAGCAAACAAGAATCTGTTATCTGACCTTAGCAATTGTAAAAAGCTGCCAGTTTTTTCTTCTAGCATATGACATTCAGGGTCAGTTTAGCAAATCAGCTCCCACCCAGATCCTCCAAAACATAGACATAAAGAATGAATAAACAGTAACATACCATTTTTGGCACTTCATGGCAGACTTTACAAAAGGCCATCATTTCTTCTTTAGAAGCAAGAGCATCAATAAATAGCACATCTGCTCCCGCTTCTGCAAAAGCCTCCGCTCTCCACAATGCTTCTTCTAAAGATATTGCCTGGCGAGCATCAGTTCGTGCTACTATGACAAATTCTGATAGTGCTTCCTTACAAGCGTCAGAAGCAGCTCTAATACGTGTTATAGCTTCCTCTCGTGATATAACTTTCCTTCCTTGTGTGTGTCCACATGCTTTAGGAGATACCTGTGGTTATCATCTAGTTTGTTAGTGTATCAGATCTTTACAGAAAATTACATAGTTTGGAGAACGTGATGAATTGCACATTTTTATGCAGAAAAACAACAAATATGCTGGATATTCATAAATAGTGAATAGAACAAATTTGTGCAAAAGAAACGACGCCTCATCAGATTACATATCCTGAGTTATGCGTTGGTAGGCTGACATCAGAAACAAATTACAAACAGTTCAACAGAATGCTTAAAGCAATAACTAGCGTCTCAAAACACAGTCAACTGAATAAAAAGTTCTGCAAAAGGATGAGTCTAAGTCCGAGACTTTTGAAGGGGGTCAAATTTGTAGATGCATCAGTACATTGTGCAAAAATGAGTATGCAGAGTGTAGTTATAAATGTTTGGACAATCACGTAGGGTCCGGGCATAGTTCCTAGGAACAGTTCCTCAGGTACATGATTTGCGGTATCGCGTTTTCAAGAACCCCTTTCAGCATCATGTTCTGAGGATGATTTCACAATCTGAGGGATTCCACGTTCTGAGAATGACGTTTTCAGGGCGATCTTTCACCTTTTCAGGATGATTTCAGGATCTCGTTTTCACGTTTTCAGAATGATTTCAGCCTTCAGCATCGCGTTTTCAAGGTCATGTTGCTTTTCCCAAGTATCATCATCCTCAGAACTTCCTTTCCAATGAACCAAGTACTCAGTTACCTGCCGGTTTCTAAGTCCTCGTTGACGCACATCAACAATGGCCTGAGGTTCAGTAGGTACAAAGGATGTCAGGTCCTCCAGCTGAACTAAGTCCTCCTGAAGTATCAAGTCATCCTTTCCACCAAGTCATTCCTTTAAACAGCTAATGTGAAAAACAGGATGGACTTTAACTCCTTGAGGTAGCTCCAGCTGATAGGCATTCCGATGGAGTTTCTTTACTATACAGAATGGTCCTGCATACCGGGGTGATAACTTAGGGCAGTCTTTAGTACCTTAGAATCTTTTGGGATTCTAAGATATACCCAAGCCCCCTCCTCATAGACCCTTGGTTGTCGCTTTTGATTAGCGTAAAACTAGGCTCTATCCTGAGCCGTTTTTACGTTTTCGCGAGCAACAAGCAACATTTCTTGCATATCATGTAGAAAATCTACTGTTGCTTTAACCTTGAGGCCTTTGTAGTAGTACTCATCCTATATGGATACAGTGATATAGGAGAACTACCAGGAATCAGTTTAATACCATGGTCAACACCCCTAGAGGGGGAAGACCCTCAGGAAGCTGCTCAGGAAACACATCGTTAAATTCTTGCCTAAATTTCCTAAAAATTTCACCTTCTGGTGAGTTTTCTTGCTTTAGGTTGTTAGACATTAGTTCCATTTGGAGATTGTAAAATTGCAAACTACGTTCTTCATGGCAAGTAAAATCTTTTAACCAGCATAAATAAGAACTGCAATCAACAACATCCATACATTTAACAGTTTCCAAAGCAGAAAGCATATACGGAGTAGAAATATCAACATTTCCATTCAATTCTATGAGTGAGCCGTTATGCAAGAACAAAAAACTGTGTTACATAGTTTTTCTTCATAGACTCGTTCCTCTCATAGAACCACTCCTTACCAAGTATAACATCTACCCTATCTAGATTCATAATGTGAAAGTCTAATTTGTCTTTATAGGCTTGAATCTCTATTGGTAGACGTGGGACTATCCGGTCCCAAACTTGGCTTTCTGCTCCCGTTGCCAGCTTCACTATGTATCGGTGGTCACTTTGCCTTGTTTCCACCTTTAGCTTCTGCAACAAATTAGCGTTAATAAAATTATGTGTGGAACCATCGTCAAATAAAACTGTTACGGCTTGACCACCCACAACCCCCTTCATCCGAATGAGGTCATGAGGGCCAAAAACAGCCGTATTAAAACAACAATGCTCGCACACAGAATTACCAGCAAAGGAAAGATCTACACTAGATATGCTCGAGTTATCTGGCGTCTTAAAAGATGCCCCTTTAGCTTTCCGTTTCTTTGGACATTCCTTCGCGACATGACCTGGTTCCATGCAGTTGAAGCATAGATTGTCGCTTCTGGCTTTCATAAAGGTTTCTTGGTCCAAGGTAGATCTTTTCTTCGACTTACCTGAACCTGAAGACCCATCCTTTGCCTTATCTTTCAATTTCTTTGGAAAGAAAGGCTTCTTACCCTTTACGTCGGGCAAGGCACCAGTCTCAGGCTTGGCCATCATACGAGTATCATCGTAGATCCTGGCGAAGCGAACAGCATCCTCGAGGGTAAGAGGTTGGTTCCTCCTAACCTCTAGCTGGTAGTCTCTTGGCAACCCAAGTATAAATGCAACTTTACTAATACAGGATCTATTCTAGTTGCAAAACAAGAATAGACTTCCTGAAACTCTTGCAAATACTGATCTAGGGGCCGGTTCCCCATATGGATCGTTGGATACTGACGGTAAAATTCAAAATCATCAAGAATAGGAAGGAAGGCCGCCTTAAAGGCCTTACTGAAATCCTCCCAATTCCTAGGAACTTCAGGCTTACCCCTTAAATCCTGCCACCAAGTAAATGCTTTACCTCGCAGGTACATGACGGCGAGACTGATCTTGTTGTCCTCAGATGAATCGTGCATGGAAAAGTGCGAATTCCATCGATCCAGCCAATGCAAGACTGCTTGAGGAGTGGTCATCTTCGGAACTGAAAGAGAGCTACCTTAACTTCTGAAGGAAAAAAAGTCTAAAAGGCTAATTTACAACTGTACAAGGGAAAGGAAAGATGACTTAGCTGTTTTTGAGGACTGTACTTCCACATAGAGAATCAAGAAAAGCCCTTTCAGCTCTTCCTCCACTGCTTTCAGATCTGCTGTCTGGAAAAATCAGAGATCAGGGTACCAAGAAAAAGAAACAAACTTCTGATTGTCTTGACCCCTTCCCTCGCTGTCTGAGGTGTATACTTTTTGCTCCAAAATTTCCGTTTTAGGACCCGAAACAGCTGCAAACTTGTGGTTTCTGCCAAAGACCTTCCTCGCTGCCAGGGTAGTGGTCAATCTGTCTTCAAAATCAGATTTGAAGAGTTGAAAACGGTGGAAAAAATCTGATTTGGGTCTTTGAGGACCCTCGCTGTCTGTCTTCCAGAACTGTGGCTCCAAAAAATCGGGATTTGGGGCCTAACTTCCCTGGAAAATTCTGATTTGAAGTGTGTCTCCCTCGCTGCCTGACCAGGAGTGTTGCTACTCGTTTTTGCTTACTTTGAGACCCCTCAAAATCTGATTTTCTAGCAACACCTTCAGCGCTGGACCTGCACCCAAGATTCTGTCTCAGATCCGCTCCAAATTCCGGAAAATTTCACTCCAAATTCGAAGTTTCCACCCAATTTGGCAGCGCTGGACCTGCTCCACATTTTCTATTTAGAATTTGCTCAAAAATCCACAATTGATACATAAAAATCAAGGGTAAATCCCTGATTTTTCAGCGCTGAGCCTGTACAAGGGATGGTGCCTCAAACAACTGTAAATTCCCAGCAAATTTCAAGGATTTGAAAGCTGTTCCTACAGCGATTTTCCTCCTCAATTCTTTCCGGAGAATCTGAAAAATCCTTCCTATCTTCTGATAGCTTTCTCTACTGCTGTCCTGAACTCCCTAGGATGGAGATGGCTCTGATACCAGTGTAATAGATCCTAACACCACAGTAGGGCAAACACTAACTGATCCACCCAACCTTGCCTACTCCCTGATATAGAGTAAGCCCCTCCTAGCCCAGTGTGAGGACTGGTAGCATGCTACTGCCAAGTGTCGGCCACGTGGCACTGACGTGGCCGACTGCACGTCGGGACCCAACTGGGGGCCCTATCCTGCTGACAAGGTCCCTAGGCTGTGTTAGGCCCGCCATGGCTATGGACCGTGCTGGGGCACACTACTCACACTGTCTTGCCCTGTTGGTCATGTACACTGGACACGACCCTGACTGTGGTATCTGACCTATCTGTGTTCTCTTGGGTTCGGCACTGGTTACGAGCTCGTAACACTCACTTAGCATTACAATAGTGTGGTGGGCAGAAGATTAGTGCAATCTAAACCAGTAGACGTCCAGATGAGTGTCATCAACAACACCTTAACTAATCTAGCAAGTTGTGGTGGACTTGCACTAGACTGAGGGGTCTCTCTTATACCCATGAAGAAATTTTATAGAGCATGTACATGCAAAATGCTGCAAACGGACAATTTTCTTGTAGCTTTGATCAAACGCAATACAAACTATCATTCTAACAATGCTCACTGCTGAATGGTGAGTAAACCTCTGAGCAAACACAATACTTCTGTAAGAATATTAGGTGATAAATCGACGAGAGCCTTTCATAGGTTGAGGACTTTGACAAAAAGAAGTTTTCGAAAAATACCTACATAAACGTAAAGGTTACCAAAATATTAAGCATACGCTGATAAAAAATTCTAAGCTAAAACCTCAGTCAAAGCTTGTTGCTACAAACAGTATCTTACTCTGTCTCACATGTCATAGTTATAACTACCAGTAATGTGTATCTCCTATAGCAAGTCTCTCGTCACTATCCAGCAGGATTCAAAGACACAGGACCTGACATACAACACCTGATCTTCAAGAATAATCCCTGCAAATCCTGCCTGGATATAACCTTTCACAGTCCTCTTTACGTTCAAGGCATTGCCGTAACCATTGTCACCATCACCAATCACAGGAATTGAGACAGCAGATGTGATTTGACGCCCTTGATCAACTATTTCACCATATGATATGAGCCCGGTGTCTGGTAAGGCCAATCTAACAGCCGAGACAGCAAAACCTGCAGCAAGATTGGCTACCTAATCAACTTGATAGCATACATAATCACAAATTACTATCTTACAATCCAACCCAAGAGTAGCATATCTAAGTTCATGCTGGCAACCACTACAGGCAGACGGTAAGCACTAACGCAGAACTACATTCTGTTATGCCTGGCAGAAACTGAAAAAGGAGATTCGAACATTGAATTTATATTATCTTTGCATTCTGGGAGGCAAATGAACTCGGCTTTGCAAAACAAAGTCATTGGAATTAGGCTGCATGCTTATTGTAAATTGGAAATTCAGAAAACGAACCACCCATGATGGTGAAGCTGAACCCTGCCTGCTCCACAAGCTTTGCACTCAATGCATCATGGCTTGCTGGCCCCAAATGCAACCCTGGGCTTGCCAGCAGCTTCCGTAAGGCAGCAGCTGGTGATTCTGCTTTCCCCTCTTTGCTGCTGTCACTCAGAACAGACTCCCATCCACCAGCAGCTCCATATCTAGACATCTCTCCAGCCTTTGCAGCTCCACTACTGTAGTAACCCAGAAAGCTTGAGCTATCTCATCTGATTTTGATACGCCCTGCATGTAGTTATCATTTTGTACTTCTACATTGCACCCTGGATAAATGTTAGGGTTTGGGATAAATGTTAAGGTTTGGGAGTAATAAAAAGTTAACTAATATACATGATTAACATTACATTAGAAAGAAATTGAAAAAAAAAAAGAATTAACATATTTTAAAGGGAACATATATCCAGGGAATTTGATAAATAATGCAAACATTTATGGAGGGAATCAAACAAAAATGTGACATCCTGCATCTTACGGCTCGGCTAGCAAAACGACCTAAAAAAAATGTGCCCTAAAAACCCAAATTGTTGGACATACCCCTCCCTTATCTGTAAAATGACATTTAAGCAGGTCAATTTTTTAACGGCGAGAGTAAATTTTGTAAACAAATAACAATTAACAATTCTACTGTGTAAAATCCTTGGGAGTAGGCAAAATATTAAATAGCTAGGGTTAACATATATAGAGGATTCAATGTAGCTTGATTTTCGTTGTTTATAGCAAATGGAACAAGGGTTCTTGAATTGTGCAAGATTGTTTGGTAATTTGAAAGCAAAATATGAGGGATGATGGTCGAACCAATATGGTTCTGTGGTTTGACATTCGCAAGGACACAATGAAGTGTTTGTCCATATTTGGTCTATTTGAGTTTGATAGTTGGTTGTTGGTTCAGTGGATGCAATTTGAAATTTATAAAACGACAATAGTTTGTTGAGTGTTTGGAAATGGGTGGTGTTACTTAATGCATTTATATTAAAATCAGCCAGTATTATGGATGGAATATTTGTTGGCAAGTTTTGTAGCAATTGTTGTAAGGTTTCGAAAAAAGTTGAAAGGTTTGTGTACGGTGGTTTGTAGAGAGCTATGATGTGTATTGCATGTCTTGTGTGATTGTTTAAAGTAGCTATTATGAATTCAGAATTGTTTACGATTATTTCTTTGTGTGCATTCAATGTCAAAGAGGTTTTGTATAACAATGACGAATCGTGTTTGGCAGGGCAAGTTATGGAATGAAAGTTCTATTCGAAGTACTTTTCAAGATTTCTTTCATATGTTTCTTGTAAGCATAGTATGTGAGATGCCATAAGATTGTAATCTGCTATGATGTTTTTGTGACGTTCATGTAAGGATCTAGTGTTGAGTGTTTGTACTATTACATGCGTTTTTGCTTTGTTTTGTATGTTTGAAATAGTATTATACAAATTTACAATGGTATGTATGTTAGGATGAATGTGAAAATGTTCATTTCTTAGCGGTTGTAAGAAAATAAAGGGCAAATTGCTCTTGTAAAGGCATCAATATGATTGTTCTTCTCATGGGAGGTTCTGGAAAGTGGAATCGACAGATAGAATGACCCTTTTTTTTGGGAAGTACTACGATGTTTGTGTGTTTGTATATCTTGCATGTTTTGAGGTAGGCTTGTTCTATCACGTAATATATGTGTCAATGTAAGTTGTAATTTTATTTATAGAACTTGTGTACAACTGAGGACTATCTTTTATCCACAAAAGTGCATGATCATGCTCACTACAAATGCAAAAGCTGTACTGAACCAAAAATGGAATGATCTTGCTGAATCAACTTTCTGAGGTAGGTCATTCGATGATTGTAATATCTTCTTGCACAAGTTATAGGATCATGTCGAATAAGGTTTTGTATATTGCTTTCTTCTAAATGCAAGTGTGTATCTGAGTTATGAATATTTGCTAAGTTATGCAAACATGTTACAAGTCCTGGCCAATGTGACTCGGCACTTGTGAACGTTACAAATAGCGTCTAGTTGTCTGATCATTGCAAATATGTCCTTTTTTGTTTTGTCAAGATAATCGGGTGATGTGCGTAGCATTCCTAGATCTCTATATCCAATACCAGATTTCATTATTGTGGCAATTTTTGACGTATTAAGCATGTTTTTTACTTTAAGAATATGTCCATAAGTTTTCCTTTTCGTGTACAAAAGCGTGCAGTTGATAACATGAACTTAATTTGGCATTTAATGGTTTTGTAAAATAGATTTGAAATGTGAATTGCGAAACGCCTATCATGGTGCATGATTTTCCATTGTGCAATTTGTTGATATGTATTGTTTTCGAAAAGCGTTTTGTGTCGTCGACATCCATAAAACAAGTTCAATTCCTCACTATCTTTGTTTTGAAATAATACCAATGGTTGATAACCTTCGCTTGGTGCTATTGAAATGATTTTGTCATCAAAATATTGTATTTGTTGTGATGTTAAAAAATTATGTATAAGGGTATCCGAAAACGTCTTATCTGCAATTTCAACAAAATCTATGGCTTTTTTATCGGAAAAGATAATTGTTATAGGACTATTTGGTGATATAATATCGTTATTGGTATTATGTAATCTATTTGCAAATTCATTGGCTTGTAATTGTTCTTTCCAATTAGGAAGAATTTGTATGGCCTATTCAGTATACAAATTTGTTTTGCAAAGGTCTTGCAATGATGTCATTACGATATCAGGTCTAATTAAGCCCGAAGCAAAAACGGATTTATATTCAAGCTTTCCCTTTATTTGTAAAGCTATAGTGGAATTCTCATCAGGGAATTGAGGCAATGTAGAGTCTAGGTGGTACTAGGCGTTCTTCCAAATGATTCAATTTTTTGACGGTTGGTATTTTTTTGTTCATTGATACATTTATTGGGAATAGAAATGGTGGCATTCTTTTAGCCTTCAAATATTTATAACAATTTCGGCAAGTTCGTACAGTATGTTCGTTTGCATAATCGAAATGGTTTTGTTGTAATTATTTCAAATATAGGCTTATTTCTACTGGTAATTGCCTTGTTTGATGCTTGAAATTGAGTTTTCCACAACTGAGGCATACATGTATAGGTGTGTCTTTTATTTGTCGAAGGTACCTTTGTTGTTGCTTATTTTGAACAACATTGTGATTTGTATCTTGAGAAATCTGGTAATGTGCAAAGCGATTATTTGGGAGTTCGTTAGTTTGTCTTTTTAAGTATCGTATATGTAATTGCGGTTATTTCAATATGTGCATGTAAATCAATAATTGAGCAAAATTGTTTTGCGATTTCAATACTAGAGAGATATTTGTTATCATGAATTAGTTGTAAAATCTATTCACGGTATTAAGTTGCCCATTCAAAACAATTTCTATTTTCAATATATGTTCTTGGCATTATGTCATGACAATGTTGTGTGTTTTGTTTTTTCAAGTATTTGATGTGCCTTGTGACCTGTTTTGTAGTCAAACATTTGCTTGGGATTTTCATAGTTTCTAAAAAGGAATTTGCAATTTGCTCAATTTTCCAAGTATTGTCAGCCATTATTTTGAGTAATTATGATTCATGTGAGCATGCCAATGGAACTTTGTATGTCGTTTTTATTTCGTTTTATTGTTTTGGTGATTGGCATGATTTCCGTATTGTATTCAAAATTTGGCTTTTCAATAGCAATATCGACACTTGCTTGTTGAGTATTGCAAATAAACGTTTGAGAACTTGGTATTGAAGGCAAATATTGTTTGTTTTGCGCATCATACAATAATGTTATTGTTTTTGAAATACTAACAGGACATGTTTTTATGCTATGCCATATTTCTTTGAGATTGGTTGACAAGACAATGATCAGATTGATGTTTAAAGCAAGACAAGTCCAAGTGAGCAGAAATTTGTCGAAATATACACTATTGTACTTTATTTGTATTTGATCTTTGATAAGATATTTTTTGTCATAGCCAATGATATTTTGTGCATATTTTGGAATTGATTTGTTTCAAAATATTTTTGTTGCCAATGAATCACAATTGGATCTCTTTTATCTAAACATGTTTCAAAATATTGTATAATTGCTTGGAAGCTGATTTCTTGTGGCCTACTTTCGTGTTCTAGTGACAAACTCTCAAAAAAGTTGTTTGCAGTAGCCATTTTTGTATCTGTTCAACAAAGATGTATTGTAAAATGGAATTTTTTTGGGTTTTCAAAAAGAGGTCTTAAATATTTGATTGTTGAAAAACATATACATTGGAAGGAAAAAATAATAATACAAATATTGTAGAAACTGATTACAGAAAGCAATACTATTTTGAAGAGAAGATAATTACTTTGAACGCACTATAATAGAATCAAATACATGATACAAGATCAGGAAGAACTTAATGTACTACAAATTTACACTTTATATAGATTAGAGATTTGCTTTAAATTTAAATTTTTTAAGCATGTAAGCTAAAGTGTCAAAACATAGATCATACACGCACACATTGGAAATTGCCAAAGATGCAGTTTAGTTGAAAAAATTGCATTCCCAAAGCAATAATACAAGCACGAAGCAAGTATGCAAAAATTGAAGCGATTTTTTAACGTAATTGTTGAAAGATGGACAATATGTTGAATCAAGATTTGTAAGCAAAGCAATTGTCGTAATTGGTAAAAATTGCATCGAAAGAACTTGAAACTTTTCATGCAATTAGATTTTTTCACTCGATAATCTAAGGATATCAAATGAACAAGCTATTACGGTAAACAAAAGTTTCAAAAAACCTTGCATTTATTGTATCTTTGTAGCAAAAATGTATTCTAAAACGGAATTCGATTGTATAAGAACATATGCATTGGAAAAATAATAATACAGATATTGTACAAAAAAAAAACAATATTATTTTCAAGAGAAGATTATTAATTTGAACATACTATAATAAAATCAAAGATATCTTACAAGATTAGGTTTGGCTTACATAGTTTAAAAGATTTGGATTAAACTTATTTTTTCAAAGCATATAAGCTAAATTGTCGAAACATATAACATATACACACAATAGGCACAATTTGAAGTGATTTTCCACAAAAAATTTGAAAGATGGACAATATACTAAATCAAGATCTATAGGCAAAGTAGTTGTCATAATTGGTAAGAATTCTATCGAAAGAACTTGAAATTTTTCAGGAAATCAGATTTTTTCACTTGATAAGTTAAGGATATCAAATGAACAGGCTATCAGTGTACACAAAAGTTTCAAAAAACCTTGCATTTATTGTTATACTTTATAGAGCAAGAAACATGTATCATCGTTGGTATCAACAAAGTCAAGCACAACCAAAACTAAAAGCTTTTTTGAGTTATTAAACATATATATATATATACACAACTATACCTCTATGTTGTCATGTTCATGTTAAAGTTGGCTTCTTCAATTAGCATTGCAGGGCATTATCAGCAGAGGTAGAGCATTCTACCATTTGCAAGTTAGCTTGTTGAAAGGGTTTCATAGAAAGTTGTGAGGTATTTGCATCACTTCTAGCAATCTAAGTAAAAATAGGCACGCAAGCAGGTATAGAACTACAACATACAATTTGAACAAAAGATTTAGAAAATCATATACGGAAGAAGCAAAATAATTGAAGTGAATAAGAAATTGCATTCTATCAAAGATATGTGTACATACCTTGTGCAAGGCATCTCCACTCCAATAAGATTGTTTTGACCAAGCTAGCATGTTTCCACGAATAGAGATTGGGTATTTTTCATATGTTGTTGGCAATGACTCAGTTAGCTCCAATATTGGAGTTGGCTCGTTGATGACTTGCTTCCAATTGCTCATGCAGATGATTCAACGGATGATGTACACAAGCTTAGTATTTCTTGAGACATGATGTGAATGCCACACAAGGGGTTACTGAACGATGGTGAGAGGAAGATGGAGTGGGTGTGACAGGGGGTGTTGTAATCTCGGAAGTGGTGAAGGTGGATAGATGGATGTTGCTGGATGGATCCAAATTTCTTTGCTCATTACTATCTTGCAAAAGCACTTTTGTCAGCAAAGGTTGCTCGTTTGACGTTTCTTGCAGCTGTTTGAATTCTTCACGGAGTTCGAGAGCTCTTCAAGCAGTTGCAAATGTATTTGGAAATATGTGGTGCATTGCATGAGCAATACATTACCAGATTGGTATTTATGTCGGCATCCAAAACATATGAATATTATTGAGAGTGCCTCATATCTAGCTTGTTACTGTAGTGGCAATACGAGTCTAGAGTCTAAAGGGTATGTATAATTTGATCATTGAGCAAGCCTCAAATGTAGCTTGATATTGTAGTTGCAGCTCGCACATAATGAATCTGGTTGAGGATGGCACATGTTTAGCTTGCTACTGTAGTCTGTATGCTTCAAACCTCAGCGACAAGGTCTGCAATGTACAACAAGATCTCTACAAACAACATCAGAGGTAATTTAGCTCGTATAAGTGATATAACGTGAAAAGACGACTTTCCATAGAGAGTTATGTCCTCAAAAGCCATCAACTGACTAATACGCATAACCTATTGGTTCCTAAACTGCCAAAAGGGTTTGTAAATAGCTATTTTGATTTGAAAACTGTGAGGAGTTCAGACTTAGAAGAAAGGATAGGAACATGGTCTGGATTTCGATCATTTTTGTTGTCCCTTGCATTATGATCTAATCGTTTGTTTCTGCAGGTCGCGTGGAGGCATCGTGGATGGCTATCATGGGTTTGGCTAGCTTGAGCTAGACCTATTGCAAGGACTTGTTACAAGTAGGAAAAGGCGATAGCAATGTTTCGTTTAACAATCTATCTCTGATTGAAGACACTCACGACTGACAATAAGTGAACTGCCCATGTGATTCAAAATTTTGATCGCTTTTAATAAGACTCGCTCTCTATGTCACTACTTTGTATTGATTTTGAGTTGAAGTTCTAGATTGAGAACAATAACAGCTTTCTGCTACCTCAAAGTTAGAGATTGATCATTATGATTCATGAATATGGATGCTAGCATTGTTGAAAAAAATGTGAACTTCGAAAACCTTCAGCATTTTTTGGCCTTCAGCATTTTCGGTCTTCGAGATTTTCTCTCACTTTGCAAAGGCAATTTTGTGATACAAACGTTCATGCACACTTGTTGCATTTTTCCAAGACTTCTCATTCTTCAAATTTTTCGAAAAATGCCTTTGGGGCGTGAATGTACAGTGCGAGTAACTAAATGCAAGGAAAGCAGCATGGACAATGATAGGCAACTAGAAGTAGTTATAGTTAATATAATACATTCTTTTAGTCACTACAGATTAGATTGATCTCTCTCCATTTTTATATAAAGGATCAATGTGAGGGAGACTATACAATACTAGCTATTCGTAAGAAGGAGTAACTCTCTTGTGGTGACATGTTGATTGAGATCCGCACAGCGCCCAAGTTTTGATGTATAGACTCAATTCTGATAATATACAATGCAAGAGTGCATTAGACGCAGTATTTTGCAAGCGTTTTATGTCTAATTGATTTTCTTCTGCCCATTATTTTCATTGTCGTGCAGTAAATCTATAATTGTTATCTGCTACTCATCACTCTGTCATTGACACAAGAAATCCTAATGAATGTGGACGATCTTGATCACAGTCAGCAGATCTGGCAGAACCTGTAGGAAAAGTATGAAGCAAAGACCAAGACAGAGGTCTTGCACCTGACTGGGATGGTGCTGATCTTTATTCACATGTGGACAAGATGAAAGCCATTTTTGCCCAACTAGTAGTAGCGGGAGTAGAGCACAGAATACTGTTGGAAATTAAGCCCACAGTTTTCTCCTTGGTGAATGACTAATTACTATTTCATGATTCTTCCTGCATGTTTATTGATCATTGATCTAGGGTCAGGTGAAACCAACTCTGGTTCTACGTTTGCTCATCTCATACCTGCAGGAATCCCAAACTTAGATAGCCAAATTATTTGAAGAACGTCTACAATGGGCTTCCGGCTGATCTCCAGCAAAGGGTAACCAATCCTATCATAATGTCAAGTTCAGATGTTAAGTTCAATAATTTAAAGTCATTGAAGACTTGGCCATCTTCAAGGACTTCCACAAAATTAGCATTTAGAACAAGTATGCAGAAATACATTACTTTCGCGACAGTCTACAAAAATACTCTAAGTGTCACAAAAGTCTGCAAAAATAAACTATGTTTTCAACAGCTTCGGCTTTTTCGCATTTTCCCAAAATGCGACACTTACATTGTTCAAAAGTTTAAACTTGTGCAGTTCAAAAGTTTAACTGTTTTTAACACCTTTGGCTTTTTCGCATTTTCTCGAAAAATGCGAAGAGAGAGGAGATTTTCAAAGGTCATCTATTTTCATAAGTTAAACTATTTCAAGGGCACCTTCGCCTTTTTAAGGGCTCCTTCGCCTTTTCAAGGGCACCTTCGGCTTTTGAGAGAGAGAAATGTCGAAGGTCGTCTATTTTGAACGAGGAACGTTCCCAGTCACTTCCCAAAATTTGCGAAGTGAGAGAAAACCACTTCACGTAAAATGTGAAGTGAGAGAATTTGCGACGTCCTCGTCCATGTCAACGATGCTAAATTATTGGCCATATATATACTGTGTACAGTTGTCACAAAAGCCATATACCTCCAAGTACAACGGCTTTCCTAATTAGGTGACAAGCATTCAATGTAATTAATACACGGATGCAATCTATAAATAGATCGTCCAAACACATATTACTGGTTGCTCCGTCCATGAGACACATTATTTGAGCATCCCAATTACGCCGTCGTTTTTTGTTGTAATTGTTGTTTTGTATTGTGCTTCACTATAATATAGCAGCAGCTTGCTTTTATCTATGTACAACGTAGATGATGCTTTTTGTGATTGAATGCACTTTCATTGTTGTTTGATAGCGCTTGTTTACTCACTCTGATCAAAACACGGACGTCTACGACTCCTCAGTTTCTGATTAGACGATGGCTGTCTTTGATGCCTGAGGAACTCGCGTTATCATACTGCTCTTCCATTTACTTTATAACTATACTTCACGATTGAATCTGATTTGAGTAGTACCACATACAAACCATCTCTAATTTCTTCGGTGGACTGTACTCTTGTTTCAGAGTATGAATGAATTTTTAAGATCATGTTGGACAATTAGAACACTTAAAGTTGTGACATTTAGCATAAGCTGTCTATTAGACTGTTTTTGCATTTAGCAACTGATTAGAACGGGAGAGCTGTTTCGCAATATTCCTGCTCTCTTCTCCATTCACATTCTTCTATCTCCCTTGCCCCATCAGATTAGTATCAGAATGTAGCTCAAATAAACTGAGAGATTAAGTTTGTTCTATTTCTATATTGTTGTCATGTCTCATATAGGTAGCTCTTCATTTTCATTACTCAGTGAACCTAGAGTCATTGACAAGTTCAATGGTTCTAACTTCTACATTTGGAAGCTAAAACTTAGAATGATGTTGATAGATAGAGATCTTTGGGATGTAGTAGAAGGTGCAGACCTAAAACCAGAAGATGGTGATCAAGCAAAGGCCTGGAGGATCAAACATCAGAAGGCCCTAGCATGTATCACACTCAATCTGGCCGACTCCCAAATATCTCACGTTACCACGTGCAAAACCTCTAAGGAAGCACTGGACTTGTTATCAAGTCTTTATGAGACTCATGATGTAACCACGAGATTACATCTTAGGAGTTCTTTACTCTTAGCATGTTTGATTCTACTGCCATGACTTTTCACATCAACAGCTTCAAGTCCCTGTTAGATCAGTTATCAGCTATAGGATGTTCTATTCAAGATTATGATGCCGTTATGACCTTGCTTTCCTCTCTTCCAAAGTCCTATGAGCACTTTGTGGTGATGATCTCCACACAACCCGACCTCACTCTTCAAAAGGTGATCGTTCATCTTCTTCAAGAAGAAATGCGGAGAAAGACTAGCAGCCTGTCCATCAAAGACAAATCCATGGCTCTATACACCAAGAAGCAACAGCAGAAGCCTCACACTCAAGGTGAGCATGGTGGATTGCGCAAGAAGATTTTCTAAAAATATTGCAAAAGAGCTAATCACGACATCAAGGAGTGTCGCATCAGGATCTACAACGAGGCAAAGAAGCAACAACAACAGTAGCAGCCAGACTCCTCCAACTGTCTCTATGGGTTTGAATGCCCAGACAGAAGTGAGCTTCACCCAGGTCAGTCATGTCGAACTCAGAAAACAACATATGTTTAGAATCCTTATATCATCCACGTATAAGGTGATGATAATGAAGGATTGCTGCACCGATTTGGAATAGATGTTGCAATCAGCAGTGCTTGGTTGGAAACCTTGTTGGATGAAGAATGTGTTGATCCTCTAAAACTAAGCTCTGGAAGACTATTTCAAGCCGTAAAGTGCCTTATGGAGTTTACAGACATGATTCTTCATACCTTCCTAAATATATCCTTCGGGCTGGATCATGTAGATGTCTTCTTGTATAATTCCATTCAGATAAGTTGTTTGCACATCAAGTTGATGCACTTTAAGGTTGGCAGCTGTAGCATATGATAGAAGGGCTCGGATCGATGAATGCTTGACTACAGGATTGAAACTCTCACTGTAGTCTATGTTGGGGATCTGAGTGAATCCTCGTGCTATCAGTCTTGTCTTCCTTCGATCAATCTCTCCATTGGCATTGTACTTGATCTTAAAGATCCATTTGCAATCAATGATATTGCAGCCAATAGGAGCTTCGACTAATGATTACGTCTGGTTCTTGACCAGAGAGGAATATTCTCTATCCATGGCTTCTCTCTAGAGATCAGAGTCTGGTTGGCTAAGTGCCTCTTCGACTGTTGTCGGTTCTTGTATCAATAGACATGTAGACTCAGGAGTATACTTGTGGGCTGTGTGCACACTCGGCTTGATCTTTTGGGAGGAATTGACTGATGAACCACTTCTGAGACTTGTTGCTGGGTAGCTGCAACATCTTCGTCTGACTCGCTGTCAAATAGTGGATCGACGATGGACACGCTTGAGCCTAAAGCTCAGATTGTCGTGTCAATGGCAGGTGATAAAGGTTCTCCTGGAATAGTATCTTTGCCTTTGAATCGATGAACTGATCCTCGATAAAGACTGTATCCTGGCTATACAAGATTTGCTGGGTATCGAAATCATACCGCTTGTATGTGTTATCAGATGAAGTATATCTAATTAGGATGGTCTTAAAATCTTGGAAGTGTTGGATTTATCTCCTTTACTCTCCTAAATCTTATGTTAATCTACCTCCATTCATGCTAATGTATTTTACTTGTGTTGTCACACAGTCTCCATATTTACATGTAAAATAAGACAGGCGAAAAAGGCGACACTGCCCTACAAATGCTAAAGGTGCCGTAATGGAAAAACGAAGGTACCTTGTAAATCAATTTTTGAGGGATTTGTCAGAGTGTCGCATATTTCGCATTTTCATCAACGTTAATTTTAGCGAAGGTCGACGTCGCGGCCTCCTCACGCTCATCTCATGCATTGTGCAATCAGATTTGACAACAACAACGACCACCCACGATTTCCTACAGACAGCACAACCACTTTTTGTACCTTCTTCATTTGCACACCTGTAAAAATTATGTACATATTGAATATCATCTGCGTATTCAATGTACAACAGCATAACCACAACGACATGATAATATAATAGAAGATAGAGAACGAAACATCACTGATAATCAAACATAGACATCGGAGATATTTTTGCGCATTGATTCTTTATTCCAGATATATTGTCAATAATAGGTTTATCACCTTTACAAATGTGTGATTAGCTTTGTGAAGCATGCGGTTACGTCTGCTATTGTTTTGTGCTCACCTGCATTATTGACCTGTATATTTCGCTATACTTAATCTGATTACAGCTCTGTTTGTTCTACGTTTAGATTTGTGTCAATATTGCAATGCTTTTCTACATTCTATCTGGCTTTCTTATTACTTAATCTGATAGTCTGCTCTTGGCGAATTATAATTAATTCACGACTAATATTTAGTCTTGCTTTTCGCGACTGTTTATCAATCTAGCTCTTCACGACTAATAATTTGTCTAGCTATTCACGACAAATTATCTTTCTGATGTTTTGATGCTTAATGTTTGGCTACGTAATCAGATCGAACGTGATTTCTATCACTAATGTTCTATTCGAGACTGATAGGCAGTCATGCTTGAGGAGATAGTGAGATAGTTTATTCCGCTACGCACGAACAATTTTCGTTCAAGTTCGTTTCTTTTTCGAGTTTCAAGTTCACTTCTTTTCATGTTTGTTTCTTTTCGAGTTATCTTTCTTTCACACCCCTCTTTCCGACATGGTATCAAAGCCATTTCTGTAGCCTGATAAGCTTCCATAGTAACAAGACTCTGCTAGCTAATATAGTGATTGTCTTCTTGTTCTATAATTTAGCACCAGATTTTCATACTTAAGTCACTAATAGTTATTCCTATCACGTAGACCAATCTTCCACATGGATTCCCAAGGGAAAGCCAGTCTTATCATGGATAAGCTTGATGGAGCCAATTACCATCTGTGGAAATTTAAAATGAGAACAATGCTAATGGCTAAGGAGTTGTATGACGTTGTTACAGGTGCAGAAGGGAAACCCGAAGATGACCACGCAACAGCCTCCAGATGGAAGTTGAAGGATGGCAAAGCATTTGCGTTGATCATCCTCAACATTTCGGATACTTAGATTGGCCATGTATCAGAAGCCCAGACATCCAAAGAAGTCTGGGACATCTTGAGCACATTATACGAAGTGCGAGATATAGCTTCCAAGCTACATCTTAGGAAAAATTTTTACTCCCTCAAGATGGCGAATGGTGATTCCCTGCCGAATCACGTCAACCAATTCAAGAACCCGCTGAAGCAAATGGCCGCTGTCGGATCTATCATAGACGATCAAGACGCAGTGATGCAACTGCTTACAAGCTTGCTAAGCTCATACGACAGCTGGGTGATGATCATCACGACACATCCAGAGATGACTCTTTCAAAAGTCATTACAATGTTGTTGTCAGAAGACACGTGGAGGAACGAAGCCTCTAGTTCCTCAGCTGATTCACACACTTTGTACACCAACAAGAGCATGACTAAGCAGAAGAAGAAGAAAGGCCCAAAGAAATCAAAGCAAGACCAGAAACCAGCACAACACAAAGAACAGTTGAATCTGCAGACAAAGAAGAAATTGTTCTACAGATACTGCAAGAGAAACAACAACGAGATTCAAGACTGCCAGATACTACAAGCAAAGAACAACAACAGGGGACAGTCGAATCAAGTGGCTAATGTAGCTACAGAAGCTCCACAGCCCATGCAAGAAACGAATCATGATGCCTTCATGACCAGCCATCCAGCGACAGTTCTTGGTTTCTAGTTTCTGGTGCTACTCAACATATGACCAGTCTCATTGGTTGTTTCGAGTCCTATACACCTTACAGTACCAACAAATACGTTCGCCTTGGCGATAATAGCACACAATCTATTAAAGGTGAAGGTACTGTGAGATTGAGCTTTGCAAATGATCAATCTAAGCTACTTTCTAAAGTCCTCTATGTACCCAATTTATCTAGGAATCTGTTCTCTGTAAGCAGAATGACAGATCTAGGACATAAAGTAGAATTTGAATTTGATCAGTGCAAAGTAGTTGATAGGACAGGCAATATCCTAGCACTCAGAAAGAGGCATGGATACTTGTATAGATTAAGTCATTGCTTTTTTGCCTCTAGTCAGGCGCTCAGTACTTCTATTCAAGCAAATAAAAGTTTACTTTGGCATTATAGACTTGGTCACTTGAATCATGCTCCTGTACAACAAATGTCTAAACATTTGTGGAATTGCCACCGCCAACAACGATTCGGAGAGTTTGTGTGTTTATGGGTCATGCGAACTACTATCAAATTTTTTGGAAAGCCAAATACACCCACCTCATAAATACACAATAGAAGGTATGTCCACTATGGAAAGTCCAACACAAGAGCTACATGACATATGACAAATTGCCAATTTGAAACTTTGTGGCAATGATTTCAATCGAGGCTCATATGAGATAGTCAATTTGTAGACGACAACATAGTATCTAAAAGACATCATGCCACTCATTAAAACACCAATATGACTAGCAATAAGTATCATTATTCAAGAAGAGAAGCTACTTGCAACCACATACTCATTACAACAATATAGGACAACAATAAGTTGTGAAATAATAACATTGTATGAATTAAGAATAGGTCTGTTGGAAGAGAGATGTATGTATTGTAAAAATTGAAAATGCAGTTTTTCCCTTTTGTCAAATTTGGTAAGGCTAATATGTCCCAGTGTCAAGGTCAAAAGTAGTAGTAATATTCAAGAAATGTATAATATTTTTCTTCTCTGTGTTACAATCAATTTCAAGAAAGTTCAAGGGGTAAATCCAAAACGGCCCTATCACTTGTTCCTTCTTGAGATTTGTTCACAAAGCGGTTGATGTCAGGATTGTTTAGAAAGCATATATCATCAATATATCTAAAAGAATGCTTGTAGGCATTCATATAAGTAGTTTGCCCAAGTTTGGCAAGTCTCTTAATGAATTGTATTTCAGAAAAAAAAAAAAAAAAAAAAAAAGAAAAGAGATACCAATTACACCAGATAAAGGCGTTCGTTGTTGGCTTCAATCATTTTAATGAGAGAAGTTTTCTTGATGTGAATCCATTTTCTATTCTTAAAGAATTTTAAAGCATCTTGTTTACAGAATGAAGCATGCTTATTAATAATATCCTTTTCTAAACCTTTATACTCAGGTAATAATTTCATGAGCTTAAACCAGCCATGGTAGAGTTTAGAAGCAATACTACTAAGAAAAGTACTTCTAATAATTCCATTATATGTAGACACAACATGACCAAATTTGTTTGACATGAACTTATTAAAGCGTTTAGACATAGAACAAAAGCACTGTTGCATTTTCTCAATCTCAAAGTCACAAAATACATCAAAAGAAAAATACCAATCATGCTTGACATCAGGGAGATAAGACTAGCCGAATGTGATATCATGAAAAGAGTCATGAACAATGCCAAATAACTATAGCAAAATGTGAGCATAAAACTGCTTCACATGGATAGTCTCAAAAATCCTATCACGATAGCATAAGTGTAAAAATAGCTTCCCCTTGTTGCTGCTAGTACTAAGTTGTAGTCGGCCAACTGGATTTGTGATGATATTCCTCTTTTCCTTTTTTTCAAAATCCTGCATCCATGTCAATCTCTGAAGAAGTTTAATTTTTTCACTGGTAGATCACTTTTTGAGTTGTTACCTTGTTCATCATTTCCCTTAGCAATAGTAAACTTCTTTCTTTTATACGTGCCCTGTCCAGAAATAACCGAAGAAGGATTGTTGAGTTTAAAAGAGCCACTTCTTTTATTGGGGTTTTGGAAATATTTGTCTTGAAGAGTGGAGAAGCTGGGTCTTTTTAGGAGACGTTCAATTTCACAAATATTTTCCGCATCACCTAGGTTGGCAAGTAACTTGCTATTAGGATCCTTGTATAAGTCAATAGAGGCATCAAGCATGTGTTGGCGGATGAACAAAAAAGTAAGGTGGGCCTTAACCACATCTCTAGCAGGCTTGTGTAGCCAAAGGAAAAAGGCATTGACTTGATTTTGCAGGGAAGCGACAAGAAAGAATTTATTGAAATTATTCATCATGAACCAAACTGCGTGGTCAAACCAGATAACAGAAGAGTTACTCTTGCATTTTTCTCCACAACGACATTTGAAGAAGGGTCTTTTCCAATTCCATATGCGGGCTTGATGGAGGTGCATACAGTTGAAACCAGTTTCAAAGTGTCCTTTGACTCTGGCCTAGGTTTGCTCGAAAGAACAGCGTGAAGGCTCAAACTTGTTCATTCGTATGATGGTATCAAAAGCAATAGGCATTTCTAGAGCGGAGGTTTTATGCAAATCGGCAAGCTTACAGGTTTGTACTTCATTCGCAATGAGGTGAGTAAGCAAGGTCCAGAGTTCAATGGGAATATGAGCAAGGAAATTCACAGTGGGGAGGCTCCAGAGTTTGAAGGAGGTGAGACCGGATTTGAATTCAATCGTACGACTGGG
This sequence comes from Diphasiastrum complanatum, assembly GCA_029204225.1. Classification (NCBI taxonomy): domain Eukaryota; kingdom Viridiplantae; phylum Streptophyta; class Lycopodiopsida; order Lycopodiales; family Lycopodiaceae; genus Diphasiastrum; species Diphasiastrum complanatum. The sequence continues at coordinate 31,863,026 of CM055094.1, read as the reverse complement.
GCGCATAGAGATTTGGCAACTTTTGGATTGGCAAAATTCATTAGCAGAAAGGTCACCAATGTCACATATTTTTTGGGAGAATTGCTCAAGTTGTGATGCGCTATCATCATCAAGATCATCGACAAAGACAATTGGGTGTGGGGATAAGGGTGCATCAGGGATAGGAGGAGTAGCAGTCTCAGTAAAAGCAACACCATTTTCTTTTTTAAGACATTCAAAAACTTTTTTGATGTGTGAGTTAAAAAAAATTTCCTCTTCCTGAAATTTTTCTGCAATCGCAACAATATTACCAAAATTGGTTTCCTTAGTAGACAGAGGATTTTTTTTCTTAATAAAATCCAGATATATCTTAACCCAATCCAGAGTACCAAGAAGGTCAACAAGACATAAGACCCTACCTTTAGAACCAGCAACAAGACAAGTAGCCCAATCAGTTCCATTAATGAAATCATGTAAAGTAGCGGCCTTTCTCATGCAACATATCAAAGTCTGAACAAAATGGTCAGGAGGAGGAAGGGGCTCCCCATATCCTAAGGAGACGGCATCTTGAAACCAACCTGAGGACTGTTCATAAAAAAAGACCTTTGTTAGACGATGACTCGTAAATAAAAGGTAAAGATTTGATACTACCCCAACCAAAGGATAGTCGGATTTACATCTCGAAGATGTAGAGAGAGAGAGTAAAAGCATTCACATAGTTCCTCTTGCTTAAGCAAGACCAAACCCTTTGAAACTTTTATTCATAAGCCAACAAGGTAAAGTATAGCTGAAAAGCAAATACAGTACTAAAAAGCACCATAAAGCAAGACTTATTTCAAGACATCCCCAGGTCGGTATCTGCCACCATCCCACAACACAGAACCACGTGAGCTAGTATGTGAGGAAGACATGTGTCAACACCGAATTTCAGTTGTTATCCATGTACAAAATAAGCATTGTTACTTAACAGCTTGGTTAATATATATATATATATATATATATATATATATATATATATATATATTCCAATCTTCTCATTCGCTTACGAATTTTAGTGATAGGCTAAGCCATCCTATAACCGTATCAGGGCCAAAGCCATGCTGACCAGTGTAATAGGCGTTAGACCATATCAGTGATTATTTTTCATTCAAAATAAAATACATGAAAGAACGCATGCTAAACATGTGCAAAATGTTTTCACGAGAAGATTTATGGGTTGAGCATGGACACACGTACAACGGTATCAAGGCAAATCCATGCCATGCTAACTCATGGATCCATAAAAGAGTCGTGTAATGGTGTCAAACCTCCTGAGCATATCCATGCTTTCCAAAGGGTGTTCAAGCTTGATTATTAGTTTAATTACTAGTGTAAACATGAAAGGGCATATGCAAAATTTACAAATTTATTTACGCTGCCATATTTGAGAAACAGGTAGAAACAGTCTTTGGCTTGTATAGTTTTAATGAATATGTTAGAAAAAATCCATGCCATTCTAAAATTGGAAACTATGCTAACCCTTGCACAAATCCATGCAATCCAAGAGTATTGTAAGCCAAAGACGGGTACGACTTTATGTATTGGATCGGTTCAATAATCATGTAACACAGTAAGCAAGAGATAACTACGTTTTACGAAAGAGCAGTCATAAGTAAAAAAACGTTCTTATATCTCCGCTTAAGTGTAGATGCTGGAATGCTTATGACGTAGCTCATACTTGGATATTCGTGGAAGCGTAATCCTGGGAAGATGCCATGATATTATTGCTACTATCGTTTCTTCATGCATTACCACAACAATACTAATTGATGAACAAATATCATCGTAGTGACAGTCTTTTCATACACCAAGAGGTTTTAATCACAGCCAGTATACCTACTCATAGTATGGTGAGAAACAATGCTATCGTAACTTGCTAAATAGGAGCACGAAGGTGTCATACCTGTGATAGATATATGCTTTGATCTTATCGAAGGACAAGAGTAAAGTACTGGAAGTGCAGACTGCAAAGATTATCGTAACAAAGTTACAACCACTGCTTGAAAAAAGTGTAATGCAAACCAGCAATCGAATTGTTGTGATATTAAACAATGGGTAGGTATACTATGATTTTACATAAACTATTCTATCAGAGGTACTAAGAAGTATGAGCAAACAGTAGGAGTGAGCCTACGTAGGTATCCAATTCATACAAGAAAACTTTCATAAAGAGGAATGGAAAGTATGACAACATAATGTCATTATTGTAGTTATCAAACTATCATTTATGAAGCAATCGTTATGCTAACATCTTCACTGATAACTAATGATGATCGTTGTTATTCCAGCGCTCAACCACGATGAAGATACTCAAGGATAATCAACAAACATTCATCATATCAATGCGCAACAGGTGCGGATTACCAGCGTTGTCATCGTTGTCTGTCAGTGCACTACTATCATACAAAATTGTATGTGGTTTGATACCAAACAACCTTTACTTTTCAACGACCATCGCTGGTCAAAAATTGTGGAAATGATTACTAACAAATGAGCCATTATTAGTGACCATCGCTGGTCAAAATTTGTTAAAAAAATCATCAACATGATAAGCCGTTACCAACGATCAATCGCGGCTACCAACATTATATCCAAATCAATCATTACATTCCAAAAGATAGACCACAAGAAGCGCATTTCAAATATGGTAATAGAAACATGAGCGCTGACAATTCGTGCTAAAACTCATAGAAAGTGAGTAATGCTCATACCTGCAATTGCTTCTTGTAGAAGCACCAGTGCACATTGTAGATGGGCGTGTCCAAACGTCTTTGAAGGAGAAGTAATGAAGAAGGGAAAATGTAGAAGAGGTAAAGAACCTCAAGGCAAAATATTGCTATTTATAACAAAAGTAAAACGTCCTCCTATTTGAAAAAACAAAACTCCCACCAAAAAGTTCACAGCATTTGGGGCTATGCCACTAACTTAGACAATAAAAAGTAAGAGGGGGTGCCATAAGATTAGATACTACCCATATGAGAGAGAGAGAGAGAGAGAGAGAGAGAGAGAGAGAGAGAGAGAGAGAGAGAGATTGATTTGGGCAAGGAGGTGCCTAGAAATATATCTAGATGAGCATTGTTGTTCATGGAAGTACCTAGATCTAAGATGTACCTTTTGGGATAGAAGATTTACTTGTTGGAAATTATGCACCTTCAAAGATGTTGTTCATTCTTATTTTTCATCATAATTTGGACATCCAAAAATACTCTACAAGATTGAACATTGGAACAATACAGCAATGCCTCTCTTTTGTTGACATGTCATTGAACAGTAGCTAGCAACATTCATAGACTTCTTTCCAGGTTAGAGTTGATAGCCAGGCAAGTAGTCAGTTGTCTTGCTATTTCTAGGAACAATTCATTACTATGTAACATTTTATTTCGATGAGATTTGCATTCTTAGAGTACATGTCTATCCAAAGTTAGTCTCAAATCCTGTATTTGAAAGGAAAGCATGAAGACTGTACTCAATCGATGCTAACCAAGTCTGGGTCAGGTGAGTATTTAATGCTGAGAGAATGCTCATAAACAAAAATTCTCATCTACCCAATCTACTTACCTCACCCATCAGCTACAAGAAAATCAAATACAGACATTCAAGACATACTTTCTCAATACACAAACATAGAAGTGTCTATGGTGAAAATACATACAAGAAATGACAGCAATAATTTTAAGTGCTTCAATGGTGGTCGACCAAATGAGCATGAAGGAATCACAAGATAGTGTTTAGCTTCAGAGCTAACAGTCCATAGCAAAAGTATGTTGTGCAAGTCTACCATATGAATCAGCATATGCTACATAACGTTGTTCACCTACTAAACTTCACAAACATATGATTTAAATTTGCCAAAGTTCAGTGCTGAGCTTAGCTATGGGAATGTTCAATGTACATTCGCATATAGATGTGACAAGAGAAAAAATAGGTATTGTGAAAGTTTGGAACAATCGCAGTTTGTCAGTCACCCACACAACCATCATCTTGGGTCTCCGCCTAACAATCTAGAAATGGCACTGAACCTGACAACTCTTTCAAGAATTATTTGAGGATAAAGAATTGACAAGTTGTCTTTGGGATTTTATTCTTATTCTCTTATTCTCATTTTTAACTATATTATTTCATTACCAACCTTGACTCAATTTACTGTAACATTGAACCCCCATGTGGTGTTTTATAGTCTTCTTTAGAAGCAATCCCAAGAGCTATGCAATGTGATTTCTAAAATGCTTGTCAGCAATAGTGGCCACTGTAAGGGACTTTATCTTGTCTCTGCAAGTTCATAGGAAATGGCAAACTTTCTCATTCAAGGAATACTTGAAATCTATCGCCTCCACGATCCATAATGTCCACTAATTGTTGCCCACTTTTAAACTTACCATCCATATTAGATGCAGCTTCATTGACCAAGGACCCAATGTTGAATCCTGCAATACCTGCAGCACCACTCATAATAAGCTTAAGGACTTCAACTGCGATTGAACAGCCATAAAGATCTTCATCTCAGTAAGTTCAATACAAGTTGAACTTACACCAAAGCTTTTTTACTCGTAAGTATTGTAGAGTAGCTTGCAATTAGTATTGATTAATGGAGTACTACCATGACTTGGATGTATAATGCTTACCTGGGACTGTTCTTGTCAGGCCATCAAGAAAGCCTGCCTGCACACATTCATTGCAAAAATAAAGTAATCATTGTAGAATCAATAAAAAATACGACAAAAAATAACTACTTTTGAGTGTCAAGCATGAAGCATTCATAGGGTGAAAGTCTGCATTATTGCCAATTTTTTAATTTTAAATAACAATCATTTAGCACACGTAAAGTTTTCTATAATGCGGTTCTACATACTGTAAAAATCTACCAGTTGATTGTCCATTGATTTTCATCAACCAGATCACAATATTAAGAGCTGCATCTACCTTTTAATCACTGTGATAAGCGTGCACATCATTAGAGGCTTTTTTCTAGCAAACCATGCAGAATAGCTAATCCAACCTCAAGAAGCACGAAGGAGAAAGTATTTTTGTGCATAGGGAAACCATTAAAAACCAAGATGCTTAGTATTTATAGTAACTCAAAGCTAGTGAACTTCACTTGTGTCTCAAGGAAATAAATCTTCGTCTAGCCTTGTTCTTATACAAGGACACGTGAAAAACATGCTTGGATCACAGTTCTTAGAACACATTGGTAACAGTCATAGGAGCTTTTGCTAAAAGAACACTTACATAATCATCTAACTTATCAGAAAACTTACTGGGATTCTAACATCAAGTTTGACTAAACCACCGCTGCCAGTGATCTTCACACGAAGAACACGAGACCAAATTCCTGGCTGGGAGCTTCGTCTATTGCTTCCATCTGCATTTTCAATGACATTTGGAATGATATACGTGGCCTCTGTTTCCTTGGATGGTTGCTCCTGATCACTAGCCACTGTTGAGTCTTCTGACCCTGACTTGACTCCCCATGGGCCTACCGTCTGCTCAGCAATAGAATTTAGAGTACGATCAGTCACTCTCTCCTCTGTCATGTTCAAAGATGATATATCCTCCTGAGATTGAGCTGCACCGATAGATGAAGTTTCACTGTAACTAGGTGCTGAGTCATAATGGACTGTGAAATAAACAAGTAAAGATTCGACTGGCACTGTGAGAGAGAGAGAGAGAGAGAGAGAGAGAGAGAGAGAGAGAGAGAGAGAGAGAGAGAGAGAGCTTAGCTTGTATAATTTGTTCCATCTCAAAGGGAAAGGACATTCTTCTGTTACTTATTGATATCAGCACTTTCTAGGACCAATTGATTGGATGCAATTCATGATTAGCATATGAGTTACCAAAAGCAGGAAAATAGAGTGAAAGATAAAGCATAGACTGAACAGCCCCATCCATCAATGATAACAAGCTACTCTTTAATCAGACAACCATCATTTATGAGCCTTGCAAGCCTGTTTATAATGACAGCCCGATTGATGGCAAGAAGCTGCCAATTATGCTAGAGTCTCAGAATAACCATATAGCTCATAAAACACAACAGGTCCAAGGCCCCAAATTATTTGGCTCAAAATAATTTGGGGCTCAAAATGTCAAACAACAATAGTGTGGCCCCATGGTCCATATCATGTCCATGTGCATCATATTTCGCCTATAAGTTTACTTCTCGTTAAAAGGCATTCTCCTTAATGTTGGTATACTGAAAATGATGATGCCAAAAAATAGGAACTGACGTGAAAATGCTTTTACTATGCTGCAGAAATGTAAAAGCCGAACAAGCAGCCAAAATCTGGGAGATGCAGCTAAAATGCATCCATTGCAGTAGCCAGACAACTAAAATTATAAACAAGTATTTGATGTTTATGAACAAGAAGGTTAGTTTGATGGATCAAGTATGCCCCGAAAGGCATCAATGAGGACAAAATAACTAAGGCATCTGAAAAGAACTCTGCTGCATAAAATAAGATCCCACTGTCAACTGAAAAACCATCAGTGCCACCTGAATGTAGTAGTAGAAACCACACTCACAAAGGTACTCCAACATGATCGTATAAACTAGAAATGTTAGAGAAGATGTGGATCTGGATGTGAATAGGGATCCCAAGCTATAGGTACTAAACACAAATGCTATATATGCCAGCAATATGTGGCTCGCCGCTCAAAATATACCAGTAGAGCCACAGCCAACTCTAAAGGCTAAGCCTGTGATTTGGAACCGCTATAACTTGCAACCTGCTCCACATGTTGAAAATGAGCCCAATGTAACTATGTAGAACTTGACAAAAAACTCCCAATAAGACCGCAGAAGGATCCATAATCCTTCAGCTCATATGTAAACCAGAAACTTTGACAAGAATTGCCACACTGACTAACGTTGATAAGTACCGCTAGAACATGCCATGTATGATAACCACAAGAGGAACATGTGCCTCTACATGAGCCGTAGGCAAAAACAAGATCATCTAAATAGCCTGTGCATATAACACATCTGACATGCAGGTGCCTCATCAGATTGACCATGTGCCTCTTGTGACAATGAGAATTCCACAAGATTTGGTTATCTACCACATCATTGCCCTCCTAGGCACCAAAACAGCTTGTTAGCAGCATCTGGTTCTTAGCAAATATGACCCTAGCAATGAACCTTTGATTCTCCTATTGTAATAGCTATGTCACATTGTTTTCTACTTCAACAAGCTAGAACCTTGGCTGCTAGTTAAACAGGCTCCTTGGACTATTCTGACACACCACCTTAACAAAAAGGACTTCATTTGTCAACATATCACTACCATCAGTTAAATCGCTTGACGCTAATACTAGCAACTCATTGAGAACCAACGATTTTTATCATATGAAGCAAGGCCTGATGAAAATCACACCTCCACATAATTGTTATTTATAAACTTGTTGACACAGCCTATAATGGTGCAAAGATAGAAAGTATCATAGCCCAAAACATCATGGTTTGCTTTGCTTAAAAAAAAATTTGCAGGAAGGAAGATGGTGACTAAAGTGATTTGAAGCAGAATTGACAAGTGCAACAAAGTCAATAAGTAGCATACCTCTTAAGTGACATCAGTCATGAAAAATGTGTATATCTATCCATAATAGTTATGGAGGAACTGATTTCCCGAACTATTTTCATGAAAAAACTCCTTCCCCAACTCCACATTCCCAGGGACGCTTCCGACTTAGAAAACCTTTTCTAAAGCATGTTATGAAAAAACACATTTTCCCCAATTGAGTAAACATTTCCCCATTCAAGAAAATGTGTTTCGCCATACCAAGCTCTATTTTACTCCAATGTGTTTGAATTTCAGTGACTTTTGAATAAGTACCGCTAGAACATAACATTCACTTTTGAAAACCTTCGATCTTCGTCTCCACAGTTTCGCTCTTCCTCCTATGTGTCCTTGGTAATTTATTGCATCTATTTTTCATGATACTGGTTAGGGTGATGTGTCGTTTCGTCTTTCCCATAACCCAATATCTTGCTTCACATTTCCCATTTCCCAAGGAGTCTATGTTTCATAAGTGTAAAACGTTTCCCAAAACTATGGCACGACAAATAGCAGGCACCAATCTAGGCTCTTACAATAGACAAGGACAAGGACATGCGATTTCAACCTGATAATGAGAGGCGATATAATAAATTAGTTAACAACCAAGAGTAGATATAAGTATCATGCACAAACATATGTCCTTTCATGCACTTGTAGCACTTCTGCATTGAGGCAACCTTAGCAATATCTTATAACTTTTCGTAAGTAAAAGGAACTTTTTAACACACGAATGAAGTTTATAAACATTAGACTCTATTCATCTTACAGAGCATATGATGTTCCCAGCTCCCTTTGCTAATTAGACCAATCTTAGCCCAAGTTTCTCATCATGCATAAACAAAAAGGACTCACTGGGAGGGGGGGTTAATTATCAAGAACCGTTGACGTTTTGAAATTTGATTGAGCAGGGTTTGCAATAATCTCTTTCATGGTCATACTTCAGTTTCAGATATTGGTGAATCAAACGGAACTACCTGGATCAGTGGCTTCTGCAGGTGGGATAATTGTCGGGTAAACTAAGCTGTAATGTTCCTCCTCTTTGTAGTAACTATTGAAACCAACAACATCCTTTATTTCATCAAAAGAAGGAAGACTTCCTGGTCTGGGAAAACGGCCACTTTTTAACGCCAAAAGAGCATCCTGCCAGACACGCATACAATCAAAATTGTGATCTAGCAACAATGTAACACATGGCAGCTTAAAGCATGTATCAGAAGAAAAAATACTATCCAGACCCACCCACAATAACGATCAACTAACACCTTCACAGTGCAGCATGTATGCGAGAAGCCCATATCTCTACGTACAAATGGTAAACATCTTTTTCCTTGCTCTTCCAAAATCTAGTCTACATTTTCTTAATAAAGGCTTTTAAGTGATGAAAGAGACACCAAGCTAGGATATCATGGACAGATTATAGAGAGAGAGAAATGAATGCATTTTAATGTTTATTGATGTCCATTGGAGACCCAATCGGATATATGGGACAAAGCATGCATACAATATCGAATCTACTGCAGCTTTGCATAGCTATGTATATTTTTCATTGTTTCCAACTATCAACACATCTTAAAAGTCCCAAACTTAAACCAGGATAACATCATAGTAAGCCTGGCTTGCTATACATTTTCTTTCCCGTGTTCAGAATACATCTTTTGGAATATTTCTTATCTATTTGCAGGCTGATCAAAGAATGCATTAAGATGTTGAGGTTGTAGACCAAAGTGGCCATGGACCTCCCTAAGATGTGTGTATGCCTGACGGCCAAAGATCAGGTCCTCATCATTCTCCACCTCATTGCTATTACATATATCGTCCCTCTGAAGTAGGATGCTAATGCAATGATCAAGCACAATGTGGTCCACTTGTTGTGTTACGGAGCAAATGTTTCTTCATAGTCAATTCCTTTGCTTTGCTCATATCCCTTGACTACCAAGCACACTTTATGCTTAGCAATTGTGCCATCTATATGAAACATTTTCCTTTATATTTATATCCTTCTTGAATATCTACCTATGATGTTTGCCCATCACAGAGCCTTCACAAAAATTGAGTATTTCATATCTTGCAATTTTGGCAAAATGTTCACCATTGTCAGTTTGTTCATCAACCACAAACTACCATAGTTGAGATGACCCATCTTACTATGTCATAACCAATTGAGATCCAACTGATGATGCCAATCCATATTCCCTAGGTTTGGCTGCATCTAACTTATAAAGACCACAATTATTGTCAAGATAGCGTGCGGCATAGCCGTGGTCCATATCCTTCATCAAACAAGCATCCTTGACCTTCTATGCCCTTTTATCAAATGATTGCATATCAGCAGAAGTTGCCATTGGTCTTTGTTCCATCCTTGTGATGATGTCCCAAAGCTCCTTTTCCATCAATATGCTTTTTATTTTGAGATTCCATATGCTATGATTGGATACCCTATCCAGTTTACTAGCTTCTCCAAGTGTGGATTACCTCAATCCTGCCATTTCGCTTTAAAAAATGGCCCTTGGGCCTTATGGCACCTTCTGATAGCCCACTGAAGGCCTTTGAGAGTAATAGCAAGCTTTGCAGGTCAACTTTAAGGTCTGACCAAAAGTGCCGCAGACCCTCTTGCCACTAAATTTGGCCTAGTACATCAAAAACAGCCCCAGGATGCCCAATTGCTATATTGTGGCATCACGGACTTCCTCATCTTCAATAATACCTCCGATCCACTTTCTCTCTGTGATAGGGCACACTCTCTATCCAGAAAGACTTGCACTTGCAGGGTACAGTCCTTTACAACCCTTAATTTGGAGAAAATAGGCCTCTGAACTGCCCTAAACGGACAAATGCCTCAAAAGTTGGGGGCTGGAAATTTTTTTGAGGTATTTCTTCATTTTGAAGAAAATACCCACTTCAAAATGAAATTCACCCTTCAGGTCCTTGTCAGGATTTCAGTTTGTGAATTTTTGAAGAAGCTGAAGGGCCAAATGCACTTCGGGCCCCTTCAATTCTTCATTTTCCAAGATTCCTTCCGTCCAATGGATCTCTTGAATCCTATGGCTGAGAAAGATCGATCGTACAAGGTCTAAACCCTGGCCGGCTTGCACCCTCCTTGCAAATTTTGAACACTTCCTGTGGTTAAAACTTGACTTCACAAGCTGAGAATTCTTGTAAGCACCTTGCTCTTCTCAAGAACATCAGTATTGTTCCAAATCTGATCCAATTCTGTTGAGAATTGTCATAGCATCTGAAAATTTGGCATAAGCTCTTTGGTAGTCACCCTCCTGAAAAATTACCTCCATTTAAGAGAATGGTCAAACATTTTTCCAACAGATATCAGGCTAAGTGCAATGCTTTGGGGCATTTAACATTATGGTTTTTATAAGGTTTTTATGGAGTTTACATTCAACTAAGTTCTTGAGTTTTCTCCAACCTAGTTTTAAATTTATACTGCTAATCATAATGCAGGATGGAAGTTATTAAGTATGGGATCTGCAGAAATATTCATGCAGCATTCTCAGGATCCAAAATGAGGTTTTCTAAAACTTTTCCATTACAAACAGGTACTATTATCCATCCACAATCTTTACTTTTCACATTCCAAACTCATAATTTGCTTCTATAAAGAAATGAGGAGATTCAAGACTTTGATTATCACAAAAACGGATGAGAGGATAACAAGAAAATGTCAGAGACATCCACTGCTGTTCAGCAGCAGTTGTTTGTCTTGCTCATCCTTCATAGTCAAAGGCTTTCACTCTCTCATCCATCAGTTGACCACCTGCAGTTCCACTTTTGTCCTGTATGACATGTCTTATGCATCAATCTTCTTATTCACGCATTCATGTGGAATGCACCTCTTGATCTCCCCCAGAGACCTATCCAATGTCCCAATCTTTGACCTTCTATACATCTTTGGGTTTTCCCAGCCATTTAACTCGTCTGGTCAGTTTCTTATAAACCCACACATCTTTTCCAATGACCACTGCTAATTGGTGACCAATCGGCTATCTCACTGAATCTGGGTATAGCATAGTGAATAGAAAGAACACTAGATGCTACTGACAGGCATACATTTGCTTACTGTTATTAACACAAACCCTGCTAAATTTGTCACTATCAAAATGCAATACAAAAGGAAGCAATCACGGAACAAAGGAGCAAAAGGAAGACACATAGAAGAGATTTGAGAAGATGACCTCTGAATTTTGGGTAAAACTATGTGTAGCGATAGGTAATACCTGCATCGCACGGATAGAAACGCCCAGCAAAGATAATGGATAAGCAACAATCTTGAAACCAATGTTTTCAAGTTCAAGTGGAGTCAACAAAGGTGTTCTTCCTCCTCCTTCCAACATGTTTGCCTGTTGAAGAAAAGTTAGGTACTTTTTGGCAGCACATTTTGAAATAGAATTAAACACACTGGTATGTGCAAGTTCCAGTTAAAGCATGCTAGTCTAGAATCTTACTGTTGCATCAAGAATCTGAGTTATTCTCTTGATTTGAGTAAGATATAGCTAGAGTATTGGTGTGCGTCCCTTCACAGATGTACATATCTAAACGATCTGTGTGTAGCCTCAATGAATTTTACATGATATATGGTTCAGTTTTGAACTAGACAAGGTAAAGAACAACGTTTGTCATCTTGATCGATATATCTATTTGTGAAATTAGAATATAGTACAGGACATGGTCTCCATTGAACATTAAGTTGACCCACATTTTTTTACTTGCGCTTTACCCAAGAAGAACCTGTTATACGACCTTAGCAATCGTAGAAAACTTCCCTTCCTGCCATGCATATGACATTCAGGCTCAAATTTAGCAAATCAGCTCCCACCCAGATCCTCCAAAACATATACAGCATAAAGAACGAAGAAACAGTACCATTTTTGGCACTTTCTGGCAAACTTTACAAAAGGCAATCATTTCTTCTTTAGAAGACAGAGCATCAACAAATAGCACATCTGCTCCAGCTTCTGCAAAGGCCTCTACTCTCCACAATGCCTCTTCTAAAGAAATTGCCTGGCGAGCATCAGTTCGCGCTATTATAACAAACTCCGATAATGCTTCCTTGCAAGCATCAGAAGCTGCTCTAATACGTGTTATAGCTTCTTCTCGTGATACAACTCTCCTTCCTTGTGTGTGTCCACACGCTTTAGGAGATACCTGTGGTTATCATTCGGTTTGTTAGTGTATTGGATCTTTACAAAAGACTGCATGTTTGAGGAGAATTGGATGAATTGGACATCTTTATGCAGAAAAAACACAAATATGCTTGATATTCATAAGATAAAGAAAGTGAGCAGCACGAATTTGGGCCAAAGAAACAGCACCTTGTCAATTGAATATATCAATGTTATGTCTAGGATAATACACATCATAACAAAAGAGATGTGCAATCTTCAACCCTATGGAATCCATCCACAAATCTTAGACCATCAACTTCATCATGCATAGCTACAACAAGATGATCTTTTGCACAAACTGATCCCACCAGGGACCATTTGACTATAACCTTCTTTTAGATCACTCAGCTTCTTAATCGTTAGTTTTTTATGGACGCTAGGAACCCAAATTACATACACATTCAATGATGACTTGCTCAAAATAAAAGTACATCAACTGACCCGATTCAACTTGACATAGATAAAATTATGTAATACGGTTGCTTTCAGTTTCGACGTTGCACTGCAAACAATAGTACAAAACACTTATTCACAAAAAGATATCCAAACTTTTATGCAGATGTCAAACAACAAATTAGACATACACATCTTTCAAGTCCATCCTGACCAAGAGCCAACAGTTGAATATTGTCGAATTCACCTTCTTGTGGTTAAAGCTGACCTTGTTCCAGTGGTCGAAAAGCAGCACATCGTTGCCACCTAATAAACTAACTTAGAAGTACACCACAACTAAGAAAGAAAATGCATTCGCATTCCATCCAACAAAGCTCAAATCGCATATGATGAATCAAATAACATTGTATGAACATCAATTAATGTCAATAGCTAGTCCCCTATAAGGAAGAGTTGTTGAGTTTCCCACAAAGAACTCATGAATAACAAGATCATAAGCAACCAAATGAATGTCGCAGCGCCTATTTATATCTTGCAAGTTAGAGCCTAATCACCAAGGCACTGCTTATGCAACATGTAAGCTTCCGGGCCCTTATGTTTTAGTCTAGAAAGGTCCATAAAAGCATATGCCGTAAAATTAATAGAGACTGACATACAACACCTGATCTTCAAGAAGAATCCCTGCAAATCCTGCCTGGATATAACCTTTTACAGTCCTCTTCACATTCAAGGCATTGCCATAACCATTATCACCATCGCCAATCACAGGAATTGAGACCGCAGATGTGATTTGACGACCTTGATCAATTATTTCACCATATGATATGAGCCCAGTGTCTGGTAGGGCCAGTCTAACAGCCGAGACAGCAAAACCTGCAGCAAGATTGGCTAGCTAATCAACTTCATACAATGTATAGTCACAAGTTAATATCTTACAATCCAGCCCAAGAGTAGCATGTCTAAGTTCAGAAGGGATGACGCTGGCAACTACAACAGGCAGAGGCTAAGAACTAAGACAGAGCTACATTCTATTATGGCTGGCAGAAACTGAATAAAGAACGTAAAACGCTGAACTTGTCTATGTCACCTGATTAACTCAGCCATCGAAAACAAAGTCATTGGAACTATGCTCCATGCTCATCGAAAAGTAGAATTCGAAAAACGAACCGCTCATAAACGTGAAGCTGAACCCTGCCTGTTCCACAAGCTTTGCACTCAATGCATCATGGCTTGCTGGCCCCAAATGCAGACCTGGGGTTGCTAGCAGCCTTCTGAAGGCAGCAGCTTGTGATTCTGCTTTTCCTTCTTTACTGCTTTCATTCAGAGAATCACATCGCGAAAGACTTGTTCTTCTGTCCCTCCTTTCATTAAATTGTATTGAAGTTGCAAAGTCTTTTGAGGAATGCGAGAAAGAGCTCAAACCCAGATATCCTTTGGAAGATCTCAAGCCATTCCACCCAGCAAACTTCCTCACAGCATCCCATCCACCGCCACCTCCATGTCTAGATAGCTCTCCAGCACTTCCAGCTCCACTGATCTTGATGCTTGTGCTCCTTCTGCAGCCTTCAACACCAAATCCCTGCTCTGCCCTCACCTCTAGGCTTCCCACAGCACATGATTGACAATTATTTGCCCACAAAACCCTCTCTAAACCCATCTCTCCCTCTCTCTCTCTCTCTCTCTCTCTCTCTCTCTCTCTCAACTTTTCCACACTTTTTGCTTATATGCCAAAGACAATCTATGGATCTCTCACTCGCTCACTCTAAACTCAGCTCTCTCTCCAGCTCATGCACTCCCTCTCTTGGGGGTGTATATCACACTTGGTGAGGGCTATCTTCTCTATTTCACACACTAGTGTTGCTCATCTTGGCTCTCTTGGTGTGGTCACATGAGGAACCCGGTTCATGACATTGCATCTAGGAATTGACGCTCTAAACAAGCTTTTGCCCACATGGGGTAAATTTGTGAATCACTTCATTTTGCGCACATGGGATAAATTTGTGAATCACTTCTTGCCTGTGGCAACATAGCTAGGATGTGCGTTTTTGCTCAACGAGCCAGTTCCTAGCGCACAGCTAAGAACCAGGGTGCAAAAAGGCTCATGTGGGTAGGCTATCTCTCTCACATGAGCGCTACTCATCCAAGATGAGCCTCTAGAAGGCACCCCTAGAGATGAATGTAAATAACATTTTGCACACATAAGCTTTCACTGCTTGATCACCTAGGATCTCATCCAATATATGCTTAGCATTCCTTGTTACATTATGGCTACAATTTTCAACGCTCTGAAAAATTGCTCAACTGTCCAACAATTGCCCTTGCAACAACTCCTGCCCAAGCAATGTGTCATGCCCTTGCAACAAATAATTTTTGCAGAATTTTGGCAATATCACAATCTAGCAAATTATGACTCTTGTTGTCCAATGATTGTCTTCAAAGAAATTTGCATGTCCAGCAAATGCAGCCTTCCTACTATCCAAACATTTTGCATTGTTGTCGTCCCAACATAATTTGACTTGCTGCTGTCTAGCGACTATCATCATCAATTTGACTTCCTATTGTCTAGAGACTATCCAACATTGTTGTTGTCCAACAACTACAAGTAAGCATTTATTTGTTTCTAACTTCTTTTTTAATTTTGCAATAGAGCCTTCATTGTATGACAAAGGCCTTATTTTATGGTCATGTAAGCTCTTCTTTGCTAAAAAAATGTTTTCTTTGTCTTTGGAACAAAATTTATCAAATTAAAATCATGTTTTTTCTCCAAAAAAATGAATATAAATATAATAAAGAAGTTTTATTGTAGTGCCCCTCCACAAAGTAGCTCTAAGAAGCATTTAAGACTTTGAAGACAGTTTGAAATTGGCCCACTCTACTTGGCTCCAGTTTCTGCTTGAGGTAGTTAGGAATATAGTTAATTGACTAATGGTTTCAGTCTTAGTGATGATTCACTTCTTTGGGGAACTTATGGTTGTATATGTTTTGTTCACATTCGTAAATAGCTTAAAAAGAAGCTGGACCATAGAATAAATAAATGTATTTTCATTGGCTATCCTGATGAACATAAAGCTTATAAAGTTTATGATCCATCCACCAATCACAACAACACCCGCCGCGATTTGCGACGTGTTTCGCAACGTGAATCGCGGGTTTAATTTTTTAATTCGTCGCGGACGTCGGAAAAACACGTCGCTATAAGGTCGTCAGAATCCGATGACTTTAAAATACGTCGCATTCCGACATACACGACGTGTCGAACACCACAGAACCAAATTCCGGTGACGGCCATAGGTGCTGACCTGGACTTCGCATTGCGACGTCTGACGTGGACGTCGGAATGCGACGTCCTACATGGACGTCGGATTGCGACGTTCAAAGACGTCGCAAACTGTCTGACGTGGCTGTCGGATTGCGATGTGCTAAAATTCAGTCGGATTCCGACATCTGTAAACATAGAATGATCCCAAAATTTCACCGACGGATGTCCGATGCCCATCCGACGTATCCTTGGACGTCGGAATCCGACGTCCCATAAAGTTGTCGGATTCCGACGTCTGTTAACAGAATGATCAAAAAATATATCCGATGCATTAGAACATCGGTTACAAAATTGGTTTTGTTATTATAAGTTAAAATATTGTGCTAAAGTGACATGTACTTGATTTTTGTTTCTCGTAAAAAAATTATTTTCAAAATAAAATATGGTGCACATGCCTTGAGTGTGATGACAAAAGATGCGTGAAAGATGCATTGTTGAAAATCATTTGTGGAAGTTTGGACGAAAAGAAGAAGGTCAACCATCGAATTTGGAAGACGTTGTGGTTTGTTAATTTTATATGATTGTTTTTTATTATAATCTTCGTTAATCTATATATGTCACTTATGAAATTTGTTTCATGTGTGTAGCCGATACATCGAATGCCATTTCACGGAGTTGATCCATTCGTGTTTAGTTACAATCAACGTCAAGTTTTGATAGACATGAGAAAACAAAGAATGAAACAAATTGAAGAGGCAAACACAATTGGAAAAGAGAATAATCAACTTGATTCCAATGATTATGATGATGAGGTGCAACACGATGAAACAATACACAACATGTTTGAATCCTACTTTGAAACAAATGAGAATGATGATATGCATGCATCTTCTAATGAAAACGGAGATCACGAACAATTTGAGATGGATGAAGACGAGATTTTATTGCGCAAGGAGGCAAACACTCCTCTATATCTTGGAGCATCCATTTCGAGACTAGCTACGTCAATTCTTATTCTAAACCTTCAAGCAACATACAAATGGAGTGATCGTAGCGTGACATCTTTATTCGGGTACTTAACGCATAACACAACTATTATACTTTATAGCATATTTACATTAAGTTAATTTTTTTTCTTTTCTAACAACTCACATTGCTCTTTTTTTAGATTGTTGCATCGAATACTTCCGAAAGAAAATGTGATACCAGTTGTGCTTGTTAATTACAACATACCTCCATGGTTGAGTATTAAAATGGGACACTTGTTATTGGCTTTATTATTCCAGGAAAGTACAAGGCCAAGAACATGGATGTGTATCTTGCACCTTTGATCGATGAATTGTGCATTCTTTGGAATGGTATTCACTCTTACGACATCTCGAGACCTTTACAACAACGAAACTTTGTTGTTCGTGGAATTTTAATGTGGACGATGCATGACTACCCCAATTTAAGCGAATGTTCAGGTATCTATATAATGAATCTAATCCATTTTAGGGTTTAACGTTTGAGTATATTTAACTAAGCTTATGTTTAATTTGGTTTATGAACTATGCAGGTTTAACTACATCGGGTTACAATGCATGTTATATTTGTGGACCACTTTTGGAGGGTCGACATGGCACAAATATGCTAAAAAAAGTGGTGTACGAAAATCATCGCAGATACTTGCAGCTTGATCATCCTTTTTGAAGGTTGAATAGGCAATTTTTTGGAGGGCGAGGAGATAATCCTCTAACTACACCACCACCCCCATGCATGGGAGTAGCGGAATGGCATGGTGAATGGCTTAAACATCACGACGTTAATTCTTCATGGAATGAATCTATTGATGGTATGAAACAACTATCTATTTTTCATAGATTACCCTATTTGAGGAGTTTATAGATAAACCATCTATTGGATCCTATGCACATATTCAAAAACGTTGGTGAATCCTTATGGAACCCTATCATTGGCATAAAAGACAACTTCGCAACTCGTAAAGATCTACAAGCAGCCGATGTGAAAAGACCCTATTGGATTCAATACACCGAAGGTGGAGATGAGATTCTACCTAGCGTGTCGTGAATTCTTACAAAAGAGCAACTCGCATATGTTTAACATGTCATAAAACAAATGAGAACTCCAACAGGCTATGCACATTCTTTATGCAAGTCATTTACCAAAGATGGTAAATTAAGTGGATTGAAATCACATGATTGGCATAAGATGTTGCAATTCATACTTCCACTTTCTATTCGAGGTCTCTTCAACGATGACGTACGAAATACGCTTTACAATTTGTCATCGATGATTAGGTTTGTATATTTTTCTAAGCACTTGTATAAATATGTGATATTTTAATTTTTTTATGTGTTAAAGGACCTAATGTACTATCAATCTTGCAGGTGGATTTCCTCAAAAGAAATAAAAAATAGTGAATTGGATTCCATGAAAATCCAAATGATTGAAATGGTATGTTTGTTGGAAAGAGATTTTCCAACTTCCTTCTTGGATATACAAGTTCATCTTCTAGTGCATTTGGTCAAAGAAGTATCAATTGCAAGACCTCTGCACACGAGATGGATGTTCTACCTTGAGCGCTTTATGAAAGTTTTGAAGGGCTTTGTGAGACAAAAGACAAGGCCAGAAGGTAGCATTGCAAAAATTTGGCTTGTACAAGAATCTTTGTTTTATATCACCGAAATAATCTCACAATTGCATCCTGCAAGTCCAAAAATGTGGTGTTAAGAAGAAGATGAACGTGGTGAGGGTGAAGTACCACAAGGAAATGGTGTGCAAAAAAAACTTTCACCTCAATTAAAAGAAAAAATTGACACATTCGTACTATATAATTGTGGACAAATGGAAAAGTGGATTTCAAGGTATGAAGAAGCCAAAAAGAAAAGAAACATAACATTGAAACGAAGAAGAAATATCAATCAAAGAAGAAGAAGGGCGTTGGAGAACGACGAACCTTTGGAGCCTTTACCTTCAAAATACTCTCGTGAATGGGTTTTTGTTACGATGCTAAAAGCATCCGAAAATGGAGAAGAAGTGACCGAAATAGAATGGAAATTTGTTCGCGGATGTGGATGGAAGGTTAGTGTAATATTGTTTATGTAAAGTTTTGTTTTTGTACTACTCAATATATGAGTAGTATTTCTAATTACACACATTTGTTTTTTTTTTTTTTATGTTTTAGTATATATCATACACTGCCATGTGGGCATATGGACACCATTACCGTGTTGAGAGAGTTGACAACAAGCGACGTACATCTGATTGTGGTATAATGGCCAACTTTCAACAAGAGAGTCGTTATAGTGCGAGAGACCCTAATATCATTTCGGGTGATCTAGACTATGTCGGCACATTGCAACATATTTATGAAGTCGATTACGAGACTAACGACAAATACTTTATTTTTGACGTAAAATGGTTTAAGGTCATCTATCGTGGAAGCAACGCCACGATTAGAAATGATAACTCAAAGTTTTTTCAAATCGACTCAACAAAATGTATATCGATGGACTCTCATGACACTTTAGTATTGCCACGACATTGCGAACAAGTGAGACTCTAAAATTTCAATGTCATTAATATTCGCAATCCAATTATTTATGTATCAATCTTATAATACTAACTTAATTTTTTTTTTAATTCTTTGGCAGATTATATTCCATCCAGATCAAATAGACCCACGATGGTGGTATGTGATCCAACTTAATGCAAGAAAACGACGCGTGTTTGAAGGAAAAGATATTGTTGAATTGGATACACACGACGAACCACCACCCAATTTTGGCAACGTTTTGGAAGAACCTGAACCACTCATCCAAACTCGAAATGATGTCGAAATGATGGGAGAAGAAAGTACGAATGAAAATGATGAGATTCCTACGATCGTACAAGACCAAATTGGGGGTAATTTGAGGCCCCCACGTTTGGATGAGATAGAATTAGAAGAGGAGGAGATTGAATATGAGGGTAACTCACATCATGAAAGAGACACGATCGAAAATTTACGATTATACCTAGACCTAGATTCAGATGAGTGTCAAGACTTGTGTGGTGACGAAAATGATGTAAATGATGAGAATGATCTATGATTATCTATCATTTTTTTTTCTATATTCATCGCAATATTTTTTATGTATATTTTTATAGATAGAGTTGAATGTGATAATTATAATACCTGAACCTTGCAGTTATGTCCTATTTCATAATGTCACCACATATTCCCTCCCTGCGGCGTGTAGGTTTTTCCATGCAAGTTGGAAAGATTAGAACCTCGCCTTTAACGGGAGAAAAGTAAGGGCTACACACCTTCCTAGGATTGGGGATTTTAATTATCTACATTTCACCTTTGCATATTAATTAATTGCTAGTGTATGCGATAAAATACGATATTGCTTTAAACAAAATGAAAATTATGAATTACATTTAATTTCTTACTATGTTAGATAATGTATTCTAATAATAAAACAAATTGAAATAACACAAACTCACCAGTAAACTCACTCGAAGCTTAAGTGCAAACGTGCAATTGCTCGCTCTTTAAACGCTTGCTCTCTTTTTTTTGAGTATTTTTGTCACATGCACAAGCAATTAATAAATAACATTATATTACACAATTGAACCATTATTATAAGCAAATTCAAACATACAATTACCATCGAACATTATCTAGTCATCTACTACTAGAAATCTTAATCAAAACACACACACACATACACACACACACACATTCTCTCTCTCTCTCTCTCTCTCTAAAAATCCAATATAAATTTAATCAAACACTATTTATTTATCTATTACTCTTAAATACCCTAAACTAATGCATAATACAAAACACACACACACACACATTATAAATTTAACAATCTATTACTTCCCAACACTATCTATATCTATTTGTCTATTAACTTAAATTATAGATCAATGCAAATTTCAAAACACATACACATCCTCTCAAACACACATACACTATCTTAAATAATTCTAACAATCTATTAATAACAATATTTATAATTTTATATCAAACACTATTTATTTATCTATCACTCTTAAATACCCTAAACTGATGCATAATACAAAAAACAAACACACACACACACACACACACACACACACACACACACACAATCTATTCATCTACCACCCTAAATCTTAATCAAATCACACACACACTCTCTCTCTTTCTTCATTATCTTAAATTCAAAATGCAAGACACAATACATACACACTTCTTCCTTCTCTCTCTCTCTCTCTCTCTCTCTCTCTCTCTCTCTCTCTCTCTCTCTCTCTCTCTCTCTCTCTCTCTCTCTCTCTCTCTCTCTCTCACACACACACACACACACACACACATTATAAGTTTAATAATCTATTACTACCCAACACTATCTATATCTATTTGTCTATTAACTTAAATTGAAGATCAATGCAGATTTCAAAACACATACACATCCTCTCAAACACACATACACTATCTTAAATAATTCTAACAATCTATTAATAACAATATTTATAATTTTATATCAAACACTATTTATTTATCTATCACTCTTAAATACCCTAAACTAATGCATAATACAAAAAAAAAACACACACACACACACACACACAATCTATTCATCTACTACCCTAAATCTTAATCAAATCACACACACTCTCTCTCTCTTTCTTCATTATCTTAAATTCAAAATGCAAGACACAATACATACACACTTCTTCCCTTTTCTCTCCTCTCTCTCTCTCTCTCTCTCTCTCTCTCTCTCTCTCTCTCTCTCTCTCTCTCTCTCTCTCTTAAAACTTTATTTTAAAAAAAAGACTCCAAAATCTTTCAATATCTTTAACCATACATGTACACTTCACCTCCTCTCTCTCTTTCTCTCTCACAAATTAAAAAATCTAATAATCATAAATCTACTATCCTAAATAATACTAATAATCTATTACAAAACCATTCAAAGCCATTTTAAATCAATGCAAAATTAAAAAAAACACACACACACACTCTCTCTCTCTCTCCATCTCTTTTGTTCTTTCACACTCTCTATCTCCTCTTCAAACAAACAAACAAACATCAACCTCAAACAAACAAACAAAAATCAAGCACCAACCTCAAACAATGATCTTCAAGCACTGATCTTCAAGCACATTTAAGCCCTCAAGCACTGATCGCCCTCAATCGCTCCAAAGACACTCAAATCTGCAAAAGACAAAGTGAAAGAAAAGGCGCTGGATCACGCGAATTGGAAGATTGAAACAGACGTCGGAATCCGACGGCCTCCAAACACATCGGAATCCGACGTCTGTGCCCATTCAAGCCCGGACAAATTCCATGGACAGGCTTTTGGCATGCTGGCGTGGACGTCAGAATGCGACACACGTCATATTCCGACGTCCACGTCGGATTACACGTATTTTTGTTTTAAAAAAATGTGTGACAGGTCATATCCACGTCTGCATGTTGGAATCCGACATGTCGGACTCCGACGTGCCTTTGAAAAATTGGTTGCCGCCCATATTTCTCGATCGCCGGACTGTGAATTTCGGATTTTTTACTGGGACGTCAGAACTCGACGTGTCGGATTGCAACGGATTATGAAATTTTCGATTATACGTCGGACGCAGGCGTCGAAATTTGCACGATATGTTATTGTAAATGTAGTATTTGTCTCTAGGGATGTAATATCTCAAGAACATGCATACTATAATTTTAAACAACCTTCGATAAATGATGCTATGTCATTTCATCCTATTTTACGTAGCATGGATTCTTATCACAATAACTCGATTGTTGGTTTGCATTACACTTTCTTCAAGCAGTGGTTGTAATTTTTCTATGATAATCTTTGCAGTCTGCACTTTTAGTACTACTCTTGTCCTTTGATAAGATCAAAGCGTATATATATCACAGGTATGACACGTTTGTACTCCTATTTAGCAAGTTACGATAGCATTGTTTCTCACCATCCTATGAGTAGGTATACTGCTGGCTGTGATTAAAACTTGTTGGCGTATGAAACAACTGTCATTGCTATGATATTTGCTCATCGATTAGTATTGTTATGGTAATGCATGAAGAAACGATAGTAGCGATAAATCATGGCATCTTCCCAGGATTACGCTTCCACGAATATCCATGTATGAGCTACGTCATAAGCATTCCAACACATAATCGGAGATATTATAAGGAACGGTTTTTTACTTATGACTACTCTTTCGTAAAACATAGTCATTTCTTGCTTACTGTGTTACATGATTATTGAACTGATCCAATACATAAAGTCGTACCCGTCTTTTGCTTACATGGATTTGCGCAAGGGTTAATATAGTTTCCAATGTTAGAATGACATGGATTTTCCCTAACATATTCATTGAAACTATACAAGCCAAAGACTATTTCTATCTGTTTCTCAACTATGGCGGCCTAATAAAATTTTTAAATTTTGCATATGCCCTTTCAAGTTTACACTAGTAACTAAATTGGTAATCGAGTTTGAACACCCTTGGGGGTTTGACACCATTACACAACTCTTTTATGGGTCCACGGGTTAGCATGGCATGGATTTGCTCTGATACTGTTGTATGTGTGTCCATTTTCAACCCATAAATCTTTTCATAAAAACATTTTGCAAATGTTTAGCATGCGTCCTTTCATGTATTTTATTTGTAAAAAAAAAATAACCATTGATATGGTCGCCTGTTACACTGGTCAGCATGGCTTTTGCCCTGATACGGTTATATGACGACTTAGCCTATCGCTAAAATTTGTAAGTGAATGGGAAGATTGGACTATATATAACCAAGCTGTTAAGTAGCAATGCTTATTTTGTATATGGATAACAACTGACATTCAGCGTTGACACCTATCTTCCTCACATACTAACTCGCGTAGTTTTGTGTTGTGGGATGGTGGCAGGTACCAGCTGGATTTCTTGAAATAAGTCTTGCTTTATGGTGCTTTACTGTATTGTATTTACTTTTCAGCTATACTTTACCTTGTTGGTGTATGAATAAAGGTTTTAAAGGGTTTGGTCTTGCTTAAGCATCTATAGGTCTTGGGCCAATCCCCATTTATGAAAGGCATTATCCAAGTACCTAATTTGCTCCACTAAGGACGTATAGATGGTATATATAGGGCTATCATTATATTCATTTGATAGTCTATTATATGATATTGCTTGGGCTCTTCGTGGAGATCTCTTGCTTAAGCTATTGCTTGTTGGACTTTAGTCATTATCCTTCATTGATATCAACATATGAGAATATGAGAATGTGTTCCACTCTCTCTCTCTCTCTCTCTCTCTCTCTCTCTCTCTCTCTCTCTCTCTCTCTCTCTCTCTCTCTCTCTCTCTCTCTCTCTCTCTCTCTCTCTCTCTCTCTCTCTCTCTCTCTCTCTCTCTCTCTCTCTCTCTCTCTCTCTCTCTCTCTCTCTCTTCTCTCTCTCTCTCTCTCTCTCTCTCTCTCTCTCTCTCTCTCTCTCTCTCTCTCTCTCTCTCTCTCTCTCTCTCTCTCTCTCTCTCATATTTTGTGAATTAAAAATCGCTGGTTTTAAGAAAAAACGTTTAGTAATCATGAATCCACTTCTAGTGAGACATCTACTAGTCACTACTCTACTGATTACAAGGAATTTCCAACTGAAGACTCTGCATTTGAAGATTTTTAATGTCAAGAGATGGATTATGAAGACCAAGAGTATGATTTGCCACCATCATGTCCTATTATCAAAAGAACCCCTCGTTTGGAGATAACAAAATATAATGAAGTCATCGATCTAGTCAGATTTCTTAAGATCTATACAAATGTTTGTGAAATCTATGGAGAGGTCAATCTAAAGGACAAGCTCAAGCTATTTCCAATGGCACTTATGGGGTTGCTATTTTAATCAAACACCATAAGAACGCCATCATGATTGGGAATCAATAAAAGTTGCCTTGACCATGCGCTTCAAGCCAAGGAAGTTTTTAGAATTCCCATTTGTGTTGTTGAGTAAGATCAAGATGGGCAAGAAAGGATGGTCCAAGATTACATTGAACGAATCAAACATCTTTGATCATAATGTAACCAAAAATGGCTCTCGATCATGTGGTTTTTAGCTGGATTGCCAAAAAGCATCAGGTGTGAACTGAAGGGAAGTGAACAATATACTGCTTTGCAATAAGCAATGGATGATGCAGTGCAAGAAGAAGATGAGGAGTCTGATGATGAACCACATATTGGGATGTTGCCTTATATAGCTAGGCAAACAACCTAACCTCTACTACCCTTGCATCTACCACCATCAATGCAACTGTGGAATTGATGATGGATCTGTTTGAAAAGCTTGGTAAAAAACAACAAACGTAGATGGAACGAGATCAGTTTGATGTGAGACTGAAAGCATTAAAAGATATTCATGCTCATATTAGCAAAGCTATTGACAAGGCGATGCGACAACAATATCTTAACAGGGAGAATGTATGGTGTGCAATCCATGCTGGAAACCATACAATGAATGAGTGTCCAACAATGAAGGAAAGAGTGACCAATAAGTATTGTCATTTGTGCAATTCCACTGGTCAATGAAACAACCTTTTGTTCATTAAATCCAAGGATCTTTCAACAACACGATCATAAGTATGGATATCATCAAAGTCCAAACCATGGGAGGACCACCAAAGGATGGTAAAATAGGTCACTATCCATAGGCTATTAGGACCTCCATGTCACCAAGAACCTCACGCTAATATAATTGAGCCAACAATATCTTCAAGTCAAAATACTTATCAATGGATGATACCACCAAGTCAATATCAAGATCTTGGTGTAATGAGCAATATGCTACCTATGTTGTGGCACAACAACAACAGTCAAGATAGTGGACAAGATCTCCATTAGGATGTTTTGGATGTGGTGAAAATCATTAGATTGCAGAATGTCCCCATAAAGGCAAGTATATGCCTTTTTGTTGTGAATGTGGATATGGTCATAGCTACAAGAATTGTCCAGGTACGACTGACTTCTAGCACACTAGTAAAGTATATATCAATCAGACCCACAAGGCCAATTGCAACATCAAATGGACCAAGAGCTCATCCTCAATTTTCAAGTGCACCTGTGCTAGCAGTAACAAGGGCAAGAAAAAAATGAAGGAAGATTTACCTATTTCAACTCAGTTTGTACCAGAACGATTAAATGTAGTACCATTGTCAATGTTGAATTATCGTGATCGAAGAGCAGAGCCAAAGAGATGTCAAAAGGTAAATGAATGAATCAAAGAGTTTCATGAGCTAGAGAAAACTCCATTGGAATGTAAGACTAAAGTAGGACCATCGAGAATGTTGCAAGGGTCAATGGAAAATACTCAGTTACACCATAGAGATGAGCCGTTTCAAAAGATGGAGCATGAAGAACCACGAACTAAGTTATTGTCCTAAGTTATTATCCTGCTTAGTCGAATGGACATAGCATTTATAGAGTTTATGAGCATAGTGCCTAATGCCAAGAAGATTCTTATAAAATGTTTACAGAAGCACGATAAAGCAGTTGTTGATGAAGAGCAATTACTTTGTGTAGTTGATGAGCCTAGCAATGAAGTGCTGCCTATCAAAACAACATGGGAGAATGATCAACATAATATCACTTTGCCAATATAACATAAATTGTAAGAAGCTGTAGTGGTAGATGGTGGTTTAGGAGTTAACTTGATCTCTTCAAAGCCTTATGAAAGATGCGGTCTACAAAGACTTAAACCAACTTCATCAGTATTTGGGACAGAAACAACAGGTAGAATCGGGCTTCAATTCGATAAACTGATCTTCAAGAAATGTAACATCCTTGCTAGTAAAAAATTAACAGGTAATAGGATTGGATAGTTTATACATGCCATTCGAAAAAGAATAGCCGACATAAATAGTTTTAATAGAATGCTCGTCTAGTTTCTTTCTGGTGAGCGTAGGTAGTGCATCTAAAAACTTTTAAATGCTTTAATGAAGGTCTGGAGCCAGATCGAACTTCATAAGGAGTTTTGCTATTTGATAAACCTTGAGTTATACTGTCAGTAATTGTGAACTCCTACAACTTTGTTGCGAAGGTGACGAAGCGAAACAAACATACCTCGAAGACCAAAAAACACGAAATGAAAGACACGAAGAC
Source organism: Diphasiastrum complanatum (assembly GCA_029204225.1). Taxonomy (NCBI): domain Eukaryota; kingdom Viridiplantae; phylum Streptophyta; class Lycopodiopsida; order Lycopodiales; family Lycopodiaceae; genus Diphasiastrum; species Diphasiastrum complanatum. Next base: position 31,835,505 of record CM055094.1, on the reverse strand, counting down.
AAAGGAAAACGATTTGTGCTGCCAATTGGCAGCTCGACGAGCGTGGTGTATTGTACTTCACGCTCAGTTGAAAGAATTAGCAATAACAGAGAATAACTAACTAGTCTTGAAAGCTTCCGCAAAAGAAAACCAAACGAATGCGAATAGAATCAGATTCGTGACAGACTCGCAACATGGTATCAGAACTCCCATAGGTTGTCATTGCATGATATCTGAACAACAATTTTCTAGACAACACAATATGGCTACAATGATACAGACAAGAATAGCAATCAGCCTTGATGGCAAAAACTACAGAGTATGGAAATTCAAAATCAAAACACTTCTGAAGGGTGAAGGCATCTAGTCAGTGACCAAACTCACAGAGGTGCAGGCTCTAGAGGAAGACCATCATTTCGTTCAATGGTGATCATCGTTTCTTCCATCAGAAAAGATGAACGTGCAATGGCGATTCATTGTTTCGTCCATCGACAAAGAAATACTCATGCAGATTGAAGACTGTGAGAGCAGCCATGAAGCATGGGAACGATTAAAGAAGAAGTACGAAGTGAGGACTGCCGCTTCAGTGATGCATCTTTACAATCAGCTACAATCTATATGATGGGATGGCAACCAGTTAGATCAGCATGTTGAGAAGATCAGAACGATCTTCTCTCAACTCGCTGCATCTGGGCAGGAACACCAGTTCCCAGCACCACAACTGATGTACTTTATGAAATCTCTATTTGCGTCCTATCAGTCATTGAGAATGCTTATACTGAGTCTACCAGATATGACATTCGAGAGAGCAATCAGTCTTGTCAATGATGAGAGACTGATGAGGGATGAAGGAGAAGAAAGCAGTGATCGGAAAAAAGCTCTTTTCATGAAGGGAAAGAACAAGAACAAGAACAAGCCCAAATTCGACAGGACGGACACAAAGTCTTCAAGTAGAGGCAATGACAACCAACAATCTTCTTCCTATGATCACTGTCACAAACCAGAACACACAACCAATAGATGCTGGTTCAACCCAACAATACCTTGCATGCACTACAAGAAGAAGGGGCACTCTGCATACAATTGCAGATTCAATGCAAAAAGAAGGAACAAAGTTGACAAATCGAATGTTGTAGAGTTGTCCAAGAATGCAGACAAAGGTGATGAAGCTTTCACGATATTCAATGAAGCTCCAACAAGCTACACTGAACAAGACTACGATGATGTAGTCATTGATTCAGGAGAAACCTGACACATCACCTGCAACAAAAGAATCTTGATATACTTTAGAGAACTCAAAAACAACAGAGTAGTAATTCTAGGCGATGGAGGCCGACACGATGTCAAGGGCATTGGGACTCTACAACTACGAACATTGTTAGGTAAAGCAGAGCTGCGAGGAGCACTCTATGTACCTTCACTAAGAAGAGACCTCCTATCAGTCTCCAAGATGGCAGATTTTGGAATTCGAGTTCTATTCGATGGCAATATATGTCGGATGATCGAGAAAACAACAAACAAGTTGCTGATAGTTGGATGCAGAGAAGGCAATCTCTACCAAGCCAAGATAATCAGCAATTCTAATAGCATACTAAATGCATCAAAAAACAAAGATCAACTCTGGCATAGAAGAATGTATCATCTAAACATGAGGAGCCTCTATGACATGAGCAAGAAAGACATAGTCACAAGTCTGAAAATATCCAGACTCGATACTGAGTTCTACGAAGCTTGTCAGAAAGGCAAACAACATCGGAATCCATTCATACATGAGGAAAAAAGAGCTAAGGAAGTTCTTGAGATCGTCCACTCAGATGTCTGTGGACCGATGAAAGTCGATTCGCTATCAAGATTGAGGTATTTCTTGACATTCATTGATGACTACAGTCGAATGACAACGATCTATTACCTAAAAAAAAAATCTGAAGTTTCTGACTCTTTCAAGAAGTTTGTGGCATTTGCAGAGAGACACACCTCAAGAAAGATTCAAAACATCAAGTCTAATAATGGAGGTGAGTACAAGAGCACATAATTTTCTAAATTCTAACAAGAACAAGGGATAGAGCATCAATTCACTCCTGCATACACATTCGAATATAATGGTATTGCAGAAAGAAAAAACAAGACGAAAGAGCCAGATGCATGATGGCACAGGCTCGATTGCCAAGTCAATTTTGGGCTGAGGCAATAGCTGCAGAAATACACCTACAAAATAGATCAACAACCATAGCCCTGGAAAACAAGACACCATACGAAATGTGGACAGGTAAAAAGCATGATCTATCATACGTGCGTGTATTTGGATGTGCAGCATACAAGCACATACCAAAGAAGCAAGCTTGACGAAAAGTTAGAGAAGACAATCATGGTCAGATACTCAAATGGATCACAAGTGTACAGACTCTACAATCCAACCACAAAGAAAGTCATGTCGAGTAGAGATGTGAAGTTCGATGAGTCCACATTCCCTGGATTGAAGGACGAAAAAGACCATGAGATCTTCACACTGCTGCCGATTCAAGAGAGAGATCGAGGAAAAACATCAAATCAGAATATCAAGCCCCAGACTTCAGAGCAGCAGGAAGCCGAAGATCAACCCGACAAAGAAGAAACATTCGAGTAGCAATGAATCGAACCCAGAAGGTCGACAAGACAAAGAAGACCTCCAGAATGATACACTGACAATCTTTAGTGGAGCGAAGATACAGAGTTCGAGTATTGTAGCCTCACTGAAAGGCCAACAACATATTCAGAAGCTGTCTAGAGTCCAGAAGGGGAATTCTGGAAGCAGGCAATGTCAGAGGAAATTGAATCAATGAGTAAAACGAGACATGGACACTAGAGCCACTGCCCAAAAATAAAAAGATCGTCGACTGCAAGTGGGTATTAGAAAGAAAAATCAAATTATTCTACAGATTTCCAAAAACATCAGGAAAACTGCAAAAAACACCAAAAAATCATCAAAACCCTAAAAAAATAGAAAAAGAACCTTCGTCCGATTCACTGTGCATAGGTGTGATTCAGATCTATCTACTGCGAGGTTGACAAAGAATAATACCAAAAATAGAAAGGTTTTCAGAGGATTAGTTGCCATATTTTTGTCAAAAAAATCACTTTTTTGCAAAAATACTAGTATTACTCTTGATCCTTTGCCAGAACCTTCGCTGAGTTTTCAGAACATTCTATGTATAATAAAATACTATTTTTGAGTTCGACGAAGATTTTTCTTGATCAGATCATAGAAAATCCTGATTTTTACCCTCACCAAACTACAGAAACTGTATTTTCTTGTATCAAAAACCTTCGTCTAGTTTTCCATAGTTTTATCTGTGTCAGATCTTTTATCTGAGAGGTCGACGAAGGTTATTTTCCAAGAAATTGTCAGAAAAGTTGTTCAGAGAGTTTTTTTCCCAAAACAGCACTGTTAAACCTTCGTCGAGCCAACCTTGGCCTAGTGAACCTTCGCCAGTCCTATTTTTAGTTTCTGATTTGCCAGATCAAGTCTCTATTAAAATTTGGATTAAATCTGATATATTTTGATCTGGATTTTGAAAGATTTATCATTTTTGGGAAGTGCCGATTGATCGAATTTCGAAATCCTTTTCATGATATAGAATCAGATTTTTGGAAAGTGGAATGGATCTAGCAGATCTGATCTGAGATAGTTTTTTGATTGGAAAATCTAGATCCAATCTCATTGTCTGCTAGATCTAAATTTGTAAAGATGGCTGCCCCTGGAGGTGCTCCACGAGAAGTCAATCCAATTATTGTTAGAAGAGCGCCCCATTTGGATCTACCCAAATATAATGGATTAACAGATCCAGTTAGATTTCTTCAGATCTATGCTGAATTTTGTGAAGTCTATGGCGAGATTTATCCTCAAGATCAACTTAAGCTATTTTCTATGGCCTTAACAGACGCAGCACAAGATTGGTACTATAATCAAGATGAAACTAAGCGTATAGATTGGGAGGCTGTTAAACAAGCCCTTATCACATGGTTCAAACCGCGGAAGTTTATGGAAGACCCTTTCCTACTTTTAAGTAAAATTAAAATGGGAAAGAAGGAAATGGTTCGAGATTACATTGAACAGGTGAAACGCTTCAGATTTGAGTGCGAACATGAGCTGATTAATGAAAATGCCATGATTATGTGGTTTTTGTCACGTCTACTTAAACGGATCAGACGTGAGCTGAAATGCCATAATGAGTATGCACTCTTGCAAAATGCTATGAATGATGCAATTCGAGAGGAGGATGAGGATTCAGATGCTGAGCCAAATATCAGTATGTTTCCTTATACAGTAGGGTAGACTACTACGACATCCACCACTATTGCATCAATGAATGCCAACGCTACTGCAGAAATGATACTCAATGAGTTCGAGAAACTTGGGAAGAACCAGCAAAAACAGATGGAAAAGTTGCAGTCGCAATTTAATGAGAAGATCAAAGCATTGGAAAATTTTCACAGACAGGCGAACAAGGAACCTGAAAAGTTTGCGAAGACTTTTCCTACCAGGGAAAATGTCTGGTGTTCTATTTGTACAAGAAATCACACGAATGAGTGTCCTCAATTGAAAAAACGAATGGAAATCGGTGTTTGCCATTTGTGTAATTTGCCTGATCATGAGACTGCTTTTTGCAACTTCAACCCTCGGATAATTCAGCAACGGTATGTCCAAATGGGATATCGAGAACCACAGTATGGAGGAAATCCAACAGCTAGACCTCAACAATCTGCTCTTGGATATCCGGAATGTTTAGCCTTACCTGCCCCACCAAAACGCTCCGCTCCTCCTGCCAATTTGATGGAACCAGAATCTTATGGAAGTGCTGAGCAATGAAACTATGGTACTGATCAAGCAAGTGGATCTTCAGGTGGATCTTCAGAACAATACGTTATTTATGTTGCCGCTCAACAACAAGCCTCTAGAAATTGGACCAGAGCACCACTTGGATGCTTTGCATGTGGAGAAAATCACAGAGTTGTAGAATGTCCAAATAAAAAAAAAATTGTACCATTTTGTCGTGACTGTGGTTATGGGCATTGCTATAAAGACTGTCCAGCAAGACCAAAGCCACCACCAGCTACAGCGCCTGTAAATTTGATAACAATCAAGCAAAGACCAGTAGCTCAGAATAAACCAAGTGCACCGTTGATGGTGGTCACCAGAGCACAGAAGCATAAAGAATCAGTAGTGGATCCAATACCTGTTGATTCTATACCATTGAATGATACACCAACAGTATCGGGAGTCTATCCAAATCTTATTGCAGAAAAACGAAGATATCAGAATACGAGGCAGTGGATTAAACATCTACAAGAAGAAGAGGAGTTTGAAGCTACTAAAGCAATAGCTGAAGTTCATTCTTTACCATTGCAGCCTCCAAGAAATTTACTTACGGATATGAATGATCAGTTACATCATCATGAAGAACCCTTCAAGATGACTGAACCAGAAGCGCCGCAAACAGAACTGCTCATGAACATTTTGTCTAGCAAGATCAATATTTCATTGGGAGAGTTCCTGAAGTTGGTGCCAAAAGCAAAAGAAGTCTTAGCGCAAAAGTTAGCTCAAGAAGAACTAAAAGTCCATCAAGAGCCACTTTTTTTTTGTTGGATTTGAAGAATCTAACGAATTACTCCATGTTGGAGCTGCTTGGGAAAGTGAACAAAAGAATATCACTCTACCGATATAGCATAGACAATTTCCTTAAGAAGCAGCTCTGATAGATGGAGGTTCAGGAGTTACCTGATTTCTACAACACTATGTGCAAAGTGGGGCCTTACAAAGATCTAGCCTACTACTTTTGCTATTAAGCTAGCTGATCAAACGACAGTTCGTCCACGAGGAATGGTTGAAGATATACCTATCAGAATTGCGGGAGTACAATTCGTCATTACTTTTGTAGTGATGGACTTACCGGAACTGCCAAATGTCTACCAAGTTCTATTGGGACGTCCATGGTTACGGGTTGCGCAAGTAATTCACAATTGGGGTACCGAAAAAATTGCTTTTGAAAATTGTGAACGTGCAGTTAAAGTTGATCCTACAACTTGGACTATCAAACTAGTGGTTCAAAAAGAGGATGACAGTTCGTCAAAAACGGATCACACTTGTGACCGTCCAGAGAAAAATTTGGGAGTTCATTACAATTTTCAAATGGATAATGTAAACTAGAATGAAGCTCTTGCAACAATTGATTGTACCACAGGATATATGTATCAACAAGATAATCAATCCGATTTGAGCGAGATTTTCTTATTAGATCAAACTTTGGATACACCAATCACATTTCCACTGAATGTGCTGAATGTAGCCTGGATATCAACAGAACCTATACCAGATCCGATTGAGGATGATCTCATACCTGTGAGTCATGCCTTGACTTATGATGGCAATGCAAAACTTACGGATGAGCAAATTCTAAATCATATGGATCCAACCAGATTTGGAGTGCGTAATGTTCCTGATGAACCAACAATAAAACTACCTAAAGCAGTTATATTGAAGGAAGACAGGATCACATGATCAATGATGAAGAAACAAGCTAAGCAACATTATAATACGGTCCTGAAATGGGAAAATCTCCCTCAAAAGATTAATTCAAAGAAAGAGCCACCCTTATTGGATAAAGACAAAGGAAAAGTCAAGGATGATTTTTCAACTCAGAATTCTAACAAGACATCACCATCTCGGAGGTCATCACCTCCACGATCAATTCCTGCTAAGAAGGCTAAGCGAAGATCCAAGACAAGTCCTTTCGAAAAAGAACAAGCAGATGTAGTCCAGCATGATATGCCCGAGTATTTTGAATGTTATACACTGGATGATGTGGTTATCATCTTACCTAAAGCACATCGTGAACCTGAAGAACACGTGCCAGAATCGAAAGCAGTTTATGATGGCCCAGCTAGGACGCAGCCAATGAATCTTGCTGAACCAGGAGAACCAAAAAAGATTGTACAAGTTGGATCACAACTTAATCTTGAACGGTATCAAGCACTCCGCATGTTACCTATTAAATATCAGGATTGTTTTGCATGGACTTATCAAGATCTAAAGGGTATTCCGACATCAGTTATTAAACATATCATACCTTTAGTACCTGATGCAGTTCCAAAGGTTACAAAGTTCTATCGCTGTAATCCTAATGTTGCGGACTTGATAAAGAAAGAGCTTCAGAGATTGCTTGACGTCGATTTCATTTATGAGATCGAGCATATTGAATGGATTTCACAGATTGTCATTGTTCCTAAGAAGAATGGAAAAATTGAGAATTTGTGTGAATCTCAAAGCGTTGAACAAAGTGACGCGGAAGGATCACTTTTCGTTACCTTTTATTGAAAGCATTTTAGATCGTCTTGCTAGAGCAGAAGCTTATAGTTTCTTGGATGGATTTAGTGGTTACAACTAGATTAAGATTGCACCTGTAGATCACCACAAAACTGCTTTTGCAACAGAATGGGGCACCTATGCTTACAAAGTAATGTCGTTTGGACTCTGTACTGCACCAAGTTCATTCCAAAGAGTAATGCAATTTGCTTTAAAGATTATTTGCAGAAAATCCTTGAAATTTACTTGGATGACCTAGGAGTCCATAGTATAGATGCAAACCACTTGGATCAATTGGAGAAAGTATTTGAAAGATGCCACAAATATCAAATTTCTTTAAATCTAGAAAAATGCCAGATATGGGTTCTCCACGGAGTTTTGTTCGGACATGTGATATCGAGACATGGTATTGCCACCGATTATTCTAAGATCAAGGTTACTGTGGAATTGCCACCGCCAACAACAATTCGTGGAGTTTATGTGTTTATGGGTCATGCGAACTCCTATCGAATTTTTATTATCTTCTTTGCGGATATAGCACGACCTATATACAAACTGACTATTGTTCCTATTTGGACAGAAGAGGCATTAGAAGCCTTTGAAAGTTAAAAAAAAGCATTAACTTCAGTTCTCCAGATTGGACGATAGAATTTCATGTTCATACGGATGCCTCAAAATACACCATTGGATCAGTTTTGACGCAACCAGGTGACTATAAGAAGGATTATCCTAAATGATTTGCAAGCAGACAGCTTATAGATCTGGAGAAGAATTACTCAACAATAGAACGTTAGGCGTTAGCCATGATTTTTTTTGTTCAAAAATTTTGTCACTATTTCATGGAAATGCACTTTGTATTTTATACGGATCATCAGCCGTTACTGTACAAAACATGCAATACTGGACGTATTGCAGGATGGTTATTGTTATTGACTGAATTTGACTTTCGCATTGTGGTTCGAAAGAGGAACAACATTATCTAGCCGATCACATTTCACGAATCGAATCCACACCAGTTAATACTGAAGTGGATGATGGATTACCAGATGCTGCATTGTTCTATGTTGAAGCAGTAGCTGAGTGGGCAGCAGATATTGTTGAGTACCTGATGCTAGGACAACCAAAAGACTCCTTGACAAAAGCACAAAAGAGACAATCGATTCATAAGGCTCAACCTTATCAATTGATTGCAGGACAATTGTATCATCGTGGATCAGACAATATTCTACAAAGATGTATTTTACCGCATGAACTACCAGATTTAATCATGTTTTCACATGATGGCATGGGTGGAGGACACCTCTCTATAGGTATTACCATTCACAAACTTTTGTAATCAGGTGGTTGGTGGCCTACGCTTCATAAGGACATAGAAAATTTTATTCAGACATGTGACATTTGCCAGCGAGCACAACGGCCTACTCGACAGAATTATGAACCCTTGCATCCGGTTTTATCGCAAGCACCATTTGAAAAATGAGGACTGGATTATGTTGGTCCTATTCATCCTACCGCGCAAGGATCTCAGGCCCGATACATTATCATAGAAACTGATTATATGACCAAGTGGGTTGAAGCCAAAGCTGTCAAAGTTACTGATGCAAAATCTACGGCCAAGTTTCTATACGAAAATATTATAATCAAATTTGGATGTCCGATCGAGATTGTTAGTGACCGGGGTACACACTTTGTTAATCAAACAATAAAGTGTTTACTGGAAAAAAAATTTGTTATACACAAATTTAGCACTCCCTACTATCCCAGAGGGAATGGCCAAGCTGAATCTTCCAATAAGATTCTCTGCACCATTATGACAAAGACAGGTGAAGCAAGTTGGTCTGATTGGGAACATAAACTGTATGCAGCATAATGGGCATTCAAAATTGCTTACAAAAATAGTACAAACCAAACACCTTTTCAACTGGTTTATGGTCAAGATGTTGTCATGCCGATTGAATTTTTAATCCCATCCTTACGCATAGCAACAATGGAACGATTAAATGATGATAAGTCTTTACAACTCCGTCATGAAGCGTTTCACAAATTATGTGAAACCCGATTGGTGGCAGTTCATGCGTTAGCGGAAGAGAAAGCCTGCCGCAAGGCATGGCACGATCGTCAATTGCACAAAAAGGATCTGAAACCAGGAGATCTTGCATTGATGTACAAAACCAAGATGATCAAGGGAAAGTTGAGGTTTACCAGTGAAGGCCCATATAAAGTGAAGGAAATGGCACAGTAATTCTTGAACACTTGGATGGAAAACGATTTGATACTCCGGTGAATGGAAGCCGATTACGCAAGATTTGGCAGCCTGCTCTGCCAGCTCAGCAAGCCTGATCTCAATGGTTTTTTAGTTTTATTTGTTTTTCAATTTATTTGTTTTCAGTATTTAAAATTACAAAAGTTATAAAGTCATCAGCATGAAAAAAAGAAAGCACAATATTTTTTGATAAAAAATGACTTAGAAAATCACTGTTTTGCTCAGATGTGGCCTATACAGTACCAAAAACCTTCGCTGAGCCCTCAGATTGTACATCCACTCTAGATTTATCTAATTTGGATTGGGCAAAGGTTCTTGTCCAAGAAAAATCTAGTTTTTGAGTTAGACAAAGGTTCAATGATATGCCATTTTCAGAACCTTTGTCGAGCACCTTAGCCTCATTATGAACCTTCGCCGACCTGCTAGATGAAATTAAAATGTCCAAATGAGACTGTCCATAGGTTCAGACTGTGAAAAAATGCATTTATGATAGTACCTAGATGAAGGACCCTCCTGGGCAAAGGTTCATCCTTTGCCAGACCTGAAAAACATTCGCCTGATAGGTTCAAATCTCCCGAAATCTTCGTCAAGATTTTTATAGTTTATTTTTACAGTACTGTACATGTCTGCAAATTTTTGTTCAAAACTGATCAGCCAAACTAGTATTCAGTGTAATGGACCCACCAAATTCACCTATAAGTTGGCTGAATTCGATTCATTCCTCACTTGTGCTAGCGAAGCTCTTGCAAATTTTTCCTGCGACCAAAGTCTTCCAAACTTCCTGAACTGCTTTCTGATATACTTTCACGCGTCTTACGTTTCATTTCTGATCACCATGTCTTCTACTGATACTTCTTAGTCACCGCGTTATACTATCCATTGTGATGTCCCATCTGCAACGGACATCATGATCCTTCCTAGCACAAGCATGGTCACTCAGTGGATGACCCTTGCGGAGCCTCTGCTCACTACAATGGGTATTCATGAGAGAGCCTTTTATGGCAGAATCAATATGGATTTCATCACTCTTGCCTTCAGTACATGGAAGGAAGAGAAATTCAAATTTTATATCACTTTTCAAGAAGCAACACACAAGATGCGCGTCACTGAGGCCGCCCTTGCAGCCATAGGTATAGCACCCAGTACACAAGCCTCACCCAATCACAAATCAAGCCTTACATTGACCTCACCAATGATCTGCACTGGACCAATGACGGATACTCCTTGAAGCCATCACTGAGCCTGTCATACACATTGCTGCCCAGCTACTGAATAACTTCTTGATGGTTGGCAACCTCAGGAAAGATCGCATCACTTCACAAATCCTCCATAGGATAGTTGACTCCTACACCAAGTTGGCCAAAGCCCCTCTTGAACCATATAATTGGTTCAAGACTATTTTTGGAGAGCTCAAACGAGCTATTAAGGGCAATACTAAGCAGTAGTTCGTTGTTGGCTCTTTATTGTCTCTTCTAGCCGCTTCTCACCTGGAAAACAAAATCCATGGCTTCCAGCTGAATTTTGTGCTTTCGATTTATGAAGAAGCACCGGTCGAGTCGTCTCACCAGGCCTCGAGTTCCCATAGTCGTCGTCGTCCACGCAGCGAGATCGTCATTCATGATTCGCCTTCCACGTCACGACGTCGCACTAGGCATACATCGTCAGCTGCGCTTCCACCCCCTACTGTTGTTCGCACTGAACTTCCTATTCCCCCAGCCTCTGATGCTTCCCTTGCCTCTGCTTTCACACAAGGACAGTCTGTGACCATTGGGGCTACCATTTCCATCACAGTTGTCCAGGCCGTCTCACCCCCACACACTGAAGCTACTTCACCAAACACGTAGTTTTTCATGGATATGTTCGATGATTCCGACTCCCTTGGGGCCACCAAAATTTTTGAAATGCCCCAAAGCCCTACGCCCTTTGACCTTCAGTCCCCTGAAAGAGGATTCGAACAAATCCATGACACTACTATTGGTGTTGAAGATGTCAGGCAGCAACCTCACACTGAAGATAGCCTAGCCGCACTTTGGGTCGACAAAGCTGTGAAATCACCGAAGCAGTTCGACACCACTATGCCTGAGGATTTCGAGGATGAAGATATATTTGAAGAAGAAGAAGTATTGGCACCTATTCCACGCCAACAAAGGACAGTACCATCCGGTCCTCCTGTTGTTGCTGCCTCCATGACAGAAGAGCAGGTTCGCATGCGGCTTCAAGGTGAATTGGATGCGACCACCCTTGAGCATGATGCGTATCTTCGGATGCAAATACCAGATCATCTGGTCACACCGACGGAGATTGCACATTTGTTCAAAAAAGTGGAAACATACAAAGTGGCCCTTCAGGGATTCCAAGGCTGCTTTGACAGGTTCAAAGGAGCAGTTTCAACCGAGTTGGCAAAGGCTAAAGAAACCATCCACGTCTATGAAAAAACAGTCGCTCAAGTATTGGAAGTCGGACCCCAAATCCTCATACCAATCATGCCGCAATTCTCTCCTATGCGCCAAGAAGATGTACCAATGGATACAGGGTTAGATTCAAGCATAGACTAGGGGGGAGCTCCAGAACTAACAAAACAATCGCCAATTTTATCGGCAGTGCAAGCAGGTCCATCCTCATCTAGGACCACACCTCTATTCAAAAGGCCCATCAGCGTCGAGAACCAGATCCATAATTTCTTAAAGCAACATCCTCATGAGTCCTCGCGTGGTGGTTGGGTTCTGAAGTTTAAGACCTCTGAGATAGAGGCCGACAAAGAGTTGGACAAAATACTTGCATTGGAAGAGCAGCCAACATGGAGAATTATAGTGTTTGAGAAAACTCCAAAATCAATCAGGAGAAACGTTGCCAACTCTCGCCAGTTGCGGGTCGATCCTTATTATGTGCCAATACCGAGAAGGAATAAATGGAAAGATTTGGGATTGGCTATGGACAAAATCACAATCCATATGCCCAATTGGCCAGTCATCCATTAGCCCTACAGCTGGACAATTTCAGTGGACTTCCACCAGGCTTTACAAGCATACCAAAGAGAGTATGTCCACTCTCCAGATCCAACGATGCGACAATAGACACTATATGCAAAAGATCTAACTCTGTTGGCGCATCGTGGCAACCAAATGGGACGATTGCCTCCCTCCTCTGGCATTTGATCCAAATAAGCCGATGGCCTTAGAGAATATCAAAGATCAGCTATCGGTTGATCGTTTATACTTTCGTGCAGCAATGATAGGAGGCTCCTGGGAATCACGCTTCACGTCATGGACAACCTCAAAGTAGATTGTCGGAGCCCATCGTTGTTTTTTGCCACACAATTTAGATTTTAATACTGCATGTCTCGACTTTATGGAGAAGGTGCAGTACCATTTAATCAAGATTCGGCGCGAAGCCAATAAAAGTCCCCAATAACCGCATCTCGCAGGTGTCATGGGACCACCACCAGTTTTGGTGGGGGATACTGTTGGAGGGTTTGCGAATCCCAAGGCAACCCTAACCCTAGTTAATAAGTGAGAGGGATTTGGCACCCTGCATGTGTAAGTCCAACTCGATGATCACATAGATTTGATTAATTAGAAAGTCAATTAAAGGACTTTAGGCCTTTTTGCAAGACTGTTAATGTCGCAGGACCTAAATGTCAAGTTAGTGAATAAAGTTGGGTTTCCCTCCAAATTGGATGGTTCTCACACTTTTTTAAATTTGAATAATCAGGCAGGTAGAAATGGACCAATAGGATTCAGAGGCCAAGGTCCTCCTCTCTATTATAAAAAGGGACCAACTCGAGTTCCTACACATGTTCATTTCCTCATTTCAATAAAGCAGATTGGTTCTCTTCAGAAATAGATTGATGAATGTCCTTGCTCTTCTTCTTTCCTCCTCCATATCTCATGCTTTCTTTGGATTTGATTGTTATTGGGATTGTGTGTTATTATACTTTTTACGAGTGAAAAAAAGGAGAGAGAGAAAGAGTAAGCTATCTTTGTTTTGGATGTGTAGTGTTAATGGATCGTAGTGTTAATGTTTAGAGTTAATGGATGTTAATGTTAGATTTGGATCCTCCATTCATGTTGAAATCTGAACTATACTATCGCTCTTATGGGAACGAACCTACGCGTGACAACTAACTTCGTCTCTTGATGCTAGATTGACTAGATCTTGGATTTAGGCTAGGCAAGGAAAGAAACCCACTACAACAATTGTTATCAAACAGCAATGAAGTATATTCAAATCACAACAAGCATTCATCTACGTTATACACAGATAGAAAAGCGTGCTGCTACTATATTACACTGAAGCACAACAAAATAGCAGTTACAACCAGAATGACGGTGTAACTGGGAGGCTCAAATCATTCATCTCATGGACGGAGCATCACGTAGAGTGTGCCTGGATGATCCATTTATAGATTTCATCCATGTAATGTATTAACTATAGTAAATGTTTGTCACCTAATTAGGTAAGCCGTTGTACTTGGATGTATTTGGCTTTTGTGACAACTGTACATAGTATATACTGTCAACAAATCAGGGAATGTTGACGCGGACGAGAACGTTGCAAATCTCTCACTTTGCATTTTATGTGAAGTGGCTTTCTCTCACTTCGCAAATTCTGGGAAGTGCTTGGAATGTTCCTCGTTGAAAATAAACGACTGTTGGATTTTTTTTTCTCTTCAAGATTTTGCGAAAAAGCCAACAGTGCCCTTAAAAAGCGGACACTATCCTTAAAAAAAATATGACGGTGTCCTTAAAAAGATGACAATGTTTTTAAAACAGTTTAACTTCTTCAAAATAGTTGAAAGGAAGAAGCTAAAGGCAAGTGTCGCATTTTTCGAGAAAGTGCGAAAAAGCCGACACTGTTAAAAACAGTTTGTTCTGCAGATTGTTGTAACACTTAGTGTATTTCTACAGACTATTGAGACACTTAGTGTATTTTTGCAGAGTTGTTCTACATGATAATTCGTGGAAGTTCTTGAAGATGGCCAAGTCTTTAGTGATCTTCAAATTATTTAACTTAACATCTAAACTTGAAATATGATAGGATTGGTTACCCTTTGCTGAGATCAGCCGAAAGCTCGTTGTAGACATTCTTCAAATAATTTGGCTGTCTAAGTTATGATTCCTGTAGGTATCAGATGAGTAGACGTAGAACCAAAGTTGGTTTCACCTGCTGACCCTAGATCAATGATCAATAAATGTGCAGGAAGAATCTTGAAATAGAAATAGTCATTCACCAAGGAGACAACTGTGGACTTAATTTCCAACATTCCAAGGCAAATTGGAAGGCTTGCAAGGATGAGGCCAAAGATCCAGAAAAATATCGCTTGCAGAAGCATGTTGCGGTGAGTAGAATGACCCATGGCACTGAGAATCCTAGGTTGGGATCAAGCGAAAAGGCGGGCCTACAAGCCCAAATGGTATGTAACTCATTCTTTAGTGCCATCGTATAGGGATCTATTTTTGTGACTCATTTTTAACTTGCCATTCTTTTTTGCTATTTTCTATAGCTTCACAACTTTAGACGTCATCCCACCAAGGCAGAGTATGACATTGAATTCTGCACGTCATATGACAGTTTGGTGGTAGAGCTAGCCCGTTAGGGCATCCACCCTGTAGTGAGTCATATTTTGATATCATTGTATCCATCAAATTTATTTATTTTTATAGATAATCGGTAGATTGAATGGTGGCCAAAAACTTATTATTGTCATTTTTTTCGTTTGTATTGATGCAAGAAAGCATAGGTCCACGTGGCACTTACGAGTGATGATGACCACAGTGCCTCTGACGAGGAATAGTACTCTATAGTGTAGTTTTTTTATTTCCATTATAATATGCATTAGAGTATACGTTTCTATCCAGTATTCACTTAGTTAATTCAAGAGTGAAGTTGTCAATGTATTTTTAAGTTGATAGAAAGTAATGCTTGACAATAACATGTTTCATCGAATAGCATAAGTTTTAGTGAGGATTCTCTTACCCCCTTCAGATACCAAGATTAGTATCAGAGGACTTTGCATAGGCTTGTTTTTTAACATATATGAGCTCGATGTTGCCACTCAACGTATATATATGTTGCCATTCAACGTAGATATATGTCTCTAGTATATATCCATCATCCCAGCAATATAGCTGTAAGTTTTATTAAATGTAAAATGGTTATGTAGTAGAGAGTTGAATCATTTTATTTGAGTTTCATCCAAAATTTGACTTATTAGAGAGTAGTTACTAATATGATATGTTGATACATAGAGACGGGAAACTATGTAGTGTCTCAAGTCGTACTGCCATGATGAATTCTAAGGAATTTCTAGCTTGTGAGATAGGTACAAGGTAATTGGATCTCTAGTTGTATCAAAACATCGCTAGTTGATCTCCATCAACTTCTCTCCTCAAAAAAACATGTGCATAAACAATATATATTACTGAAGCCTGAAATATCGAAGTCTGACATATTTAAAATTTGTCGGAATCCGTCGGGACAGAGAACTCTAAAAGAAAGGTCGAAGGGATCAAGTGAGGCTTGGAAGTCACGTAGATAAGTCATAGAGTGTGCTTAAAATGTGCCATGATTCCTTGGAGGTTGTAGCTGACATGATCATATGATTGATATGAGAATATTTAATATTGAGAATTATGAGTGCAAAAGTCTTTCCATCTTTTTGCCACCATCTTGTCAACAAAAGATTCAAGTCATGTGCCATCAAAAACATCCCATAACTCGTTGGCTAGTAAAACAACTTTCATCTTGAAACTTACATGTGATAATTATCATCATCCAACTTATCAATGAAAGATGAATTTGATGATGTTGATTCCATTGTAGACTTGATTGACAATGAATAAGTTGCAAATTTGTATTAGATTCTTGATAAAAAGCAAAACCAATGAATTCTCAATGTGAAACTATGAGTAGATATATGATTTGAGCAAAATTGTACAATACTGTTGTGATAGAAATCAAACAAACAGGTTTTGTGACAGTGAATGCTCTTATTTAGATCATGTTTTGATTTGAATTTTGTGATATAGCTCTAATACCATGTTGGAAAATGATAAATGCGCAGTCTCTCAAACCGCATATGTACCTATTTTGAAATCGCTATAAAATAACATTATGAAATCGTGGAATTGGAAGCTAATTCAGACTTTAAAAAAGATCATACATCTGCTCAGAATACAGATCATAATAAAATAAAAGCATTAATTGGAACTGGGCCATGCACTTCTGCTTTTATTCAAATAAAATCAAACATGAATAGTTTGTATAATGGCTTAGCTACTATTATTGTATCTTTGCTTATTTCGATTCAACGAATCATGATCCTAACTCACTGAATAATTTGGTACAACAACAATATGATCATTATTAATCAAATACAACTGATGAATTACATCTATTTATAGTTGTGCATTAATGCCCTAAAGTTTGCATTAGCCCTAGCTCTCATCCCTAGAAAATAACATCACATTCCACTCTACTATAGAGTTTTGCAATTTGTATTTACAACTTTGAAATTGATTTTGATCCTATATTTCAATCTTTGTTGTAGTGGTCGCATTCGAACACTTTGAGCCTGTAGATTGAAATTATATTTCGACCCTGAAATCGAAATTTTATTTCGACCTTGGAACTATCATATTTGTATAGACTAACTTATTTACAAGTATGGACGAGTATTTTCAGCAGGTCCACATTACCTTTGATTTCATCAAAGATAGAAATATAACATTACAATGTGTCCAAATTGGTCACTTGACCATGTGGGCCACTTGCTAGAATCCCATCCCTAGCCACCTAGCGACCTACATGACTATGAAAGATTTCAGATCCTTAAGATCCAATCTACTTGAATGATCTTTGGTTAGAAAGAGAAATACACTACCAATTTCACCAATGTAGAAATATCAGAATCTACACACAATTTGAGATGCAAACACTAATAGAACTTGATCAAACTTGAATGAAATGATTATGTACTATTGTTGTCCGTACAAAACCAGCAAGCTACTATATTTCACACGTGTGGATCCAAAAATAGCAAATATAGATCATTCTACACATAGAATTGCAAGCAATCACCAAGATAGTGCACCAATGGATAGTAGAACCCAAGAGAACCATGTATAAGCATGAAATGAGATAGAGAAGAGAGAAGATGACTCTCTCCACGAGTTACATCCTTTTATAGCAGGTCCAAACCCTATTTGGCCACTTGGCTTTCCCACCAAAATGCTAACCCTACCAATTTTGGGTCTAGATTCAATGTACCCAACTTATTCAAATTGAATCTACTCAAACTCGCATTCTATCTTTCCCACACTTTCAAAAAGTGTTTATTCAAATGAAATTTAGACTAATGAGCTTTGAAAAGTCAACCTCTAAGTCTTAAACAAGTTTTGGCCTCAATATGCCAAATATGGAAATATTGCAAAATGTGATGAAACTAGTTGAATCTTTCACAATGACCACCCCAACCAAACTAGACTGGGTCCCGGATTATTTATGGTAATGGCCCTCCCAATGTCCATTACCTACTACATAAAACCACAACACACACCTAGACCTTGTGCATGACCTATAGGGTTGCACTTGCACTTATAGCATGTAGCACTGAACGCCTATCTCTACTACCATGTCAACACTGGTCACATGACCATGCGGGCCTTTGAGATCCCATCTTAAGCCACCTAGCCTATCTCTACTACCATTTCAACACTAGTCACATGACCATGTGGGCCTTTGAGATCCCATCTTAGCCACCTAGCCTCAGGCTACAAAGCGACCTCCAAAATAGTTGGTACGATTAAAAAGTAAGAGGTATTAGATCTTAGCACGTTACGGAGAAACTTACTTCAACAAAGTGCTATTGATCCAACATAGTGTACCTGATGTAAGAGTGTTACTCCACTCGGACACTTATCCTACAAGGGGCTATAGAGATTAACTAGCAATAACATGTTGAGAGGATTTGATTACAAAGCGAATGATGGTATAGACATGTGTGATGTTTGCATCTTCAACAAGCAACATAAAGAACAATTTCCAGAGACTTCCCCCGGCATCAATGGTTTTGGAATTGGTGCACACTGGCCTTATTCTCCTTATTATCGACTAATCAATCTTTAATCTTCATCCACTCTATTATCTAGTTCTGCAGTTTTATGCATGTTTTACACAGTTTGCAGAAATACTTGGGAATCGCTTACAGGTGGCTCCAACATATCGATTATCATCCGAAAATCTTTATCAGGCATCATCTAACAATCTTTTTTGAATGAAAGATAGTTCATTGTTCCACTTGAATTAAAGCTACAGACTTTAACCGTTTAGCAAGTAAATTCTCGGGAAGTCCTAACTGGATGGATGCCAGCTCACTATGGCCAATTGGCCATTAAGATCTACGACCTAATTAATTGTCCTACTAGACGTGCCTCATTTTGCTTAGTATAAATACTTGATCATACTTCTATTATTTCTAATGCTTTTCAAAGTATTCATAGAGTATTGTAGCACTCTCTCAAGCTTTCAAGCTTGAACACTCTTGAGCATTCTAGCTCAGTTCTTTAGTTTTGCTATAAGTGCTTACTGCTTATCAACAGAAGCATAATTCAGACAGAGTTATCAGTTACTCAGAGATAGCTTAGAGTACACGGTTTCTATCTGCAATTGTCTTGTGCTCATCATCATTTGTTTTATCTTGAATCAATCTATGCTTTATTGCGTTCAGTATTATGTCAGAATGTATGCATCTCTATGATTGTTTTGTAATTGATAATCTCATATTGCTTTTGTTTGATAATTCAATACGTCATCGTTTGGCTATGTAATCACTATAGTGCTAGCGATTTCAAAGTTGGTCACTATAAGATTGAACGTGACTTTTGTCATTATGTTTTGTTCAATATTGATAGGCGTAGTCATGCATTAGGAAAGCAGATCCTTTCCACTGCATTTGATAAGTCGCCATAGGCTTCGACTTGTCGTTATTGCATTATCACCTCTTTTCAATATGGCATCAGGGCATACCTTCATGATATTAGTGCGATCTGTTATATAAGAGCTCTAATACTTGATATATTTTGCAATATCAAATTGATATCATTAGATACTTTTCACAGTATCATATTCTTCAAATTTGTGGTATCAAATTTCAGTATTAGATAGTTGATTTCCAATTGTAGCGCGACACGGTATCTCTCTCTTAATGTCATCGATATATCGACAGACAAAAGTTCTAGATGGATTCTCAAAGTAAAGTCGGTCAAGCTGAATGGATCCAATTATTACTTGTGAAAATTTAAGATGAAGACCTTGCTAATCGCCAATGAGTTGTGGGATGTTGTCACATGTATCGGAGTGAAGCCTGAAGACAACACAAGCGACTCAAAAGTGGAAGTCAAAGGATGGTAAAACTTTTGCGCTTATTATTCTCAATACATCAGACACTCAGATTGGCCACATATCTGAAGCTAAAACTTTAAAACAAGTATGGGACATTCTGAGCTCGTTATATGATGTGAGAGACGTAGCTTCCAAGTTACATCTACGAAGAAAATTCTTCACTCTCAAGATGTCAAATGGTGATTCACTTCATAATCACGTTAACTAGTTTAAGAATCTCTTGCAACAGATGGCCGCTGTAGGATCGGTCTTAGATGATCAAGATGCAATTATGACATTGCTTTCAAGCTTGCCCTCTGCATATGAGAACTGCGTGATGATCATATCGACACACTCAGATTTGACTCTTACCAGAGCTATCACTATGTTGCTGCAGGAAGATAATCGAAGAAGTCAAGATGCTTTGTCGACTTCATCATCTCATGCTCTATATGTCAACAAAGGCTCAAAATGACAGAAGCATAAAAGCTCTAAGTAGTCCACATCAAATCAAAAACCGACTTAAAGTCAAGAACAATTATCAAATCCACAATCGAAGACGAAGATGTTCTGTAAGTATTGCAAGCGCACTAATCATGAGAGTCAAGATTGTAGGGTTCTCAAAGCAAAGAATTCCAATAAGCAACCAGATCAACAGGCGAATGCAGTCACAACATCTCTCAATCTCGACATGGACGAAGGAGCATTTATGGTCAAAGATCGAAAAGCACTATTGGATAATTCTCGGTTTCTAGATTTTGGAGCTACTCAACATATGACCAGTCATCGTGAGCATTTTCACTCCTATACGCCTTACAATACAATAAGATATGTTCATCTTGGTGACAATAGCACTCACACTATTGAAGGTGAAGGTATTGTAAGATTGAAATTCTAGCATGATCAATTCAAACTACTATCAAATGTTTTGTATGTTCCTAAACTTTTTACAAACTTGTTATCGCTAAGTAGAATCATTGATTTAGGCCATAAGTAGAGTTTGAGTTTGATCAATGCCAAATTATTGATAGGACAAGTAAGATCCTTGCAGTCGGCACGAGGCATGAAAACTTATATAGATTGGCACATTGTTATTCTAGGCTTGAAAACCTTTGTTCATTTCAATAAAGCATTACTATGGCATCATCGATTAGGACATTTGAATCATACATCTATTTCAGACATGTCTAAACGATCCCTAGCACTTGATCTCGACTATCCAACCGACAAAGTCGACCTCCCTGTCAGTCATAGCTACATCCTTGGAAAACAAACTAGCATTCCCTTTAGATCAAGTCGTAGGCATGCAGCAAAAGATTTGTTCGACGTTGTTCATTCGCGTGGTCCAATGCAAACTTCATCATTGCTTGATGCAAAGTATTTTATTATCTTTATTGATGAATATTTGAGAAGAACAATTGTTTATTTCATTACGCATAAATCGGAGGCTTTCAACAAGTTTCGAAAATTCAAAGAGCATGCAGAAAATAAAACTGGTAAAAGAATTAAAGCACTGAGATTTGAGTGACGGGGGAGAATATATCTCTAACGAATTCAAGGAGTACTGCCTTAACAACGACATTGAACAACAATACATTACCTCCTATTTGCCTCAGTCGAATGGTCTTGTTGAGAGAAAGAACTGAATCTTAGTCGAATTGGCAAAGTGCATGTTATCACATGCGACACTTCCAAAGTCCTTCTGGGTTGAATCAGATTCAACTGCAGCTTATGTTCAAAACAGATGTCCTACTAAAGGTCTCTTAGACAAAACACCATATGAAGTTTGGACAGGCTCCAATCCTTCTTTATCGAACTTATGAGTTTTTGGATATATCACTTATGCACAAATTCTGCATAATCTCAGGAAGAAGCTCGACTTCCAGAGAGTATCAAATTGATTTTCATCAGCTACACTACTTCAGATAAAGCTTATAAGTTATATGATCATGTCGAGTCGAAGATATTTACTAGTCGGGATGTCATCTTCATCGAAGATCAATTTATCGACCTCAAAGGTAAGGGCAAAGCTCATATAGCCGACCTATCGGACTCTCCCGAATTATCGAACTTTCCAGTTCAAAAGTCAACTATTCCTATTGAAGGCCCAAGCTTGTCTACTCTCGACGAACAACTTATCAACAGCGAATCCGAAGATGATGATGTTGCAGTTCAACAACCATAGCGTGATGAAGATTATCAACTTTGCACATTACTCAGAAGATCGGCAAGACAAAGTAGACCACCTATCAGGTATATCAATGAGTTTGCAGCTTACCTTGTTTAAGAGCCGACGACTGTCAAAGAGGCACTCAATCAGTCCGATTCCGATCTCCAGAAAGAAGCTATGGATAAAGAGTATTCCTCTTATCAAGAACCAGACATGGACTATTGTCGAATTACCTACCAGCATAAATGTCGTTGATTGCAAATGGTTATTCGATATCAAGTACAAGGTAGATGGAAGTATCGACTGAAGAAAGGCTCGACTTGTTGCCAGAGGATTCTCTCAGGTACAGAACGTCGACTACACTGATACTTTCAGTCCAGTAATTAAACATTCTTCTATTCGACTTCTATTGTCATTTGTTATTGCATTAGATTTGGAAATTCATCAAATGGATGTACAAACAACATATCTTAATGGAGTTATCAAAGAGGACATTTACATGGTGCAACTCGAAGGTTAGAAAATCGAAGGTAATTAACACAATCATGTGTGTAAACTCCATAAAGCACTTTATGGCTTGAAGCAATCTGCTCGAGCATGGTTTCAAAGGATCAATACTTTCCTTATTGATCACGGCTACACACCAATTTCTTTAGATTTGAATGTCTACTTCAAGTTAGTGCAACATTCCTTTATCATTATCACTTTGTATGTGGACGACACATTGCTCTTCAACAATAGTATCGATCTGATAAAAGAAGCTAGGACAATGCTATCTTCCGAATTAGACATGACTGATTTGGGCGAAGCTCATTACTGTCTAGGTATTCAAATCCAAGAGACAGAAAATAGAAGTTGATTTATATTTCTCAACAAAGATACATTCACAATGTCTTAATCAGATGAATTGCAAATTAGCTCTCTCACCAATGGATCCAAGACTCAAGATGTCGAATGACTAGTGTCCTCGGACAATCGAAGAGGAGCAGATGCATGAGTATCCTTATCATTCGATAATAGGATCTCTTATGTATGCAATGATCTGTACCAGACCAGACATAGCTTTTGCAGTCAGTTCCTTGAGTCAGTATATGACCAATCCTGGTATACGACATTGGAAGGCTCCGGGGATTGTTGGTGTCCGGTTCATGGGACACCAACTGTCAATATTAACCACCCCTATTTTGTTGATACATAAGGGGTAGAATGCTTTCTTGATCTGACTCAGGTCGTGTCTGAGTAGAACATAGGTAATATGGTACGGAGGAACATTTTCGGTTCTTGGCACACAGATGTCATGCGACTATATGTACAGTTCGGAATTGGCTATAAACACGCGTTTTTTGTAGGAGAGAATTGATGTTGCTCGTGTACTGATTATTATGTTGCTTGAATTGTCTGATTTCCTTTGCTTGATGATTGCCTCATGATCAACTAGATTATCCGTAATTTCACTTTCACTCTTTCAATAATCAAGTGTAAGAAGTATATGCACCAAATATTCATGATTCCATACATTGAGACACGTTTATGGCAAGGATTTCAGAAGACTGCACAAAGTAAGTTTGTTTTGATATTGTCGAAACTTGAAATCATGCATCACCACTTTCTAAAGTAACCCACGTCGATCAGCATCTTGTGCCCAGATTTCAGAACGCTAAAGAACAATTTTTCTCTGGAAAAATGATGACTCTATGTTGTAGCGAATAATTTACATGTCTTTGGAACAATTGATAACGGCTTAAGGAAATGAATCCTCTACTGAATTCAATAGAGTTCCTACAACAGCTGAGGATGTGTGGTTGCGTTCAGATTATAGTTGTACAAGTTTGGTGTGCTTGATCAGCTTTTTGACCTCAGATTCAGAATGGACTGAGCGGCCTTAGCCGTGTGATATCCTCCAGGACCTCATATATGCATGAATCTTCCTCGCATTTTTGTGGAGCCATGTTCATTTCATGATCAGCTGCAGCAATTTCACCCTTCTCTATTTCATCACTTGCAGCAACTTCACTATCATTTCTGCAAACATGGGTAGGTTTCTTACTCTCTTCTTTTTGTGGGGTTTGGCCCTTACGAAAATCTGAAACATTATCTTGAAATGAGCCGGCCACTTCTATTTTCACGCTCCTAATCACCTGTAAGAGCAATATTAAGGATTTCAAAATTCACAATCAGCCCTCTGACCAGAACAACGTAGTTTATAGTTAGACAATTATGTTGAAAGTACGAAACTTAGAGCACCCAAAGTTTTCTTGAAACTGTATGAGATATCCAAGAGGAAAACATCCAAGCTATGCCAACTTCCAAGTATGCTGAGTTATTCTTACAAATTGTTCCGAAGCTTGAGCCTTGTAAATTACAATCGTATCTCCAGCTTCCAGATTATACTGGTCGATATATTCTCCTGCACTCAACGTCACTAGGCATCAAAATCGGAGCTTTCAAATCATGACTTTCATTACACTTGAGGTAGATGATTGAAAAAATCTTAGTTGATCAGTGAGGAAATTAGCAAGTGGTATGCTTGGCAGTCCGATACTATCCGAAATCGATGATCCCCGAACAAAAGTAGTGTGTCTACTCTTGGGCACAAGCAATCAGCCAAACAGACAACAATCACGAAGATTAGTCGATGACAAAACTCACGAGTCTTCTCCAGTTGGTACTTTAGGCATTTGCCCTTTTGACAGCACCTGCAGAAACAAAAACTTCGTTTTTTCAAGAATGCAACTTCTTCTTTGTATGACTAGAAGAAGAGCTAGTTGAGAGCTTTTGGGAATTATATTACATGATGGACTTGAATCTTCATTGGTTCTGGGGAAAGTACTCAATCATAGAAATAGTTTTCAGAGCTTCAGACATGCTGATTCCTGAACGCCTATTCTTCCTGGGAGCCCGTATGATCGTAGTTTTCGAAGTTAGCACGATGCTTTCACCTGAGCCTGAAATTCCATTTGTAAGGACCAGTAAAATCCTCCATTTCAAGAACAATGCTTTCTTCATCTTTCCCCACAGGAGGTAAGTATGTCTCAGCGAATATCTGCATTTATCCCAGCAAGACTCTGTTCAATACATGTCTATATAAATGCTGTGCTACCAGATTCCCATGCTTTATATTTGTCACCTTTTCAGCAAATCAGTAGAATATGACTTTATTTTTTGTCAAATTAAATTTCAGAGATTTGCAGTCATCATCTTTGCTCCGGGTCTTTCAATTCACACATAATCCAATACCTTCCTTGTTAATAATATTAAATATAGAACATGTATGTTGTGGAATGATTGTTGAGAACTATAGAGATATATCATATATGTTGCCTCACAGGGTGGTCCCGTGTACGAGAGGAAATGAAGCTGACCTTTGGTAGGTGGATTTTGTTGTCAGAATATCGTAGATCGCTAACAGTCAGCCTTTTATCGAGCAAATACGTGAGCTGGTCCTTTGACTGCAAAGTGATAAAATCTAGTGTTAAACTTAAAAGGTCCAAATAAATCATGCGCACCATATAAGAAACTACTGTGAGAAATCCAATCAGCTGGATTGATTTTATTGAAATATGTCAAGAGTGAGCGTGCAATGATAAAAACAGCATCCGACGAGTCGGCGCGTCAGGATTCCGTTGGAGTTTGCTAGGGTTTGCTAGACACGGAATCCTTTAGCAGTTATGCTATTGATGCGTACCGCACTAGCCTTGGATGAAGAAAATTCTGTTAGAGAAAGTATCTCCGCGGTACTACGTCTTTGCTGGCATGTGGCCGAGCACGGTTGTCTAGTTTTGCCGCTAGCTGTATGAATTTCACCACCTGATCTTCTGCTCCAGTCAGTGAGTGATTGCTTCGCCCTTCCACCAGCCTCTCTACTGGAAATCACTTCAATTTGCTTCGCGCTAGATGTTTGATCATCCCGAAGCTCGCTGCTCTCCCACTCTTGTAAATTCAGAAACATATCCGTGTCGATTGTTGAATTACAAGCGCCATCGACCTCAAAGCAAGGTGATTGAGGCGCTTGCGAAGATTGGAGGCTGATGTTGCCTTCATGATGAGGACTTGGAAAGTAGAAAACATCTTCAGAGTAAGATAATTCAAACCATTGGAGACTGTTGCCTTCATGAAGACTGTGAATGCCGGGTTCCTCGACGATTTCACTAAACACTCCACCGCAACTGTAACTGTTGGTATAAAACGCTTGCAGTGCACATACAAGTTCATCATCCTCATCTGAGATGCCATTACCTTGCTTTAGGATGGCAGTTATATTTTTGTCATCATCTTCTCCGGATATTGACTGATGAGCTGGCAAACTATACTCGCTCTTAGTCATCCTCCAAATAATATAATCATGCTGGAAACAATCTGGAATAGAAGGGGATCTACGTTCTTGTGAAGATCGAAAGCTGCCGTCAGCATGCCAAGGAGAATCACCATCATTCTTAATAACCTCAAGAATCTGGAAATCAGAATAGGGGGGGCTGGGTGATCTAAAGAAAAGTGAACGAGGAGAACTTGGTGCAGCTTCTGCAGTGGGTGTTGTAGCGTCCACCATCTCAGCTTCAGCAACCTGAATCTGCTGGCTAACAGGATTAAGACTTCCTAAGGTTTTGTCTGCATAATTCAGCTGACCCATCATCTCCATCCTTCCAAAAACACACTTCCAACTTCACAATCTGAAAACACACACACCATCCTTCCAAAAACACACTTCCAACTTCAAAATTCTAAAACACAATTTAAAAATTGCAAACGAGAGGCACCATATACATCCCATGATCTCCCAGGGAAGAACAAATGCGAAAACCTGTGGTCTATATGCTTAGATCTTCCATCTCCAGGAGCGTCAAGCTGAAGATGGCTTGCCTGTGTGTGAGAGAGAGAGAGAGAGAGAGAGAGAGAGAGAGATGAGCTTCGTTGGGTTGGCACGGCTATTTTTTTTTTGAAACTATAGTATAGATTGAATGAATGCTTCTTGGTTTCCAAGAGGAGGCTCGAACTGGGACCAAAGAAACTTTGGATGCCAAGCCAACCAACTGAGCCAACCCCGTGGGTAGATTGAATGAATGGTGCAATGCGAGAGAAGACGAGGCCACATTGCATATTTTTTTTTGCCATGTTATTCTTATTCTCTAGGAAAACCTTTCACCTCATTTTGGGCCATAGGTCCTCTTCTTGCAATTAAAGTATAGGGCAAGGCCTCCGTCGGGGACCTTCCCCTGCCGTGACAATCACCTGAATTTCTTTTTTGTTTTGTTTTTCTTTTGCTAGAAATAGCCTACGTTTTATTAATAATAGTATGTTTAAGGTTTAAGATTTTTAAAAATAACAAAATTATACTTTTTAATAATAGTAAGAGTACCTTACAAAGTGTAATGCATTTATTATATGTCTAAAAATAGTAAAGATGCATTACACATTTATTATTTGTCCAAATCTTGAAATAATAAATGCAAGTGTGATATTGTGAATTTTAAAGTTTCACATAAATACACTGTAAAAATTTCAGTAGGTTGTTACGAGTAAAGAACGCTTTCATGATCACACTCTTTTTTTTTTTGTGTGTGTTTTTCATCAATCTAGTTTTCTAACTAATGCCATTGTGTTATCATATTTTGTGTAAGTGGCAAAAAAAGAGGAGCTCTCATGCAATGGATGCATTGAGATGATTGTGTAATATATATCTATATATAGTATAAAACTATGAGGTGTCGTATAAATTGTCCGCTTTGCCGGCAAAAAATGTCACCCATTTGCAAAAGGGCTATTAAAGCTTTTTGGTTTTAATTCATGTTCAAGGAGTTGACTGGATAAAAAGATTCTAGCTACTTATTCAATAAGTGATTTCCACGTAGTCTATGTTTTAAAAAGAGTTATTAATCTGCTAGCAACATTTTTGAACAGAAGATCAAAAAAATCCAATATCAAATTTTTTCGACCCAAAGATCGAAATCAAGAATCAGAATTTTTCGATACCAGATCGACTCGAAAAATTCGTAGTTTTTCGATACCTGAAATCAAAAATTTTCGAGTCCAGATCGACTCAAAAACTTCTAATTTTTTTGATATCCAAATCGAATTTTTTGATACCAACCGTCAGAATTCTCAATCTTGGATCTACTTGAAAAATTCGTAATTTTTCAATACCTCAAATCAGAATTTTTTGATACCCCAATTTTTTCGATACCCAAATCGGATTTTTCGATACCAGCAGTCATAATTCTCAATATCAGATATACTCGAAAAAATCGCAATTTTTCGATACCCCAAATTGAATTTTTCGATACCAACAGTCAGACTTCGCAATATCCGATCTACTCAAAAAATTCGTAATTTCTCAATACCAGATTTTAGAAATTTTCAATGATGAAACGACTCCAAAAATTCGTAGTTTTTCGATACATAAAAACAGAATTTTTCGATAATGGGTCGACTCAAAAAAGTTTTCCGATATCCCAAATGGGATTTTTTGATACCAGCAGTCGAAATTCTCAATATCAGATCTACTCGAAAATTTCGTAATTTTTCGATACCAACATTCAAATTTTTTTCAATAATGGACCCACTCAAAAAATTTGTAGTTTTTCGATACATATCATCAAAAATTTTCGATAATGGGTCGACTCAAGAACTTCGATTTTTTCGATTCCCCAAATGGGATTTTTCAATACCAGCAGTCAAAATTCTCAATATGGGGTTTATTCAAAAAATTAGTTATTTTTCGATATCTCAAATCAGAAATTTTCGATATTTGGACCGACTCAAAAATTTTGTAGTTTTTTTATACCTATAATAAAAAAATTTTGATAATTTTGTAGTTTTTTTTTAATTTCGATACCTATAAATTTCGTAGTTTTTCGATACCCCAAGTCGGATTTTTCGATACCAATAGTCAGAATTCCCAATATCAGATTTACTCGAAAAATTCGTAAATTTTCGATACCTCGCACTAGAATTTTTCGATAATGGATCGACTCGAAAAATTTGTGGTTTTTCAATACCTGAAATTACGCTTCCCGATTGCGGCCATTTGGCGGCCATTTCATGGCACTTCCGACCATTTGCGACCGCATTAGGATCGTCCGTCACCCATATCGTCCATTTGTCACCATTTGTCAACGACCATCGACTTTCCTCCTAAACCATCGGCCATCCAAATCATCGGTCGTCACCCAGATCGTTGGTCGCCCGTCGTCGGCCCTCCGTCAACAATGAGCATACCCACTAGATCATCGGCCAGAAGATAGGTCAGAAAATCATCACCTGTCAACGACATACTGAATTTTCAAATCATCAGCCGTCACCTAGATCGGCCGCCATTGCCCGTCAACGACGAGCACTCTTTACTAGTATATATATATTTAAACTTTGTTCCACTTTTATGCATGGTTTTGATCATAGACCAAACCTTTTGCTGCCTCAAGATTTCTATGATGTTGCTCCTCCATCCTTCATAACTTCTGCTTCTGGCCAAAACCGTTTTAACTGGTGTCAATTCTTTGTTTGGAATCGGTTGTAGTAAAACTTATGAATTTGTGTGACAGTACGATTTTCAGTTTAGGCAGCTAGCAATCAAATCATATGAATCTAATTTTTTAACATTTTACAACTCACGGCTTTAATAGTATTTGTGGTAGAAAGCTCTCATTGTTACATAGTCCAAATTAGAGAGTCAATTTAAGAGAGACGAAAAGCAACTTCAACCTCTTTGACATTCCTTTGATTTCTTATGATTCTTATATATCAAAATACCTTGATACACTTTCAAATTCTTTTCTATACCTTGATACACTTTTCTACAAATCCGAAGGTGAGGGCCTGTCCTAAAAGTCTTAAAAGGCTAATAGATTTATTGACTTATCATTCACATAAAGCTAGTCTTGAATCAACTTAAATGAAATCAAAGTAGTCTTGAAAATTAAAACTCAAAAAACAATGTATCACATAAATTCATTCACATACAGCGGAAGCATTGAGGGGTCAAGATGGGGACCCCCACCCCCGAAAAATATTTTTTTGTCATTATGCAAAACCAATTGGCCTATGCCAATTACATATACAATGGATTCCAATAGGGGTCTCAAAATAGGAACATCAACTTACTTCATTTCAATGGTCTTAATTTCATATCTAGCTTATCAGAAGCATAGAAATTTCTTCATAAATCTTATTTCTTCCGACATGCAAACATGATGGATCTTAGATACTTGACATGCAATCATGATGAATCATAGATTCTTGACATGCAATCATGTTGGATCATAGATTCTTGACATGCAATAGTCTGAACTGACATGCATGGACATTAAGCAATGGAGGGCATGACATGCAAGAGTCTAAACTGACATGCATAGACATTAGGCCATAGATGGCATGTCATGCAAGAGTCTAAAATGACATGCATGGCCATTAGGCAATGGATGGCGTGACATGCAATGGAACTAATCAATCATTCTTACATATGGATATTAGATTCAAGATCATACCATGGTTTCAGGAGAAGGTGAGAGAGAGAGAGAGAGAGAGAGAGAGAGAGAGAGAGAGAGAGAGAGAGAGAGAGAGAGAGAGAGAGATAGAGAGAGAGAGAGAGAGAGAGAGAGAGAGTGTGTGTGTTTGTGTGTGTGAGAGAATGTGAAAGAGAGATAGAGATCCAAGAGGGCTTGAGCTCCAAGAATCCTGCAATCCACAAAATAGCATAGCCTCCTTGAGCCAATGCCTCAATCTTCTTCTCCAAAGCACTTGTACACAAAAACAACAAATGGGCAGAGCTTGGATGCAAAATCATCAAATCCCCTTGGTAATAGGGCGCATTTCCACTTATATAGAGAGTGGAGACTCCTTCCAAAGTAAGTGAGATGTCAAGTTTAAGTGCATGAGGTGTGGGGAAGACTCCAGTTGGACTTTAGATGAAGTGGAGAGCATGAATGAGGTGTATTAATTAGAGAGGGTGAATGGGTCACGATGTGCATTAGCTTGGGAGGGATATTATGATGATTTGGCATATGAAGTGAGAGTGTAGGAATGTGCCCCATTCTACGTGTCAAATAGCCTAGAATGCATGTAGCAAAGTAGGTGGTACAAGGTTTGATCTTGACTTTTAATTACATAAATTTTTCATGGTTACAACTTGGGAATTCACCCAAGTGCAATTTTCCTAAGAAAGAGCCAAGGTATATGTCCATCTTGTTCTGCATAATGTCCATCAATTCCTAGGCCCTTTTTTTTAGAGGTTGCCCATCCTCAATCATGGTCATTGGCACTTATTTTCTAGAGGTTGCCCATCCTCAATCATGGTGGAAAAGGTCACTAGGGTGATCAAACCCTAGGTCTTATTCTGCTCTTTATAGACTGCTCTGAGCCTTCATTATATACTTAGTAATAAGCCTTCTTTATAGACTCTTCTGAGCCTTCATTATAGACTTTGTCAAAAGCCTTCTTGTTTACTCTTAAACTTAGAAAACTTTTTGTTTCGATTCTTGTTCTTCTAGCACTTTCTCAAGTACTTGCACATACCCTCAAATAAAAGGTCAGTCCTTAAGCCCAGAGGGATTATTAGTCTTGTTTTGATTTTTCAAGTACGTTCGTGAGTACTTGCACATCCCTTCAAAGAAAGGTCAGTGTTCACAATACCATCAAACATGGTTTTCTTAGTTCTACAGATATCAATGCATGTTACTCAATTCATTAAAGTAATAAATTCATACAATATCCTAAAAGAATATTGATCATTGATAATTCTATATCATCAAAGTCTATCTGGGCTTTAAAACTGGGAAAGTCTTTATTACTTAGGGGCAATTTGTCTCTACAAATTACAACCTCTTTTAAAGAAAGTAGAGTGAGCCACCTTTTGATGATGACCTCTAGTGGAGAGCATTATTCCACGTGTAATTTGTGAAATGTGGAAATGCCACTAGGATACCACCTAAAGAGTTCTCTTGCTTATTTAAGAGGCTCCCCCTTTGTAGAAGAGAAGCTTTTGTAAACTTTATCTACTCCATGCTGAAATGAGATTATCTTCCACGAGTTCTGATGCATTCTGGAGCTCCTTGATCATTCTTGTTTTTTGAGTGATGCTTTAATGATCTTGCCCCTCCATCTCCTTTGTGTGTGGTTGTGGATCTAGGGAGGACTAGCTTTCTTGCTTTCTTTCATTTATGCTTGTAGATTAATGTAAGAATCAGCATTGTGGTAATTCATCTTGGCTGGGTTGTAGTGTAGATCTTGCAAATACTAAGACAGCTCATTCCATTGATGTTCTTGGCTATCCAAGAATCAAGAAATGTGTGTTTCTTAATTCTTGGGCTCTCCAAATGCTATCTAGATTAGTTTTTGTTTCTTGTTGTAGATTAATGCAAGTGTAGTATAGTTTAGAATCTGATCCAATTTGTTTTGCAGCATTAAAGTAGGATCTACATGCTTGTTCAACTGGTTTACTTGTTAATTTCTTGGTTGAACACAATGGCGTGCATGATTGGCTGTTTATGCATGTGCTTACAGTGCAAAAGCGACCTATCTGAGTGTCCTTTGACAGGCAGTACATAAAATACTACAACATTCATCAGTCCTTTATGCCTGATTTGGGCCTAGAAACAAAAACGTTCACATCCAAGAAGTGCCCAATGTAGTCTGGTAACAAGCAAAAACAATTTTGAAACCAGAGAAGAAGTAAAGAACCTAGCCAACTGATTCTCTAGAGCAGGAAATCAGTAAACACATTTGCAGCTCAATTTTGATGCCATTTGTCCGAAAACGCCCTTTCTATTAGGGGGAATGCCACTAAATGAACTACTTTTCAATATTCTCAAGAATTGGTCCAGTGTCACTGAACGGAGTCCGCTTTTCATACCCTCTAATCTAGCATGTGCTACACGTCGACACAAACCCATAGGACTAAACCAAGCTCCAAATGGTTCAGTACTCACAGCGAAATGTGCATATGAACCAGAAACCCTAAACACAATCTTGGAATTCTAGGCCCATCGGCCTAGGAATTGGTCGGATTTAGTAAAAAATAGTCAGAATGTACTATGACAGGTGTCCAGATATTCGTGAGCTCAACATGAATCCACTAGATCTGTTGTTGCTCAATTTCGACATCGTATGCTTGAAAACATCCTTCGTGCCAGGAGGAACGCCACTAGGGCAAAGTAAATGAACTACTTCTTGGCATTTTTGAGAAGTGGTCCAGTATCGCCGAATGTGCTCTGTCTTGCATGCCGTTTGTTCCTTCCAAAGCTGCATGTCAAGATGAATCCGCATCAACAAACCGGGCTCCAAGCAATTCAGTTTGCATGGAGAAACTTGCATTCAATCCAAAAACCCTGAAAGCAGTCTAGGGAATTGTAAAGATATCGAGTGCATGCACATGCACACTCGTACACACATGTGTACATGCACATGCACATGCACACTCATACACACGCACAAATCACACACACACAACACACACCATCGGCCACGCACATCATACACACCATTGGACACAAATCATACACACAAATCGGCATACATATAGACATACAAGCATATCGACATACACGTACATAAACACACAAATCCACACACATACATGTACATGTACACACACACACACACACCCGCGAGTGCCCGCCGTCACGGCGGGCACACTTTACTAGTCTATATGTATATTTAAACTTACATCCAGTGTTGTATGCATGGGTGAGGGGACCCATGCATCCTCCTCCCCTCACCCATGCATACACATTTTTTACTAAAAAATTTGGGGAGGAGGATGTATGTATGGGGAAAAGGATGCATAGCCCTCCTCCCCATGCAGGCATGCATATTGGCCACCCTAACTTACCTTTATTAACCACATTTAATGACCAACAGGCCAATTCATATTCTCTAGGGATATTGTGGTCTGCTAATGAATATCTTTCAGGACGGGCCTCTCTCTCTCTCTCTCTCTCTCTCTCTCTCTCTCTCTCTCTCTCTCTCTCTCTCTCTCTCTCTCTCTCTCTCTCTCTCTCTCTCTCTCTCTCTCTCTCTCTCTCTCTCTCTCTCTCATGGGCTTTGTTCCATACGTATATTGCTTCATTCGCTTCACAAGCTTCTGTGGATTGCAAGTGTCTCGTACTAACCTTGTTTACTAATGGGGGCAGAAAGATGCCTTACTATGTTGAAAGACCCCACATAATAAAAAAAAGTTTTTTTTTTAAATGGTGGGAAAGTTGTGAATCTTTCAATGGCCCGGATATGTGCACATTATGGACAGTCAATCTAACGGTGAACAACAATTTGCACTTAGTACACCTAAGTGTCCTCTGGTTCTATAAAGAGGGAAATCACACAACCCTATTCACTTTTTCTCATGCTCTCTCTCTCTCTCTCTCTCTCTCTCTCTCTCTCTCTCTCTCTCTCTCTCTCTCTCTCTCTCTCTCTCTCTCTCTCTCTCTCTCTCTCTCTCTCTCTCTCTCTCTCTCTCTCTCTCCCTCTTGGTGCTCTACCATACTATGATTGTGATTGAAGAGAAAACCTGTGACTGTTATTGGAAGAGCAATCGTGTGAACGATGTTGCAAACAAAGGTGAGAATGATTTGAGGAATGGTAGCTCACTGATAATGAAAGATGTATGCTAAGCTTTATAGTGAATAATGAATGCTCACAAGTTTCTGTGATTACCTTTGTGTAGTAGCAAGGTCTAGCTTGCATATTGTGATTGGATACTACTGCAATCAATCGATGTCCCAAGGAGCAAACGTGGGCAATTTTTTAGGTATATTTTCAACCTTTTTGATCAGTGATAGGCGCTGGACAGCTGTTGCGCCGGCGCCTCAAAGGGCACTGGGACTTGAGCAATTTTCCCAACACCTGCTTAAGTCTAACATTCATCCATCATGCACTTACGTAAAAGCCAACTTAGAAACGTAACAAGCTTAACCATTTAGACTTAAGAAAACTGGAATTCCAACCAACCTGAAAGCCATCTCAGAATCCATCCCCAAAAGGTGATCAAAGGCAAAGACGAGCCACACATGAAACCCAAGGCATAGTGGTCACCAAATTGACCAAATGGCATAGCGACAAGCCACACGTCAGTGACGTGGACCCTTAGGAGCTGACGACACAAAAAGGTTGTAGTAAGAGTCCTTCCCCTTGGACGAGTCCCGGAGGTGAAACTGATATGGTAATCATCCCCAAGAATCAACTTTATTAAATTTGGAAGAGGTTACATTCATACATAGACTGACTGGTGGTCTCGAGGCCACCAGCACGTGCTGGGCATAATGCCTGGCTCTCACTGGTAGAGGGAGTTGAGAGTCCTGGAACATAGTGCTTTCTGGTAAAGCACGCTTTTCTAGAATTAGTTTTTATTTTGCTGATTAAGCTTGGCAAGCCTAGCAGAATAAGTTTGGCTCCTGGACATGGGTCTCAGGAGCTGTCCTGGCGGCAGAATCAACTTGGCTCATGACCAGGCCATGACTCGAGCTCCAGAGCTAGCTCATGACTTTGTGACTACTTGGCTGGCTCACCACAAGTCGGAGGCTTAGTCTTTGACTTCCTAACTCACTCTGGGACCTTTAGGGAGTGTCACCCCTTAGAGTCTTACAAGGCATCTTGGTGCACCTGAGTCAGCTTTACAACATCCTCCCCTCGTTTGAAAAAGCTGATGTCCTCATCAAGGCCAAACTAGACCTAGGACGCATGGCATGGGCTTAATTCACCGGCCTTAACAATTTAAATTAAAGATACATTGGCAGTAGCACAAGAAAAGTGTAGGTCAAGTTCACTTACGTAAAACCTGTGTAAAGCTGCAAGTAATTTATTGACTAACTAAGAAAGATACCTGGAAGTTCCTTGAACTTCAGGGTGGCCATAAGTGTTCATGAAGGAGGCATGCCGCCAGGTAGAACATTGTGTGCCAATCTAGGAAAATGGCTGTTGCGTTGATTTTTCTGTAGGTAATCCTTCAGTACTTCAAGAGCTCCGACCTTAAGTTTTACATTGCAATTTACAATTGTCTCCATAGGCTGGTGACTTAGCCATTTACAATTTAATAATTACAATTTACCATTCACATTGGGCAAGGGATTCAAAGTACATGTGACATCCCTTCCCTCCTCAGATGACATCGTCCTTGATGGCAAAGTCTGGATATTGTGCATGAAACCCATGCGCGGTCTCCCAGGTAGCATCACTGAGAGGTCGTCCATGCCATGCAACCAAGTACTCACGGAACAAATGATTCCACAATCGTCTATGCCTCTGGTCCAATACTCTCGCTGGTCCATGCATCACCTCCCCATGCTCCTGAAACAATACAAGGCCATCAGCCAACAAGTTATCACCGTCATGTAAAACCTTCTTTAAGCGTGAAACATGAAAAATAGGATGAACCTTACAACCAACAGGCAAATCCAATTCATAAGCAACGCTATTAATCTTTTTAACAATTTTCCAAGATCCACAGTATCTAGGTGACAGCTTATAACACTTTCTAGTCTTTAGGATTTTTGAGTCCTTTGGAATCCTGAGAAATACCATATCTTCTTCCTCAAACTCTCTTGGCATACCATCCAGATCAGCATATGATTTGCCCAATCCATCACCGCTTTTACATTTTCCTTTGCTAACTCCAACATTTGTTGCATGTGAGTTAGAAATTCCATAGCACTAGGTGTCTTATGAGGCATACCTATAGTAACTGGACTGGCTGGTCTAAAACCATAATTTAGCTCGAAAGGACTCATCTTTGTAGATGCATTCTTTTTATCATTATAGGAAAACTCCAACAATGGTAGGTAATGTTCCCATTGCGTTTGCCTTTCACTCACATACGCCCTAAGCATGTCTTCTAAGGTTTGGTTAACTCTCTCAGTCTGCCCATCTGTTTCAGGATAATCAGAACTACTCATTCCCAACTGCACCTCTAACTTCTCAAATATTGCAATCCAAAAATTGCCAGTAAAATGAGAATCCCTGTCAGACACAGTGGATCTAGGTAATCCATGAAGTCTGAATACATGTTTATATACAAATCAGTGATACCAAGTGTATCAATCTTATTACTAGTTGGGATAAAATGAGCCATTTTCGTGAGTCTATCAACCACAACTAGGATAGCATTATGTTGTTGTTGTGTATGCGTATGCAGTAAACATGTAATAAAGTCCATGGAAATAATCTCTCATCTCCCTTCTGGTATAGGTAACGGGCGTAATAATCCAGGCACTTTAATCCTTTCAGCCTTATTAATTTGACACTTAAAACAATGTGTCACATAATGGTTTACTTCTTTCTTAAGTCTAGACCACCAAAAGTTACGTCGTATCAACTCATAGGTCCTATCCACACTAGGATGACCAGCACTAGGGCTATCATGACAGAGATGCAAGATCCTCTTTCGCAGCACCTCACAAGTTGGAATAAGAGCCTTGCCATTTCTCATCACTATTCCATCTTCTATGGAATACTTAAGATAAGTGCGAACCAAGGTAAAAGAACTCTAAACTTGAGACTCTGCATGGCCATGACTCACCTCTTGTTCCACTTTCTTACAGTGAGGATTTTCCTGCTGAGCCTTTTTTTATCTCAGACAGTAAGTCATTTTCAATGACTTGTATGAGCAAAGCTTCAGGCATTTTTTAGTACGTAATGCTTTTAGAAATGCAATGGACCACTGTCCTTCCATGTGTTTTATGGATGTACCAGAAGCTATAGCATGAAATGGTTGGTGTGAATGCTCTTGCTATAATTGATTGGCTGTAACCTTTACGTGGTATTGCTCCATACAATTGCTCTTTTGGTTTGATAAAAAACTATGATGTTATCTGCCTCTGATAAACTAGTATGATGATGGCTATGATTATGGAAAAGGAAGTAGCATAAAGTATGCTAGATATGATATTATGCTCTTTGAGAAAACATGGTTACTATTGCTAATAATTTGTATATGATGGGGAATGCTCACGAGGAAGAAAAAGCTACATTATTAATCTTTGGAAAAGCAGGTAATTAACTACTGGTGATGAATCTTTGAGGCTTTAAGAGTACTCTATACTTAATCCAATACTTTCGATTTGAATGCTTTAGCACGTGGGTGATTCATTTAAGCAGCTGAAGATGGATAGTTCACAAGAGATGACTTCACCCCTCATTTAGATATGATGCTTTATGGAATATCACCAATACGGTTCATGCATTTATGATGGTTTTCCAAACCTTGCGTGTAATCGTTTTCAAAGTAATAAAACTAGTGAGGGTTGATCTTGCATGCGTTTTAGTTGACGTGGTCTTGAGTTATCGCAAAAAAAAAAATCCCTTGCATCCAAAGTCCGGTTGTGATAAGTAATGTCATGTACTCATACGAGGCTTAACTATTGTACACTTGAATGGCATGAAATTTCCCAAGTGGTTTGGTGCTGACTCCCGAAAAATGGTTACGAGAAATCCATGGGGCTAGTATAGCATGAGGTGCTCTAGCACCTAGCGTTGTGGCCATCATCAAGTCTCTGTCCATCTGTGTAATGAAAGATAACTGCTTACATGTAGAATGTATATGTGAACCTAATATATTCGTTTTGCTCCGTTTTCAATCAGTATGGCTTCTGCCCTGATACGGCTTCGTTAACGGGCAGAAAGTATTGCTAAGTTATGAAATGAATGATTGGGAAGATTGGAAGTACTTGTTATAAATGCAATCTAGCTGATAAAGTAGTGAATCTTGTTTTCGACATGGATAGCAACTGATGCTCAGCTATGACACCTATCTTCCTCACGCGACTAACTTGTGCAGTTTTGTTGTGTGGGATGGTGGCAGGTAACAACTGGGCATCCTAAAACTTGCTTCGCTCTATGGTACTCTGTACTGCTAAACTTTATACAGCTGTATTTTAACCTATTATTGTATAAATTGAAGGGTTCAAAGGGTTTGGTCTTGCCTTGTCAAGAGGGACTATGTGAAATCTTCTCTCTCTCTCTCTCTCTCTCTCTCTCTCTCTCTCTCTCTCTCTCTCTCTCTCTCTCTCTCTCTCTCTCTCTCTCTCTCTCTCTCTCTCTCTCTCTCTCTCTCTCTCTCTCTCTCTCTCTCTCTCTCTCTCTCTCTCTCTCTCTCTCTCTTAGTGGAAATAAGGATAATGCACATCTATTAGATGCATACGCTAGCAGAGAATTTCTTCATGACAATACTGCCATAGAATCTGATACAAGATCTGATGATGAATAGTTGACAGTTTATATTTTGGTATAATACAATCAATACATTTACATTGGATATTTCTCCTCTCTTGTTCAATGAATTTGCAAAGCAATTCTGAACATGTCATGATTTGATGACAATGATGATTTTCTACTCATCAATCATCTAATTTTCTCTTCTTGTATGAACTTGCATGCTTTTCTAAACTTGTTGTATTGTGTGGACTTTGTTATATGTCGAATCTAAACTCTACGGTAGAACCACTGAAACAATTGACAAATGTAGTTTTGTTTTTCATTGGTTTCTCCATGTTGTGTATTTCGATGAAATGTTGCTCGTGCTTGCCAGTGTGACTTCTCCATCCCTTGTGATGACCATGCACTCAAGCTTCCATATGTATTTGCAAAAAATGTTGTATGATCTCTTAGTATGTGCTGCATATGTCAAAATCATAATGTTAGTCTTATGTTTGGATCTAAATATATATGAAAATTTGAAAGCATTTTGAAAATTTTATACTAACCATGTAATGAGTGATGTGATCTTCTCCCCATGCTTTTGATACTGCATTAACAAACTCGACACAAGTCCTTTGGACAGCTTTCTTATCAATATCAGAGTATTTTTTTTTTCTTAAAATAACAATCATACTATCAAGCTTTTTCCATACATCAACTTTTAGTACTCTGGTTTTGCCGTCTTTCTCGAAGTCCTGAGTGGCAACAATAATATCTGTCCAGACTGAGTGTTGAATAGAAGCCTTACCAGTATGATTTGATAGAAAACAACGTGCTTTTGCTTCTCTAATTAGTTTAAATATTGTTGCATATACTTCCCTGCTAATACCTGCAAAATCACAAGCACCCTGAACTATAGTCTTATCTAAAAATTTTTGAATGTCCACCATCAAAGACTCTGCTATTTTACACTTTACATTTGAAATCCTATTGTTCATCATGATACGCTCAGTGGATTTGCAAGTCAATAATGTGCCCAATGACATTCCTAGTGAAGCATTGTCTTTAATATTTCGAGGAGCTACTAATGCAGATCTGTAAAAAAATAGATAGTTAACAGAATATCACCATAGTTGAAATTAAATTCAAATGTCATTGAAAAACTTACAAAAATCAGAATATGCTTACTTGAATGCACCGATCCTTCTATTTTGATAACTTCCTTTTGAAAGCGTTTGAATATCCTTGTAACTTTGTCGCTTTTGCTTCTTACTTTCAGCCTTTTTCTTTGCCAAATCCACATTCTTCAATAATTGTAAGTTTTCAATACGAATAGACTGTAAGACTGATTGCATTTGCTCTAGTTCTGATTTGATATTGATTGTTATCTTCTGTAATGATTCATTAATTTTTTTAAGTTGTTCATTTTCTTCTAACGTCTTTTGGAGATGACAATCTCTATTCTGACAATAGAAGAGGATATATGAATTAACTCACCTTCTAAAAAGTGAGCTTTATTCATATAAAGTTGTTTTCCATGGTTCTGCAATCTTTCACAATATCCTAGTAATCCACTATGCCCATTGCATATCCATGTAACTAAATGAGTTATCGAAGAGAATGTGGGATGTGTCAAAGTGCTTGGATCTTGTGGATATAATGTTCCATCTATCCATAAATCCAAGTTTTTTTTTTTCCTTTTGCCTTATAACGAGAACAATCCTCAGTAGATATTTGAATTCCTTTGCCTCCTCTTCTCTGCAAAGGTACCAAATCAATAGAGGTATCCACATGTAAATGATATAATGTCATCATCAAAAAAATAATAGAGTAATCAGTTGCATCAAAGTACTATGACCAGATTCTATGAAGCAAAACAAAATACTCATCTTTGATTATATTATATACTATGTACAATCAATCCAATCTCCATGCTTGTATGCTTGATTCAAATTTGGAAATGCCGCTCATTTTTTCATTCCAGTAGGTAGTTGGTGCTCATATTTCCATTCTCGTGGAAGGAATGCATATGTAAACATTTTGTAATTTTTTCAGATTCGAATTTGGGGATGGCGGTCATATTCTAGATCCAGTGAAAATATTGCCCTTTTTGTAACCAATGGAGGGAATATTTTTGAATTTAGTCAAGTTATACTACAAACTGTTAACAGTTCTTAACTGTGACTATAGACACTGTGGTTAGATCATTGGGAGTTGGGGAGGCCTTGGGAGTGGTGTGGGCAAGCAAATGAACAATATTGTTTTTTTTATTTTGATATTTCTCTATATCATACATGGCATTCCTTAAAGGGTCTTTTTGATATTGAGAACTCCTCTAATGATGTGGTTCTACCTCGAGCTACCTCAAACTCCATAAATATGTGTAGCTCTTCACATAATTTGTGATGAAGAACCAAAGCTT